>OY757906.1:110585263-110670263 GCA_963585895.1 Sepioteuthis lessoniana
AATATATGTGAATATATATGTGATCGTATGTTTGTCAGTGTTAAAACAATAATAAACAATACACACACATACACACACACACACATATATATATGTGTGTGTGTGTGTGTGTTTGTGTCTGTGTTTCTGTATGTGTGTCTCTGTGTGTGTATTGTTTATTATTGTTTTAACACGGACAAACATGCTATCACATATATATTCACATATATTAGTGTGTGTGTGTGTGTGTGTGCGTTTATTTATTTATGCGTTCTGCCGATGTGATTTGGTTGTGCAATTGCAATTACAGTAGATGTTATACAAAGAAACCCACAAATGTAAGAGCTTTTATCTTGACGTGTGTATATATATATATATATATATATATATATATATATGCATATACAGCCTGGGCCAAAATTATGGAGCACCAATGAAAAATCGAAATTATGATTCAAACTTATATATTTAAAGGTTAAGAATTGTGGAGTAAACATTAATAACAACAATCAATATTTGGTATGTCCTCCTTTTGCCTTAATAACAGCTTTTATTCGTTTTTGCATATTATTGACTAAGTTGTTGCAGGTAGTAGGATCTATTTTCTGCCA
The DNA here is from genome assembly GCA_963585895.1 of Sepioteuthis lessoniana. NCBI lineage: Eukaryota > Metazoa > Mollusca > Cephalopoda > Myopsida > Loliginidae > Sepioteuthis > Sepioteuthis lessoniana. Next base: position 110,585,854 of record OY757906.1, read on the forward strand.
TTCTTCATGAAGTTTGGCCTCTAATTCTTTTTTTGGTGAACATTTGTGCATTCTCACTCTTTTCCCTAAATGGGATGGAATTTCGACGGAATTTAGGTCTGAGGATTGAGGGAGCCACTTCATCACTGTAATCCCTATTTTCTCAAACCAACCAATTGAAACTTTTGACGTATGGCATGGAGCAGTGTCTTGTGGAAGATTACTTCACTTGGAATGTTTTTATTAAATATTTTAGTCAAAGAGGTTCGCTAAACCTGGTCGAGGATGTTAGGATAAAGTCTGGAGTTCATTCTGCCCTCACATATGTACGACATTCCAGTGCCTGAAGAAGCCATGCAGCCCCAAACCATTACGCTTCCTCCTCCAAATTTTACAGTTGGAACCACACAATCAGGATGAATGCCTCTCTTCTTCCCTACGGTGAACATAAACCATTCCTAGGGTGCCAAAAGTCTGATAAAAAAAAAAATTTGTTACAATTTTGAATAGATGTTATGGATGTGTATTCACATAAAAAAATTCAATTATTACATCCAACGTTTAGGAAAGAGAAGCTGTTAACTTACCTCAAAGTTACTTTCGTCAGATTAAACAATTTTGCCCAAATAATCAGGTGTCCAATTTTCATGTTTTTTGCAAATTCCAGTCGTTTTTTTTTTGTTGGCCTGAGACAAGTATGGCTTCTTCCTGGCTTTGCATCCTTATAATCCCACTTCTAATAACCTTCTTCTCACTGTTCGAGTTGATATGTTTTTTGTTTGCACCCTCCTTAACTTCAGCAGCAAGCTCTGAAGAACTTTTCCTCCGATCTTCAAGGATACTCTTTTCAAAGATCTTCCCTGCGGTTGTAGACTTTTTACGGCCTTGTCCTTTCTGTTTCTGAAAGACTTTGTTTCCTTGTACCTTTTAATCGTTGTTTGAATTCCCTTCCATGAACATTCCATCTTCCTGGCAATTTCTATCTGAGAATATCCTTCACAAGATAAAGCAACAAATTGTACCCTTTTTATCTCTGAAAGCTGCATCTTTGGAGGCATTTTCAATTAAATATACTATTATAGCACTGATAGGAATCAAAATATTACCCGAAAATTATGAAACAACCTTTAGTATGACAATAAATCATTTTGAATATTGGAATGAATTTAGTACGAAACTCAGCTAAAGCTCTTGAGAGAGGCTTTAAAGCAAAAAAAAAAAAAATGCTACAATCTACTGTTAAATATTTTACATTTGCTCACAATTGTTCATTGTACGATTCTTAATCTTTAAATATGTAGGTTTAAACTGTTATCTCAATTTTTTATAGATGCTTCATAATTTTGGCCATGGCTGTATGTATGTCCAGATATATATGCAGAACTGAAAAAACAATACTCCAGAGATATATCTATAAATGTTCATGTGTGCAGGCACACACACACACACACACACACACACACACACACACACACACACATATATATATATATGTGTGTGTGTGTGTGTGTGTGTGTGTGTGTGTGTGTGTGTGTGTGTGTGTGTGTGTGTGAAAAAGAGGGGTTGCATATCAAAATTCAATCTGAATTTCAAAGCATTAACTCACACCCCAAAATATGCTCATTAGATTCAGTACTGATTCAATTAAATGACAATGTTTTATATATTTTTCATATCAATAAGACGTTTGATAAATTTCACAATTATTCTATCTATTCTCAGTATATAAGATGGAGATAATTGACAAACTAATCTTCTCCACGTGTTCTTCAACTATTATTATTATTATTATTATTATTATTATTATTATTATTATTATTATTATTATTATTATCTATCTTTTTCAACACCAGTTTTAGCTGATGGTTTTTCTCACCGGAGCCTGTGTAATAGCAAACCTTCTCAAGTCTCCAGGACTATTTTCAGTATTCTGGCCGACTTAAATAATGGTGTAGTTTGGATGGTCTCAGCCCGTCTCCTTATTTCCTATTCCTCCACTCCCTTTATCAATCTGTTGGTGAATGTACCGAGCGCACCAATTACACTTAGTTCACGGTCACTTTCATGTTCCAACTTCTTCCGTTCTCTAGCAAGGTCTAGTACTTATGTCACTTTTCTCTTTCTTTCAATTTTACCTTATGGTCAGCATAAACGCCAAAGTCCACAATTCAGCAGTTCCCCCATTTTTTTTACTATCATTTGGTCTCGTCGTCTGCCCAAGATTAAGTGATTCGTTTGTGTCTCAAAATCCCAGCATTATTATTATCATTATGAGTAGTAGTAGTAGTAGTAGTAGTAGTAGTAGAAGGAGTTGTAGCAATATTTAACTTTTAGTGTAAACCTGGCACCCGATTATGTATTTTAGTTCAGTGTTATCTAAAGATGATCAAGGAACTAACTTGGTTGACAAAACTGCTCAACTATTTTATGGATTAGAATCTGTTCGTGGGATAATCAGTTACGGAATGATTATCTTCAGCCAAAAGCAGATGGAATTGGCTTATAATATGCCCCCTCACCAACCTTTGGCTCACTCTTTTTGTCATAATACCACTGACTTTGTTGATCTATTCCGTAAACTGTCTGTCATTTATCAGTGTCTCCCATTTATTTGTTCCGATGTATATTAATTCCACTTGTTATATACGCAGTCATTTTGTAATTGAGCTTAGTCCGACACATCGTCACAACCATTAAGTACACTTTGAAAGTGTCAAGTTTATCAAACGAATGAATTTACCAGCAAACCATCGTACTACAGTAGTAGCCCCAATATTTACTGAGCTAAGCCTACTCTATCACATGGCAATATTACTGAACACCAAATCAGGATCGAACACTCTTTAGAAGTGGCTTGTGAAAACCTCATAAGAGACGATAGAAATCTAAATAGAGAGGCCATCCACATATTTTTATCTGGCACAAAGGCCATACTAATTATGATCCAAGAGTAGATCGAAATCACAACGCTATCGAGTAGATTAGAATATCCTTTGCCAGTTTTGGTAATTTAGCCCTTACAAATTGACCACTGAACTAAGTAAGAATGCTTAATAAATATCAGAACAGTATATATATATATATATATATATATATATATATATATATATATATATATATATATATATATATATATATAAGCAGCGTCGCATCAACCGAAAAGGACATCGAAACGAGGTTAACGAAAGCATGGACAGCTATCAATAGGCTATCGATTATATGGAAATCAGACCTAACCGATAAAATGAAACGCAGTTTCTTCCAGGCAGCGGTCGCATCGATACTACTATATGGATGCACTACATGGACTCTAACAAAACGGCTGGAGAAGAAGCTAGACGGCAATTAAACAAGAATACTGCGAGCAATCTTGTACAAGTCCTGGCGGCAACACCCCACAAGACACCAACTGTATTGCTACCTGCCTCCTATCACGAAAACTATTCAAGTTAGACGAACTAGACATGCAGAATACTGCTGGAGAAGCAGGGACGAGCTCATAAGTGATGTACTCTTATGGACCCCCACACATGTCCGTGCAAAAGCAGGACGACCAGCACGAACATACATTCAGCAACTATGTGAGGATACAGGATGTTGTCCAGAAGACCTGCCTGAGGCGATGAACGATAGGGAAAAGTGGCGAGAGAGGGTCAGGGATATCCGTGCTACCAGGACGGCATGATGATGATAATGATGATGATGATGTATATATATATATATACGCTTCCAGTCAAAAGTATTTGGTCGACCATAAAAAGTTTTCTTTCTCATCCTAAAAGTGTTATTTTTAATCAAACAACCACAACAGTTTCATTTATCCTACTAAACACAAGTCTTCCAGAGTCACGTTAAATAAAGTCTTTGATGGAAAGAATGCAAAGAAAAGTTTAAGAAGGTTTTTGTGTTTTTTAGTTTAATTAGTATTTAAAATTGTTAAAATCCTGTCAAATCTATCTATTAAAGAATTATTCGTATTCGATTGGAATATTTCATGTCATATAAGTTATTTGTATTAAAAATAACTGTTTGAAGCTAGATTTGATTACTAGGGTTTAATCTTAATTTGGTTGGTTTTGCATTGGTTTGGTTTTATGGCATATCAACCAATGTAGGTTATTTAATGATAAATCCATGTTATACATATAAACAGTTCTGTTTCAAACATTCAGTTTAATATAAGTACACAATTTAAATGTCAAAACCAGTTCTATATCAAACAACTCAGTTTAGCATAAGTATGTAGTTTAACTGTAAAAAAACAGTTCTATTTAAAACAATTAAGTTTAGCATAAGTACTGCTGTTTGTTTACACACAGTTTAATGTAAAAACATTACTATTTTAAACAATTCATTTTAGCATAAGTGCACAGTTTAGTTCTATTTGAGCCACAGATAGGACCCTATCAGGTGCAACCACTCCGGGCAAGATTGGACCTGGGAACAATAACAATGAAGGAGTACTCCACATTCCCCAAAGCATAGAATTACCGGAGCCTCATCATGAGATTGCTTAGTGTCATATCCAGAACATTGGGAGAGTCTTACCCATCTTCAGTGATTCAGTCGGTATATTTTGCAACCCCAGCTGACCGGGCCAGGTTTAATCTTAGTTACTTGAAACCATATGACTGCGAACAAATGACTATTATCAAATAGAAATAATGACTTGAAGCCATATAATTATTTAAATAAGAAAGGAACACGGGAAACCATACAAATGGGGGCAAATTATTTGTATTAGATAGGAATACTTGATATCATATAACTGTGTACAAAAGTAACGCTGCAACAAAAATGGAAATATAAATTTACAATAAACGCGACTTCCTTTTAAAGTATTTACCTAACTCGCAATATATATACTTAAAGCTGCATTGATTCTATCTGTTTGAGTGTGTGACATATTGACCTTCGACCTTCAGAATATTCTAAAACTGGGGTTTGGAGATTATAATTAAGTATAAGTGCAGAATCTTGAGGATCTCATTGTATGTACCGGAAGATTTGTGGACTCGGTTTGAATGGTTCTTGACGGGGGGGGGGGGTGGATGTTGTTGGCCGAATGGATAAAAGTTTGGGTGGTTTAGGAAAGACCCCCCTGGATATTTTAACTCATTTTTGGAAGTAAGCAAGAAACTAGTGTTGTGTTATCGTGCTCGGAACAAGTAAAAATGAAGAAATGATGGCTGGATACGAGCCCTGCCTTTGTAGAGATACTTGCTGAAAGAAGAAAGAATATTATTGAAAAGAGTTTTATTAATAAACCATGCTTATTTTATGGAAATACTTGGTAGAAATTGAATAAACAGGGAGGCGCGAACCTATAGTTATTGTATTAAGGTAAAGATAGAGAGAGGCAGATATAAGGTTTGAAAAAAAGGATTGTGAATGAGCAATTTATTATAAAAAAGAAAAAGGACGACAAGACAGTGGAAGGAGACAAGAAGAGAAAAGAAAGGAATCTTGAACACTGTTGAACACAGCATTGAGAAAAAAAAAGAGAGGAAAAAAAAACGAACATTTTTAGAAAAATAGACAGTGTATAGATTGAAAAAAAAAAGCTGAATATTTGTGAACTTTAATTGTGGAAATATTGTTTTGACTTGTTGAAAAGTAGTGAAAATTTGTGAAAAAAAGAGTTTGAGTTTAAAGGCGAAATTAGAATTTTTTTTCTACTTCTTATGAAGGAAAAAATGATAAATATTTTCCTTGGTCTATTTTAGGTGGTTTACTGCATGCATGACAGAATGTGATACATTCGGATGTATTGTTGTTTGATAGAATTGTGATGCATTGTTTTAGGCCGTGATTTTTGTGGATTTATGTGGAATGTTTAGGGCCTTGAAGGTATTGTTTTTTAGTCTGTGGAATTCTCCAGTTACTCCAAGTAGGAACCTGTTGAGCGAAGGACTGGATCGTGATCATGAGGAATCCAGGCGAAATGTATTGCTGGAATGACCAGGGTCACTAGGTTTGTGACCAGGATCTGGGACCAGAGTATGGTCCTTTAAGGGTTTGGGGATTCTTCAAGGAATTACAGAGGGCGCTGTTGTGTTTGGGAGGATGAAAGATGCATACGTATTGTACTTTGATGCACACATGTCAAGATAGCCAACCGCGCAAAGATAGTAAAACAAATTTAGATAATAATTAGCCGGGCAAGTGTTACATAGTGAGAAGGCCGCCTTCTAATTAAGATTTCGTTTTTTTTACTCTGGTTTTGGTAATTTCTTTTTGTTTTTTTTTTTTGAGAATTATTAGTAAAATGTGTGCGTGAAGGGGATAGAGACGGACGTGAAGAAAAATTTCACATGTGAAATTTTGAAAAATAATTATGGGATGATTGTAACATATTGACCTTCGACCCAGCCGTCAATCGAGAAACAGGTGCAATCCGGTCGAAGATATCAAGATATAACCTTGACCATGGATGGGTTGAATTCGGTGCAATTGCGACGCCTACGGTAAGCAGGTGGATGTTAAACAATTACATAACCCGGTGCCACAGACAGTTCGAGTTAGTTGGATTCTGTTGCAGTTGAAGTTCGAATTGCAGTTCGAGGCAGTGAGAACCAGCTCCCAGCAGAGGACTTGGGCCCTCAGGAACCCCAGTTGAGCAGCCCAGCAGAATGAGAAAGAGAGAGGAACTTCAATATGTTGCAGTCTGTTCAGTCTCCAACTCACCTCTCACACACCACCCTTTTGCAACCCTTTCGAATAAAGTGTGAGAGAGATATTTTTCTAAAGAAGTCTGTTCGTTCGTCATTATTGTTGATTGTGTTTCCGCATGTATATGTATAGTTGTGTCACGGCTATACAACAAGTGTAGCTATGTTCATATTCATGCTTAAGATTTCTATATAATGCTTTGAGTGCCAGTTTGAATTATTATTCAAAATTTTGGAAGATATGTATGAGGAATTCTTGATATCAGCTTTATGAGTCTCCTAAGAATAACACTTATGAAAACATACGTTTTAATTTGCTATTATCACAAATTACCCGTCATACTCAGATTTTCTGTGCGCATCGGTTGGCTAACGCTTTTTCATAAAATCAGCTGCTCATATTTTCTGGTATTCTGTCGTATGCTTTTGAATCTTGCGATAAAACTCCGTCTGAATAACTGAAATTTCAAAATTATTTTTCTTGTCAATTTTTTTAAACATTTTACTTCTTTTATAAATTTCTTTTTCTTTTTTTTCTTCTTTTTTTTTCGATTCGATACTTATTCAGTGTCTGAAATTACTTTGACCTAAAAATCTTTGCATTCGTAAATGAATTAAAAACCAGACCTGTCAGTAGTTGTCCAGTTGCCCAGCAAATTAGAGTGTGGCACAGGGCCTTTTTTAATATGGGAGCCAGACACGAGCCGATGCTCTAATACGCGGCATGTAGAAAAATACAATGCCCCCCACCCAACAGCATTCTCCTAAAAAGTGGCGCCCCATTCCCCTGGTAATATGCCTAACCCGACCGGAGCAATTGAAAACTTTAGTGCCGATCTCAACCATCTGACACGAATGCTAGTCTTCCAAATTTGCATGTCAGGTAGCGTTGACCGACCTGAACAAGACAACGAGAATTAAGACCTCACGTGTGGCATTGACGTGATCACAAAAACTGATTAAGCATTTGTTTATAAACTGTGATAAAGTATTTATCTTTCATTACGAAATTGTTTAATTCAATTTTAGATAGTTACTATTAACAAACCACATTAGGTTTCCGAATTAAAGTCGTGTGATATAACTCAAAATTAGCCTTATTATTTCAGAAGCACTTCACAATACTTCACTTCTCGATTCACACTGCATTTCTCGAGGAAAATCTTTAGCATTGCATTGACATTGTAAATATTATAACACAATTCTGTCAGTAATGATTGAATTAATCCTGCCCTTTTATAATCCTTTTCTGTCCGTTTTTAATGGACAAAATATCGACCAATATCTGAAAAATGATAAAATACACAACAAATCTTAAATGTTCAAATTTCAATTTCATAGTTAAATTATTTAATTACACTTTTAGTTACTAATAATGCTATATGAATTTGCATTGTTCCATTTTCCTATGAATACACACACACACACACACATACACACACACACACACACACACAATATATATATATATATATATATATATATATATATATATATATATATATATATAAGTTTGATTTATTGGCTTAATGACATCTGAACCTTCGCGGGTTAATTAATGCCAAAACCCTTTTTGTTGAAGAGCTATAGCGGTACTATTTAATCCATAGCTGGAGGATATCTGGATATATAACTTATATGATATATGATACATTAGGTTAATTAATTCATAGATTGATTTTCATGGCATGTCAACTCATCTTGGCTTATTTTGTGGAATCATGTTCATAGGATCATATATTTTTTTATGTTACTTCGTAAAAGTTTTTCCCCCTCGAAAACGACCAATTTTTAAACATGTCTATTTAATCTACAGATGCTACTCTAACATATACTACAACCCCAAATCAGAATGTACTGATGAATAATGACAATCAAGGGTTGCTCGACACTCTCCAGCTCTCTAGAACTGAAACCTCGCCATCATGTGAAGATGATTGTCAAATCCATGACATCCCTTTTTGTGAGAGGGATCTTACCTCTATGCAAGGGGATACAATTCGATAATATAAATTGACTGAGAGTCATTCAATATTTTTTTTTTACAAAGGCTTTATATTTTTCCACTAAGGTAAACATATTTATTTAGAATTGTTTTGTAGCAAAAATTATTTTAATCTCAGAAAAATATTTGCTTTTAGACTATTCAAAATGGCAGCAAATCAAACAAGGTTCTCAAGGCTTAAACAGATTTCTGTCATCGACTTATGACATTTTCAGAAAAAATCTGTTATGTGTACGAAAAATACTTTAGTATATTTCTTTTTTAGTGAGCTAAACATGGATTTGTCACTACGAGCCCAAAAAAGAGATTTCATGGCGTAAAAACACACTGAATCTGTGTGAAGAAAAATCCCCGGAACAATGATCATTAACGAAGGTCATTCTGACAATCTTTTGAGACAAGAAAGGAATCATCAATATTGATTTCCTTGAAAAAGATGAAACTGTAAACAGTTCTTCCTAGTGCCAACTCATTCAATAAAATTTACTTCATTTATTGAATGAACCTCTTATATATATAGTGGTTTGGTTCCTTTGTTTATCGTGGGTTATTTGACGCCAATGTCAATCTTGTAAAAGAGAAGTAGTGGCACAGTTTAACCCATAGCTTGGCTTTGTATACGTATGTATAACTAACAAACACAGTTAAACGTAAATGTTGAAATCCGATAATGAAATAATCATATTCCGCTTTTAATTTCAACTAAAGCCTCAAGAATATTTATTCAATCGTTACCATGCGAATAACCTTCAGATTTTTGTACCAACATTCATCGATAAATCATTCTATGAAAGGGAACAAACTGTATGTCTTCTATCCTCAAGGATTGCCTCTGAACTTAAAATATTGCATAATATTTCAAGCAAGATATTCTTAAAAAAATATAAAAAGAGCAAAGATTTGAATTCATATCACATTCACTATTTGATTTCAAATGCTAAATACACTTTGGGCATTTTTCTTGTCGACTTACTAAATATGGCTTTAGTATTCCATGTTTTAAACATGCATAAACACATACTCATATGCACACACGTACGTATTTATAAATGATACATATGTAATATGTAATATGGAGGTGCCCGTGGTGTAATGGTTATCGTCGTAGGAAATGGACACGGCGACACGAGTTCAAATCCTGGACGTGACTGATTGCATTTCACATAGCACTAATACCCTTGGGAAAGGTATGAATCCAATTATTCTCCCTCCGGCTATGGGTAAACTGGGTTCTTCAGCCCTGGTTAGGCAACTAGTCTAGGAGAAGGAAAACTCTGAATTCAAACCTGTTAAACTCCGCTTAAAAACTGACCTTGTGTCATATCTTGCTCGAGTGAAGAGGTTGGTAAATATGGATACATATGTAATATATATATATATATATATATATATATAACTTTATCATTATCAGTGTTTGCAGTTGTAGTTGTTGTAGTACAGTCATCATTTGATAAAATATAAAACGAATGTAATATCAGCAGAATTGGCTCATTATTCATATATATATATATATATATATATATATATATATATATATATATATATATGTCATGCTACACTCACGTATTTCTCTAACTCTTACTCGCGATCCGTCTCTATCATACATCGGTTCCGGCAGGTCTTCCAGGCTATATCCTGTGTACAGAGCTGTTGTATATAAGTTCTAGCTGGTCGTCTTACACTTGCGCGTCAATGTGGAAGGTTCCATGGGTGAACGTCACTTATGAGTTCGTCCTTGATCCTCCAGCAGGGTCCTGCATGTCTTGTTCGTCTAATTTGGATTGTCTTCAAGATGGGTGCTAGGTTGTTTCACAGCTGTTGTTTTGTGGTATGTTATTTACTATAGCTGGAAGCATCCTTGTGCAATTGCCATCATGCTTTTTCTCTATACATTCAGTTAGATTACAAGTGGTGCATCCATACAATAGTATGGACACGACCGCTGCTTAGAAAAAAAATTGCGTTTTATTTTATCGGATAGGTCTGACTTCTTTATGACCGATAGCCTATCGATAGCTGTTCATGCCTTTGCTAGTCACGTATTAATGTCAATTTCCGTAGATGAGACGCTGCTTCTCAGGTAGTTGAACTTGTCAACTAGTTTCAGAGATCCACCATTTCGTGTAGAGTTATCACCACATTGATTAAACCACATGTACTCTGTTTTGTCTACATTCACGTGGAGGCTTATGCCGTCTACAACCTGCTCCAGATATATATATATATATATATATATATATATATATATGGAGGTGCCCGTGATGTAATGGTTATCGCCGTAGGAAATGGACACGGTGACACGAGTTCAAATCCTGGACGAGACTGATTGCATTTTACATAGCACTAATACCCTTGGGAAAGGTAAAATCCAATGATTCTCCCTCTAGCTATGGGTAAATAGTAGGGCAGACTGGGTTCTTCAGCTTTGGTAAGGCAACTAGTCTAGAAGAAGGAAAACTCTGAATTCAAACCTGTTAAACTCCACTTAAAATGGACCTTTTGTCACATCCTGCCCGAGTGGAGAGGTATATATATATATATATATATATATATATATATATATATATACGAACACACAATCTCAGTACTGGCCAAGTGTATGATTTTTAAGGGAATATTTTTAGGGAAGTTTTTTTAAAGGAATTAGAGCTCATTTGTTGGCGCACACTTAAATAGATAGGATTCTAACGGGTACTACCACTTTGGGTCAGGGTGGACCTGGATGTCATTGTATTGAAGGAGTACTCTATATTTCTCAAACTCCAAGACTGGTTCCTTGCAAGCAGATGGTTTAGTGTTATACCCAAGACAAGAAGTTGAACGAGGAGAATAAGTGCTTTTTCTTTCTTTTTTCTTCTATTCACCTGACCCCCACTCCGACGGTAATGGAAGAAGACAAATGAAATCTGACTCTCATTCCGACTGACGTTGACGCCAACCTGACATTGACCAGTTGGTTTCGCTCTTGCAGACAACCAAATGTAAAACCAAAGGCAATGACTTCAGCAAATGTCCGAATCCTCCATGACGTGAACAAAATCCTATTTCATATGCATCATAAAAACCAAGTAACCTCATCAGACCTTATTTTTACAGGACTAGTGTTCGCCAATGGTCCGGGAGAACGGAGTTAAATGCCAGGTCGAGTCATACAAAATACTCTAAAATGGTATTTGATGCCGCTTTGCTTAGTTCTCAGCATTATTAGGTAAGGATCAAGGGAAAAGTTGAGCAATTCAGGGAATGGAATAGCACCCTCCCCTACATCACGATGTAGTAGCTATTGAAAATGAAGCCTTTGGGTCACTCTCCATTCAGGTCGGCAACTTTACTTTTACTTACATCTGGAGATGCTTGTGGTATATCGGTCGATGGAATGGAGTTCAAAACCTGGTTAAGGCTGTTTCTATTTCACATAGAGAAAGGTGAAAATCCAAGTAATATCCCTCCAATTTTGAGTAAATAGTCGGGCAGACTGAACTCTTTAACTTTACTAAAGCTGGAGAAGTAAAACTCAGAATTCAAATCATTAATACCCCACAAAAAATTGACCTTGTGTCGTATTCTACTCGTGGCGGAGTAAAATAATGACCGTTGCGGAACTCAAGAAAATAATCAGTTCAATTTTGGGGGAGCTTACGGTAACTTTGGATTTTAGTAGGACTAGTTCAGCACGGCAAATATTTGCATGTGTGTGATAAAGTAAGTAAAGTTGGCGATCGTAGTCGCGGGCGACCAGAAGGGTCGCTTTTCAATAGCTACAACACCGAGGTGTAGGGAAGGGCGCTACTCCTTTCCCTGGATTGCTCCACTTTATCCTCGATACGTACCTTATATTGCAGAGTGATAAGCATGGAGGTATCAAGTATCATTTTTAAAGTCTTTGGTATGACGCGACCTGGGATTGAACCCAAGTCTACCGGGTTATTGGCAAACACTCTACCCACTAGGCCAATGAGACGTACCTTATATTGCTGAGTGATGAGCAAGGAGGTATCAAGTACCATTTTTAAAGTCTTTGGTATGACGCGACCTGGGATTGAACCCAAGTCTACCGGGTCATTGGCAAACACTCTACCCACAAGGCCAATGAGACGTACCTTATATTGCTGAGTGATAAGCAAGGAGGTATCAAGTACCATTTTTAAAGTCTCTGGTATGACGCAAACTGGGATTGAACCTATGTCTCCCGGACCATCAGCGAACACTCTACCCACTAGACCAATGAGCCGGTAATGTGCGTTATACTTGATGATAATTAAACTCATTTCAAAATACGGTCAGATTCAATGTATGTCTAAAACCCGTGGAATTTTTACATAGCGATGATTAGAAAAATACTTGTGCTCTATCCTAAGAGCCATATACTTATTATATACTACAAAACTTAATAAAAACTCAGATACCTCATCTTTTTCGTAAGATTACAACAAACATTCGCTAAATTTCAATCAAATATTTCTAAATTCTGATTGGAGTAAACTATTGTCTCTAAGGTGGTATCAACGTAATGGCTTGAGTGACCGAATGTTGTTCCGAATTTAGATTGGCAAGATTTGTTTTATTCGTTCAGTATTCTCTTGTATAACTAATCGTTTTCAGAAGTTAAATCTAAAAATGTTAAATTTAAAACTTGATATATTAAAAAAAAAATAGGGTGCCTCAGGTGGTATAATCGTTAGTAAGCTTGGCTAGCAAACCTTCATGAGTGAGTTGGGTGCTTCATTCATATGACCCTCTGCCACATTCTAAGCAAAAAGCTTAGTATATTAGGACTCCTTGGGTGATTTAATGGTTATCGAGCTAGACAAGCAAACCTTCACGAGTGAGTTCGAGTCTCACCGGGAGCTTTATTCATATGATATTGTGCCATAAGCGAAAAGCTTAGCATATTAGAGTGCCTCAGGTGGTGTAATGGTCAGCAAGATAAACTAGCAAACCTTTACGATTGAGTTCGAGTCACACTGAGTGTTCCATTTATAAGGCCTTGTGTCAAAAAGCTTAATAAATTACAACTAACTAAACACAGGTTAGAAATCTACCCGAAAATGGTGGTTTGGTTGATTAATTTTAACTGCCTGCCAAGGTTTTTTTAGACTTAGAGGTTAGAGAATCGCATTCGTTGTACGTTCAAATTTGTGCTTGTTGTATAGGTGATTTTAAGATTTTTCTTTTCTTTTTTTTTCTTTTATATTGTTTTGTTTTTGCACGATTTCCTATCGAATACGAATGATTTTTACACAAATCTATTTAATAAATTATTGGGATTCTAACAGGTACTACCACTCCGGCCAAAGTGGCAATGAAGGAGTACACCACACGCCTCAGAGCAACCTAATTGTAGCCTCACAATCAAATGTAATTTAGTGCATACACAAAACACCCGTTATTTTTATTTTTATTTACTGATTTTTAGTGGGAGTAGTCTTACCCCTCTGCAGGGGATACAGACAACGTATTGTAAACCTTGCAAGCATTGTGGTGTGTCGAGAAAGTATCTAACCATTTGATATTAACGCAAAAATAGCACACCTTGATGATTTTATTTTCTTCAAAGTTTTCCGGATGACGCAACACACTTATTCTAGTGTCTCATACACTTTTATAAAAAGTCGGCAAAGTTCACTTTCAGGACCAACATCAGCTTTCTCGTCGTCTTGTTCTTGATTTCAGCGGCAATTTTAGGTTTGGAAGAACCCAGAAATGAGGTGGGGTCCTCGTGGTGTAATGGTTAAATCGATGGAATGCGGAATCGTAGTAAGCGAATTCTAATTCCAGTCGTACTATTACGTCCACTTTCGGACAAATACCCTTAGGAAAGGTATGAACCCCCTTATCCTCCCAGCTACGGGTTAAATAGTACCACTACTGTTCTTCTAGGAGAATGGATTTGGCATTTAATGACCTACAAAGGTTGATATGCCATTAAACAAAGAAACCAAACCAAACCAGAAATGAGAGGATTGTAAAAATAAAATGCATGAGATTCATGAATCAAGTCTTTTGATTATTGGTATTCATTTTCATGCAATCGAATATCACTTTCGTCTGAGTAACTTCAAGGAAGAGCAACTGTTCATATATGGGTTGTAATGTTTATTCTGAAGGGAATCTTTTAAACAAGACTGCATGATTTCTTCTCGAGATATTCAAATGACATGAAACGTTCCTGACCGATTTCATAGATTCTATATTATCTTAAGCAAAAACTCTGTTTCTTTCACCTGCACCCAGGAAAAAATAAAATTAATGATTAAAACTAATTAGACCTTTAGATTCACTGCAATGTTTTTCATTTCCTAAAAATATTTTTGTTTTTACATTTCATAAGCGGGGTTCACTTTCACATTATAATTCAATGTAAACTGATCACCCATTTCCGGAACACATATCTAAAAAAAAGAAACTTCATCACGGAAGTAAAAATTGAATAAAATAGATAATTCAACTTTTTCTGTTTATTTGTCTTTATTTGTGCTAACTATTCCCGAAATGGGTGATCATTCTACATGAAACTATAATGTGAAAGTGAACCCCCATGGTACATTTTTTCTCAAAGCATGAAAAATTGTGGTGACTTTGAAGGTCTAATTAGTTCAATAAAAGAAATATTTTTAGGAAAACAATTTATCGCAATGTACATTAAGGGGTGCACGTGTAGATTATTTTCCCATTTTTTTATATCCAAGGAATTATGTTTTTGTCTTTTTAAGAAATTGGTTTTGATTTTAACCTTATATGAAGCGAAGCTGATATGCAATGGTTAAAAAGACAGTCTCACAATGGGTTTGTTCAAACTAATCTGATCTTGGTGCCCGAGGATCAGCATTCCATTCAACACTTCCCCATTACACGAAGTTTGAAAGGGATAGAAACATACCTTGCAGGTTGAAGATTACGTCAACTCAAAAGAAAACCTATTTCTTAAAAATTTATCGCAAAATCTTTCAATTGATCAGTCTTAACTTTCATTCTTTAAAGAGGACAATCGATTGATGATAGATGATTGATTGATGTTAATGGCATGTCAACCCATCCAAGGTTATTTCAGGCCAAGTGGTAAATTGTGCCAAATTTATTGTTATGTCTTTTTCAAAGGTTGTTCTTGATTTTAGCAGTAGGTTTTTGCAGTTGTTTATTGCTAAATGGATTGGAGATTGCTTTAACGGTTGAATCTATAGGATAAAGTTTGATTTTGTTATATTTTTGCTATAGTTTTATTTCTTTCAAGAAGGAAAGATGTCGTCTACGCTGACATTTTCAAATATATCTCTCATGTTGTTTGTGTTGTAAAAATGCTGTTATAATAACAGCAAATACACCACATCCTATGAGAATGTGTTAAACAGTAAACAGTGTTTGACATGCTATGTAATCTGGCAGGTTTTCTTGTCTAAGTAAAAAAGAATTTTGTAAGTTTTACATGACCTATACGTAATCGGGATATCGAAGCTAATTGACAAGTATTGATTTATCTGACCTCACACCTGGCCAAACTTGAAATAACGTCATATTTATAATGGGGGCCTCACACGTATTGAGATTTCTACATAACCGTCACAACAATGTTTGATCCCCAAGGCATTCTTTTCTTGGGGTCCCTCAGGCGCTAAGCGATTAACTCGGCCTTGCTATGCATGAACTGCTTGGAGATATGGCCTCCTGGGACCAAGTGGTCTTATTACAAATCACACCCGGCAGACGAACACCAAGAGGGTCCGCACGAGTGCAGGTAAATATAACTGACAAGTATGTATTTAACCAATACTTCCGCCACGAGCAGGGTGCGACACAAGGTTAATTTCTAAGTAAAGTACAGCTGGTTTGTATTCAGAGCTATCTCTCTCCTACCAATCCTGCTCGTGCTGAGGGGTTAGTAAAAAAAGAGAGCCCAGTCTATCCCACTACTAGCCCATTGCTTAGGGGAAAGACGGATTTATGTGGTTTTCAAATCCACAAGCGCTAAGTGAGACACAAACCACTTTTATCATGACTCGAACCAATGTCATCGAGTTTTTTTCTCCAACCACAACCGCAGCACAAACAGACTAGACAGAACATAAACTACTAACGCATTGTGGGAATTGCTGATTCTCAGGTTTATTGTGTAACCGTTCTGCTGCTCTAGTTTAAATCCCTACGGCTAGCGTATCAGCAAATGGTCCTGTCAGTTAGTGCCTGTTTATTAAATTTATGGCAGATATTAAAAGATTTCAGTCACGACTTCAGCATTTCTTTGAAGCGTTACTTCTGTTTACATTCATGTATTTTTCCTTGTTGCGTGTTGTTCCCTCGAGAGTATTATTGATTATGCCTTCATGAAAATAAATACCTGTAATAGCTCACTGGACCCGACTCAAAATATTTTAACGTTGTGTGAATTTTTTAATGATTAAGGAGTATTTACTTATTTTACCTATTAGTTTAGTTTAGTTAGATTTTATGGCAAATCAACCATTTTAGGGTATTTAATGCCAAATCCTTTTTTATAAATATATACTGAATATATGATTTGTAAAGAAATAGTTTTTAGATAACATTTTTAAATGAGACTGAACATATTTTGAACACAGTTAAATGATTTCATGTATTACTATTTAACATGAATAAATCTATTATAGGATTGTCCTCGTGGTGTAATGGTTAAAGCGCTGGACTACGAACTCGTAGTAGCGCTATTACGTTTATTTTTGGACAAATACTCTTGGGAAAGTTATAAATCCTCCTTATCCTCCCAGCTATGGGTTAAATAGTA
Source organism: Sepioteuthis lessoniana (assembly GCA_963585895.1). Classification (NCBI taxonomy): domain Eukaryota; kingdom Metazoa; phylum Mollusca; class Cephalopoda; order Myopsida; family Loliginidae; genus Sepioteuthis; species Sepioteuthis lessoniana. The sequence continues at coordinate 110,603,264 of OY757906.1, forward strand.
CCACCACCTTTCTTCTGGAAGGATGACTTTAGCATTAAATGACCCAAGAAAATTGGTATGTCATTAAACAACAAAACAATAATTCTATTTACTGATAATCATTTGTTTGCACACAGTTATATCGTTTCAAGTAACAATTTAACATCAAATGTCTAAGCCTACGAAAAAACGCCACACGAAAGGCGACAACCAAGCACTATGACTGGGCCCTACTCAACAACAGAGATATTAGAGATAAATATGCATTAGAATTAAGAAACAGATTCGAAGCACTACAAGAGAAGGCAGAAAAAGGTACCCCAAATGACGAATATGAAAATTTTGTAGAAGCACACCTTGAGGCGGCAGCAAAGTGTATTCCAACAAAACCTAGAACTAAATATAGAGCCCCTTGGGAAACGCCAGCGGTTAGAGAAAAACGTGCACTTGTGAAAACTGCTATCAAAAGAACCCAACAAACACAAATGCACGAAAACTAGAAAAGGCTCAACATCAATTAACAGGAATATATCTAAAAGAACAGGCAGAATACATACAAAATCAGATAGATAAGATTAGAGACTCGGTGGAAGATAGACAATCCAGGATAGCCTGGCAAACAATAAACGAAGTAAGTAGAAGGAAGAGCACAGCCAAAGCAAAATTGAAAGCTGCAAGCCAACAAGAAAGAGTAAAACTGTGGGAACAGCATTTCAAAAATCTACTAGGAAACCCACCGGAAATAACGGATGAACCGATCACCAGAATTATTAGTAAGCAATTAGACGTTAAACTAGGTCCTTTCACCAAAGAAGAACTCGACTCAGTTCTCAGAAGAATTAGAAATAGGAAAGCAGCAGGGCTAGACGAGATCCCCCCCCCAGAAGTGTGGAAGACTAGACAATTCGACGATATACTGCTCCGGCAATGCAACGCAGTCTATAGTCAAAATAGGATAGAAAGATGGACGAAGGGATGCATCCTTCCATTCCCTAAAAAAGGCGACCTCGGACTAGCCAAGAACTACCGAGGGATAACACTTACATCCATAGCAGCCAAAATCTACAATGCCCTACTACGAAACCGCATAGAACCCAAAATCGACAACATCCTTAGGAAAAACCAAAACGGCTTCCGAAGAAATAGATCCACAACCTCACAAATACTGACCATCCGTAGAATCCTTGAAGGCGTTCGGGCAAAAACTTACAGGCGACATTACTATTTGTCGACTTTACAAAGGCCTTCGATTCCATACACAGAGGGAAGATGGAGCAAATCCTACTAGCATACGGCCTACCAAAAGAAACAGTAGCAGCGATAATGATTCTCTACAGAAACACCAAAGTGAAAGTACGTTCACCAGATGGAGACACGGAATACTTCGACATTGTTGCAGGAGTACTACAAGGAGACACACTAGCCCCGTACCTCTTTATCATTTGTCTAGACTATGTGCTTAGGACTTCGATCGACAAAATCAGAGAAAATGGCTTCGAGCTGACTAAGAGAAGAAGCAAAAGGTACCCCGCAAAAACAATCACGGACGCCGACTACGCTGATGACTTGGCGTTACTAGCGAATACGCCTAACCAAGCAGAGACACTACTGCATAGTCTGGAACGAGCCGCAGCTGGCATTGGCCTCCATGTCAATGCAAACAAAACTGAATATATGTGTTACAACCAAACAGGCAACATTGCCACACTAGACGGAGCCTCTCTGAAACTAGTAGACAAATTCACCTACCTAGGAAGTAGCGTCTCATCAACCGAAAAAGACATCGACACACGACTGACGATGGCATGGACAGCTATCGATAGGCTCTCGATCATATGGAAGTCGGACCTAACTGATAAAATGAAACGCAGTTTCTTCCAGGCAGCGGTTGTGTCGATACTGCTATATGGATGCACCACATGGACGCTAACGAAGCGGCTGGAGAGGAAACTAGACGGAAATTACACAAGAATGTTGAGAGCAGTATTAAACAAGCCCTGGCGACAACACCCCACGAGACTCCAACTATACGGACACTTGCCCCCCATCACGAAAACTATACAAGTCAGACGAACAGACACGCGGGACACTGCTGGAGAAGCAAGGACAAGCTCATAAGCGATGTACTCCTGTGGACCCCCACATATGGATGTGCTAGAGTAGGACGACCAGCACGAACTTACATACAGCAACTATGTGAGGACACAGGATGTAACCCTGAAGACCTGCCGGAGGCGATGAATGATAGGGAGAAATGGCGAGAGAGGGTCAGGGATATCCGCGCTGGCGGCGCGACATAATGATGATGATGATTTGTTTTCACACATTTGAATGGACATACATGCACGATTTGCAAGTGAATATTTTGAAGGTTTCATTTTTAGATCAATTGAAACTAATTTGTTTGCACACTAGTACTTCTAATGTTTTTACACAGTTAAATGGTTTCAATTATTATTATCAAACAGTAATAATTCAATTTAATATTGATCATTTGTTAGCAGACAGTGAAATGATTACAAGTATTGCTATTTCATACTAATTATTCTATTCAAAACTATTCATTGATTTGCACACAGTCAAATTGTATCAAATATTGCTATGTAATACTGATAATTCAATCTAGGCACACAGTTAAAAGGTTTTTATAGTTGGTTGGTTGGGTTTAACGGTATATCAACCTTTGTAGGTTATGTAATGCCAAATCTATTTTTATACAAATAATCAGTTCTATTTAAAACAATTCAGTTTAGCATAAGTACACAGTTTAATTGTCCAAAACATTTCTATTTTAATCTATTCAGTTTAGTAAAACAGTTCTAATTCAAACAATTCAGTTTAGGAAAAGAAAAGTTTTTTCCCCACAAAGTTAAACGTCAAAACAGTTCTATTTCAAGCAGTTCAGTTTAGCATATTTGACCCATAGATAGGATCCTATCAGGTGCTACCACTCTGGGTCAGAGTGGGCCTGGGAGCGATGTCAATGAAGGGTTACTCAACATTCTCATCCTCAGCATTGTTGGAACCTCGCCATCAGATTGCTCAGTATCATATCCTGGAAACTCGTTAGGGGGTCCTACTCCTCTGCAGAGAAACAGTCGGTGTAATCTATTGCCTATTGCATAGTTTGGATATTATCGAGTCGTTCATAAGTTTATTATACGTTAATTCTTTAAGTATTTCTATTTAATTCTAATAATTATATTCAACATTCTATATTCATTTGCACACAGTTACATGGTTCCAAGTATTGCTATGTATCCCATCACAATTCAATTATATAGTTATTTTTTGCGCACAGTTAAATGGTCAAAGAGTTCTATTTCTAACGATTCAATTTAACATTAGTCATTTGTTCGCACTTAAATATCAAACAGTTCAATTTGACCCATAGAGAAGACCATACCAGGTCTCACAACTCAAGTTCAAAGTGGACCTGGGTAATTTGGCAGTGAGGGGGTACTCCATATTCCCCAGAGCTCTAAGACTAAAACATCACTATTAGATGGTTTAGAGTCATATCCAAGACACTCGTTGGAGTGGAGGTGGGTCCAACCTCTCTGCAGATATGTAGTCGGTGTAATCTACTGCTTCAGCCGATTGCAAAGAGTGAATATTATCTCGTTGTTCATAAATTTATAATACGTTAATCCTTCTAATAAACAATAAAAAGGTCATTGTTATCATTTCACTCCTTGCAACCTTTTCACACCAGGGATAAATAAAGGTCTTTCATTGAAAACTGAAGGAAAACTTGTCTTCTCAAATCTTTAGGGCTCTTCTCAGTATTCTGGCCGATCTTAACAATACTGTCGTCTTCATTCTTCCTTGGATTTCGAATTCTTCTTATATTTGTCCATGCTTTTGGGGGACCGTTCCAAGTGCTCCAACTAGAACTGGTATCAATGTCACCTTCATGTCGCACAATTTTTTCGTTCTCTAGCAAGGTCTATGTACTTGTTAATTTTTTTCGCATAGTAATCTGCCAGAACAGCAAAATACAACATATATGACATGTTCTCTTCTTCTTTTTAACTAACATTAAGTCTGGTCGTCTGGCTGGGATTTGGTGATCCGTTTGTATCTTAAATCCCTGAGAATATTATGCATCTCATTTTCAAGTACCGGTTCTGCTTTGTGCATATGTCATTTTTTTATGCCCGTGGTGTAATGTTTACCGTCACAGGAAATAGACACGGCAATCTGAGTTCGAATCCTGAACGAGGCTGTTTGCATTCCACATTGGGTTAATCCCTTTCGGAAAAATATGGATCCCTCAACTCTCCATTCAGCTATGGATGAATAATAATACGATAAAATGGGCTTTTAACTTTGGTATGACAACCAATCTAAGAGAAAGAAAACTGAATTAAAACTTGTAAAACTCCGAAAAAATTGACCTCATGTCGCATCCTGCTGATTACATAACAAACACTTGATATTCTGTCGGGTATTATGAATTTTCGCTTTGATATAATTGATCCTTATTGCGTTGTTTTGTGCTGCTATTAAAATACACTAATTTTCTCTTTTAAGGTTTCACTTTCTTATGGTTTCCGTTTCTTAGCCATTTTCATGTCTTCTTGTGTGTAATATCACCAGTTTATCACTTGAAATATCCATAAAGGTATCTTTCTTCCCATTTTTGTTTTCTAGTTTTTCAATGGGTTCTTACGTTGCCTTTGCTGTCACTAACACTATTATTATCATTATCATTATTACACTCCTTGGAAAATGTTCACTATAGCTCTGTTAGTTTTCTTTTGATTCTGAGAAAAAGCAAGTCTCCTCAAAACTCCCGAAGTCTTCTAAATATCCTACTTGATTAGGATTATTAGTGAACTCTGCGAGATTTTCACAGCAGTTTCCAGTGTTTTTAATAGCAGAATGAGTGACAACAAACTCCTCTGTTTTACAGGGTTTTTGTAGGTATTCTAGCATATTTTAACAATATATTCTATATATATATATGTGTGTGTGTGTGTGTGTGTGTGTGTGTAGGTATTCTAGCAAATTTTAACAATATATATTAACAATGTATATTCTCGATTCTTTCTCTTATTTCTTATTCCTCTGATCTCCAGTTCCCTCAGTCTCTTTTCCTGGTTTTTTGGGACCTTTTAAAGTGCACTAATAACAATTGCTATCGTCGTAACCTTCATTTTTTCCAGCTTTTTCAGTTCCCCGGAAAGGACCACGTATTTGTCAATCTTTTCGTTTTATCTTATTTCCATTCAATATTCCTTTAAATGGCAGGGTACAATTGGCTGGGGCAGTAGAATACACCGACTGCATCTCTTCAGAGGGCTAAGACTCCACCAACGAGTGTGCCGTATATGACACTAAACAATCTGATGGTGAGGCTCCAGTAATGCTGGAACTTTGGGAAATGCAGAGCACTCCATCACTGACATCGCTCCCAGGTCCACTCTAGCCCGGGTGGTCACCAGATATGGTCTTATTTATGGGTCAAATAGAACTAAACTGCATAATTATGCTAAACTGAATTGTTTGAAATAGAACTGTTTTGATATTTAAACTGCGTATTTATGCTAAACTGAATTTCTTAAAATAGAACTCATTTGATATTTAAACTGCGTACTTAAGCTAAACTGAATTTAGAACTGTTTGACTAAACTAAATAACATGAAATAGAAATGTTTTTTAACAATGAAACTGTGTGCTGAATTATTTGAAATAGAACTGATTATCTGTATAGAAATGGATTTGACATTAAATAACCGACAAAGGTTGATATGCCATAAAACCTAACCAACTAAACAAACCAGGATTTTGTGATTTGTATCTCAAACTCTCAAAGAATTTAAAACTAATCATTTTCTTGGAGAGATTCTTGTTTATGTATGTATCACGTACGGCCAAATTTTCGTCTCTTTTCTAAGAGGATCAATTTTTCTACTCAGCCATGCCTACTCTTGTATTTCTGTTGAAATAGTTTGCTGAATTTGCTTATTATGAGATTAACTTATTCATCTTTCACCCTATTAGCTAAACTTTCGATTCTTCTGTGTATTATTAATTTGTTTGACATAATTCTTTGGGCATTATTTTGTGCTGTTATGAGATCAGATTGAGTTTTTCTCTCTTCGTTTTCCTTCTTAGCCATATTCAGGTCATCTTGTCTGCAATTTCTTTAGTTTGTCGTTTGAAGTATCCATCCAGCTGTTTTTCTTCCCATTTTTTTCTTTTGAAGATCTTTTTATTATTGTTTTCCTGTTTGTGCTAAAGTTAATCCTGTTTATATTACTATTACTGGATGATCTGTAGTTGTACTTTCATTGTTAATTCTTTGTTTTTCTGAAATATTGCATCTGTAGAATTCGCAGCCTGGCGAGTTCTCATCCTCTTTGTTTTCTTGATATATAGCGTATGTTTATATCATCCTCTCAGTTTAAGGCATTTTGCATCATCATCAATTTCCTCGTCTTTTGGTCCATATTGATGAGTTCCTCCCTTGTAGATTTTAACATTGGTTCAGAATTTCATATACGTCTAAAGAATTCTCCAGAGATTTTTACATCGGAGATTTCTCAGGTATTTATAGAAGCCAGTGTGCTGGGGCTGTAGAATACATCGACTACTTCTCTGCAGAGGGTTAAGCTCCCACCAACGAGTGTCCTGGATATGTCACTAAATAATCTGATGATGAGGTTCCAGTAACACTGGAGCTTTGGGAAAAGCGGAGTTTCATTATTGCCCGGAGTGGTAGCACCTGATAGGGCCCTATCTATGAGTAAAATAGAACTAAACTGTGCTCTTATGCAAAACTGAATTGTTTGAAATAAAACTGTTGTTACATTTAACTCTGTGTATTGCCCAATCGACTGGGGCTGTAGAATACACCGACTGCTTCTTCTATGCAGACGGGTAAGACCCCCATCCCAATGAGTGTCCGAGATATGACACTAAATAATCTGATGGTGAGGTTTCAGTAATGTTAGAGCTTTGGGGAATACAGAATACTCCTTCATTGTCATCGCTCCCAAGTCCACTCTTGCCCGTAGTGGTAGCACTTAATAGGCTCCGACCTATGGGTCAAATAAAACTAAACTGTATTTTTATCCTAAATTGAATTGATTGATATAGAACTGCTTTTGTATGCTAAACTGTATTCTTTGAAATAAAACTGTTTTTGACATTAGATTTCTAAACTTACGCTAAACTGTATTGCTTGAAATAGAACTGTCTATATATATATATATATAGAGAGAGAGAGAAATAGAAATAGATATATATATATATAGAAATAGAACTGTTTATATATATATATATATATATATATATATATATATATATATATATATATATATATAAACAATTCTATATAAATGGATTTAGCATATTGATAACCTACAATGGTTGATGTACCATAAAACGAAACTTAACCAAACCAATCAGGTATTTAACCTTTTAATGGGACTTCTGCTGCAGAGTTTGGTTTCGAGAAGTTTTCTTTTCTTTTTGAAGTGCTCCTTTCGACTTTTTTCTTTCATCTGTGTTTGTCTAATGATATCTGTTTCTAATATTCTCTGGTATTTGTAGTTTTTATCTCACAGTGTTCTCATTTTTTCTTATTTGACAGTTGTTTCTATTATGACTTTTTTCGTTATAAACATGATTTTGGAATCCCAAATTCCATTTAGGTATGTGCAGATTCTAGTAGTTGGTATAATGGTTTCTAGTTCTTTTTCGTACTTGGTAAATATCTTAATATCATCACTATAGATGAGGCGTGTTTTCCTTTGTTGCCTGCAATTCATTTTCTTAGAATATATACTTCATTAGCATTTTTGCTATATCAAATAGTTGTGACTATAGTGAATGGAATGTGCCAATTTGGATGATAACTTTTGCAAGGGTTTGTCTTCCTATTGATAATTCCTCTCTGCCATACTCCATAACTTTTGTAGTGAAGTTTATGACTCGCTCTGAATATCTTTTTTTCTTTCTTTTCTTTAGAGTGTAAGGAAATAACAGGAAAAATGTGCTGGAAATTAGAAAAATTAACTGTTATATTTGACTGATGAACGTCAAAACAGGAAATTATTATTTGGGATTTACATTCTTCTATTTGAATATTTGATATACAAATAGATCTGTCTTGAATATTAATCACTGTTACGGAAAAGACTGTCAGCCAACATTGGGTTGGGATTTATATTTTTCAATATTAGATGTATTCATGTGAACATAACAAAGATCACCTCATCATAATCTCCTAATAATATAAAACACCAGTGTAGCGTTCTGTGTGTACATTTGTGTGTCTCTATACATAATATATAGAAAAGAAAAAAAAATGAAAGAAAGAAAGGAAAAAAGAAAGAAAGAAAGAACTGAAGGTGAGATCGCTGATATTTTTTGCTGTAATCTTTAAAGAAAGAAAAATTATAGTGAAAAAGAAAGAAAGAAAGAAAGAAAGAAAGAAAGAAAGAAAGAAAGAATCGTGTGAGTTGTTGCTTGCCGTATCGAAAGAGAAAGCAAAAGAAAGTAGGCTGACGTCACAACGGAAGAGTTTTATTAGTTTTTGAGTTCGTCTGCTTGGCTATGTATCTTTTGACTCTACATTGGCAGCAACAAGGAAGAGAGAGAAGGAGAAAGTGAGAGAGTCTCCATTTAATAACGACACAGACAATTTGATTTTTCAGATAATTCTAAGTTCACTGCATGGAAGTTCTGTTTTTTATTACAATAACATACGAGTTACTTTTCATTTATTTATTTATTCTTTTTAGGTTCTGAAATCTTTTTAATTTGAATGATAAAAAAGTTATTTTATATAAAATTCAACGGTCATTATCGACGGGTGTATTCTAGAAATTAATATAAATATTAGAGTTTAAGAACTCATCTTAGTTTTCTTTGGGGAGTTCGAGGGGATTTTTGAATATTCCCTGGCAATTTTCAAGGACATGAATCTCTCTCTCTCACACATACACACACACTCACACACACACACACACACACACATATATATATATATATATATATATATATATATATATATATATAGGTGAATGTCTGTGTCTACGTCGATCTGTCGTGTTAGCTATCATACGCACATTAAGATTTGTGGATATATCTGAGGAGTTTTGTTTTTTCAGGTTTATATATATATCTGCACATTTATGCACGTATTTTTTAAATCGATCTTGGGCTGGCTTGTCTGCCTGTTCCAGGACATCACTGTCTGAAATATTTTTCTACGTTTAATCGAATCGCGACGAACGTCGTCAGTATGAAACTTCTTTTATATATATATGTATATATATATATATATAAGGTGATGAAAACTATTCAAGGTTACTTGACAATCAAAAAATTATGATTTAACCTTAAATCTATGTTTCATCGTATCCTAAAAAAACAGTTGTGGATATACACAACGATTTTATCGTGTATAAAATCGCCCGGTTAGCAAGTTAAGACCCTTATTTTTTTTTAAAAGGGGTTTTCTTGAGCATGGCACGAATCTGCTGCTGATGGAAAGGATTCAGTTCTGAACATCTGTATAGTGTGGACCACCTACTTCATTTCCATTACTCCCTGTTCACTTTGGCTTGGAATGGCAATACTTGTTAAGTCCAATTTATTGATCAATAAGTTCTGTTTAAGATTATTTGTACTTAATAGGAATATGTGATATAACATAACTGTAAATCATTTGTTTTAAGAATATTTACTTGAAGCTATAATTGTTTACTAAGGTCTGATTTTAGTTCCTTCAAACCATATAACTGTGTACAAAGAAATAGCCATTATCAAACAGAGATAATAACTTGAAACCACATAATTATTTATATTAAATAGGAATACGTAAAATCATACAACTGTGTGCAAATTAGTTATTGGTTGGTTGTTTAGGTTTTATGGCATATCTATCTTCATAGGTTATTTAATGCCAAATTCTGTTTATATATATATATATATATATATATATATATATATATATATATATATATATATATATATATATATATATAAAGATTTCTAAAGGAATACTTAGTAAATATCATTTTAGATAAACAAGACCTCATTTGTTTGCATCCGTATAAATGGCGTCGATTAATCATGTTTTCTGGTAAAACCCAATCTCTCTCAAGAAGGACAGAACATCATCCATTTTGGCATTCTCGAATAGGTCCCTCAAACTATTCACTTTAAAAATCGCTTTCTGATGAGAACGAATGCTCTATATTCTATGAGTACGTGTTTAGCCATGCAAGGTGTTTGACAGGTCAAACACGGTGTTTGTTGTTGTTCCTGTTTCAGTATGAAAGAGTGTGTAAGCCTTGTATGACCAATGTGCAAATGGGATGTAATGACTTGTTCTCTTTTTGATTTTCTAAAAGTTGGTCTCCATTCTCCCCCAAAGTGGGCTGGATCTGGAAGAATTTATCATAGATGTTATTATTCCAGGGTTGATGCAATTTCCCCTGAAGGAATTTGTTGATTTGGATTAGATTGAATTATTTTATGTATGACTGTAAATGACTGGTATTAAGAATAGCTACTTGAAACTATAATTGTATACGAAGGATTATCCTTCATTACCTGAAACTATATAACTCTATGCGAAATTATTCATATTATTAAATAGAAATAATTACTTGAAATTATACAATTATTTGTATTAGACAGAAATACTCAATAATACTTTATAAAACTGTGTGCAAAGATCTTGCAAGAAACAACAGCAAAAAAGGAAAATATAAATGTACAATAAACGCTATACCCTAACCTTTCTGCATGAAATAACCCCTGACAAATTGACACGCCATAAAAATCAATTAATCACTCTTAAGAGATAAATACTCAAAAATGTAACTGTAAAATATAAATTCGCAGTGTTGGTGATTTCCTAACCTCTTGGTATCAAATAAACATAGAAATGTTGACATGCCGTTAAAATCAATCATATTCCTATAAAAAAAAGTATACAATCAACGTCAGTACTACATTCTACGAGCGCGAGCAAGTCAAACTTTTTAAATTTCACTGTACATATTTTATATAATTTTTATAGTTTTCTATAATGTAGGTAGATTGCTCGAGGAGATTTTTTTATTTTATTACTATTATTGATTTCATACAGAATCAGATGAAATATTGCTTCGATACTTTGGTAGAAGAATCTATTCAGTGTTTTATATCATAAAATACTTATGAAATCAAATGTCTTTATACAGCAAAAATAAAGATATACAGAACTAATATAGCGCTGTGCATATTTTGATCACGTATCCTTTTTTGAATGAAAAGTAACTATTACTGTCAGGCGATTTGATAGACGAGACAAGATCTTGAATGGATAATTACATTTTGCAAATAAGAATATAGATCATAGCTGCAGATACACCAATTATCAACATTTAATTAACAAATATAACATTGATGTTTTATATATGATCCCCTGTCAGATAATACAGTAAAATATCGACTCCTCCATAAGCAAATGGGACATTTTTTTACCCCGTTTCACAAGGCGAATATCCTTAAATTCCTGTTATTTGCAAATTAGATAAGTATTAAGTAAACTTTGTTTAATTTGAGCACAATAACTCACAAAAAGAAAATGACACTCTGGTGAGAATCGGCATTACTTACATGTAAAATAAAAGGCTGAAAAACGTGCTTTATCGAAGTGAGTTCCCAAGAAATTATATCTGCGATCGGCAGAGTGTTAAAACTGTTCAATGTTTTCTGACGAAATTTAGTAATTCATATTAACATGTGCCCGATATAGAACTGTTATTTGGGAAATCCTTTTTAAAAGAATTATGTATAAAATGTCTATGCAAAATTCTGCGAAAGAATATTACTTGGTGTAATGGGAGTTGTAGAATAATCCTTTTCATATATATATATATATATATATATACATATATATATATATATATATATATCATCTTGTTGTGCCACTAGCACGGATATCCCTGACCCTCTCTTGCCACTTCTCCCTATCGTTCATCTCCTATGGCAGGTCTTCAGGGCTACATCCTTTCTCTTCCATCTACATTTTTCTTGTGACCAACAATCCTGACAGGGAGATGGCTGCGGTCCGGCCAGGCCAGGCCAAGCCAGGCCAAGCCACACTACCCTGGGCTGCAACGCAACCGTCTCGCAAATGATCTATCCCACACGTGAATTCTTTCTGGGGTATATTAAGTGCTTGCTTCCGGGAAAGGACTCCATTTTTCCTGAGACGAACCTCCAGAATTAAAGCACTTTACAAAAAAGTGATACACTTGTTTACTGGCCACTCATTGTACTAGAGCCGGGCTGAAAACTCGGGTAGCCCGGTCGGCTAGGGCTACAGAATACACCGACTGCATTCCAACAGAGGAGTAAGACTCCCTCAATGAGTTTCTTGGATATGGCACTGAACTATCTGATGGTGAGGTTACAGTAATGCTGGAACTTTGGGGAATGCGGAGTACCCGTTCATTGCCATCGCTCCCAGGTCCACTCTGACCCGGAATGGTAGCATCTGATAGGGTCTGTCTAAAGGTTAAATAGAACTAAACTGTGTGCTTTTGCTAAACTGAATTATATAAAAACGAACTGTTTTTGACATTTAAACTGTGTACTTATTTTAAACTTAATTATTTGAAATAGAACAGTTTGTAAGTATAAAAAAAGATTTGTCATTATAAAACCAAACCAAACCAAACTAAACCAGTCCGGAGATTGGTTTTATTACAGACATTACAAACTAAACTTTTCCTCCTATCGAAAAACAATCCTCTTTTTATTTTATCATCAATTAAAATCTGCCTACCTCTCTAACTTACAGACATCCTAGTACATACATATATATACTCCTGTGTCGTGAGATGCCCGTGGTGTAATGGTTATCGTCGTAGGACATGGACACGGCGACACGAGTTCAAATCCTGGACGAGACTGATAGCATATCACATAGCACTAATACCCTTGGGAAAGGTATGAGTCCAATTATTCTCCCTCCAGCTATGGGCAAATAGTAGGAAAGACTGCGTTCTTCAGCCCTGGTGAGGCAACAAGTCTAGGAGAAGGAAAACTCTGAATTCAAACCTGTTAAACTCCGCTTAAAAATGCGTTCTTCAGCCCTGGTGAGGCAACAAGTCTAGGAGAAGGAAAACTCTGAATTCAAACCTGTTAAACTCCGCTTAAGAATGGACCTTGTGTCATATCCTACCCGAGCGGAGGGGTTAGTAAATATATATATATATATATATATATATATACGCCACGATATACACATGCATAGCTGCATAGAAACGTTCTCACTTGCATATGTATCCATGATGTGCATTCAGAAGCAGTATTACTTTTTAAGATGATATTATTTTGGATGATAAAACTATTTACCTCACACACACACACACGTACACACACACACACACACACATATATATATATATATATATATGCATGTGTTTAAAAAGCAACAATCGTTCACATTTAGATAAATTTATCTCCAGTGTGTTCTTTTTAACAGGATGGAAATAAATTTATTATCTTAATGTGACCGATTGTTGTTATTTTTTTCGAAAAAATAATATGCTTTGTGGATTTTATTTGCATTAAGCTCTTAACCGGGATTACTTAAATTTTTTATTCTTTCAAAGAATATTTTAATTGTCCTGCTTGGAATTGTTCCCAACTCCGAATTTAATGGATTAAATTCTGTCTGATATATATATATATATATATATATATATATATATATATATATATATATATATATATATATATATATATATATATTCGATACCGTGTCCATTACACCAACTTTGAAGTTTTATTGGAGGGGGTGAATTAATTCTACTCCCGAACATTTCACCACAAACAGAATGCGACACGAGGCAAATTTTGTGCTCAGAGTACCATTGCTTTGAATTCAGTGTTTTTCCTTCTCCAAAAGCAGTTGCCATACCAAGGTTATAGTCCAGGCTTCCCTCCTATCTACCCATAGATGGGAGGCTAAATAGTTGGATGCTTACATTTCCCAGTAATATTAGCGCAATGTTACACGCTAACAGCCTCGTTCGGGATTTGAACTTGGTTCATCGGGTCTCTTTCCTACAAGGATAACTATTTCGCTGCTTATTCTTTTATATTAATGACAATATTGACTAAGGAAAATGTTGTTTATTTTACAAAACACCTTTGGGTGGGGGTAATGTTATGGACTGTTACTGTAATAAAAAGACAGCTACCGTAACAGTTCATGAATAATATCCACTTCTCAGCCACGCAAGGAATTGCCAATTAGCAAAGGATTAATTGTTCTATCCACAACGTGTACTTAGAATAATGTCTGGCAGATTTTGTAGCTTGGAAGAAAATCTTGATTCAGCAAGATGGGGGTCATCATTTAGCAGTTTGCAAGTAGCCGCTACCGGGTCAATATAGCTTCCATACTAATATGGCTGATTTCCTACAAATATCACTGCTCTTCCCAAAATGAATTACCTATAAATAGTTAACCACGAGGTCTCTTCTGAAAGTCAAAAATATATTGCTTTCTACGGGTCGAATGTGACATTTCTATTTTAGGATTTCCCAATCAAAACTCAAGATTTGCTTGGCGATTTGTTAATATCTTCTCGTGCGTTCTCTATGAAATTTTTAGAGCATATGTTCGGTGAGGACTGATATACCTCCATAGTATTTGTTTACAAATTGTAACAATTTGTTTATTACTAATATTTTACTTTCCATGAATCTTCTGCTTTTCTTTTAGTATTATTAAAGCAATATTATTATTACTCTTTAGATATTTGTACAAAAAAGCTGGAAAGAGGGCATAAAGCCTATATTGTTGAAGCCACGAAAACCCTTTATTTCTTTTCCGGTTTCCTATTTCAAAGAATCGCACTGTTTTTTGTTTTATTTTTGTTTTTGTTTATTTATTTGTTTATTTCTTTTTCTTTCTTCTTTAAGCAGAAATGATTTACAATGAAAGAGATATATTTCATTAGTTTCACGTACTTTTTAAAAATCAGAAAAAAAAAAACTTTTTTCAACGAAAGAAATTATGTCACTCTTGAAATTTTCTACAATCATCTACTCAGCTCAGCCTATTCTCAAATTCCGTCACCTGATTCGGTCGTGTGGGACTTATCGCGTAAGGTGACTTAGACAGGAATAGCCTGACTGAACTTATCCCTCTCCAGGTCTATAATTATTTTGAATTCAGAGTTTTTCTATGAAATATCGGTAGTTTGAATCATTCATGCAAACAGATGTGCGGACATTTATGTTATTTTTAATAAGGAATATGATTGATTTTAACAGCATGTTAAACTTTCTGGGGTTATTTGATGCCTACAGGTTAGAAAATAGTCCACATTGTCCTTTTACAGAAGTATTTACTTTTTTATGTAATTTTTACTTAAGATTGATTTATTTTAACGCACTGACAAACTATCAAGTGTTATTTTCAGCCGAGAAGTTATGTATTGGGTTTATCGTAAATTTATATCTTATAGGACTTTACACTCCTATAAAATTATTTTGGGCGGTATGCCACTTGTTCCCACAAAGATGGCGGACGCTCACATATTCAGTCTGGGGAAACCATTGGTCAGGAGGACAACGTGACATGCTTAAAACTACGTCCGCGCGTAAATTCTAGTCCTGCGTTCGGAGCCACCTACAAGACGCGTATTTTCTATAAATTCGTCGTCTTCAAACACCCTTGTTCTCTTTTTATCAAATTTCTTCGCAGCAGCAACACACTCCTTCCAGCGTGAATCAACAGGAGAGCGAAGCAACAACATGGATGGGCCTCGCAGACATTCAAAATATACATTGACTATGAGACGCTTTCCAGTCTCTGAGAAACTGCCCGTTTCTAATCATTAAAAAGGACATTTTAAACATGTAATCCTTTTATAGCTTAGTTGTGTTACACACTCACACACACACACACACACTATTTTTTTGTTAGTAGAATTAGAAATATTTTTTCTGTATCAATGTAACTTTTATTGTGTTAGTATATAAATTTGCTTTTGTTCGTCGCCTTGTTTTAAATGTTCATTTTGTCCGCGCCGTTTTACAACCTTTACTCGTTTCATTCGTTTTATATCTTTTACTCATTTGTTGCATATCTTCCTTCATCTACTACTTTATCCATGTGCCCTAAACTAAACGCTATATACCAAACTTTAAACGCTAAATATCTAAACTCAACATAAAATCGTCGGGGACCAAAAATTCATCCACTCTACTACAATCTACACTTTTTGTAATTGTTTCTAAAGGGATTTTTAACAGAGTTATAAATCAAGTATTCCTATCAAATGCAAATAATTATATGTATTTTATCAACCCATCCGCACGAGAACTATGAGATACAAATTCAATATTGTTGCCGGACTTTAACAGGTTTGAATTAAGAGTTTTCCTTCTACTCGGCCGATGACCATATCAAGGTCAAAGATCCCAGCTGAAGATAGAATATTTGGATTCCTACTTCCCCTAAGCGTATTAGCGTTATTTGAAATATAAACAGCCCCGTCCAGAGTTTGAACTTGGATCGCTGGGATTATTTCCTTCGATGGTAACCATTATGCCACAGTGCATTCTTTTACATACTCTAACACGACTCGACCGTTGCCTGGAAGAAACTGCGTTTCATTTTATCGGTCAGGTCTGATTTCCATATGATCGATAGCAGTGCATGCCTTCGTTAGCCATGTGTCGATGTCTTTTTCGGTTGATGAGACACTGCTTCCTAGGTTTCCCTTGGTCTTGTTTAATTCCTTAAATTCCAAAAGGAATAATTCTCGAAATTTAAGACACGAGAAGAAAACATTTTTCAAAATTTGGAATCTCATGTTAGCCATTTGGAATATTTTATGCTTGCATCTAATACTGAGATGAAAAATTATTTCATAAAGATTCATATTTATTTTATTTTTTTAGAGTGTTCGCCAATGGTCCGGGAGACCAGGGTTCAATCCCAGTTCCAGTCATACCAAAGACTCAAAAATGGTACTTGATGACCCTTTGCTTAACACTCAGCATTATAAGGTATAGGGTAAAGTGGAGCAATCCAGGGAATGGAGTAGCGCCCTCCCTTACATTTCAGTGTTGTAGCTATTGAAAAGGGAGCCTTCGAGTCACCCTCGACTAAGGTCGCTAATTTTTCTTTTTACTTACATAGTTTTGATTAATCGGTAATAAAGACTTTTAGTTGCTTACTGTATCTACTTTTAGTAAATAGTTTCCAGTCAAAATTGAGGAGTTTCCGTGGCATAACGTCTAAAGTGCTGGATTGCAGCCTTGAAGTGGGTGAATTCGAACTCCAGTCACACTATTCAATTTCCAACAAATACCCTTGGTAAAGGTATGAACCAACTTATCCTCCCAGCAATCAGCTAAATAATATCACTGTAATTTTTCTACAAATTATGCTTTAGCCTTAAATAACCTACGAAGCTTGATATGTTATTGGACAAGATAAAGCACATGGAGTCCGTCTAAATATAAACCAGGTTCACCAAGACTTTGATTTCGATTATTTGACGAGAACCTGTGTCTTTAAGAAGACTTGACCGTAATTTTTTACACACACATCAGCAATCGTGCAAAGAGGATAAGATTGAAGGGCATGGCTTTAGGGAGCAGTTGCCTTCCAAACAAAACCAACTCCTTCATCTAAATGAACAAGGTTCAGTTTCATTAACAGATGCTGAGGAAGATCAAGAAATATTTAGTATTACTATCAACTGCGCATTTGTGTGCTTGAGGATCTTCGCTTAAAAATGACCTTGTGTTGTGATGGTGGGACAAAATAAATCAGAGAAAAAGATCATCGCTTCGTAACTTTGGCATTCTGGTAGGAATCAGTGATTTTAACAGGATTTGGTTTTAAGTCTTTCACATATATAGTTTGTGAGAAAAATAAAATCTGTTTTGCATGATGTCCTGGGAACGATTTAATTTGGAAGACAAGTTTCATTCAGAGAGTATAGGTCCAATAGGTTAAACTCCTAAAGGCTTGTTTGTTTGATTGGTGTCGACCAGATTTTACCTGTAACCCATTGTTCATCTTCTGCATGAGATCCCTTAAATCTCACATTTTGCGTACTACTTTCTGCCAATTACATATTAACTATTGTGAGAAGAAGGGAATTGAATCTGGCAGAATGTATGTAGAAAAGAGTAAAAACGGAAGAAAGATATATGTTTGGTGATTCATTTATGGTGCCGACGCGTTTCGACTTCAAGGATTTGTCTGAATACAAAAATATTTTATCAAAATTATTTTTCAGTATGAGAAATAATTATGACAAATATATTTTTTTTATTGAGTTGGAAGTTTTCACCAGGGTCAATAGATGTTGTTATGAGAAAACGAAATAATACTGGCTGATATGTTTTAAATACATTATTTCTTGCGATGGAATCTGTGAACATAAAAAACGACTTTAAAACTAGTAACAAAACAAACTCTTTAGTTTCTCATAATATTTAAACTAACCTCACTTTCGATTTTCAAAACACAACCATATTTGCTTTTCTCCATGCTAGAGATGAACGAAGAATAATTGAAGCATGTTCCATAAATAAGTAAGTAAATTTGGCCACCGTAGTCGAGGGCGACCAGAAGGCTCCTTTTTCAATAGCTACCGCACCAAGGTGTAGGGGAGGGAGCTACTCCTTTCCCTGGATTGCTCCACTTTACACTTGATATGTACCTTATATTGCTGAGTGTTAAGCAAGGAGGTATCAAGTATCATTTTTAAAGTCTTTGGTATGACGCGACCGGGGATGGAACCCAGGTCTCCCGGATCATTGGCGAGCACTCTACCCACTAGACCAATGAGCCCACTGTCTCTAGAAAAAGATAATACAAAAAGATTTCGAAATCCTAACAAAAAATTAGCTCCTTTCTGTAAATATTTAAACTAATAAAAAGTTACAGATCTGTTTCTCAAGCCAGAAAACGCCATTTACTTTTCAAAAAAATCCAGGCTGTTTTTATAGTCTACGGCAGTAAAGAAAAAAATGTGAATAAAAAAATAAAGCCTAAGTTCCCGACATTATTTTAAATCATTTTCTCATATCATAAGGAAAATGTTGAGATTTGAAAATTCATCATAGACAGTTATCTATAATTGATCTATTATGCTTACGTACAATAGTGAACAAGTCCTGGAAGCAGCACCCCACAAGGCACCAACTATACGGCCACCTGCCTCCCATCACGAAAACTATCCAAGCTAGACCAATCAGACATCCAGGACTCTGCTGGAGAAGCAGGGACGAGCTCATAAGTGATGTACTCCTATGGACCCCCACATATGGCCGAGAAAAAGCAGGACAACCAGCTCGAACATACATACAGCAGCTATGTGAGGATACGGGATGTAGCCCCGAAGACCATCCGGGGGCGATGAATGATAGGGAGAAGTGGCGAGAGAAGGTCAGGGATATCCGTGCTAGCGGCACGACATGATGATGATGAGGATGAATGGTCATAAAATATCATAACAACCTGAAAGTATTGATAGAAAGAAAAAAGAATAAAAAAGATCCATTTCAGGTGAATTTCTATTGAGGATCAGAGTCCGGCCTGAGAAATTTTATTAATCTTATGAAAAAGAAATTGCTTTTTATTTTTGAAGAATAAAGAACTACATTAAAAATTTGTTATGGTGTAATGGATTTTTTTAAAATAAGTAAAGTAAGTAAAGTTAGCGACCATAGTCGAGGGTGACCCGAAGGCTCCCTTTTCGATAGCTACTACACCAAGGTGTAGGGGAGGGCGCTACTCCATTCCCAGGATTGCTCCACTTTACCCTTGAACCGTACCTTATAATGCTGAGTGTTAAGCAAGGTGGTATCAAGTACCATTTTTAAAGTCTTTGGTATGACTCGACCTGGGATTGAACCCAGGTCTCCCGGGCTATTGGCGAACACTCTCACTGCTGGGCCAATATCCCGAGTGTAGACAAAAATTAAGTTATTTTGATGAAAAAGGAATTTGACGAAAGCGAATTGTTATTGGAAAAGAAACAAAAGCAAATGTATTGTTATTGCTTAACCTAAAAGTAGCTAAAAGATAGCTGGGTTGTTTTGACAAGATCAAGGACACCTGTTACTCTCCAAAGTGACCTTTTTCTAAAATTAGCTGAGACTTCTACGATAGAATTTATATTTTTCAAACAATTCCAAACCAGCAGAAAATTGATATTTTCTTTGACTCCACCCCGTCGCTATTCTCAGTTGAAAATAAACATAAAATGACAACTTTTTCCCTCATAGCAGTAAGACCACAGTAAATTACGAGAAATAGTGGGAGAACAGCTCATGAGTCGTGGAGTAGTTTCCCCAAAGCTCTGAATCTTCGAACTTTCACTCGACTGCCCTGAGCATAGAAAACGAAGAAAGCCGATCATGATACAACGCTGCAAAAAAGCTAAGAAGCATAACGTTATAAGCTCTTACAAAGTAGTACCAACGATTGTGAAAAGTAAATATAACCGCCATTGAAGATTGCCTTGCGCTAGACTATAGACAACGAGAAATAGAAAATCGTTAGCCTTATACGAGGAATTAAGAGACGGTAAATTCGTGAACTGGTCTCAGACTAAAACTTGCCACCTCTGGGATAGGTGAATATATGTAGAATATTTGAAAGATTTTTGTTTTTATATATTAAATATTATTTGGCGAACAGTGTTTTGTTCTCTTTTTCTTAGCGTCGACTTTAATTTTGGGAATTTTTTTTTATTCTGTGGTCTCATTCTGAGCAGCGACTCCGACTAGCAACTGATATGTTGTCTGAATCTAAATGAAAGTACACACAAATGACGAATCGATTGTGTCATTCGAAGATATATCCGACCAGCGGGTTGGAAGCGGTCTCACCCCGTGTTTGGCGAGGACGGCTATACCGTTGCAGAAGATACTATATATATATATATATATATGTATATATATAAGTATTATTTGGTCCAGTTAAACCTGAGTTGGGAATAATTCCATCAGGACAAGAAAACTATTCAAGAGTGAACATTTAAATTTTCAGAGCAATAATTCCATTAAGAAAAAGCAACAAACCAGTTCCATTAGGATTATGAATTTATTTCCATCCTGTTATGCGTTTTTGAAAAATCCAAAAACACGAAAAAAAATTAACAGGACCTCTTCAGATCCTATGAATAAAATAAATCAGAATAGACACCTATATATATATATATATATATATATTCAGACAACTATTGCATTTTGCGTGTACTTACTCAAACCCTCCACCATGTAACACAAGATACAACTGGTTTGAATTCAGAGATTTTCGATGGTGGGGGGTCCTCGTGGTGTAACGGTTAAAGCGATGGACTGCGGAATCGTAGTACGCGAGTTCGTACTCCAGTCGCGCTATTACGTTCACTTTCGGGCAAATACCCTTGGGAAAGGTATGAACCCCCTTATCCTCCCAGCTATGGGTTAAATAGTACCACTACTGTTCTTTGAGAATAGCTTTGGCATTAAATAACCTTTTGCCATTAAACAAAAGAAACCAAACCAAACCAGAGTGTTGTATAGCCACATAATACATATGCATGCATGCAGAATCATAACGACGACACAATAAAGATTAGCGACACTGTTCTTTAGAAAAATATACCTCTCACTTTACTGAAAGGGTTGTGTGTGAGAGGGAGTTGGAGACCGAACAGAACTGCAACATATTGACCCGCACTCTTCTGGCCATAATAGCGTTTCTTTCCTGTTCTCTTAGGCTGCTCAACAAGGGGCCTGGGGGCCAGCCTCTCTGGGTTCTGGTTCTCTCTACAGCATCTTATCTCCAACTTATCTGATCTCCAACTGCTCAGTCGGGAGCCTGAGGGCCCACTCTGCTGGGTGCTGGCTTTCTCTACCGCATCTTGTCTCAAACTGATTGAACTTCCTGTGCACCGAGTTATATAATTGTTCAACGTCCACCTTCTCCTTGTGGGCGTCACAAATCACACTCATTCAGAACCGTCCACGGTGTAGGTTATATTCTGATATTCCTCGACCGGATGCACCTGTTATTTACACCGGTGCATTTTCTATTCTGACAGCCCTGCCTGGTCGGAGGTCAATATACAACAATAGGAATTTATCTGACCTCCAAATAGACCTGATTTCACAAAAGATAAGTTTAATGTGATGAGGCCCACGGAAATCAAAAATCAAACGTGACCGTCACAAAAAAAATTGTGATCCTCTTTTGGAGCGCATCTGGTGTCAAGCGAGGAACTTACCCTCTGATAATTAGGTATTGTCGGGGAGGAAAACTCCCAGGGGTCCGGTGAAAAACTTTCTTTCACCAATCTACCAATAGCTTGATGGGGATAATTGATTGTATTTATACATTCCCAAAGAGCATTAGTGGAAGTGAAACACAGACAGCCTTATCTAGGATTTGAACCCGGGTAGCCAAGTCCATCTCCTACAACGATAACCAATAAGGATATCGTACCTACTTAAGAGTGTGTCAATTTTTAAAGCGCAGCTGTTCGAAAATTTAAATTCTCAAAACAATAATTTAATCGACCAAAGAATGAACAGAGAGGAAGCAGACTTGACAGAAACAGGACTTTATGTTTCTTTAAGAATAGCCAAAATGTTATTATTCCAAATATAAGGAAGTATGCCATCACGTAACATTAGAAACGTCCGATATTTTATTTCATTAGAATCAACCAGCTTGGATTTTTTTTTTTTTTGTTTTATCTTGATTTATAGGAAAACACATTTTTCATTTCAGTTGAAACCTTAACAAATTAAATAAATAGAAGAACATCCAAGTATGAAGAATTCGCTTCTTAAAAAGCAAATTAAGATAAGTAAATTAAGGTTTTTTATGCTTTCAACTCTGTTAATTACTTTTAAAATGAAAAGCAATATAATATGCACGATAACTGTGCTTTATTTCATAAATCGAGTTTACAAACTAAACAGCAGCCTGTTTCATTCCAAGTTTTTCTAAGGTTACATATGTCCCTGGGTTCAGATCGACTATTTGTCTTCTCTATTCGATCAACCATAGTTCTCTTCTCCTGATAGATTGTGTGTCCGTCGGTCTCTGACTCTCTCTCTCTCTCTCTCTCTCTCTCTCTCTCTCTCTCTCTCTCTCTCTGTATGTGTTATATAATGACTGTTGACATGGATTTTGGGTTCGTTACTGGTGACCCCGAGTGCTTTGACAAGCTGTCGCGTTGTGATTAGTAAACAGGGGGATGGCATGCGTCAGGGTAGGCCGCTCGAGCAGATGTTTAACCGGCAGGAGACAACGTGATATGAGAACCATGCGGTCTGATTGAGACAGTCAGTCCAGTCAGAATCGAGAGTAGAGCCAGGGATATGCAGCCGCTCAGAGGCGTTAGTTTCATCTCTGACGATACGACTTGCAAGGCTGTTCAAGCGTCGGCGCCTCCTGGCTCCAGGAAGA
Organism: Sepioteuthis lessoniana; assembly: GCA_963585895.1. Classification (NCBI taxonomy): domain Eukaryota; kingdom Metazoa; phylum Mollusca; class Cephalopoda; order Myopsida; family Loliginidae; genus Sepioteuthis; species Sepioteuthis lessoniana. The sequence goes on from OY757906.1 coordinate 110,626,710, forward strand.
ATATATGGGGCAAGAAGAAGTCCCCACTCTGAGTATATGTCTCTCCATCTATCTCTCAAACTTAAAACAAACTGTGTGCCCCTTTCGAGAATACAATGAGAAGTATACAACATATATATGTGTGTCTATCGGTCTTTCTGTTTGTCTGTCTGTCTGTCTCTCTCTATATATATATATATATATATATATTAGAGAAAAATACAAATAAATTCGATGGCATGTAAATCTGAAAACAAGAAAAGAAACAAAATATTCTGAAAATGTATTTTTATATGTGATTTGTAGAAGCGCTCTTGGTGTAATGGACATCGCCATAGAAAATAGAGTCGGTGACCCGAGTTCAAAGCCTGGACGAGGCTGGTTGCATTTCACATAGTACTAATACCATTGACGAAGTTATTAATCTAACTATTCTCCTTCCATCTATGGGTATATAGAAGAGAAAACTGTGCTCCTTAACCTTACTACTAAAATCGGTCTTGGAGAAGTGTAACACTATTTTCGTGTTTAGCTCTATGTGAGAGAAAGAGAGATACATGCATGTCCACGATCAGAGTTAGGGTGTAACTGAGATTAAAGCCATAATTGAATCTTATTCTGATTTTAATAGAGATGCATTACTTAGAATCCCAAACAAGACTTAAACTTACACTCAAATGAAAACTGATAGGTCATACTGTTGTCACCATTCGAAAATGGTTTCATGAATTCTGTTCACCTAATAAGAATAAAAAAAAAAGAACATCTTCTTTATTCAATCGAGATGAACATAATTCAACGAAAGAATGAAAATTATATACAATTAATACGCTAAATATAGAAAGAAAGAAAACGGAGAAAGGTAAAAAAAAAAAAAAGAGAGAGAAAAAATGAACGAAATATAAATAGAAAAGACAGAAACTAAAAGAACTCCGCTTATTTTTCTCAGTCTGTATTTCTGTCTATATATATATATATTGAGAGAGAGAGAGAGAGAGAGAGAGAGAGAGAGAGAGATTTGGTAAAATCACTGCCAATGTTTTTGTTTTTGTTCTTGTTATCTTCTTTATTTATTTGTTTTGTTTGGATTTTTTCCGAGGGGCGCTTAGTATAATTGTTTTCGTCATAGTAAATGGAATCGGTTACCTAAGAACAAATTCTGAACGAAGTTTTTTACGCTTTTCATATTGCATTAGAGCAATGCTCTGAAGCTCTTAGGAAAGGCATGAATAGGTCTTCTCCTGCAACTATGCTTAAATAGTAGAGCAGGGTGGGTTCTCTGGCCTTGATGAAGCAACCAGTCTAGAAAAAGGAAACCTCTTAATATTAACTACCAGATATCCTCTTTAAAAGTAGATAGTTTGTTGCATATCACCAATGCTGTTATTATATATATATATATATTTGGAGGTGACCGTGGTATAGTGGTTATCGTCGTTGGTTATCGACACGAGTTCAAATCCTAGACGAGACTGATTGCATTTCACATAGCACTAATACCCTTGGGAAAGGTATGAATCCAATAATTCTCCCTCCAGCTATGGGTAAATGGTAGGGCAGACTAGGGTCTTCAGCCTTGGTGAGGCAACTAGTCTAGGAGAAAGAAAAAATCTGAATTCAAACCTGTTAAACTCCGTTTAAAAATTGACCGAGCGGATGGGTTGGTATATATATATATATATATATATATATATATTGAAGCAGGTATAGGATATATGCAGAACATACATAAACACATACATAGAGAGAGAGCATATAAAAACCCTCCCACTGTCATATACCATCTTATTACCTTTGATTGCCTAAAGTGAAAGTCTGAGAAACGGTGTTGATATTCTTGGGGATGTTTATTAAATATTTTGATTGGTTGATTGGTTGGTTCGTTCTTATGGCATATCAACCTTTGTAGGTTATTTAATGCCAGTCCATTTTCATACAAATAATAAGTTCTATTTATAACATTTCAGTTTAGCATGAGTACACAGTTTAATTGTCAAAAACATTTCTATTTCAAGCTATTTAGTTTATTCAAACAGTTCTATTTCAACTAATTAAGTTTAGTATGAGTATAGATTTTGTTTACACACAGTTAAATGTCAAAACAGTTCTATATTAAACAATTTAGTTTAGTGTAAGTAGAGTTTCAATGTCGAGAACAGCCCCATTTCAAAGAATTCAGTTTAACAAAGGTACACATTTTAATTGTCAAAAACATTTCTATTTCAAGCAATTCAGTTTAATCAAACAGTTCCAATTAAAACAAGTAATTTCAGCACAAGTACGCAGTTTAGTTATTTAACCCATAGATAGGCCCTATTAGGTACAATCACTCCGGTCCAGAGTGGACCTGGAAGCGATGGCAACGAAGAGGTGCTCCGTATTCCCTAAAGCTTCAGAATTATTGGAACCTCACCGTTAGATTGTTTTGTGTCATATCCAGGATACTCATTAGGAGGCGCGGTCTTAGCCCGCTGCAGAGAAGCAGTAGGTGTATTCTACCACCCCAGCTGACTGAGCAAAAGAATTTTGGGCTATACATGCATACATATATATATATATATATGTATATATACATGGAGGTCAGTCTTTTGAATAGATATGAATTTTTAAACCTTCAAATACCTTTCATGACCCAAAATATTTCTGTTTTGTTTATGTTTTAGATGGTCGGACGTTTTGCGGGAAATAGCTAAGTGTGTGCTTATGCAATTAATCTAAACGTAAACTGTGCTAGGATAAAATATTCTGTTCACAGTCACGAATTTAATCTTTCTTGCACTCCGGGTTGTCTAACTTGGCGCCAACTTAGGGCTGTTTGGTTGGCAGGATGGTCAAGTCTGTAAAGTTCACAGTTACGACAATCGGTTCACTTGTAGCAAAGACGTGACTTGAGACCATATGAATGGCACATATTTTCCATAAGATGCACATTCGAATGCATTTATATTTCTCAATGCCCACAAATGCATACGCACACACACATATGTATGTGTGTGTGTGTGAGTGTATGCCCGTGGTGTGATGGTTATCGTCGTAGGAAATGGACACGGGGACACGAGTTCAAACCCTCGACGGGGCTGATTTCATTTTACATGGCACTAATACCCTTTGGAAAGGCATGAGTAAATAGTAGGACAGAATAGTTTCTTAAGCCTTGGCTAGGCAACCTGTCTAGGAGAAGGTAAACTCTGAATTCAAGCCAACTAAACTCCACTTAAAAAGTGATCTTATATCACATTCTGCCAGTACAGAGAGGTTGGTATATATATATATATATATATATATATGTGTGTGTGTGTGTGGTGAGGGAACACAAAAATTAGCAATCATTTAAAAGAAAAAAAGTAATTAATCAAAATTTCTCAAATCCTGACCAGCCGAACAATATCATTTTATTGCTATAAGTTTCATGTATCAAATATGGAATACACTACACACTCATCAGATGGGCCCATCATCAGCATCACCAAGTCAAGCTGACAGCACAGATTTTCCTGAATCTTTCTCTCTATCATCCATCGTTTTCGATAGGTCCTCCACACTACATACAGTATCCACACAGAGCAAATGTAAACCATTCCTTGTTGATCGGCGAACACTAGCGCGTCCATGTTTTAGGGTTCTTAAGAGAACGTTACTTATGAGTTGGTCCTTGTTTCTCTAACCGTGTCCCGCATGTCTTCTTCATCTTATTTGGATGGGTTTTGAGATAGGAGGTAAGTGGCCGAATAGCATCTGTTTTATGGTATGTTCCTTCCAGGATTAAATGAAGTAGACTAAATTAGATGTCTAGATGGCCACAAATTGCTACCTTCGTAGGTTTCTCCACTATTACGCCCATGGCTTGGGAGACCGGACTTCAATGACAATTTGAGTCATACCAAATACTCAAAAAAATAGTACTTGATGCCTATTTGCTTAACACTCAGCATCATAAGGTACGTATCAAGGGTAAAATGGAGCAATCCGAGGAAAGGAGTGGTGCCCTCACCTACACCTCCGTGTAGTAGCTATTGAAAAGGGAGCCATCGGGTCTCCCATAAATTCAGTCACTACCTTTACTACTTTATGTGTGTGTGTGTGTGTGTGTGTGCGTGTTTTGTTAAATAGGACAGACACGTCATGTCTGCCTGTTTTATCTTCATCCGTTCAAGTCTCCGTACGGTTCATTTGACTTTCAGATAAAATGAATTCAAGAAGGAACTGTATGTTTCCCAAGTAATTTCAGTCTCAATTTTCACATCATCGAGAGTGCGAATAATGAAATAACAAAACAATGAAGAGTCATCCATATTTATATAAAGAGTTGGAGGAATAAGAAGAGACAGGAGAATTTACGGAAAGGAAATAATTTTACTGCGTGTAAAAGAAGAAATTAGTGGGAAAGGTGCAATAGGCATTTTAGAACGTGGCTACTGTATGTTTATTGATCTTTATATTAAGAGATTAAGAATTTAGAATTTTTTAATCATTCCATCAAAAAGTCAAAAGAATCATACGAAGATCGAACGGATCAAATGATAAAATAGGTAGATCCGAAGGGTATTTCCGATTCAATAAAATGTTTAAAAGAGAAAATGCAGCTCACACACACACGCACACACACACACACACACACACACATATATATATATATATATATATATATATATATATATATATATATATATATATATATATATAACTGTGTTGATTGTCATTATCTCACTCGGTAGGTTTATGGCAGACGAAATGCAATATAATTTGGAGAATGCTCAATATCTGTGATAGAACAAGTATATGATATTAAATAGATATTAGTTCATATATATATATATATATATATATATATATATATATATATATATATATAATAGCGTGGTGCTTGTCTGTGAACACAGGTTTCATGCCGACTTATTACGACAATCTTCAGACAGAGAAAGGTTTCTCGGCCTGATAATTGTCGTAAAAACTAATATATATATATATATATATAAATTCAAACTTGTTTGGAGGTATATGACGTATATTTTATCACTTATTCTTTCCAAGATTCCCGTTTGTATCTACTTTTTTTATATTTCTGGATTAAAGCTTTGTAAGGACTGTAGAAAGCTCATTAGCCTTATTTTTCCATCAAGTAGTTTTGTGTAGTGTCATGTTATAATGCTGTAACTTCCCAGCAGCCCTTATACAATAAAAACATTTTACGGGATAGTAATACATTGAGTAGAACACCACAGCGTTATCACGGAACACTCTATGCGCTAAAAAAATCATATATGTTGCATTTTACAGATCTTGAGAATGACTTGTAGTACTCGAAAGCACTTAATCGAAAAACCTATAGACTCAGGAGAGATCCTCCATAACCGCGATCTATCGATATGAAAAATTAATCTATAAAAAGGAAATGGAACCAAAAAGATATATCCATTGCATTCCATGAAGCAGGTTTGAATGAAAATCGGCGCATATATATATATATATATATATATATATTATATATATATATATATGGGTGCTTCTATTCTGTAATACTGTCTATTAGGTTTATTTTCACTTCAAGAGAGGCTGGGAATATAAAAGGCGACCACTAGTGCAACCTAATTTATTGATAAGGACGTTTCCATTTTAAAAATCATGCTTGTCGTCTAAGTCTGCATCTAATGTGAATTTGATTGAGGTATTGCTGCTCTTTTTGCAGCTGTACTTACATAGAATAATATATTTATATATATATATATATATATACCAGGACTAACCAACAATTATTTCTATAGAGAATAATAATCTACAGGTGCATAAAACACAATGTGACTTATATATATATATATATATTAATCTCCAGATACATAAAACACGATGTAACTTTATATATATATATAGATATATTAATCTCCAGATACGTAAAACACAATGAGACTTTATATATATATATATATATATATATATATATATATATATATATATATATATGTGTGTGTGTGTGTGTGTGTGTGTGTGTATTATATATGTATATATATATTTATATATATAAAACTCCAGATACATCAAACGCAATGTGACTTTATATATATATTAATCTCCAGATACGTAAAACACCATGTGATTTTATATATATACATATATGTGTGGGGTGTATTAATCTCCTGATATATAAAACAAAATGTGATTTTATATATAATGAAACGCAATTTCTTCCGGGAAGCGGTCTTATCGATACTGCTGTATGGATGCACCACTTGGACGCTAACAGATCGGCTGGAGAAGAAGCTTGACGGCAAATACACAAGAATGTTGCGAGCAATATTGAACAAGTACTGGCGGTAACACCCACAAGTCACCAACTATACGGCCACCTGCCTCCCATCACGAAAACTATCTAAGCTAGACGAACCAAACATCCAGGACACTGCTGGAGAAGCAGGGACGAGCTCATAAGTGATGTACTCCTATGGACCCCCACATATGGCCGAGAAAAAGCAGGACGAGCACCTCGAACATACATACAGCAGCTATGTGAGGATACGGGATGTAGCCCTGAAGACCTGCCAGAGGCGAAGAACGATAGGGAGAAATGGCAAGAGAGGGTCAGGGATATCCGTGCTAGCGGTACGACATGATGATATATATATCAATTTCCACATGCATAAAACACAATGTGACTTTATAAATCTCTTTATAAAAGAAAATGTGTGCTTGAATGTTTATATAACTATTAAAAATGTCTGCATATATATACACATTGCACAACATCATTCAGCTGTAGGTGCTTCGTCGACATCTACTAAGCTTGGCTTTCTGATGAAGATCAAACTCTCTTCAAGAGCAATGATCTAGACAACATTTTTATTTAATGAGCCTCCACTTTACATAATCTCAGCAAACTCGAACCACCTCCGCTGCCACCACTGCTTTCACCGCAACCAACAGAATTAATAATGGCGCGCACGTGTCTACTCATTATGTATTATTGTTTAGATTATAACTAATATTGGCTGAATAGCCTCCCCCGCATTGAGTTTAAGTACCAAACCAACTTAATCACTGTTTTCTCTCTCTCTCTCTCTCTCCTTGTCTTCCTCTTCATCTCTCCCTCTCTCCCACTCTCTCTCTCTCTCTTTCTCTGCCTTTCTCTCTCTCTCTCTCTCATTTCATCCATGTTCTTCTGTCTTATCTTTTTATAATGCACTAGTAAAGATATTCAGGGAAGGCTTAGCTAGGACATCAAGTATCATCCTTTTTGATTTGGGGATTTTCTGTTGCTCCAAAGAGGAAAATATCTAACGACTTGGGTCGCGAAATCCGTTCACCCACCTAGCACTGCTACAATAAAACATCACAAGTATTTTTCGGTGTTCCTGGTTGCCATCGAAAACATCAGGGTGTATTTATGTCCATTTTTTTTTTTAGTTGGGAGGTGTGATCTAGATTTAAGGACTGCTAGTCATCATATTTTGAAGATTTTTTTTTGTTGTTGTTGTTTTTTTGTTTTATTTTGCATTGATCAACAATGAACCCAAGTTTATTTTCAATCTCCGCCACAAATCTATTCTCAACATACCTTACAAAAGCAAAGTACTTTTATTGCTTTAACCAAACTTTTTACAATAAATATATAATTATATTTTTTTTAAGTATTGTAAAACGTATTTGAAGAATCATACTTTTTAAAATTTTCTTTTAGCCATCAGCATTACCACAGGTGGGATATCTATTAAAAGGGAAATATTTTAAATGTAAGCAAATAAATGAATCATGAATATTTTAAGTTACCAATCTTCATATCTTAGAGAGATTATCGGCCGTGAGAATGAACTGATTAATTAATTTTAAAGACATTTCGACCGATTGGGTTATTTCATGACTTGAGTATAGGAAATCGTAATCATTGTAGGTTCATATTTTTGGATTTTATATTATAAACTATATATATATATATAGTTTATATTTTTAATGTAGGTGTTTCTTGAGTATTTTTAGCACATAGTCTTATCGAATAGAATTAATATTTAAACAGATTTATACGACCAAAAGATGAGACCTTAACATTGTACTACTACTCTGCTAATTCAGTCGTTAAACATTGCATTAGACAGGATGTGAGCAGACAGTAAGGGTTTCAATATATATATATATATATATATATATATATATATATATATATATATATATTATATATATATATATGCTCCCCCATGGGGGTTTAGCACTCTGGCGAAGGAATTTTCGGCTGCCGCTCGCATAATGCAAAGCTCTTCAAATGAATTGAGCACTCTGGTATCCAGTAAGGTATAAAATGTAAACAAACGAACCCTGCTGCAGCTGCTACTTAATACCTTATAATTCCCTAGCTAATGTGGTACGCTTGTTGGCCGAGTGGTCTGATACTAAGTCTAAAGAAAAGTTGGGCTTCAAGCGGGCTACGTGTCTAGCCACACTGAAGAGTTGTGATACAACGGAACAGTCTGTCTGTGAATGACAATATATATATAACCTGGACGAGGCTGTTTGCATTTTTATTTAGCGCTAATACTCTTGGGAAAGGTATGAATCCAATTGTTCTTCCTCCAGTTTTATGCAATTAGTTGGGCAGTGTGAGATTTTTAATGAAAAAAAAAATTAAAAAAAAAAAATGAAAAAAAAACTGGTATGAAAACTGGTCTAGACGAAGAGATACTCTGAATTCAAACCTTTTAAACTCTGTTTGAAAATTGACTTTGTGTCACATCCTACTCATGGGGAGGGTCTTAGTAGATAGATAGATAGATAGATAGATAGATAGATAGAACCCCTTCATTCCTTCCCTCACTTCCATTTTCTCTTTCTCAAAACCTCTCCCCTCATCATATTTCCTTCTTTCCCACTGAAATTAATCCCCCGCTATCAGGTCAAATCTCTGATGAAACCTGATACACTTAATGGCACCTAGCCTTAATCATCTACCCAGATGATCAAAGTGAAAACCAATAACCCTTACCACCACAATTCAAACCTATATCTATTTCCCTCCATTTCTTCTTTTCTTGTAACTTTTCTTGTTTTTACACCGTCCCCCACTTAATATCTTTTTACTTTTTCGCCATTTTTTTATCTATGTCCTCAATCGCTAAAACGTAGAAAAATTCAAAAGCTGTTTTAGTCTGAAGAAGTTCTTTCTTGAAGAAAGAACGAAATGTTACTACTAAACCTGTTATAAGTGTTTGGCTAATTCACTTTTCAACTTATTTTTATCATTAATGTATAGACAGATAGATAGATTGGTACACAAGGGCCATTCAATAAACAAGTGAGACGTTTTTAAAAAAAGCAACAAATATATATATATATATATATATATATATATATATATATATATATATATTGAAGAGGGTATAATTAGGTAGCAAGTTATTATTCAAGCAAGTTTTGTTAAAAACGATGGAACACTATTATTTCTTATTTCAGTTTTTCAAGTCCCCTTGTTAATTTTCTTGTGTCGTGATCTAGATGGTAAATGAATTGTCGAATATTCAGATATTTGATTGCAAAAATTATTTTAATCTAGCAAAATTATTTGTTTTGAGGTTATTCAAAATTACTGCAAAAATCAATTAGAGTTCTCCTGGGTTGAACAGAGGTCTGTCATCTAATCATTGATGCACTGAGAAGTGCAAACAATGTGATACGTTCAAATGAATGTTTGATGTGTATGTGTGTAATTGTTAGTACGGAAGGTCATACAGACAGTTTTCTGAGACATGAAAGAATCCACTCGAGTGATATTTTTGAATGAGGTCAAAAAGTACTTATAATCATTCACTCCTTAGGCAATATTTACTATTTTTATTTTTTAAAAAACCTCAATTATATATATATATATATATATATATATATATATATATATATATATATATATATATATATATATATATTAAGGTAAATGTAAAGACATTTTGTAGATACACACACTTAAATGGTCAAACAGTTCTTTTTCTAACAATTCAATATAGCGTAAGTCAATAAAGATCATCATCATCATCATGTCGCGCTGGTAGCACGGATATCCCTGACCCTCTCTCGCCACTCCTCCTTATCGTTCATCGCACTAGGCAGGTCTTCTGGACAACATCCCGTATCCTCACATAGCTGCTGAATGTATGTTCGTGCTGGTCGTCCTGCTTTTGCACGGCCATGTGTGGGGGTCCATAAAAGTACATTTCTTATGAGTTCGTCCCTGCTTCTCCAGCAGTGTCCTGCATGTCCGGTTCGTCTAACTTGAATAGTTTTCGTGATAGGAGGCAGGTGGCCGTACAGTTGGTGTCTTGTGGGGTGTTGTCGCCAGGACTTGTTCAAGATTGCTCGCAGCATTCTTGTGTAATTGCCGTCTAGCTTCTTCTCCAGCCGTTTTGTTAGCGTCCATGTAGTGCACCCGTATAGCAGTATCGATGTGACCGCTTCCCGGAAGAAACTGCGTTTCATTTTATCGGTTAGGTCTGATTTCCATATAATCGATAGCCTATTGATAGCTGTCCATGCTTTCGTTAACCTCGTTTCGATGTCCTTTTCGGTTGATTCGACGCTGTTTCCTAGGTAAGTGAAATCGTCTACTAGTTTAAGAGGGGTTATAATCAAACGGGGGACATCTCCTTTCTAGAAGGAACCCCTCAATAAAGATAAATAGTTATAAATATTGCTACGTATCACAAACGATTCAATTAAACATCAGTCATTTATTGATACACAGCTAAATGATCAAACAGTTCTATTAAAACAATTCAATTTAGCATAAGTTATTTATTTGCACTCTGCTCAAATGTTAAACATTTGGCCGCTACATAGGACTCTATCAGGTGCAACCACACCTGGCCAGAATTTACCTGGGAACGATGGCAATGAAGGGGGACTCCACATTTCCCACTGATCCAGCATTAGTATAGACTCGCCATCAGATTGTTTAAAGTCGTATCATGGCACTCGTTTTGTGGGGGTTCTTACCCCTCAGCAGAGATGCAATCAATGTATTCTTCAGCCCCAGCCGGCTTACCTGATAGATAGATAGATAGATAGATATTTAAGTATATAGTTGGCGACTGATGTCGAGGGCGTCTTGAAGGCTCTCTTTTCAATTGCTGCAGCACCTAGGTGTAGGGGAGGTCACAACTTCTTTCCCTCGATTGTTCCACTTTACCCTTGATTCGAACCTTATTATGCTGGGTGTTAAGCAAGGCATCATCAAGTACCATTTTTTGAGTCTTTGGTATGACTTAACCTGGGATTCAACCCTGGTCTCCCAGACCATTTGCAAACACTCTACCCATTAGACAAATATATATATATGAAGTAGAAGGGGATCCAATTTAATGACAAAGCCATGGTGAAGGCACCGCTTCTAGGAGAATTTATCTCCAAATTGCTGGTTTAAACTCCATCAACTTACCTCTGTTGAGTCGTAAATATCCTTTAACGGGAAAAGTCTGGGAGAAGGTACTCTGAAATCAACCCTGCACTTTGCATAGTCACCATTTATATTGCTGTGCTTGTCACTAGACTGTAGCTATGTAGACACATAGAGTTGCGTATGTGTCGAACAGCGTCTGAAAGTGTAATACAACGATACACAGTTGACTTAATAATTCATCATCTAACACATCGTGTACATTTTTCTCGTGCTGAACCAATTATTAATCAGGATGTTTAAGCCGTAATTTCAGTAGTAAAGATAGCTATCATCTGCCAAGTCGTTATCATATTTACCAACCCCTCCGCTTGGGCAGGATATGACACAAGGTCAATTTTTTAAGAGGAGTTTAACAGGTTTGAATTCTGGGTTTTCCTTCTCCTAGACGAGTTGCCTCACCAAGGCTTAAGAACCTAGTCTGCCCTACTATTTACCCATAGCTGATGGGAGAATAATTGGATTCATACCTTTCCCAAGGGTATTAGTGCTATACGAAATGCAATCAGTCTCGTCCAGGATTTGAACTCGTGTTGCTGTGTCCATATCCTACGACGATAACCATTACACAACGGGCTCCTCCAAAAGGGATTATAGTTATCATATATATATATATATATATATATATATATAAGTCGTTATAGTTATCACACACACACACAAACACACACACATATATAAATATATATATATATATATATATATGTTAAGACTTTAAAAATGGTACTTGATACCTCCTTGCTTAACACTCAGCGATATAAGGTACGTATCAAGAGTAAAGTGGAACTGCCAAGGAAAAGGAGCAGCGCCCTCCCCTACACCTCGGTGTAGTAGTTATTGTAAAGGTAGCCTTCTGATCGCCTTCGACTATGGTTAGCAACTTTACTTATACATATATGTATATATATATATATAGGCCTATTAAACCGAAGAGATTTTAACACCTTTTTAATAGTTCTCATTTCAGTTAGTTTTTTCGCTGTAATTTATACTCATTCTCAAATTTTAAAGAAAGCAAGAATGACCGTGAAAAATGCATTTCTAGTTTAGATAGTGTTTGGACGGAAATTCTTTTACTGTCATTCGTTTATTCTGATCTTTTCTTTCACTCTCCCGGCTTAGCAATATGTATACAGCAAGCATCTTTTAATTAGTCGGCGGACATTGCGACGGAAAGTGGAACGAAGTTGTGAACGGTTGAAAAAAGGAGTTGGGGCTTGAGTGAAGAAGGAGAAAAAGAAGAACAAGAAGAAGAAGAAGAGGAGGACGACGCGTGGAGAGAGAGCAAAAGAAAAAGAACCGGAAATGACGAATTTCAATTTAGTATAGAATCGGATTGTTGGAATTTGGTTTTTCGGTTCGTGATTGGTCAAGCTGATTGATACGAACGATACTAAATGAGGAGGGCATTTTAGTCTTTGGATAATGGCATATCAACTTCAGTGGAATATTCAATGCCAAAGCCATCCTTGTAGATGAACCGTAGAGATAGTATCTAACCCATAGCGGGGTGGAATAAGAGGCTTTGTAGCTTTCCCAAGGGTATTAGTCCGAAAATGAACGTAATAGTCCTGCTGGAATTCGAACTTGTTAACTAAGAAGCCGTAGTCCCATTAGCCATTACGCCACAGAGCGGAAACCAGTTGTGATGCTAAAGTGAATCATGTGCAAGAAATGAAAAGAATTAGAAACAAACAAAAAATAACAGAAGAAAACGACGAGACGTGAAGTATACAACAGGAATATGATTTTCCAAAAAAAAAAAAAAAATAGATGAAATGCCTCATAAATAAATATTTATTTAAAAAAAAAAACCCAACCCCAAGCTGTTGACAATAAGCTGATTACGCAGTTCATTGCTACTACAGAAATTTTGATGCTCATTAAGTTTACCCTCCCCCCCTAGTTTAGCCTTGTGCCAGACTAAGATAATATTCGTATATAACTTAGCTGCCTCATTCTAGACTAGTAGATAGCAAGTTCGTTTTAGGATCATCACTACTATAGTGAATTAAATCCTCACTAGTTGTGTCAGACTTATGGTCTTGTGTCAGACTAATTTGTATTTAGTAATACTGATACGTCTGGATGTAAAGATTAAAAGAAGGAAAAGGCAGAGTAAAGAATATTTAGTAATTAAGAAAAATGATGACTGCCAAGCCATTTGTCGAGCTAGTTGTGAAGCCCATTTACTGTGGTGGAATCAATTTTCACCAAGCGCCTCAAACACACCTTGCGTTGTGAGATATTTTACGAAACCTAATAATAATAATAGTCGTCTTAATTTTTGAGACGAAGCTTGATTCAGGACACAGTGTAACGGTTATAGGCGTTGGTTCCTTAAGCTTCTCAAGGGACAATCAACTGGAGATTGCAGGTTCAATCCTGACTGCTGGCGAGTAGCAATACAGGAATACTTAGCACTTATACCTGGTCATGGTAAACGGAATCAGAACAAGCGATCCCCGTGGATTAAATAAAGGTCGTGGTTCGAAGTTCCGTGTAGGCTCCAGAGTTAAACAAACACCTGAGGGAGGCCAGAGGAGATATCGGCCGAAAAGTTGTGAATATAACAAAAAAGATGAAAACAATAGTCCGAAAAACCTGAAGGCTAATAGTAATAATGATAATAATAATAATTATTATTATATCAATATTAATAATCATGGCAACCAGCGTAGACTTGCGGTCACACAGACTCCAGTGGAAAACCATCAGCTAACGCTGGTGTAAAGAACTCTCGAATGAATAATAATAATAATAATAATAATACTGTAACATAAACGTGTGATAACAATAATAATAGTTATAATAGTCGCATATCCTTATAACAGCCTTACTGATTGTTATCATTTGATACCACACGTTTGAGAAACCATCATGTGCATAAAAACAATTGAAGAAGAAGAAGAAGAAGAAGAAGAAGAAGAAGAAGAAGAAGAAGAAGAAGAAGAAGAAGAAGAAGAATCGAAACCACCATGATAATAGACCTTCTAAAATAAGTCAGAATACTTTAATGAGTGCTGGAATTCCGATAGGAATTGTTTTCACTCGATCGCCAATAAAAGAAATCAGATAATACTAGAGTGAAAAAAAAAATTAAAATGAATTACAGTCCGTGAATTAATAAAAAAATTCAGCAAAACCACTAAAGAGAGTTTGCATGTCATAAGGAAACATGCTCTAACTTTATCTTTAGTGACATTTAGCACGTAACATAGGAGTGATTTCTCAATAATATCATTAATAATAATAATGAATAGTGACGGTGATACAAATTGTATTTGTCGCTCTCGGTACAATGACCAAAGGATTGGTACAAGGCCTGGAGGACTGAAACATAAGAGGATTGGTGGAGACCATCCAAACTACAGCATGTTTAAGATCAGCTAGAATACTAAGAAGAGTCCTGGAGACAATAGAAGACCTGTTGTTACTCGGACTCCAGTGGAAAACCATCAGCTAACGCTGGCGTGAAAAAAAAAACTCTCAAATAAGTAAAATAATAAGAAACTGAGTCGACAAGCGAAATTGTTGATCAATGAAGAACACAAAGTGATATGCTGGGATATGAAGATCAAAACAAAGCAACAAGTAAGTCTCAAAAATGTGATCTGAAGAGACAAAGCAAATGATATTGGTGAAAGAAGAGAGACTTCAAAGATATCGACACAAGGTCAAGAAATATAAACTAAATAACACATTCCAAAATAGATAAAGAAAATTTTACCAAGTATGTCACTCAGACACCAGTGAGTCAGAGTGTCATTAGAAAGCTGGAGAAAAAAGCATAAATACACAGAGTATATAAAATCACAACCTTCCCTTATGCAAGGTCTTGGGTAAAGATCCAATGAAGGATTGTAAGAAGCAGAAAATAAGACTAAAATTCAGTAGAGAAGCAGTCGGTGTATTCTATAGCCCCAGCCGACTGAGCAAGTCAAGAAAAGAAGGAAGAAGAAGACTCACCAGCAGATGCTTAGATGCTTAAATGCATCGATACAACGACTCGAAGATTACATAAAAAGCGCAAAGGAAGACTAATTACAGCCACCAGAAACAATACAGACAACTTAACGGAACAAAAATTACGAGAAAACAAAATAGCAAGTAAAACAACTTGGACATAGCTAACAAAAGGGAACCTTCAGAGAAAAACTGAATCTTTTCTGATAGCAGCTCAAAACAACGCCACTAAGACTAATTATGCCAAAGCAAAAATAGACAAGACACAACAAAATAGCAGATAAAGATTATGTGGTGATAGAGACGAAACGATCAATTACATAAGCGAATGCAGTAAATTAGCAGAAAGAGACGACTGGGTGGACAAGGTGATACACTGGGAATTGTGCAAGAATTAATTTTACCATATAAACCAATGGTATTTGCATAACCCTGAACCCGTTCTAGAAAATGAGATGCAAAAATTTCTTTGAGATTTTGAGATGCAAATGGCTCACCTAATCTCAGCCAGACGTCCACACCTTGAGATAATCAACAAAAAAAAGAGAACCTGCCGAATAGTGGACTTACCGTTCCAGCTGATCAATGAGTAAATCTGGAAGAAAGCGAAACGAGAGCTTAGTATGTAGACCTTGGTATAGAAACTATGTAACATGAAAGTGACAGTAATACTAGCTGTAAATGGTGCTCTCGGTGCAGTCACTAAAGGAGTGGTTCAGGGACTAAAAAAAAATGGTAATAAGAGGACAAGGTGCCCGTTGTGTAATGGTTATCGTCGTTGGAAATGGACACGGTTACACGAGTTCAAATCCCAGACGTGACTGATTGCATTTCACATAGCACTAATACCCTTGGGAAAGGTATGAATCCTATTATTCTCCCTCCAGCTATGGGTAAATAGTAGGGCAGACTGGGTTCTTCAGCCTTGGTGAGGCAACTAGTCTAGGAGAAGGAAAAATCTGACTTCAAACCTATTAAACTCCGCTTAAAATTGACCTTGTGTCATATCCTTCCCGAGCGGAGGGGTTGGTAAATATGATAAGAGGACGACTGAAGACCATCCAAACTATAGCATTGTTAAGATCGGCCAGAATATTAAGAAGTTTCCAAGAGACTTGAGGAGACTTGATCTCCTTCAAACTCCAGTGGAAAACCATCAGCTAATGCTGGTCTAGAAATCTCTCAAATGCGTAAAATAAGCGTTGAAGTTTTGAGCGATATTGTTACTTAACACACTGCAAATAACAAAAGATGTAATCGGTAAAAATTGATAAAATTGTGAGATAAGTAAATAAAAAATAACAAATCGTATGTCTGTCTAACTCTACCATCACGATGATTCCTGTTGAAAAAAAATTGTCATTTACAACTTTTCTTAGATAATGATCATAATTGCAATATTAAATGAAAAATGCATATTATCATTCCGCACATACAACATAGTATCTCCTCATTTTTTTCTACAATAACTTACCGTACCGTTTTTTTTGTTTTTATTTTGTTTGTTGTTTTTTTTTTGTTTTGTTTTTTTTGTATTTTGGAGTATTCTTGTATTTCAATGTGTGAATTTATAGATTTATAGAACATTGTTTCATCATATTCTTTCTTTTATGTTAATGAGCACGGTAACGAATGGAGGTAAAGAAAAAAATGAGGATTTAGAAAAATTATATTATTAATATTTATACTTAATAAAAATAATAAATATTAAATATGACTTTGAGTTTATCTAAGATATCTTAAGACTACAATAAAAAAACAATAATGTTTATTTAATTTACTTTCTAGTGCAATTCAATAAAGTTCCCTTTTTGTTACTTGGCTTGGTTTCTGCCCTTATTGGCATAAAAAAAACTTCTTTGGTTATTTAATGCTTAATGGATCCTTGTATAAGAACAGATTTTCTGCAATTTAACCCATGACTTAACCCTTTTGTTGTGCTTTCATCATCATCATCATCATATCGCGCAGGTAGCACGGATATCCCTGACCCTCTCTTGCCACTCCTCCCTATCGTTCATCGCCCTAGGTAGGTCTTCTGGACAACATCCCGTATCCTCTCATAGCTGCTGAATGTATGTTCGTGCTGGTCGTCCTGCTTTTGCACGGCCATGTGTGGGGATCCATAAGAGTACATCTCTTATGAGTTCGTCCCTGCTTCTCCAGCAGTGTCCTGCATGTCTGGTTCGTCTAACTTGAATAGTTTTCGTGATAGGGGGCAGGGGGCCGTACAGTTGGTGTCTTGTGGGGTGTTGCTGCCAGGACTTGTTCAAGATTGTACGTAGCATTCTTGTGTAATTGCCATCTAGCTTCCAATAAACAATAACTAGAATAAAATGAATTTTAAAATATTTCACATCTTATTTTTAAATGAACTAGAATTGTTTAAAGCAATCTACATAAGAAAAATATCCCATTTACAATACCCATGCTTGTAAAATAAATTGTCTATAAACGATTACTTATATTTATAGATTTATACAGAGAGAAAAAGTAAAGTTGGTGACCGTAGTCGAGGGTGACCAAACGACACCCTTTTCAATAGATGCTACACCGGGGTGTAGGGAGGGCACTACTCCTTTCCCTGGATTGCCCCAGTTACCCTTGATCCGTACTTCATAAAGTTGAGTGTAAAGTAAGGAGGCATCAAGTACCGTTTTTTAAGTCTTTGGTATGACTCGACCTAGTATTGAACCCCAGTCTCCTAGGCCATTGGCGGACACTTTACCCACAAGGCAGTTGGACTGGTATTATATATATATATGTGTGTGTGTGTGTGTGTGTGTGTATGTGTGTGTGTGTTGTGGCAATTTACCCACGCACACACGAACGCTCCCAGCTATAAATAGCAGCAGGTACTGCTCTAAGTGAGAAAGCAATATTCCGTGGCCAGCTAGGCTCCCTTAGGAAAGCATGACCGTTCCCTCTCCCGTTCCCCCAAAACTCCTGTAGAGGCCCTGTGTCTCAAAACAAATATTTGTTCTAAAATTTTGTTTTAAATAAAACCAGTTTTGCTGGTAACCCTCTCATTTTATATGTTGTATTACTGTTCTTTGTTAATATATTTGTTTGACTCAATTCCTTTCCTTTGTCTTTATTTCTGGCCCTTAACAAGGCCACATCAGTATGTATAATTGCTTTAATTTATAATAATCACACGACAAAAAACTATTAGGAAAAAAAGTAAGTTGACAGTAAATTAAAAAGCACACTGCCCCTCATACACAAAAAAAATCCCCAACACACACACTCACTCACCCACTGAAGAAAAATAACTGTTAGTGAAACCCAAAACCACTTCAACGCACAGACACACACAGACACACACACACACACACACACACACACACACATACACACAACGACTACAACATATCAAATATCAAAGAGGTTTA
The DNA here is from genome assembly GCA_963585895.1 of Sepioteuthis lessoniana. Taxonomy (NCBI): domain Eukaryota; kingdom Metazoa; phylum Mollusca; class Cephalopoda; order Myopsida; family Loliginidae; genus Sepioteuthis; species Sepioteuthis lessoniana. The sequence continues at coordinate 110,645,469 of OY757906.1, forward strand.
AAGTAGACTAAGAAAAAGAGAGGATGACCTCTGTGTAAAACCCATAACCAAAGGAAAAACATTCAAACTGTGAGCAAGAGTTCAAGTCTCACTGAGTACCCCATTAAGAAGGTCCTGTGCCCTATATGTTCTCTAACGAAAGCAACAAGCTGGAAACATACACATATATAATACGTATGTTAGAACAAAATAAATAAATTCAAAAAATACAAATCTCTTCGTGGACCTACTTATTTTAAAAAATAATCACATGATAGTTACTGTTGGAATTATCACCCTTAGGTGATGTTAGCAGTATATAAACTAATAAAAGATAAGACGCAAACTGTTTTTATCTGATAATTGAGAATTCATTCTTCATAAAATATTCTCGAAACAAACAAGATTAAACTAAATTAAATCGTTTAAGTTAATGGTATTTTTTATTCAAAGCCATTTTAGCCAGTGAGCGTAGTGTCTGGGATTGATGAAAATCAAGGGATAATCCACATTTCCCAGATCTCCAGATGTGTAGTTTCACTATCAGATGCACTTAATGCGTAATACCTAGGAATCTCTTAATTAGGAAGGGGTCTTACAACAAACACACATTTTTAAGTTTTGGTTTCTTTGTTTCTTTGTTTTAATAGTCTATCAACTACCTTCAGGGATGTCCTCGTGGTATAATGGTTAAGCAATGGACTGCGGAATTCTTGTAAGCGAGTTCGAACTCCAGTCGAACAATTACGTTCACTTTCGGACAAATGCCCTTGGCGAAGATATGAAGCATCTTACCCTCCCAACTATGGGTTAAATAGTACCACTACTGTTTTTCTAGGAGAATAGCTTTGGCATTAAATAACCCACAAAGGTTTATATGCCATTAAAACATAGAAACCGAAACCGAATCAACAACCTTTCGTGCTTATTTAATGCCATTCTTGTGAAAGAAAGCTAGCGGAACATTTTAACCCATAACAGGTGAGAGGGGGTAAAGAGGTTCATATCTTTTCCAAGAACCAATTAGAAAGTGAACGGAACATCGCGACTGAAGTTCGAACTCTCAAAGATATTGCAGCTCAGCACATTAACAATTACAACATAGGTATTCTCTTCATAAATTTACTTATACATATACTTATATTTGATTCCATATACAGAGCAAAGATAGAGCAAATATAGAGCATAGTTTCAACAAAGAAACTGTCACTGCTTATGATACTCTATAGAAACATGGAAGCCAAGGTTCGCACACCGGATGGAGACATAAACTTCGACATTGTTGCTAGCGTTCTGCAAAGGAATACTTGCACCTTTGCTAGCGTTCTGCAAAGGAATACTTTCACCTTTGCAACTTGTGAATGTATCAAGGGTAAAGTGGAGGTATTAGGCCAAAACGTCGATAAATCTAATAAAAGAAAATAGATTTACACTAAAAAGAGCAAGAAGCAAACTATCCTACGTAGAAACTATTACGGACGTAGACAATACAGATGACATAGCGCTTCTTGCAAATACATCAACTCAAGCCGAATACCTGCTGCATCTTCAGCAGGAAGCATTGGCCTCCATACGGATTTAGACAAAATGGAGTATATGTGTTTTCATCAAGGAGATATCTCCACTCTAAATGATTATTTTTTCAAATTAGTGGACAAGGTCACGTATCTCGGTAGCAGGGTTTCATCAACAGGAAGTGACATCAATATGCACCTAGCATGGACTGCTATCAATAGGCTATCGATTATAAGGAAGTCTGACCTGTCTGATGAAATAAAATGGAATTTCTTCCAAGCAGTGGTTGTGTCAATACTACTTTACGAATCCAGTACATGGACGCTGACAAAACGTATAGATAAAAGGCTAAACGGGAACTGCACAAGAATGCTATCAGCTATTTTGAACAAATCCTGGAAGCAACACCCCAGGAAACAGCATCTGTACGGTCACTTTCTTCCTATCTCTAAAACCATCCAAATTAGACGAACGAGACATGTGAGACACTGCATGAGAAGCCAGGACCGACTCATAAATGACGTTCTCATGTGAAGCCCTTCCCATGGACGTGCCAATATTGGCCGACCAACAGGAACTTATTTACATCAGCTCTGCGCGGGTACAGAATGTAGTTTGGAAGACCTGCCATAAACGATAGATGATAGGGACCAATGGAGCTAGAGAGAGAGTCAAGGAAATCCGTGCTAGCATTGCAACTTCCTGATGATTATGATATATATGAAGAAGGGTAGGAGAGAAAAAAGAGAAGAGAGATATATACCACGTGTGTATGTGTGTGTATTTTGATAATATTAAAAAGTATATTTCTGATAATGTATATGTACTGTTAACTAATACATATATATATATATATATATATATATCAACCTTCTTAGCATATTAATTTTCTCGGGTTATTCGATGTCAAAACTATCGTCGTAAAAGTATACCGCAGAGATATTTAACCATAGCTGGGGGTACAAGAGGGATCATGCCTTTCACAGAGGTATTAGTCAGAAAGTGAATGTAATAATGCCACTGGAGGGAGAACTCGCTTATTCCCAGACCACATTTCAACCATCATACATGGGGAAGCTTCTCTCTCTCTCTCTCTTTATATATATATATATATATATACAACACAGAAATTTTCTGTGGAAATTTCTACCTAATAATCAATATTCCCTTCGAAGTGTGGGTGCGATTAATTTTATTATCATTATCTCCTTCATCTTTCCACGTTAAAATAAACATTTTGTTTTTAGAATTCCTTGCAACTTAAGAAAAGACAATTAACGAAAACTATTATCACTATTTGAAGATGTAAATAAACGAAATACGCATCAAGTCTCCCGAACATTTTGCTTGCTCATCAAAATTTGTATTATTACAAAATATTAATAATTTCTGATGTCTAAAAGTTTATGGAATGCTTAACGTAAATCCCTGTTCTCTCGCTTTAAAGATGCGAGGTGAGGTTTTTAAAGCGTTTCCCGAAAGGAGAATACAGACAGGAGTGGGAGATATTTTGCTAATACCAATCTGAAATAAGTCAGGGAAATCCTTGTGGTGCACTGAATAATGAACGGGAGTGTGCTATCATACTTAACAAGTTCGAACCCCACTCGAACTATTGCATTCATTTTCGAACTAATACCTTTAAGAAAGATACGTCCCTCCTTATCCACCATTTGTCTGGTGGGCAGAGTGTTCTCCAGTAGCCCGGGAGACCAGGTTTCAGTCATATTAAAGACTCAAAAATGGTACTTGATGCCTCCTTACTTAACACTCAGCATTATAAGTTACGTATCAAGGGTAAAGTGGAGAAATCCAGAGAACGAAGTAGCACCCCACACGTCGGTGTAGTAGCTATTGAAAAGGTAGCCTTCGGGATGCCCTTGACAACGGTCACCAACTTAACTTTACTTTTAGGGGTTAAAGAATATTTCTATCTACTCTTCTTCTATACGGATAGCTTAGACATTAAATAACCTATGAAGGTTGATATGCCATAAAAAACAAAGTAACCTGATTTAATCAAAATCATCAAACCCAGTGAAGCTATCCACCTTGCACTGATTTTTGTCACATTCTGCAACTTGTGAGGACGGTTTAGATTCCAATAAGGACTACTTCGCCCTTTGCACGGGAAATACGCCCGATAGAGCAACATTTAAGAAAAGAGTACTTATCTAGAAAATAAGTTTTTCGTAGACAAAACAACAATAAAGAACTAAGAATTAAAAATAGAAGTTTCTCCGTGATGTACTTGAAACTTTCTTAACACAATAAACGGTGAATTTGTTCTAGTATGTCAGATCAAGCTGGGAAATTGAATTATTAGGCCAATACGAAAAGCCAATATGAAAAGCCTGAATCCACTTCTCCCTGTGCTGTATCTAATCACTCGATAACTTGCTAAGAGTTTTCTCAGCGCTCCTAGAACAAAATCCATGACAAAGAAGAAAATGGGTGCGTAAGTGATGTGATGAAAACCTTCTTAAATTCACTAGCATTTCATCAAACAAATGTTGTATGCCCAGTAGTAGCATTGAATGCGTCTGGAAGAAAGTTAGAAAAAACGAATATGTAAATATAAAGTGGCGACCAAAAGAGATTTTTCATATCAGAAAAGGAAAAATTATGTATGTGGCCACAGAAAAAATCCCACTCACTTAATTACCTATTTAACAACTTCCCACTGAACTGATCACTCCTGGTAACTAAGTGACGGGTCATCTTTGTTTTTTTTTTAAATTATCAAGTCTTGTGTTTGACCATCTTTCAAACATAAACTAGTGTCCCCGGGACTGTCCTTTTGTTGTCGCCCAAACAGCTAGATACCAGGGTCAATGATGATGGAAGAGGGCTACTACATTACACTTAGCAAGAATGACGAAATCTTATATTCTCTGCTATATGAAAACAACTGCTCACACACACACACACACACACACACACACACACATATATATATATGTATATATAAAATTTCTCAGCCCAAAATCTGTATTCCAAACAAGAAAAGTCTAATCTGCAATTTTTTCAAGTACCTTCGGCACTATGTTAGCTCACTCGGAAAAAACCCCCCTCTCTCTCTCTCTCTTTCTCTCTAAGACCTCCACCGCCTAAATATAAACAATGCCTTTATCTGTCATACGTCAGCTTTAATTAGTCATTCATTTTTCCTGATACAGTCGCTTGATCATTGAACATTAGAAAGAGAGAAAACAATAGAAAGAGGAAGTATAACCACTTAGTGTTGACGTTAAAAAGTAATTTTATAAAGAAAGAGAGGGGAATTAGTGAAAGAAAGAAAGAAAGAAAGAAAGAAAGAAAGAAAGAATTGTTGACGGTATTGGAGGAAAAGCAAGGAAAGTCGTATATTACTGAATGTGAGATAGAAAGAGAGAAGGAGCTTGATTGCAAAGAAAAAGTCGGAATAAGAGGGGAAAAAGTAATTAAAATTACGCCACAAAAGAGAGTTGAAACTGAAGAACAGAAAGAAATAACCAGAAAGAATTAAAAATGAGCAATTCAAAGAGAATAAAAGATAGACCCAAACGAATTTAATGGGTGGTATGAAGATAAAGAAAAAGAGTGAGAGAGCTGGGGAAAAAAAAAAGAAAGAAAGAAAGAAAGAATCAGAATGATTGATAGAGATAGAAATGAGGAAAAAGAAGGAGGGAGAAAGCGAGTGAAAGAGAGGCAATAAGATAGGAGCGGATGAGGGCAATAATCACGAGAGAGCAATAAATCAATCAAAAATAGGTTGGGTTATTGAAGGCAGATCGATATCAATCAGAAGCTTCGAAGTGACTTCTCGACGCCATAAGATTGATGGGAAAAGAATAAGTAGAAAGAAAATGAAAATAAAATAAAAATCATTGGATAATAATAATAATAATAATAATAATAATAATAATAATAATAATAATAATAATAATAATAATAATAATAAAAGAAATGCATACAAGTGGCGTGGCTGTGAGAACACACTCTCCCCCTCCATTTCCAGTGACCTTGAACTTCAAGTCTAGAAGGTCAGAGTTCAGGTTACGTAGTACATTGGCCTATGTTGGCGTCTTGTAACTGAATCAGCAAAAAAAAAAAAAAAAAAAAAAGGATTTAGCTCAATAACTGGACCATTAGGTGAACGATCAAAGAATTGAGGCTTGTTCTTGTAAACGAACAAGAAAAAAGAAATTGGATGATCATTGAAAAGAAGCTTGACCTCTTCCAACGGTTCGTATGAAAGCAGAAATTTGTTCTCTTAAGAGGAAGAAAATCGCAATTATTTGTATTATAACTTATTTACTGTTCATGATTTTAAGTAAATAAGGGCACGAGGGTTTATGAATGAGGCGAGAAACGTTGTCAGCAGAAAGAAAGAAAGAAAGAAAGAAAGAAAGAAAGAAAAGTAGAGATAGAAAAATGAAATTAGACATGGCTTTTTCTTTTTACCTGTCCCTTGCAAGGATTATTGGAGGTGAATTTACTTGAGAGCAAGAGAAAGTAAAATATCTTAAAGGGGAAAAAGAAAACGGAATCAGAAAAGAAAAGAAAATAAACGATGGTAAAGAGAGGGAAAGGGGAAATAGCCAATGAGCTAGGAGAAAAAAAGAAACAAACAAACAAACAAACGAACAAACAAACAAACAAACAAAACCTATTCTGTCAAGACTGGGGAAATCTTGTATAACTTAACAGAAGAACTGATTGAAATTCCGTGGTTTTTTAGGTTTTTTTTTTAGTAACATTTCACATTTAAATATATAATATTTCACGACATAATACAAAGTATGTCTATGGAAATTTCACGGAATACAATCAAGATATATGCACGAAGTTAAACTATGAATAAAATTCCGAGATAATGTACCAGTTTAAACGTATTAATAAAAAACATCTCTCTCTATCACACACACACACACACACATACACACACACATATATGGGGGTGTCCTCGTGGTGTAATGGTTAAAGCGATGGACTGTGGAATCGTAGTACGCGAGTTCGTACTCCAGTCGTGCTATTACGTTCACTTTCGGGCAAATACCCTTGGGAAAGGTATGAACCCCCTTATCCTCCCAGCTATGGGTTAAATAGTACCACTACTGTTCTTCTAGGAGAATGGCTTTGGCATTAAATAACCTAAAAAGAGTTGATATGCCATTAAACAAAGAAACCAAACCAAACACACACACACACACACACACATATATATATATATATATATATACGCTCCCCCATGGGGGTTGAGCAATCTAGCGAAGGAATTTTCGGCTGCCACTCGCATAATGCAAAGCAATTCAAATGAAATCTGGTATTAGGTAAGGTAAAAATGTAAACAAACAAAAGCTACTACTGAATGTCTTATAATTCCCGAGCTGACGTGGTTCGCTTGTTGGCTGAGCGGTATGATACTAAGTCTAACGTAATGTCGGGCGGGTTTCGATCCAAGCTTCAAGCGTCCTATGTGTCTAGCCGCACTGAAGAGTTGTGATACAACAAAACAGTCTGTCTGTAGATGACAATATATATATATATATATATATATATAATTATCATGAAATTATGTTGCTTCCACGGATTCCTTTCTCTCTCTCTCTCTCTCTCTCTCTCTCTCTCTTTCTCATCGCTCCCTGCTGGTCCTCTAGTTGACATCCAGAGTCACACAGAGCGAAACAAAATAAGCTCTTGCATATCAACCATTGAGGAGGTCCACAGGAGAATATCACAAATAAGTTCATCCAAGCTTCTCCAGCAGTGCCTTGCATGTCTTATTGGGCTAACTTAGGGGGCTTGTGTGATTGTAGACAAGTGCCCTTACAACGACTATTTTGTCGGGTGCTGCTCCCAGGATTTGTCTTTGTGTAGTTGCCGTCTCGCTATTTCTCGACGTGATTTGGTAAAGTCTATGTGGTGCAGCCATGCAGTAGTAATAACACGGCTACAGCTTGGAAGAACTCCCGTTTTATAGCATCAAAAAGATCAGATTTCCATGTTTGCTAACGAATATATATTAGTTTATGCCTTTCCTCTGCGTGTGTTGACATCGCTTTCAGCTGATACGATATCATTACCGAGGTTTGTAAGATGGTCTGCTAGATTCAGTTGCTTGCCATTTAAAGTAGAGATAACTCCATCTTGTTTAAAACAAATTATTTTCAGCTATAAAACATATAGGAGTTACCATATATATATATATATATATATATATATATAAATAAGTAAAGTTAGCGACCGTAGTCGAGGGCGACCAGAAGGCTCCCTTTTCAATAGTTACAACACCGAGGTGTAGGGGAGGGTGCTACTCCTTTCCCGGGATTGCTCCACTTTATCCTTGATACGTACCTTTTAAGGCTGAGTCTTAAGCAAGGAGGTATCAAGTACCATTTTAAAAGTCTTTGGTATGACTCGACCTGGGATTGAACCCTGGCCTCTCGGACCATTAGCGAACACTCTACCCACAAGGCTAATGTGCCGGTTGATATAAAACATAATAACCCCAAAAGCAGTATTAAAAGTCACATCTCTGAGTTTAACGTTATCTATCCCCAGGTGAGCCAGTATCAACGCGTTGCGAGGATTAGCAACGTGAAACTTGGTAGATTTTATCTTGTTATTATTCTTAGTTCATTTTATAGTTAAAAATATTGTGAAATTGATCAGAGTTGTGACGCATAAAACTTAAGCCTTTTTTTTCGGTCGTTTTTTAGCACATGTTTCTATAGAATACGAATAATTTTCTAACACTTCTACAAGCACAACACCCCCTCCTCCGGATCAGAATGGACCTGGAAGTAATAGAAAAGTAGAAGTACTTCACACACCCCAGATCTCCATAAATGGGGCCTGGCTATTAGTTGCAGTTTAAATCCATACAAAGGATACCTCTTTTGGGGGTTTAAAGGGGTCTCACCTTTCTACATGGGATAAAATCAGCGTATTTGAAGCCTCGATGACACACCGAAACTAATCAAGAACAAATCTGAAACAGGAAATCTAACAAAATGTGATAATTAACAATATTGTTTCAACAACCAAATCTCTAGTACCATGAGTTCAATCCTCATTGGGTGCCACATAATTATTGCTTTGTGCTTGATTAAGAATAAATAAATTAGTAAAAATACCAACATTATATTTACTGTGTTGACCCTTCGTCAGAAGGAACCTCATTTGTTGCTCACTCTTTTAGTCTTGTTAGGTAAATATAAATAATTTGATAAGATTAATATCAATAATCAGGGAATCACACCGTAAGTCTTCCTAACGATAAACTTTTAAGAAAAAATGGCAAACGTTTATCGTTTTTCTATGAAACGGCTAAATATGGAAGACTAAACACGTGTGTTTTACAAGTGGATTTATTAATTCTGAATATGTAAACTGGAAAAATGGGTTTCTCTAAATGATTGAATAAACAAATATGTTATTACATGATCCTGGTGATAAAAGAAATAGTCAAACACATTTATAGTTTGTTTCTTACGTTTATTAAGGTAGTGTAATGAGAGAGTGTTCACCAATGGCCAGGGTCGAGTCATAATAAGTAAAGTAAGTAAAGTTGGTGACCGTAGTCGAGGGTGACCTGGAGGCTCCCTTTCCGAGAGCTACTACACCAAAGTGTAGGAGAGGGTGCTACTCCTTTCTCTTGATTGCTCCACTTTACCCTTGATCCGTACCTTATAATGCTGAGTGTTAAGCAAGGCGAAACCAAGTACCATTTTTTGAATCTTTGGTATGACTAGACCTGGGATAGAACCCAGGTCTTCCGGGCCATTGGCAAACACTGTAACCATTAAAAAATGGTACTTTATGCCTCTGAAAATTAAAAGGTACATATCAAGGATAAATTGGAGCAATCCGAGGAAAGGAGTAGCGCTCGGCCCGACACCTCCGTGTTGAAGCTATTGAAAAGACAGTCTTCGGGTCGTCTTCGACTACGATCGCCAACTTTACTTATAATTCAACTGGTAATCCAGATAAGTTTTGTAAATGTCTTTCACGGGGGAAATACTAAAATATCGAAGCCTCGATGATGGGACTTCTAAAACAATAAACAAAACAAAAAACAGTCTGTTTTGCAGTACTAAAATAAATCCGTCTGATAAAAAACTCAAGCCCAAAAACGTCCTTATCACTTATTTCAATCGGAGTAACATTTAAACATACCTGTTACTAAAACTACACTTAGCACAATCATCATTATTTTACGAAATGGAATCGGAGACACGAGTTCAAGTCCCGGTTAACGTTTTTCTTGGCGCTAATGTCCTTTTGGAGACACTTGCATCCATCTGTTCTGACTCCAGCGATTGGTAAATAGGACATTGTCTTCTTTATCTTTAGTTAGACAATCTAAAAGACGGATAGCTCTGAATTAAACCTAGCAGAACCTTGTGTCACACCTGCCTATAGCGGATGGTTTGGTAAATATAAACCCACATCTATCCATTTGAGTGATAGAGACAATTATATAACTCAAATCTGTTTCAACAGTTTAAAATGATTTACATTTAAATGTTTAAGTGAAAACTGATTAAATTAATAAATATCCCAACTCTAGTAAGGGTTTTACAAAAAGAATACACTTCATCATTTAAATATGGTGTCGCTTGGTTGTTTGGGTTTATTGCGCATCAACTTTTGTTGGTTATTGTAGGTTATTTAATGTCACATCCATTTTATGCAAATAACCAGTTCAATTTCAAACAATTCAGTTAAGCATAAGTACACTGTTCAATTGTAAAAAAATATTTCTATTTCAAGCAATTCAGTTTAGTCAAACAGTTCTGATTAAAACAATTCAGCTTACTATAAGTATAATTTTTGTTTACTCGTAGTTAAATGTCAAAACAGTTCTATTTTGAACAATTCAGTTTAGCATAAATACAGATTTAATGTCAAAACAGTTTCATTTGAAAAAAAAAACAGTTTTTTATACAAATAAACAGTTCTTTTTCAAACAATTCAGTTTAGCATAAGTACACAGTTTAATTGTCAAAAAGATTCTACTTCAAGCTATTCAGTTGAATCAAATAGTTCTAATTCCAACAATTCCATTTAATATAAGTAAAGTTTTTGTCCACACACAGTAAAATGTCAAAACATTTCTATTTCAAGTAATTCCGTCTAGCCTAAGAACGCAGTTTAATTATATTTAACCCATAGATAGAATGCTATCAGGTGCTACCACTGGGAGCTATGGCAATGAATGGGTACTCCCCATTCTCCAAAGCTCCAGTATTACTGGGCCTTCACCATCAGATTGTTTAGCGTCATATTCAGGATACTCGTTTTGGGGATCTTACCTCACTGCAGAGGTGCAGTCGGTGTATTCTACAGTCCCAGGTGATTGGGCAAAAATATGATGTTGGTTTATTTAATGATTGGAGTCATGCCTAGTGTAACGGTTATCGTCATAGGAAATGGAATCAGAGACCCAAGTGCAAATTCTGGATAATATCTTTGAATGTAAAATAGATTAACAATACAGACAGATTAAAAAAAACAAAAAACGATAATATTTTCAAAAATCCATGACTCTCGTTTTCCGAAGTGCCCATTCTAGTTGTTACAAAGTTCACTATAGTCTTTCTTCTTTTTTTTACTTTTTTAGTCAACACAATATGTTGACTGATTCATTCTGTAACCTTCTTCAGATATACGATCAGTAAAATTAGAGAATGACATTTTTTTCTGGATAGTTTGGCTGTGAGAATATTAATGCCATTAGATATACCAGTTTAATCACGTCTTTCTAATTATCACGTGTCATACAGATCATTCGATTCTTTGTAGCCTGTATGGCATAGAAAATTCAATATTTTGATTCACATAGACACTGTCTGATACTTTCCCGCTAAGCAAAGAATTTTGCTTTACCGGCTATTCTTAGAAATTTAGATTTTTTAAATATGAAATATGCATCAGCCAAAATATTGACAATAACAAAGCAATAATTTCAGACCTCCACTCATCTCTTGAAAATCGTTGTATTTTGATAAAAAATTTTGTAAAAATTAATGTTTTTGGAGTTATTGTTCTTCCTTTAGTGATGTTGCTATTATTAGTATTATTAACACTATTTTCTTTCTATTTTCAGGTAAGTGATACACTCATCAACTCATGGTAATGTTTTATCATTTTTCTATATTTGTGTTAAAATTCGTTAATATTTGTGTAAAAGTTAATTTCTTTATTCTAATCAGACGTCCTTATCGTTTTATAGAAAATCGTCAATGAGAAATTGACTAATCATTATCACTAGTCATAGATTAGAACAAGTCATAACTCCGAAGGAAGACATGAAAATGAAGTTCAAAATCAGCTCTCAGTAGTGAATTACACCACTTTTAAAATAATCAGTTCAACACCTGCTAAAAATCTATGCAAAATGGAACAATCAAATATATGATAGAAATCACATAGATTAAAAAAAAACGTCTTTCGTCAACGCTCTCTACAAATCAAGATACGTTTTATGCAAATGTTAAAATGACGATGTTGTCATCTACAGATAGCAAAGATGTACACATTCAGGTGTCGACTTTAGCAGATTTGATAAGTTCATCTGTAAAATGTCCGACCAGACGTCCGTCAATCAAAATAGCAATTTAATCTCCTATGAGCTTTCTCGAAATTTCTTAATCTTTGTGTAAATAATTAATAAACAAAACTTCAAAGATATATGTGTGACAGAATAAACGTATATAAAGTCAAAAAACTTTCATACAAAGATTCTATGATAAAACTGCACATCTCTTTTCAAACAAGTGAGCCAAAAACTGACATAATTTCTTTGATAAAAAATTAAACCTGGGAAACTTGCTCTAAGTATGTTTTAAATTTACTTCTGTTGGCAGAATTGATGGAATTATTACACATAAATAATATTTACTTAAACTTTTTTTTATTTAGCAGTAAATCAACTAATAACAAGTAAGACGCAAAATGTTTTTTTAATAATAAAGATATTGCTTTAAATAAGAGAAATCCACATCTAAAATAACTAAAGCTGTCATAAAATCTCGTGGTGAAGCAGCTAAATATTAATTCTAATTTTTTGTCAATGAGTTCGGTATTTTTCTTTTGAAATTGGCTTATTCTACAATATTTTCCTCTTTGTCGTCTGAAAAAATGATACAAATTATTCAAATGATTTAATTTAGATTGTTTAACATATATTTTATGAAACCAAAATGCTCAGCTATTAAATAAAAATAATTTGTGTTTTATATGTAATAACTTTATTTTCCGCTAAAAAAAAAAAAAAACAAGTTGAACATCTTCATATAATTTCTGCCCAGGAGTAAGTATATCATGTATTGAATTGATCAGATCTGTTATATTTTCTTTTGGTGTAGACGACCAGACGGCATTCAAAACATGAATCAAATTTTATTTTATAAGAGGTTTTTGATCATTTTTCTTATTCCGTGATCCAAATTTATTCAGATTATTTCAATAGGAATCCTTACAAGAGAATAAATCGACAATAAGAATCATACATGAACCTTTGTCAATCTGTCATTTGAAGATTTCTTTTTGTTTTTTTGGGTTTTCCTATGACATAGGCTTCCGAGAAAAATTTGATTTTTTATCCATTGAACTACTTGCAATGTTTCTGAATAATGGATATATTTCCTCCCAAGACATAAGAGAGTGATTAATTGCGTATTTAATATGTTTGTCTTTTTTCCTGCACCAAGAAATTTAATAATATTCTTCTATATGTCACATATTATTAGAAGTTGGACAGGTAGACCACTGATTTATTTTTCTTTTTTCTCTATTGGTATGTTGAAATTAATCTAATGTCTAGATAATTTTGTATGCTTTTACTAATAATATTCTGAAATCTGCAACGATTGCTTTTTTTTGGTTCAATAAATAGATTGTTTCCGTGTTAGAAATAGCATGGAAATGACTGGGATACTATGAATAATAATATGAGTATGAGAATTTTGAAATTAGGTCCTCAAAAGTGTTATATACTGAAGCGTGACGTAACGGTTATGATCGTAGTAAATGAACTTGGCAACCTGCGTTCAAAACCTGGATAAGACTGTTAGCATTTCACATCGTACCAATACCTTCGGGAAAGTTATGTATCCTACTATTCTCCCTTCCTCTATTGGTAAATAGTAGGGTAGACAGGGATCTTTAACCTTGGTATCGTCACCACTAGACGAAAATGAAAACTCATGAATATATATATATATATATATATATATAGCCATCCACAGACAGATCTGTTTCGTTCTATCAAAACTCATCAGTGTGGCTAGACAGTATCTTCCCGTAGCTGGGATCTAAACCCGGTTGACTCAAACGCCAAACCAAAGCTTCTAACCATTCAGCCACGAGGAGATATTAGCTGCGAAGTAAATTTTAAACGATTATGAATCACAATTACTATCGTTTACATACATCCGTTCAACGGTTGCCGAGACCTCAATTCATCTACGAAGAGGCTTGCAATATATATATATATATATATATATACTATAAAATGACAAGGTCAGCAACCAAATTTGTGTTTTTTTCTTTTTGCTTCTCCACAAGTTTGTGACTTCGGAGTCGTCTTAAGGAAATTAATGACTGATTCGGGCAATCTTATGGCTTTTACAGTGACGACTGTTTTGACTGGGTTGCAGTTCTTTGAAATTCCAGGATTTGTATCTGTAAATATCCTGTTGGAGTTATTTGATCGAGATAACCTTTGGCTTATGCAGATTTTGTGTGTGTGTGTGTGTGTGTGTGTGTGTGTGTGTGTGTGTGTGTGTGTGTGTGTGTGTGTTCTTCTATAAGGATGGCTTTGCCATGAAATAACCCACAAAGGTGGATATCTTATTGAATAAAGAAAAAAGGGAGAAATTCAAACAAAAACTCAGATATCTGAAAAAAAAAAAACAGAATTAAACAATAAGAAATTTCCTGATTATTAATAAAATACAACACCAAAAATGTCCCAACAAAAAAAAAAGAAAAAGAAAAGCGAAGGTACCAAACACAAAAGTGAATCTAAAGCGCTAGTCGCCCCTATGATTGGTCGATATTGCCAAGAAGTCATCGTGGAGGCACATGTAGATTTTGGTATTTGTCTCTTAAAAGCTTCCATCCAAACTGATCGATACGGAATCTACTTGTCTGTAACGGTGCGTCACCGACCCACAAAATTGCAATGGGCAGATGTTCTTTGCAAATTGCTTTCCTAACTCCAATCAGGAAAAAGTGTTTCTTTTTTATCCATACTTCGTCAACTAAACAATCAATATCTATTGCAGGTTGCCTAAACAAATATGTGCTTTCGTGTTCACTCATAACTAAAACAGTAATCAAGCTTTAAAAATCTTATCAACAAGTCCTTTTATGCGGAAGGGTGAGGGAGAGTCCCCTTAGTAGAGTGGCTAACTGCGACATCAAAGTAAGAGATTTCAAAGCCCAATTGCACTATTACGTCCACTTTTGAGGCAATACCTTTGGGAAAAGTACACCCCACAAGCTATGGCTTTAATAGTATCCCTACTGTTTTCTACAAGAATGGCTTCGACATTAGATAACCCAGTAACGTTGATATGCCATTAAAGAAAAAAACGTAAACTCTGTGGCATGCAGATACAACGTGCTAAAAAATGGTAGTTATTTGAAACTTACAATAGTTTAAAATGGATAGACTTGCACACTAATATATATATATATATATATATATATATATATCCTTGGACCAGTTTTCAAAAATGATTTTAGTATTATACGAAGGTTTTTTTTCTTTTCTTTTTTGTCTCCTCCTACATATGGCCCAATTGGCTGGGGCTGCAGAATACACCGACTATATCTTTGCAGAGGTGTAAGACTCCCCCAATGAATGTATGATATATGACACTAAATTTGATGATGAGGTTCCAGTAATGCTAGAACCTTGGAGAATGCGGAGTATCCCTTCATTGCCCTCGCTCCCAGGTTCACTCAGACCCCGAGTGGTAGCATCTGATAGGGTCCTATCTATGAGTCAAATATAACTGATCTGTGTAATTACGCTAAACTGAATTGTTTGAAATTAACTGTTTGAAATTTAACTGTGTGTAAATAAAAACAAAAACATCCTCATAATAACCTGAATTGTTTAAATCTTTTTTGATTAAATTTAATTAAACATTAAATGACCTGAAGATGGTCGATGTTCGGTAAATCGAACAACCAGCCACCAATCCTCCATCCTACTTCTGCCCCTATGCCAGGTAGTCATTTTTTTCATTTTGTAAAGAATACTTAGGATTAAATAATGATGAGTATTTAATAATTCTTTTCTTCGTCCATTTAATTTTATGTTTCATCCGATGATTGTATCTTAATTGATACATGACAATTGTCGTGATGAGATAATTATAAAAAAGGTGAGATTTTAATTTCTTTAAGATTGTATCCTGCTCTGCTGGCCAGCAATTGAGCACTTTTTTGATTAACACAACTTTTTTTAATCACTAAACTGTATCTGATGGTATGGCTCTAATTCTGGAGATTTTATATGAATGAAATACTCCTTCATGGCCATTACTCCCAGGATCACTCTGACCAGGAGTTGTAGTATATCTTATCAATGGATCAAATAGATCTGTTCGCAAATAATTCGTATTTAATAAGAATACTTTATGCTATATAACTGTAAATCGTTTGTACAATGAACTGGTATTTGAAGCTATAATTGTTTATCAAGGATTATTATTAGTTACTTGAAACCAAATAATTGTGTGAAAAAATACCGATTATCTAATAGAATCATTACTTTAAACCATATAATCTTTATTATTAGATAGGAATACTTGATATCTTATAAATGTGTTCATCTTAAAAAATCTCTTAAAAACAACGACACAGACAATGTAAATATGAACGTACAATAAATGCGATTTCCTAACCCCTAGGCATAAAATAACTCAAAACGAGTTGACATACCATTAAAATCAATAGATCAATCATTTTTTTCCTCCAGATATTGTCTATCATATAAGATTTTTCTACTGTTTTTTTTATTGTTGATCGAGGCTGATTTTTAAAAAAGGGAAGGAAAACAAGAAAGAACAATAACGGTTGATTTCGGCTTCATTTTATTTTTCACGTCCTCATCTTTTTGCCATCTTCATTTGTAACTAGGTTATAAAAAGAGCTTGCTAATTTTTGTTAGATCTAACATTGTAATGTGTACAATTCTTTAAGATTTGTTCAGCTGTTTCTCTTAGATCTTTGATATTTTTCATAGCTACATAGATGAACTTTCTTGTGCTCTTTCTTCTTTTCCCGCTCATTAAATTTAAATCTAACAAATAGTTGTGAATTTCGAAGCTTCTACTTATTAGATCTTATCCTTATCTGTTTAGTATAGGATCACTACAACTTATCTTTGCTGAATACCGCATATATGCGACTTTCTGAGGTCTAAATTTTAGCCTAATGTAAGCGGGTAACACCACATGCGAGATACCAACTTTTTGTGTGTAAATAGTCAGCACTTGTAGTGTTTTTGTCGTAAAAATGGCTTGGTGCCTCGAGTTCAAATATTGGTCGAAGCTGTTTGGATTTCATTTGTTGCTTTAAATTAGGTCACCTGACCTATTAGAAACATTGTGCAGAATCTACGTTCCATTCGTTTATCGAGAAAGATTTCGAATCATTCCTTGTTTTCTTGTCATAAACAGCCAATTTTTTCTTCTAATACAAATTTTCCAAAGTTTGTATATATTTTTAACACGTTTTACACATTCATCGTTAACTTAACCTCACAAATATAACCCCTTATGGCCCTGATGATGGTTCAGTAGAACCGAAACGCTATAGTGTCGACTATATATATATATATATATATATATAGTAAAAAAGGCCTCAAATATAAGACAGGTTATGATTATCGTAATTTATGCATGGAGGAAAAACTTACTATTGCTTCCTACAATAAACCCAATGAATTACTTAACCAAAGGTCTGAAATACTTAATGTTTGTAGGCATAAAAGTTTTGGTTGCTGGAAGGTAAATTTGATAAACGTTTTCCTGATGATCCGATTAGGTGAAACCAAGGTAGATTTCTTCTGACTTTGTAGGTATTCATGTACATATATGTGTGTATGTATGTGCGTGATGGGTGTTTTCTAAAATAAGGACCAACGTTCTATTTCTTTGAAGTGATTTCATTCAGTTCAGTCTTGGCAATGTGGAAAACAACCATAATTATAGTTTTATTTAAATTGTGAATATTTTTTCACTAAAGATGTTTTCTGGGTAAATTTATGGGACACGACATGATTGATTCCATTGTTAGAATCAAAAATTGTTGCCAAACAGTGTGAGGTAATTTTATTTAGTTGGATTCAGGATTCTGTCTTTGATGTTTATAATGAATTTTTAGTAACATTTTAGAAATTTTTAAGTTTAGACTATGTTTGGTTTATACACTGTTTTAAAAACGCGTTCTGTATTGCCTAACCATGAATGAGGTTATAAGTACGTGTTTTGATGGATCTGTAAGTCCTCTATAAATTTTGTTAAAACTGTTAAAAGAGATGGTATATACACCAGTTTCAAATGTAGTTTGATTGTTGCTCTTTTTATAAATTCCTAATTGTTTTTGGAAAGTTTGCAACAGTTTGTATACCGAGATTGTTTAGATTTGTAAACTTAAACAGCTACGTAACAGATTATGATTGGAAACATTTTTTCCATTATTAGAATTATTTGAGTAACTTTTACGTTTTTTTTTTTTAATTTTAAAAGCTTTTGGATGTTGAATATATTTTTAAAATTGTCAATATTATCAAGTTCATCTTTTAAAAACCTGGTGCTCCACATTCTTGGGTAAAATCTATGATTATTCCATTTTTATTTTGGTATTATGAAAATGGATATGGTCATTTCTATTTGTGGATTTTTGATAAATTTTAAAACTATAATTTGTTATCATTTATTGATATTGTACATAAAACAAAAGGTAAGATGTTTTAGTTTCTATTTCATAGGTAAAATACTATGGTAGGTTCTATCTTATTTAATCTTGTTGTAATTTTTGTTAAGTCTATACATTGGGGGTATATGAATATCATCTATTTAATAGGAATATCGACAACCTTGGGGTATTATGAATTTAAAGGAACATAATTTAAGAAATCTAAGAAAAAGACGAGAAAGACCAAAACTACCAGGTGAACCTATGGATAAACCAGATTTTTGTTAATAAATGTGTGGTGTATAATATAAAAGTTTTGATTATTTTGTTAACTGGTAAAAGTAAAGTCATGTAAATTATCTTAAGATAATTTTCTAAACATCTAATGCATTTACTTTTAGGAATATGAGTATATAATGATTTTATGTCTAGACTCTCTAAAGATTTATCCTTCATATTTATATTATTCATTCTGTTGAGTAAATCGCTATATTTTTCGATATGTGCATTTCTGATGCTTTCTAAAAGAGTAGTGATCATTTTGACAAAAGATTTTGGCGTTTTTATCAAGGGAACTGCCAAAACCAAAATGATTAGTCTTAAAGGGATTCCAGACTTAGGAGTTTTTGGAAGTTTATATATTTTAGGTATAAGAGGGTGATAATCAATGAATGCTGGCTTCTTTTATGATTTTAGTATTTGACCGAATATAAGGCGCCCTTTTTCTTGCTAAGAATATCTTTTAAATTCCCTTGCGTCTTATATGCCATATGTAGGTTTAGAATTTGCGATAGTCGGTCGGAATTAGCAGCCAAGCAACTTCTATTTGACTTTGGAGTAACGTTTATATACCAATTGTCATTATTCAAAAGGCTAGTATTCTCATTGGCCTAGTGGGTAGAATGTTCGCCAATGGTCCGGGAGACGTGGGTTCGATCCCAGGTCGCGTCATACCAAAAAACTTTTAAAATGGTATTTGATACCTCCTTGCTTAACCCTCAGCAATATAAGGTACGTATCAAGGGTAAAGTGAAGCAATTTAAGGAAAAGGAGTAGCACCCTCTCCTGCACCTTGGTGTGATAGCTATTGAAAAGGGGGCCCTCTGGTTGCTGCTTACTACGGTCGCCAACTTTACTCACTTTTTAATGCTGATTAAAAGCATTATCATTGATAACATTAATTATATCAATTTCATTATGTTTAAAACTAATACTTTGTGCTTCTTTTGATTTACCCTGCTGAAATTAGGGTGCGTGTTATACAACCGTGTGTTTTATATGCCGTCAAATACGTTTTATTAGACGATTGTGTATACGTCTTTAATTGGAATCATTTTGAGATGAGGCTTCTTAATCTGAGAATTAATTTTCATTTATTTTGGACTTTTTGTCCTCATCTTGGTAGTTTTTGTGTTGTTTCTTCTTTCACTACGTTTCGGCCAAATTTCACCTCTGGCCTTCTTCAGGTGATTTACCACGACCTCGGATAGGAATGCTGAGTCTTCCGAGGTCGCGATATATCACCTGAAGAAGGCCAGAGGTGAAATTTGGCCGAAACGTAGTGAAAGAAGAAACAACACAAAACCTACCAAGATGAGGAAAAAAAGTCCGCAATAAATAAAAATTAATTCTCAGATTGTGTATAATTTTATTTATTGTTTATTGTGTGATTTGTTCGTTTGAGATTTTATCTTTTAATAATTCTGTTATTTTATTGTTATTATTCTTTTAGTATCCATAACGATAACACCATCGCCTTCATTTGAAGGTGGGATAAAATCATTGCTATTTTGGGGTAAACGTCTTAATACAATAAAGTGTGAACATTGTAAAATTTTTAGTCGCAGGGATTAGTCCTAGTGGAAAAACCTTCATGAAAGATTAATCATTGCGTCTGTAGATTTTATTTATAAGGTTCACTATGTTGCGTTTTTTTTTTTTCAATCTTGTGAATTTCAAACAAAACCGAAATACGACCATATTAACTGTATTGTGTTTGGTATTAAATATGTAATTTAAAAGATCGTTCCAATCGACGCGTTTCCAATGGCTGTTTGTATAGAGAGATTTTAGTCTTTGTGTTGTAGTTTGAAAATGTGAGAATTATTCAACTCAGATATTTCCAATCAGAGTTTATCAGTCGTTTGATGGGACATATATTTTTGTTACATCGTTCAAATACAAATGGTCTGGATTTTCGAAAGTAAAACCTTTTGAGAATTTTCGATCAACGATGGAAGACTCCTGAAAAAAATTTCATATGCTCCGGAAAAATGGGTTAAGAAGTCATCGATGGAAGACACCATTTTGGTTCACCGGTGGAAGACGCGTGGGAAGATATAATTTGCACCGGAAAATTTGGTAAAAAGGCTTTTAGATCGTCGATGGAAGATTTCATTTTAGATCATTAGTAGAAGATTCTATTTTAGATCATCAGTGGAAGGTTCCATTTTAGATCATCAGTGGTAGATTTCATTTTAGATCATCGGTGGAAGACTCCATTTTACATCATCGATGGAAGATTCTATATTAGATCATCGATGGAAGAATCCATTTTAGATCATCAATGGAAGACTTCATTTTAGATGATGAGTGGAAGACTCTATTTTGAATTATTAGTGAAAGCCTCCATTTTATATCAGCAGTGGAAGACTCCATTTCAGATCATCTGTGAAAAACTCTATTTTAAATTATCAGTGGAAGACTCCATCTTATATCATCAGCAGAAAACTCCATTTGAAATAATCAGTAGAAGACTCAATTACAGATCATCGATGGAAGACTCCATTTGGATCACAAAAAGAAGACTAGAGACAGATTTAATATGCACCGGAAAAATATGGAAAGAAGACTTGAGAATTTTAAATACACTATTTGGTATACTTTCTTCCGGAATGCAGTTTGTTATAAAGGTTTTCCTGCTTTTAAAATAGTCTGCCAAGAGCAATATCTTTTTATGTATTTTGGACTCCTTTTTTATATAATCCATATTTGTTTATTCAATTGTCAAACCATTAGAGGGAAATGGAAATAAATCTGATGGCATGTGAATATAAAAAATGAAAAAAAAAAATTCAAAGTTTGCATTTTTTACGTATTTTTCAGATGAAACAGTTAACATCTATTATATCAACCCTAAAGATTATTTTAACGGAGTGTTAGCCCATTATGATAGACATATATATATATATATATATATATATATATATATATATATATTTAAGATACATCCTCTGCTTACTTTGTTTTCTTATATTCTACATTGACATAATGTTGGATTTATTTCCATTTTTCTCTATTCTCTAACTCACACACACACACACACACACATATATATTGAGCCATCTTCGAGAGAGCGAATGATCAAATGACGTATACAAGTATAAATGACGTATACACACACACACACACACACACACACACACACACACACAAACACACACATATATATATATACAGAGAGAGAGAGAGAGAGAGAGAGAGAGAGAGAGTGAGTGTGTGTGTGTGTGTGATCAAAATCTAAAGAAGTAATGAATTTTTAATATCGCTTGAAGGATTTACAGATATGTCCTGTACCTTTGGTGATCAGTATTTAGGAAAATCATTCTCTCAAATCAATAATTACAAAAAAGAATATCATCATATTTCTTTTGTAATTGTTGATTTTGAACAAAGATGAAATATACTGGCAAAATTATGAAAACTCTTCATATAAGAACTTTTGAACATATCCATAGTTGAGGGTGACCCGAAGGCTCCCTTCCCAATAGCTACTACACCGAGGTGTAGGTGAGGGCGCAACTTCTTTCCCTGGATTGCCCCACTTTAGCCTTGATACTTATGTTATATTGCTTAGGGTTAAGGAAGGAGGTATCAAGTATCATTTTTAAAGTCTTTGGTATGACTCGACCTGGGATTGAACCCAGGTCTCTCGGACCATTGGCGAACATTCTATCCACTAGGCTAATGAACCGATTATTTTTTTTTTAACACAACTTTCAGAATTTGATTTTGAAAGTTATATACTCTAAACATGAAAAGAGATATTTTTTGCATTAGTTTCAACTCGGTCCTATATTTTCCCTCATGACACTGCTCGACCACATGTTGGATGACATTGCAGACTCTCACTGATTTGGCGTATAAGACTTTTCCACATGTACCATATTTTTTAGGAAAAGTTAGGACACCATATATATATGGAATAACAGATACTTAATTTCAAAAATTGCAGCCAATATAGAATAATGAAAAAATTATCAACTGATATGTAATGGAAAAAATAGCAACAATGAAAAAGAGTCCCAAAATATATGATACAGTTAGATATCATAGCTGAGAAAATTGAACTACACTAGGCAACCAGAAGAAAAGTCGTCGCAGCGAAACAGTTTTATGAACTTAGAGCGCCAAATGACTTCCTAAAGAACAAAGCGATGAAATATGGTTTATTTCTTAAGGAAGGATTTCAAGTTTTGCGTTGGATGTCTGGCGAGACAGGGAAAATGTTGCCTAACTTGACGAATAAATCTCCTTGAAAAACCGATCTTTTAGGGAGCACTTTGTATATTGGCAAAAAAATCTGTTAAAACCCATAAAAATGAAGACAGTAGTTTGTATAATATAATGAAACAGACTGGGAATTTTTAAAATTAATGTATGCCATCAACTTGACAGAAGAGAAAGCATTTCCAATATTGACATATGTGTACACATTCAATTTTAAATGCATAGCGTTCACAGCAGGTTAACTTCAAAAAGAAAAGTACTCGTGGCGATCACACGTTTTTACAAATATCCTGCTCTCCCTTGCTGCAATGAACTGTGTCAGCCAGACAGATGCTCTGCAGAATGGATCAACTGTCATTTTCGACATGCCTACACCGGTAGCAATCAGCAGAGATAGAGAGAGAGAGAGAAAGAGAAAGAAGAGAAAGAGAAAAGCTGCGTAGTCAGACAGAGGATAATTTTACATTTCGCCTTTTTCAGTTGCACGAGAAGCAGACTTGCAACAGTCCATTAAACTGGTCGTCAGAGCAACGAGATATTTGACAGTATCGATCCGGAATCCAGTACATAGAGACTTTTAAGCGAATGTGCATATATATATATATATATATATATATATATATATATATATATATATATATATATATATGTGTGTGTGTGTGTGTGTGTGTGTGTGTGTGTGTGTGTGTGTAGAAAGAGAGAGAGAGAGAGAAGAAGAAGAAGAAGAAGAAGAAGAAGAAGAAGAAGAAGAAGAAGCTCTGGATGGGGTGGGGACGTCATGGAAATGTGCTTTGGGAAGCGTTTGTCCGTTTTCGGTGAAAAGGAAATATTTAATTCGTTAATATGCAGTCTTTTTTAAACATACACATATGAGTGAGTATGTCACATTACAGGAAAATAAATGGATGGAAGAAAAATAAGACTGATCTACAGATACACCGACAGAAGTAAATACATATACCCAGAATAAGATGCGCAGAGATAGATAGATAGATAGATAGATAGATAGATAGATAGATAGATAGATAGATAGATAGATTCTTGAATAGACGTATCTATAGATTAGCTTAAAAAGGCAACTAGAGACTCATTAAGTAAGCTCATAAAATATTGAAACACACTGATAGAGTATATAACTTAACATAGCTAGCTAGCTAGCTAGCTAGCTAGATAGATAGATATCGTTAAATGGATGGTTAGAACTGCAAACAATCGGCTAAAATCAAAGAACAAAAGAAAGAAAGAAAGAAAGTAAGAGGAAAAATCGATAAAGATTGACTGATTGATTGATCAGAAAGAGCATCAAAATGGAAAACGACGGTGCTGTTTTGATGCACACTGATAAGAAAAAGTAGCCATTCTGCATTCCAGCTGCTATGATGCAAAAAGCCTTCAACATCTGTGCCTTAAAATATCCCTAGCGAGAGACAAAAACACCCATGGAATAAATTCTTCATCCAAGTGCAAATGTTCTTCCACAAGAGCAATTTTACAGTTTACGGTACAAGTATAATTAGCGCTGATACAGGAGAAAATCCTAACCTCTTATACTGTGTAGTAAAGCAAAATTCTGTAAATCGCTTGGAAATCATTCAAAACTTATTTATATCTTGCATGTAGGCGGTCGTGACGTCCAATGAAATGAACATGGTGATCTGAGTTCAAAACCTGGACGAAGCTGTTTGCATTTCACATTGTGCTAATACACTTGACAAAGGTATGAATACACGTATTCTCCTTTCAGCTATGTGTAAATTGGGCAGGCTGGGGATTTTAACCTTGAAATAGCAACTAGTTTAGAAGGAAAACTCCAAATTCAAAACCGTTAAACTCAGATTAAAATTGACTATGTGCCACATCCCA
>OY757906.1:110672763-110710263 GCA_963585895.1 Sepioteuthis lessoniana
AAAATTATAGGAATGGGAAAGATCTTGGAGACTAACAACTACAAATGAACACGATGTTGGAGTTTCACATTTTTTGAACGTTGAAAACGTGGTGTCACGTGGGGTGTTAGAACGTCATGTTGGGTGTTGTGACCATGGTGCCACGTGGGTTGTTTAAATGCCATGCGGAATAGACGTGATTTCAGTTGTCCTAATCAATTTCATTTCATATAATTTAATCTTGTTTTGATTTTTTAAAATTTTTATTTCATTTTATTTTATTTTAAAATTTACATATGTATGTAAAATGTTAAATAATGATATTTTCAGTATTTAATTCTAACCTACTGTTAATCTGAGGGTGTAACTTAGCTATTAATAAAGCTTCCTTAATTCTGAGATTACCAACAATACGTACGATTGCTTTAATTTTAATGGAAAAATTATCATTTTTTGCATTTTTTTTTTAATGAGGATGCAAGTTTGTTGAGGTGTTCTTTAATTCTGATGTGGAGGGGTCTGATTGTACTTCCTATATCAGTTATTTATGTCTGTATTATAAAACCCTACAAATTTTGATGCCAATGAATCTTTTATTACAGTTTCTACTTCTTCTTTGAAACGGAATATTTTTTGCTTTAAAAAATGTGTCAAGATGCATAAAAAATGTTATTGGGTAGATATGAGGTCCAAAAATATGGTACATGTGGAAAAGTCTTATACGCCAAATCAGTGAGTTTCTGCAATGTCTTCCAACATGTGGTCAAGCAGTGTCATGAGGGAAAATATAGGACCGAGTTGAAACTAATGCAAAAAATATCTCTTTTCATGTTTAGAGTATATAACTTTCAAAATCAAATTCTGAAAGTAGTGTTAAAAAAAAACTAACCGGTTCATTAGCCTAGTGGGTAGAATGTTCGCCAATGGTCCGAGAGACCTGGGTTCAATCCCAGGTCGAGTCATACCAAAGACTTTAAAAATGATACTTGATACCTCCTTCCTTAACCCTAAGCAATATAACGTAAGTATCAAGGGTAAAGTGGAGCAGTCTAGGGAAAGGAGTAGCGTCCGACCCTTCACATCGGTGTAGTAGCTATTGAAAAGGGAGCTTTCTGGTCGCCCTCGACTACGGTCGCCAGCTTTACTTTACTTACTGTTAAAATAGTATAACCGAATTTAAACAATTTATACTAAAATCAGAAAGTATTTTTCCGAACGACCTATTAGATACGACGAGGGCTGAAAAGTTCATTCGCAGTCATCATATCAGTTGTTTTTGGTACCAATGGGATCTAAGGACTTCTACACCGATCGAAGAAGTGTGTTGGCCACAAGGTGGACGATTTTGAAAAATAAGCCTCATTTCTTTACATTCTCTGCGGTGTATCTTGGTCAGTCTATGAACTTTTCAGTCGATTCTCGTATAATGTTTATTAAAATGTATTCAAGTATTATTATCCAAGTGGAAGAAGTATAAATTATTTTGTGGTATTACAGATGTTTGAACTGATGATTACGCTAATCCAGGCACTTCTGATACCATGAACAAAGAGAACTCCAAACATCCTTAAGTTGTCGCAGGTGTTCAAATCAATGACAATTCTGTTTAAGACACAGGTGGTAACGCAAACAGATGGAATTGCAAATTGCTCAAATCGATTCAATTGGTACTTGGATGTATTTTGTTTTCATTGTCGTTCTTAACTCAATGATTGTTACAGACATTATGGTATAAAGTAACATGGATCAAGAAATGTACGACTATTAGGCATCTTAGAACCTTCATTTTAAAGTTGAACATCATGTAAACTTCACAGGGGTTATGGTGTATTGTGGAATATCAGTCTTAGATGTAATTGGACCATACTCTTTTAAAAACACAGTCTCTGGGCAAAGTGTGTATATGTTTTTAGACACTATATATCCATATATATATAGTGTCTAAAAACTTATATATATATATATATATATGTATATATATATATATGTAATAAAAATAGATATATATTTCTTTTAAATACCCTATCCGGTGGCAAAAGCTGCTCGGTAGCACCAGGAGTGGCAGTACCGCCTTGAGCTATCGAAACTGTGTTATCACCCTGGTTGGCGGCTGATGAGGTTAGGGTATCGCATGTGCTTTCACACGTTGTGTGATGAAAAAAAAGAAAAGAAAAAAGAAATATATATATATATATATATATATGTGTGTGTGTGTGTGTGTGTGTGTGGTTAGGCAGCAGTCTTTCATTTAAGCAAGTTTAATTAAATGATAAAGACACATTTTGTTAATAGAATTTTATTAAGATCCATTCAAGTTTCATGGTAAGTGTCTTGGTTTCACGTAGGAATTGGTGGATGAATTTACCAAAATTTATAATTTTATTAAGATCCTTTCAATTTTCCTGATATATGTCTTGGTTTCAGGTTGGAATTGGTGGATGACTTTACCAACATTTTCCCGAGCGCTTTCGGAAATTTCATAGGCCATCATCATGGGTTACTTGCATGTATAAAGTGTTTTTTAAAGAGTTTTTTTAAGAGGTTTTAGTTTTTTTTATAACATAAAAAAATTACGTAAATGCAGTAGAAGATAAAAGTGAGATGCTGATGAATTTAAAAACAGAACGCTATCAAAGGTAAAACCTAAAATCTTTCCAAACTCTTAAAAAACACTCTTTACACATGCAAGCAACCCCTGATGATGTCCCATGAAAGGTCCGAAAGCGCTCGGAAAAATGTTGGTAAAGTCATCCACCAATTCCAACCTGAAACCAAGACATTCATCAGGAAAATTGAAAGGATCTTAATAAAATTATACAGACAAAATGTGTCTTTATTATTATTATTATTATTATTATTATTATTATATATATATCATCATCATCATGTCGCGCTGGTAGCACGGATATCCCTGACCCTCTCTCGCCACTCCTCCCTATCGTTCATCGCCCTAGGTAGGTCTTCAGGACAACATTCCGTATCCTCACATAGCTGCTGAATGTATGTTCGTGCTGGTCGTCTTGCTTTTGCACGGCATTGTGCGGGGTCCATAAGAGTACATCTCTTATGAGTTCCTCCCTGCTTCTCCAGCAGTGTCCTGCATGTCTGGTTCGTCTAACTTGAATAGTTTTCGTGATAGGGGCAGGTGGCCGTACAGTTGGTGTCTTGTGGGGTGTTGCCGCCAGGACTTGTTCAAGATTGCACGCAGCATTCTTGTGTAATTGCTGTAAGTGGATAAACCAAACACTTACAACGGGTTTTGTAGAACCATTTCATTCTTTATTCAAAGAACATTTTCAGACGAATTTTTTTTTTTTTGAGGTTTTCAACATTTTAGCAATAGAGGAAATCGATGAAATGATGGTGAAAATGTAACAAAGATATAAAGTTTATCAGGCACCTAGCTTTGACCATCTATCCAGATGGTCACAGTAAAAACCAATAACCCCTATCACTATTACTCAAACCTATATCTCTTTCCCTCCCTTTTCTTTCGTCTGACCCATTACCTTTTTTTAACCTTTTTATATTTTCACCATTATATATATATATATATATATATAGCGTGTACAGGTTAACGTTAATGCAAAAATCACAAAGTTACTGTGGCATCTTCGGTAGAGACTTAGAGATATATTGCTTGCGCCACTTGTAAATTGTTTTACCTTGCCTCAGGAAAAATTCAGATTCATGATTTTTTTCTACTCTAAGAGATTACAGGAGCTGGCATTGGTCAGCGTTTAAAGTTATCTTTCTCTCTTGCAACAGAGATTAAAAAAAAGAAAAAAAAGAATGGGATGTGATAATCACTGGTAATATGAAAACTGTATTTTTCTGAGAATACAAGAACATTGAAAATTGGGACTTGATTAAAACAAGTCCTAAGATTTTTATCTAAATGAGATCTCCTAGGGGAAATGTCTTCTTTTAGTTTGATAGAATTCACGGAGAATTCTTTTTAGGAATAGTTTAAGCTCGGTAAGATGTTATTACTTTAAGATACATTATGTAACGGACTTAATTAAATGATGTATTGAAAGAGACAAGACTTATTTCAGAGGAAGGACGTTAACTATAGATTTTTCTTCATGACAACGCTCTAAAAAAAAGTGTTACATTTGCTCTGATTGAAAGGATCTGGGATGAAAAGTTTTTCCAGCAGTTGCATATGTAGCAGATGTCTCATATTCAGGCTAACATTTATTTGAATCCACGCTCTATTCAGTAGTTTAAAAAAAAACTTTAAGCCAACGATAATTTTCCTTGGCGAATTCACTGAAGGAAAACAGACATCGCTCCTTTCGGATGCAATGCACTACCTTGAAGAAAGATGGCCTTAGGGCCTAGAAATCTATAAAATACTGTAATGACTGGAATATAGTACTACGAAAGTATGTGACAGGTGTATCTAACAATTAGCTGGACGCTTTCTAAAACTACTATAGTGCCTTGTGGCAGTTTCGTAGCAGCCTGCAAGGTTTTGCCATCACATATATTACTTTCACTATATACACGCACACATACACACACACATATATACACACACACAGTTATTCTTTCCAAAAGAAGAACTATGGGCCCCCGGAACTGGTCGAAACTGAACAAGATTTTGATCAGCTCCCCAAAGAAAGAAAAGATCAAAAAAGAATTTAAACATAGAAAATGACCGTCTTTTTAGACGACAGTTTCTTTTCTGGTTTATCCTAGTCAGGGATGCGCGAAGCACTTCTCGATATTGATTTAAGCGCTGAGCTCTCACTATCCCAATATGGGCGAAAGGTAAAGACTTGGTTAGTTTCCGATCCCATTTTGTCTTATGAACATCTCATAACACTGTGGCCTTTCTTCTTCTATTGACCAACTATGATGGCAGAAAAAGTCCTAAGTACAACGATTAACCTAATTATCACTGGTTGGATTGCCATTCATCTGTCTAATTTTTTATTGCTTCCTTGAATTTATGGAATCCGGGATTTTTAAAA
The DNA here is from genome assembly GCA_963585895.1 of Sepioteuthis lessoniana. Classification (NCBI taxonomy): domain Eukaryota; kingdom Metazoa; phylum Mollusca; class Cephalopoda; order Myopsida; family Loliginidae; genus Sepioteuthis; species Sepioteuthis lessoniana. Next base: position 110,677,725 of record OY757906.1, read on the forward strand.
AATCCCTCTTGCGTGGATCTTCAGGAAAAAAAAGAAAATGATACCTCTGTCGACTGACCCCTGACCGTACTTCGGCCAATGTTTTGAACCTATTATGGATATTAAAAACTAACCTTTCAGCTCCATGATTTCTCTGATAAAATAAAACAGGTTTTCTACCAAATTGTGGCCGTGTCAGTACTATTGTATGGGGGCACCTCCTGTACTCTAACGAAAAGCGTAGAAAAAAGTCGGATGGAAACTTCACAAGAATACTACGTGCTGTTTTCAACAAATCCTGGAAGTAACACCCCTCATAACACAAATTAATGGCAACTTGCCTTCAAACGATCCAAATAAAATCAACAAGATATGCCGGGTAACACTGGTGAAATAAGGTCTAACTTAAAAACGTCGTTCTCTTATGGACTTCTAAACATGGACGCATCGGTGTTATTCAACTAGCAAGGATTTACATTCATTAGTTCTGTGCACACCGTGGGTGTTGTTTATAGGACGACCAAAGACAATGGACAATAGGAACGGATAATGAGAGAAAGAGGGAGAGACTCAAGGGACTGCGTGCTATTAGTACGAATATATATATATATATATATATATATATATATATATATATATATATATATTCTCAGCCCCTCATGTCAGTCTCATTAAACAAGTTTCATGTATTGGTAAAATAAACACACCGTCTCCAAATGAAATATACGAAATTTCAGATATATGAAATATGTAATCATGAGACGAATATGAAGAGGAGCGAAAAGATTTATTTTGTTTAGCTTTTATCCTCCTATACTGGACATTATTTGAGTACTTTTCTGATTAAAAGAACTTTTTCTTACAATATATAAATATATATATATATACATATATATATAAGTAAGTAAAGTAAAGTTAGCGACCATAGTCGAGGGTGACCCGAAGGCTCCCTTTTCGATAGCTACTACACCAAGGTGTAGGGAAGGGCGCTACTCCATTCCCAGGATTGCTCCACTTTACCCTTGAACCGTACCTTATAATGCTGAGTGTTAAGCAAGGTGGTATCAAGTTCCATTTTTAAAGTCTTTGGTATGACTCGACCTGGGATTGAACCCAGGTCTCCCGGGCCATTGGCGAACACTCTAACCGCTGGACCAATGTCCCGGTATATACTTTTCTGATTAAAAGAACGTTTTCTAACAATATATATATATATATATATATATATATATATATATATATATATATATATATATATATATATATATATATATATATATATATATATAATATATATATATATATATATATATATATATATATATATATATATATATATATATATATATATATATATATATATATATATATATATATATATATATATATATATATATATATATATATATATATATATATATATATATATATATATATATATATATATATATATATATATATATATATATATATATATATATATATATACTTTTTATATAAATTTATATATATATATATATATATATATATATATATATATATATATATATATATATACATAAAGCGGATATATGTAAACAAAACAAATGTGATACATAAGCGTTTAAATTTCCTTCGCTTACGCTAGTTTCTTCGTGGCTGAGTGGTAGAATCTTGGATTGGTGTTTAAGTCAGCCAGTTTTGGATCCCAGCTTCGGGATTCTAGCCTGTCTAACCACACTAAAGGGTTCTGATAGAACGAAACAGGTCTGTCTGTATATATATATATATATATATATATATATATATATATATAATTGATAAATCTGTCAGAAGACAAGAGGAAGAGGTCACTCAATGAGGATCTTACCCAGTACACTTGATGAATGCACGGCAATATTTCAAGCAATATGTAGACTTTCAGGTCAACGCATGTAATATTATGTAAAGTAGATTTTAAAAACAGTATATGAGTTTTAAATATATCAATCTATCAGCAAGATGCACTATTAAGTTTAGAGTGAGAAAGTAGATGTTCAATTCGTCTGAAAGCCATATTTACCTCAACTGGAAAGATAACTCCAGGCAATGACGGTCCACACTTATCTGACTCTTCCTTCCGACGAAAAAAGATACGTAAAGATTGATAGACAGATTTTGCTGCATTTTAAACTAAAAAAAAAAATCTTTCGAAATTGAACAAAAAATATCAAAAGCAAGTAAACAATTGGAAGTTCACGTGTACTCTTGCAGCACCAGCATTTTATATTTTTTATCAATAAATTGTTAAACAAAAATAACGTTTAATGTTTGCATGATATTAAATATATGAACTATTATAAGAAAAAGGCATTTCCATTGTTAAAAGTTTTCCGATTGTATCTAAGCATATTGATAGCTAATCTTTGGTACAGATTATGGACACTGACTGAAAGCTTTTACAGGAGAAAAAGAGGTTCACTAAATATACGATCTAACGCTTGCAATCTTGCATTAAAAACAAAAATAAGGTAAAAAATGGAACCTAAAATGATTTAGATTTCATTAATTTGATCAGTAGTACAGAAGCAGTTAGAAATTAGGAGTATCTTAGGATATCAAACATCTGTTTCTCTCTCTCTCTCTCTCTCTATATATATATATATATATATATATATATATATATATATGTATATATTGTGGGGAGAAACAAATATTAGTACATATACAATTCTTTTAATTTATTGTATTTTTAACAAATGAATGAACATACGTTTCATATAATTAACTGTACAGAGAGGCATAATCAGTAAATATGCATAGAAAGCAGTAAAAATTGATTTAATAAAATGGAACACATTAATCTATTTTAATCGGGGTAGGGGAAGTATTCGTAAAATACAAAAAAGAATACATAATCTTCATTTAATATTCAATAGAATAACTATAATTCATTTCTATAGCAACCAACCTCTTCTTATAGTTCTCAATGATTTCATATTTTAGTTGGTGCTTTTTTTCCATTCTTCTTCGCATATGGTCTTCAGATCTGGTAGGTTTGTTGGAACTCTCAATTGGAATTGAATTTTCAAAAAAAATTTTTAAAAAAGCCACAGATTCTCAATTATGTTTAAATCTGAGGATTGACTCGGCCATTTTCAGCCAGCCATTTCTTTGTAAATTTTGCAGTGTACATCGGATCATTATCTTGTTGGAAAATCCAATCAGGAGGAAGTTCAAGATTTTCAACCGAAGTCATTAAATTTGCTTCCAAAATATTTTGATATACTGCAGAATCCATTCTGCCATCTATTACTGATATGTTGCCATTACTTTATGCAGAAAAATATCTCCAAACCATAATGCTGTCACCTCCAAATTTCACAGTTGGAACTGTGTTCTTTGATTTGAAGGCATTACCTTTTTTTTCCATTCATGGTTTCTAGATTTACGTCCAAACAACTCTTTTTTTGGGATTCGTATGTCCATGATACTCTTTCCCAATACGATTTTCCCTCATCCTCATGTTTACGAACAAATTTAACCCAGCATCTATGTGTCTTTTCAATAACAGTGGAGTTTTCCGAAGGGAGTGTGACTTTAGATTGTTTCTATGAATTCCATTGCTAATTATCCGTTTTGTCACACATATGCCTGATGAAAGCAAGTCATCCTGCAACTCTTGACGCGTAAGCATGGGATTTTGTTTAATTCGACGCATCAATTTCCTCGAAGATCTTGAAGAAATCTTCCGTAGAGCACCTGTTCTTTTTTGGTTTTCAACAGTTTTACATTTTTATACTTTGCAATTAATGAACTGATAGGATTTAATGGAATATTCAAGTTGTCTGAGATTTTCCTGTAACTTTTAATTTTCTTTCCAGAGATGAACAATCAGTTCTTTTTGTAAATTGGTCAATTCACTACCTCCTCCCTGAATGGAAATCTTCTTGCACAAATATCAATTACAGAAATTTCTGTTTGTATCTTTTTACGTTAAAAATAACATTCTAAAACATTCCACCTAAATAATCTAGAGTATTAAAGTAATTCAAAATGGAGGTGCCCGTGGTGTAATGGTTATCGTCGTAGGAAATGGACACGGCGACACGAGTTCAAAACCTGGAGGAGACTGATTGCATTTCACATAGCACTAATACCCTTGGGAAAGGTATGAATCCAATTATTCTCCCTCCGGCTATGGGTAAATAGTAGGACAGACTAGGTTCTTCAGCCTTGGGGAAGCAACTAGTCTAGGAGAAGGAAAACTCTGAATTCAAACCTGTTAAACTCCGCTTAAAAACTGACCTTGTGTCATATCCTGCCCGAGCGGAGGGGTTGGTAAATATGATTAAAGTAATTCAAAATCTTTAAAGTCTGAAATTAGCATTACTCTTCTCACCCATTAAAATGGATAAATGGTATTTATTTCTAGGAAATCATCTTTTTCTTTTTTCTATACATATATACATTATGTATCTGTGTACAATTAATTTACTAGATCATTGGCCGAATGACAAGAGTGTTCACCAGTGGACAGGAAGACGGGATTAAATCCCAGGTCGAATCATACCAAAGACTTAGAAAATGCCACCTTGCTTAACATTCAGCATTATGAGGCAAGGATCAGGGGTAAAGTAGAGCAATCTAGGGAATGGAGTAGCGCCCTTCTCCAGTCCTCAGTGTAGTAGCTATTGAAAAGGGAGCCTTCGGGTCACCCTCGACTACGGTCGCCAACTTTACTTACTTACTTTCAGTTAATTTCATGAACTGTGTGTTTATTCATTAGTTGAAAATGCAATAAGTTAAAAATGTGTATGTGAACGAATATTTGTTTCCCACTACTGTCTCTCTCTATATATATATATATATATATATATATTTATATATATATATATATATATATATATGTTTATACATATCTGTGTGTGTGCGCGTGTAAGGTTTTATATATATGTACATATAGATATATTTAAGCCTGTTAAGCTCGGCTTAAAATTGATCTTGCGTCGTATCCTGTTCGTATGGAGGAATTGTGTATATACATGTGGTGTGTGAGTAAGTATAATACGCCTCATGAGATTTTCACACCAGCGTTAGCTAATGGCCTTTTACGGGAGCCTGATTGGCTGTGGTTGTTTGGGTTTTATGGCATATTAAACCTTGTGGGCTATTCAACGCCAAATACACTTCTACGCAAATAATCAGTCCTACTTCAAAGAATCCAGTCCAACATAAGCACGCAATTTAAATATAAGTACAGTTCAATTGTGAAAAACACTTCTACTGCAAGATATTCTGGCCAGTCAAGCGGTTCTAATTCAGCTAAGTACAAGTACAGATTTGATTTCCACACAGTTAAATGTCAAAATAGTTCAAATCAGTTTAGTGTAAGTACAGTTTCAATGTCAAAAACAGTTCCATTTCAAATAATTCCGTTTAGCGTCAGCACGCAGTTTAAATGTAAGTACGGTTTCTTTTTAGCATAAGCACGCAGTTTCAATGTAAGTACGGTTTAATTGTCAAAAACATTTCTATTTCAAGCAATTCAGTTTAGTCAAACAATTCAGTTTAGTATGCCGTTAGTTCTATTTAACCCATAGACAAGGCCCTATCAGGTGCTACCACGCAAGGCAAGAGTGGACATGGGAGCAATGGCTATGAAGGAGTGCTCCGCATTACCCAAAGCCCCAGCATTACTGAACCTCACCATCAGATTGTTTAGTGTCATATCCAAAACACTCATTGTGTGTGGGGGGGCGCAGTCAGTGTATTCTATAGCCCCAGCCGACTGGACAGGGGAGCCTGAGTGGCAGCAAGTCTCTTAAGATCTCCAGGACTTTTCTCAGAATGCTCGTTGAAACCAACAATGCTTTGGCCACGATGGTCTCAATTCGTTTGCTAATTTCCATCTCTTCTAGCCGCCTTTCCAAGCCTTTCCATTTCTTAGCGATCCAATTACAATTAGTGATACGTTTACACTTATGTTTCACAGTTTGTTAGTTTTTTAATTCTCTTGCAAGGTTCAAGTATTTGTGTCACTTTTCTTTTTTTTTGTTTTGTTTTTTTATTTTTGTATATTCACTCTGTAGTCTGTCGGGACGACAAAGTGCATGCAATATACAACAGGCTCTTTTTTTCAATTAACACCACGTCTGGTCTTCTTTTCGTGACTAGGTGGTCTGTTTGTATCTGAAAATCCCATAGAATTTTTTGCGTTTCATTCTCTGGGACGGATTCTAGTTTGAGCATATAACATTTGATATCATCGTCAAATTTCAATTTCGTTGCACAATATCTTGTGGATTACCTTAACCCACTCAGTTGTGCCGAGGCTTATACTTCTTTTCATTAATTTACTACATCCTCTCATTATGTGATTAATCCTTTCGTCTTTGTCGTCACGTGAACTACACATGCTAATCTGTTACGTATTATTATCTAACTCCTTTAGAGTTTTTCACATCAGTGTTAGCTGATGGATTTTCACTGGAGTTTGAGTGACAGCAAGTCTCCTCAAGTCTCCAGGACTCGTCCCAGGATTCTGGCCGTTCTTAGCAATGCAGTCGTTTGGATAGTCTCTACCCGTCTGCCAACTTCCAAATCCTCCAGGCCTTTTAATAATCCATTAGTTATTGTGCCTAACGCACCAATCACAATTGGCACAAGCGTTACTTTCATGTTCCACAGCTTTTTCAATTGTCAAGCAATGTCGAGGTACTTATCCTTCTTTTCACTTTCCTTCAGATTTATTCTGTGGTCCGCCGGGACAGCAAAGTCGACACTTTTGCAGATTCTCTTTTTTTTTTTTTTGTTGATTATTATGAGGTCTGGTCTTCTGGCCGGGATAAGGTGATCCGTTATTATTATTATTATTATTATTATTATTATTATTATTATTATTATTATTTACTCCTTGAGAGTTTTTTCATCGGTTTTATCTGGTGGTTTCTCAGTGGAGTTTGAGTTACAGCAAGTCTCCTCGTCTCCAGGATTCTTCTCAGTATTCTGGCCGTTCCCAATAATGTACTAGTTTGGATAGTCTCCAATTGTCCTCGTATTTCCAAAACCTCCAGTCCCTTTAATAATCCTTTGGTGACTTTACCAAAAGCACCAATCGCAATTGGTATAGTTTTCACCTTCATGTCCCATAGTTTTTTCAATTCCCTACCAAGGTCCTTGTACTTATCTTTCTTTTCTTTTTTTTTTTTTTTTTAGATTATTCTGTGGTTATCCGGAATAGCAAAGTCGACGATTTTGCATGTTCTGTTTTTTTCTTTCTGGCCGAGATTGGGTGATTCGTTTGTATGTCAAAGTCCTATAACCATTTATGTGTCATTCTCTAGGACAGATGCTTAGTTGTGCATTTCCTATTTGTTCGTATGGTTAAATTTGAATTTCTTGCACATCGCCCAGCGGATCACCTTGCCCACCTAGTTGTGTCTAATCTTATACACCTGTGTATTATTATTATAATTTATACAGCTATCAATACTTATAAGTAAGACGGGCTAAATATAGGCCGTATTTTATATATATATATATATATATATATATATATATATATATATATATATATATATGTATATATGTGTGTGTGTGTGTGTGTGTGTGTGTGTGCTCTGTACTTTAATTCATTATAATTTTATATGGAGCTCTCTTTTGGATCTTGAATTTCAGGGATATTGTCGAAAGAAAATGCGAAAATAGAATTGCCCCCACCATCGGCTGACTTGGCGTTGGGAATATATATATATATATATATATATATATATATATATATATATATATACATATTTAGAATATATAATCATTGTTTCATTTCTATAAATTTACCGCATAGTCTATATAATAGAAAGCATAATCATTACATGGAACTTTATTTCTTTTTCAATATTATCCACAAGAAGTAACTTGTACCCATGTTGACTAGGAATATTCTGAAAAGAATAATTGTAATTCCTTCCGTCTCTTTTAATGAATTATTATTTAATGTATCAAAAATGTGTTAAAATGTATTGAAATATGTTAAAATATCTTAGAATGGGTTAAAATGTAATAAAATGTCTAAAAAAGTGTTAAAATGTATTAAAATCTGTTAAAATGTATTTCTTATTTCTTAAACAAAATAGTCAATCATCTGATGAAACGTTATTTAAAAGAAAGTTTTACTATACAAAGTGTATTTTAAAGGATTTTATGGGGTTCCGTCTCACCATTTGGGTGAATTGCTTTTGTTTGAATAATGCAGTAGATTTTCTAGAATTATTGTCTAGAATGGATGAATTGTGCAATCGTATGAAAAAAATTCCAAAATTTTATATGGAAATTTATGTAAATTTTTAATGGAAATTTATGCAAAAATATTTCATCTTTTATTAAATACATACAAAATTTTATTAAAACTCAATAATTATCTGTGTTTTTGTTAGAATTTTAAAATCGAAGTGTTTTTCATCTTAAAATGTCCCCAAGGGAATTATTTACACAGCGCAAAATAACTTGTAAAACACTAATACCTCAGTTTTTCTCAAATAAATGTTATATAAAGATTTCTAACCTTTCTTTCTACAAATGTAACAAAGAATTTTATGATGAATTAATCTTTATACAACTTTGAGTTTATTTTTCTCTGGTATCGAAAAATGTTAAAAGTGCGTTGATACATTTACGGACGTATGACAAAAATTTATGAGTAACAAAAATAAAATTTGACTAGTAATAATTTTATCGGGATTTATCTTTTTCTCTCTATAAGAAAACTGTTTATTTGTTTCTCAAGTTTTAGCACCAAAGAGAGTTGTCTTTGAAGAATTAATTTGCACTGTAAAAAAAAAAATTAGAATGCAATATGTATTAATTTTTTTTTTCGAAAACCAGGAAGATGGCCATTTTTTTTTTTTTTGGAAAACCAGGAAGTTGGCCATTTTTTTCGAAAACCAGGAAGATAGTTTTTTTTTTTTTTTCAAAAACCAGGCAGATGGCCATTTTTTATTTTATTTTGGAAAACCACGAAGATCGCCATTTTTTTTTTTTTTGAAAACCACGATGATGGCTATTTTTTTCGTATACTACCAAGATGGCTAGTTTTTTCGAAAACCAGGAAGATGGCCATTTTTTTCGTAAAGCTGGAAGATAGTTATTTTTTTTCGAAAACCATGAAGATGGTTATTTTTTTTCAAAAACCAGGAAGATGGACATTTTTTTTGGAAAAACCAGGAAGTTGGCCATTTTTTTCGAAAACCAGGAAGATAGTTTTTTTTTTTCAAAAACCAGGCAGATGGCCATTTTTTTTTTTTGGAAAACCAGGAAGATGGCCATTTTTTTTTTTTGAAAACCACGATGATGGCTATTTTTTTCGAAAACTACCAAGATGGCTAGTTTTTTCGAAAACCAGGAAGATGGCCATTTTTTTCGAAAAGCAGGAAGATAGTTATTTTTTTTTCAAAAACCAGGAAGATGGACATTTTTTTTTTTTTTTGGCGGGGGAAACCACGAAGATGGCCATTTTATTTTTTTTGAAAACCACGATGATGGCTATTTTTTTCGAAAACTATGAAGATGGCTATTTTTTTCGAAAACCAGGAAGATGGCCTTTTTTTTTTCGAAAACAAGAAGATGGCTATTTTGATAGTTACTCATAAGATCACATTACGAAACTCATTGCAATTAAAGAATCTTTTCCAATAATCTATGAAACGGCTTGACTGAGGAATACATTTGTACAATCGCATTGCAGTGGAATACTAAAAACAAATAAGCTTAGAAGTAGTAAAATATATGAAAAATCTGTTTACTGCTATAAAGTTTAAACAAAGATACATTTTTTTATTTGGTAAAAAAAAGAAAATAAACATTCACTTAAAAGAAAGGAAATCTCATAAAATCAATTAAATTAGGAATATTGCATTTGTCCGTAAAGCAAACAGCATCTACATTCATGAACATAAAAAAGGATATGATTTACTGTATTGCAGGAAAAGGGAGATAGAAGCAAAGTAGTGAGATGTAAAAAAGGTGGGTTTGAATATATATATATATATATATATATATATATATATATATAAATATATATATATATATATATATATATATATATATATATATATATATATATATATATATATATATAATACTTGATGAAGAAAAGGCAATATGAGAGGGAAAGGAATAAAAAAAATGAACTGGTATAAAATGAATCTTGTAATAAAGCACGGGACCTTTCGTAAGAATAATCAACGGTGAAAAGATTTGCGAAAGAATTATTCGTTGCCAATGTTTAAAAATGGATATCTTTTATGTTGTTCCAGTTCTGGTGAGATTGAATGATTTATATTATCAGCGTCATATAAGTTATGATATAAAGGGATTTGATGAAAAATGTCATGCCAATCATTACGTAGCAAATACAAACGCACACAAATTCTGATATATTACTGTTCATATATATATATATATATATATATATATATATATATATATATTTATTAGTTTTCATATATATATTTAATAGCATGGAAACTTGTCTGCGCCCACGGGTTTCATGACGTCTTATAAACAACAATAATCAGGGAGAGAACGAAAGGTATTGGAGAAATTGAAAAAATCGAAAAATGCAGTCAAAGAACGATAGAATTCTTTACAACTCTTTACGTGTGCGTGCGTGTGCGTGTGCGTGCGTGTGCGTGTGCGTGTGTTTATGTAGGTTATATTTGCGTATTGTTCTGCGTGGACGTATAATTGATGTATATTGTGTGTGTATGTTAAGATACATGCACCGCGCGGCAAATTTGAAGTTGTCTCCTGGATATATAAGGTGCGATGTGTAGTCAAAGTCGCAACAGATTGTCCGAGTAAATTTTTTTTAATGTATTCTTGTGTGTGTGTGTGATGGGGGTGGGTGATGATTTTAACAAAGGAACAAAATATTATCATCATTGCATTACGAAGAAAATAAAGTTTCGATTTGTAAGCATAATAGTCGAAGGCGTATGGTGGGTCAGAAGGCAATAAATATCATGGTGATGAGACATGTTATATTGTAATATATTTTGGTGTATTATGCAATAATAGTATTTTATGCTGGAATATGGTTTGCGTTAGACTGAAATAATATTTTTTATTAGTTATAATGTGTTAATGATATATTGGGTATGCATCCTTGTAATACATGATTTTATGTAAGGAATAAAGAGAATATATTATATGTTATATATATCATATGTTATAATATATATATATATATATATATATATATAAGTTAGTCAAACTGATTCATAGAGTCAGCGGCGCTTGATGACAGTCAGTTTCTCGCTTACGTAGTCATCAGTCAATAACTAACCTGATGATCGTATAAGCGATGACTGTCAGTTGTCAAGTGATACGTATTCAGTGTCTATGCTATACTAATTCAGATCTTCATTTGCCTTATCGCCGATATTGAGAATTCTTTACTTAAAATTACAACAAAGTACAAAACTATTTTATTATATATATATATATATATATATATATGAAGACAAACGGACAGAGAGGCAGACAAAGGCAGACTGATAGATACACACAAAAACGCACACAAACATACAAATAGACAGACGAATAAGACAGACAGACATACACGCAGATAGACGAAGAGAAAGAAAGAGAGAGAAAGAGAGAAAAAAAATTAATTAACTGCACCCTATTCTTATTTCATTGTATTTATGTAGCGATATATCAATAATAAACTCAAGAAAGTTCAAATAGTTGCCTATTGTCATCCCAGTTCCTGATTACAGATCGTTTGTTCCTTGAGACTGAAGCCTAACTCTAGTTAAGTCCACGCATAAAATGTCGAATAGACTTTTGATATAACCAGGGATTGGCTTTCGCAAAGCTGGCTACTGCTGCTGATAGACTTCACTCATTTCAACGCGATATAAATGACATTTTATTTACCTTCATTGTTTTTATTTATAGTTAAAACACTATCTCGTATATATATATATATATATTGAGAGAGAGAAAGAGAGAGAGAGGATGTTTGATAGAGGCAACAACCTTAAAGATATGAAGTTAAAACTTTTGGTTAAAATGTATCACTGTAGTAATTCTGCAAAGATGTCTCTGGTAATGAATAGCCCATGAAGGTTGATGCTCTATAAAATAAAGAAACCAAACTAATGACTTAGAAGTTAAAATGTTTTCATAATGAGCTTGCTTTATCAAGGTATGTTGTTTTCAAAGGACGTTTATGTTTCAATATTATTTTCCATATGAATCGCATGACCGTGAGAAAGGTGAATTTTATGTACAATTTCTTCAATCAGTACAAAGCTTTTTCGAGATTCTAAATCTATAATGAGATTTTTATGTAGTGGTTGTCGTCGTGCGCAGTGGATTCGGCTAGCTGAATTGAATTTCTAAATGACATATAGTATATTTGTGAACTTATATATATATATATATATATATATATATGTGTGTGTGTGTGTGTGTGTGTGTGTGTGTGTGTGCGTGTGTGTGTTTATTTACCCAACTCGTCCTCTAGGAGTAGGATGCGACAGAAATTCAGTTTTTGAGCGGAGTTTAAAAGGTTTTAATCCAGAGTTTTCCTTTCCCTAGACTGGTTGTCATATCAAGGTTAAAGAGCCTAGTCTGCCCTACTATTTGACCATTGGTGGAGGAAGAATTCTTTCTTTTCCGAAAGCTATCAGCGTTATATAAAATGCAAACAGCCTCGTTCAGGATCTGAACATGGATTGCCGTGTGTATTTCCTAAGACGATAACCATTACACCACGAGCTCTTATATATATATATATATATATATATATATATATATATATATATATATTTATATATATATATATATATATATATATATATATATATATATATTGTAAAAAGAAGAAAACGGAAAGAAAAATACATATAAGTGGATGTGAATTTTTTAAATTTAATCGGTGGATTTTAACTCATATTATTTTAGAAATTTCTCATCCATTTAAATGCATTTTTTCCGTTTTCTTTTTACAACATATGTCTCATTAAACTTTATATCTTATTCAAACTCACACACACACACACACACACACACACAAACACACACACACACACACACACATATATATATATATATATATGTAATTAAGAGATAGGGATATATAGTTAATGGACCAATACTGTAGTCAAAGTTACTAGAATTAGCGTAACGTTATTGGAATAAGAAATGGAATCCGCGACCCGAATTGAAATGCTGGACAATATTGTTTGCCGTGCACTTTGTGTGACTCCCCTTTGAAAACGCACGAATTCATTTACTCTCTTCTGCTATGAGTAAATAATAGGGGAGAATGAGTTCTTTAGTCTTGTTCAGGGAAGCAGTCTAGGAGAAGGAAAATTCTATATTCAAATCAGCTTTACTCTACTTTAAAAAAATTTGCCTCACATCCCAACCTGGCAGTAGCAGAGGGACTGTGTAAACAGGTACAAAAAATCAGTACATATATTATCTTGTTGTTAAATACCCTATTACTTCTGCCCCACCTTTATATATATTTTAATATAGGTGTGTTGGAAGAGGGAAATGAAACTTAACGAAAAAGAGGGCAAATATAAAGCAAGTCTTTTTTTCTTCCACGCACCCAAAAATACAAGATACATTTGACAAACGCATTTAGATGGCAAAGTCTAGACGTCTAGACAACAGTCTGCACGTCATCACTTTATGATTATTTGACCTGACTTCTGGCTTCTTTGTTTAATTACATATCAACTTTTGTGTGATATTTAATGCCAATGCTATCTCTATCGGGGAACAGCAGTGATACTATTAAACCCATAGCCGGGAGGATAAGAGGGTTCCCAAAGGTATTCGTCCGAAATGGAACAAATTAACGTAACTGGAGCTCGAACTTTATAATGTTCCTCAACTGTGTAGATCTCAAGATTATATAAAAATGTTGATAAAAATATTGGAAATAAATCGGCGTTAAATAATCCAAGAAGGGTTGATACGCCAAAAAAAAAAAACACTTATAGGAAATAAAAGAAGTATGAACATTTTCAATTTAATGAATTGTGTCTTGCCTTCTTTGGTTTGGTCACTGTAGCTAGTTATAACGTATAGATTATATGGTTCACAAATTACAATTTCAAATATCAAAGAAGGAAAGGAAATGAATCAATAAAATGAAATCTCCAACATCAAATATTGAAATATATTCGAAGTTTGTTTTGCTTTCGTTTGGTTTTATGGCGTATCAACCATTATATGTTATATAATGCCAAATCCTCCTTATACATATGTATTAGATATTTTTAACATAAGTCAACAAAGTTAAATAGTTCCAAGTATTTTTATGTATCACAAAAAATTCAATGAACCATCAGTCATCAGGATCAAACAGTCCAATTTCAAATAACTCAATTTAGCATGAGTCATTTGTTTGCACTCAGTTTAAATGTCAAGCAGTTCTATTTAATCTATAGATAGGACCCAATCAGGTGCTACCACTCTGGGCTTGAGAGGATCTCGGAGTGATGACAATGAAGGGGTATCCAGCATTCCCCTAAGCTCCAGCATTACTGAAGCCTCACCATCAGATTGTTTATTGTCATATCCAGAACACTCGTTAGTGGGGTCTTACACCTCTGCAATGATGCAGTCGGTGTATTCTGCAGCCCCAGCTAACTAGATTGAATATATTCGAAAATATAATGCAAAATAATTATTCTTCATTTCAGAATCTCAAACAATGTAGTCTTTGGTATTTTTCTACAAAGCTATTATTTAACAGGTCGCATTTTCTCTTGCGTAACCATGTTCAGTGAGAACTCTTTTTGTTTCGAGTGGAGAAATTTCATTCAGGTTAAAATCTGCATATACTCAAACACAAAGCAGACCCTTAAAATAGTTTTCTTAGATTTTGCGTTTATTCAAACAAACTGGATACAGAAAAAAATCTTTGAAAGTTAAAGTCACGAAAATGCAGCGAAAATCAATGCAAAAGTCACCAGGAATAAACTAAATTCAAAAGAGAACAATGGTTTAAAGAACCAAGAATAAACGTCCCGATTTTTTTTCTATCATATTCGCGCCTTTTTTTGGTGCTTGTCCTTAGCTAGACATTCTGTGACTGTTTTGTCATGCTGTCTCACTTTCAGTCAATAAGCATTTATGTACAAAAGACGCCGCACTTTTTAAACACTCTTTTAGATAAACACAAAGACTTTCTGTTCCTACCTGAAGAAATCGCTGAATATATAATTATGATTTATAATGAAGATTATTTATTATCGTCATCAAGTCGTATCGACGGCTGGAATTCACTTGAGACTCTCTCACCATTCGTCTCTCTCAGTCATCACCCTTAGCAAGTTCCCTAAATGGTATCCAGTGGCCGCACAGAAGTAATAAATCTAAGTTTTACGGGTAGGCCAATATTAGTGTGTCCACGTGTAGGAGTGCACCGGAAAACGTCACTTTTGAGTTTATCCCTACTTCACCAACAATATCCTGCATGCTTTGCTTGCTTGATTTTTGGCATGGGAGGTAAGTCAAGGTACAGCTGCAGTTTTGTGAAGTGCTACTTCCAGGATATATTCAAAGCAATACGTAGCATTCTTGTGTAGTCCCTATCAAGTCTTTTCTCCAAGTGCTTCGTTAAATTCCAATTGGTGCAATCATAGAGAGGTACTGACACTGCTACAGTTTAAAACGATTCCTATTTCATTCCATCAGTAAGATCAGCTTTTCATTTTGTTGTTAACCCTTCAATAGCGGCCTATGCCTTGCTTATGTGTACGTTCAGTAGCTGCCGAAGTATACGAGGATCATTAAATAAGTACCCAGACTCTTTTCGTATGGGCACTTTTATTTCTTGTCCCCTTCGAAGTAATCTCCTCCAGCTGCAATGCACTTGTTGCACGGTTCCAACAACTACTGGAAGGCCCCATGGAAGTCCTCTTGTGTGAGTGTGTCAGTGACCTTCGTCACAGCCTCTTTCATCTCCTCAATTGTCTCATAACGACAGCCTCTGACCTTAGGGAATAACCAAAGTCACAGGGAGCAAGGTCTGGAGTATAGGGAGGCTGAGGAACTGTCTTGATGCCCATCTTGCTCAAATAGTCTGTGACAAGGATGGAGTTGTGGACTGGTGCATTGTTCTGGTGGAAATGCCACTGACCCGATTTGAAGAGTGCTGGCCACTTCCGATGGAATCTCGTCCTGAACTCCCTTAAAACCTCAACATAGTAACCCTAACCCTAACCCTTTGGTCAATCAACTCTGGTGTATTGACTTCCTTACTCCTCCCCCACCTCTCACCATCCCTCACAGACTCCGTGCCTTCCTTGAATCTCTTATGCCACTCAAAAACGGATGCTCGATTCATGAAAAATTGTCCAAAAGCAGTCTGAACCATTCCATACGTTTCTGTGGCATTTTTCCCAGTTTAAAACAGAATTTTATTGCATATCGTTCTTTTTAAGTGTCTTCACGTCCAGATTGCATTTTTGAAATTCACCAGCTGTGACAATCAGGCTTTAGTAGAGTGTATTCCATTTGCTGCTGTAGCTGTTCCTTTGAACCTGAAATCATAAAAATTGGTCAGTCATCTCATAAGATGTATAGCAAAAACATACTGAATTTTCAAGTGGCTACGCTAATTTTAAATGCCTGAAAAAAAATGTCTGGAATCTTATTGAAGGCACCACATATGAACTGGTTAACTAATTTAAGGGGCTTGCTATTCAAGAATTCGGCCTGGGTAGGTAATATATTGTATTGATATTTTTTCTCTTAGATAAAGTGCGTCTATTCATTTTTTCAGTATCAGTGATACTTGCTAAACGGATTGATTGATTTTAATGCTATGTCAACACATCTCAGGTTATTTTATACCAAGAGGTTAGGGAATAGTTTCTGTGTAATTGATTCATAAGATATTTTGCGCCCTGTTATGTGACATCAAGTCTTCCTATTCAATACAAATAATTTGACACAGTTATATGATTGCAATATATTGAATGATTGATTTTAAATACACACTAATGCATCTAGGGTTATTTTATGCTTCGAAGTTAGGGAATCACGTTCACTGTACCTTCGCCTTTTTTGTGTAATTGTTTCTTAAGAGGTTTTATACACTTTTACATAACAAACATTATCTAACAAAAGAAATTTGCATTTTTATGGTTTCAAGTACTTCTGTCAGATACTAATAATTATATTGTTTTCATGGTTAAATAAAATTCTTCAAAAGTGTTTACGTTTCAGTACAAATGTATGGCTGCACCACCGGGATACTAACAAAACGCTTGGAGAAAAAGCTATATTGAAACTACACAAGGTTGCTACGTGTTGTTTTTAACACATCCTGGAAGTGGGCACCCTACAAAACAGCAGATGTACAGCCACTTACCTCCCATCATACGAGCAGTCAAAATAATATTAG
Source organism: Sepioteuthis lessoniana (assembly GCA_963585895.1). NCBI lineage: Eukaryota > Metazoa > Mollusca > Cephalopoda > Myopsida > Loliginidae > Sepioteuthis > Sepioteuthis lessoniana. The sequence goes on from OY757906.1 coordinate 110,695,099, forward strand.
CAAGACATGCAAGGCACTTCTGGAAAAGTAAGAGCGTACTCATAAGCGACGTTCTTTTATGAACTAATAGACGGGGGTGAACCAGTGTTGGTCGCCCAGCAAGAACTTACCATAACGAGCTCTGGTTGGACACTGGATATCGCCTAGACGACCTACCAAAGGCGATGACTGATTGCAACGTATGGAGAGAGAATGAAGAAAATCGCAGTAGGATGATGATGATGATGATGATGATGGCGCTGATGATGTCGGTGGATTTTAGTATTCATTTCTATGTAATAATATTCATTTGTTTGCTTACAGTAAAAAGCTTTCAAGTATCTAACAATCTTCATCATCAAGTCGCGCTTCAAGTACGGATTTCCTTAACTCTCTCCCTCTCTCTATCCATCCCTATCCTTCATCGCTCCTAACAGGTCTTCCAAACTACATCCTATGACCGCATAAATCTGGTGTAGATAAGTTATTGTTGGTTGTCCAACACTGGCACTTCCTTGTGTAGGGGTCCATAGATGATTACCAAAACTAACAATAATCCTTTGTAAATGACTGACTTCAAATAACTATTCTTAATTCAAATAATTTAGAATTATATGGCATCAAGTATTCTTATAAAATGCAAATAATTTTAAACATCTATTTGACTCATAGAGAGACCCTAACAGGTACTACCAGTCGGAGTTGAGTGGAACTGGAAAGAAACGCAATAAAAGTGGCCCTACAGTCCCTATATCTTCAAAACTGGAGCCATACCCTTAGACGATGTTTAGTGTCATATCCGTGGCAGCCTCGAGGTTCGCGCATTCGAAATCCAGTCGCACTATTATGTTCACTTTCGTTCTATTACTCTTGAGAAAGGTATAAAACAGCTTATACATCCCTGTAGGGATTAAATGGTATCGCTACTATTATTTTACAAGGATTGTTTGGCATTAAATATCATACGAAGAGTGATATGCCGTTAAAACAAAGAAATCAAACCAGGACATCTTTTTTGTGGTATAAGCTTCTTACCTCTCTGCTTAAACAGAGAAACTCCCAGATTGATGTTTTTTATCAACTGATTGGGAAATTTGAACACAGCACATACACTGAGCCCTTCAAATATCTTATTCCCCAATAATGTGGCCATTTTGCCTTAAATCAATACACCAAAACTGATAGAAGAAAATCAAAATAATATACACAGAAAAAGATGATTTTATTTTTATAATTATGTTTGGTTTGGTTTGTTAATTTAGATTAATGGCTTATCAACCTTGTGGTTTATTAAATGCCAAATCCTTCATATATATATATATATATATATATATATATATATATATATATATAATTCGTAAAGGAATAGTTTGTTGGTGATATTATTTTTAAGCAAGCCAGAGCTCATTTGCTTACACACAAATCGTTTCAAGTGTTGCTCTGTAACACTAGTAGTTTTATTTTCACACATTTATATGGTTCCAAGTATTGCTATGTAACACAATTAAATTTAACATCAGTCATTTGTTTTCATACAGTTAAATAATTAAACCGTTCTGTATGACCCAGAGATAGAAGCCATGTTAGGTACTACCACTCCGGGTCAGAGTGGATCTGGAAGTAATAGCAAGGAAGGGTTACTCCATATTCCCCAAAGCTTCAGTATTAGATGGTTTAGTGTTATATTTAGGTTACTCTTTGAAGTGGGGGTCTTTCCCCTCTGCAGAGCTACAGTCGACGTATTCTATAACCCCCACCGACTGGGCTAATGGTTGCAACAATTGCTATTTATTGTCTGCAAACAATTACAATGTTTGAATTATTGTTATCTAACACAGTTTTATTTGCACATGGTTAAATAGTTTCAAGTGTTGCTGTTTATTGTTAGGATACAGTTAAGTGATTTAAAGTATTTAAATCAAACACTAATTATTCTATTAAATATTAATACTTTGGTTTATCACAGTTAAATAACTTTAAGTATTGCTATTTACTGTTTGCACCGTTAAATGGTTTTAGGTATTACTATTTAACGTTAATAGTTATGTTAACGACTAATATTAAAAGATTATACAGTTCTATTTGAACCATAGATAGGATCCTAAGAAGTACTACCACTAGGCAGCCTAGTCGGCTAGGGTTGTTGAATACACCGACTGCATCTCTGTTAAGGAGTAAGTCTCCCCTAACGAGTGTCCTAGATATGACACAAAACCATCAGATGGTGAGGCCCCAGAGTGGAGACCACAGATTGGGTCCTATATATGGGTCAAACAGAACTGTTTGAAATTTGAACTGAGATCAAACAAATGACTTCTATTAAATTAAGTTATTTGAAATAGAACTACTTGATTATTTAAGTATGTGTAAACAAAGGACTGATATTTACGTAAATTATTAGAGATACATTGAAATACTTGGAACTATTTAAATGTGTGTGAATAAATGAGTAAGGTTGAATAGAATAATTAGTGCTTGATAGCAATTCTTGAAACTATTCAACTGTGGAAACAATAGCAATACCAGTGTGCAAATTAGTTTTTACTCAGCTAAAAATGAAATTACCAACAAACTAATTTCTTACATATATGTCTATCTATATAAACGTGTGCAAACAGCTGAATGATGTTAAACTCTGACTTTTGCATAGCGATTCTTGAAACCATTTAACTTAGTGCAAAAAATGAGCACGGGCTAGTTTAAAATTTTATCAACAAAATATGTTTACAAATCATATACTTAATATAAGAATACACAGGATTTGGTATTAAATAACATACAATGGTTGATATGCAATTAAACCAAACAAAACCCAACCAAACAACCACTACTTTTCAGAGTGAACCTGAGAGTAATAGTAATGAAGGAGTACTCTATGCCTAAATTTCAAGACTGGAACCTTACCATCAAATGCAGTATAATGTCATACCCAGGGCATTTATTTTATTATCATACCTGCTTTTTCTAGATAACAAACGTTTCAGAACTGTTTCTAACTTGTAGTATTTACATTTTTTCTAGAGGTTTAAATCGATGATCTAGTGATCAAACAATTTACACATTTTATATAAAGTAATTAAAAGACGCAATTAATGTAATGAGTTCAATTCGTGGCTGAAGCAGTTTGCGTTTCCCTTCTCACAAATGTTCTTAAGAAAAACCTGATTCTGGTCTATATACCCTACCTATGAACATTAATGGGTATATCCCATTCCTCATAAATATGTTGGACACTATTATGAGGGTTAAAAATATACTAACCTTTTCTTAAGGCTAAGGGGAACTTCCCCCAGGGCTCTAACCCTCCTCCTAGTTTTATCGCCTCGTGCCGGAGGTGTCCATTTTCAGGGGAGTGCTCGCGGGGCTCGAGGCATTTTTGGAACCGCCAGGTGTGTCTGGGGTACGGCCCTGCACCTTAAAAAATTTTGTGCCAAGCTCGTCCGGTTGGTGGGACGTACGACAAATAGGGGAAATATACTAATAGTCACCATGAGTAGTGGTTACCTACTTCACGCCGCTGGCAAGTATTGCATTTTGTTAATGTTATAAAGATTTCCATTTCATTTCTAACCTCCGTTTTGGTTATTTATCATTCAGTAACCTTTTTTTAGGTTACAACATATACCCAGCTATTGAAAACTAGTCAGAGAGACTTGGTAATTTGGACTTGATCAGGCAACCAGTCCAGGAGAGGGAAAACTTTGAATTCAAATAAGCTTTATCCTGCTTAAAAATTGACCTTGCTTACATCTTGTACGAATTGGAGTGTTTAGATAAATGCATACAAAGAAAGAATTTATTTTTTATTTACTACGTCACTCGAAATATAATTGTCGCACTGTCAACCAGGATTAAAATACGCTGACTGTATTGCTTAATTTGGGATAAGAGTCCCCCCTAAAAAGTAGTGTCCTGTTTATGATGCTAAATTTTATCTGATGGTGAAGTTTTAGTTCTAGAGATCAAGGCAATGTGGTGTACCCCGTTACTGCCATTACACCCAGGTCAACTCTCAACTGAAATGATACAACCTGTTAGGATGCCATCTAAATTTGATGTGCTTAAAAATTATTCTTCGATAGGACTGTGTAAAAATAATGCATAACAAACAACTATACAAAAAACTAAAAACATGGACGTATAATGAACGTGATTCCCAAACCTCTAGGCACAAAATAATCCAATCACTCAATCTAAAAATACTTGGTTTTCTTTCCAGAATTGTGCGACTACAAATAGCATCATTTACGTCCGTCAGTTTTGTGGCAGAAATTAGAGCGCTGTTAGTTTACTCTATCCGATGTCTTCATCGGACCTCCGAGTACTATGACCCCTGCTGCAATACTAGAATCTTAAAGAGAAATCATGTCTGTCATTCCTCAATATAATTCCCTTTTACAAGATTTAACATATCGAATTATTGGAAGTATTGGAATCCAGGAAAAATTATAACGGAAAAAGCTGTTTTGTTTGTGTCTTGTCTTGTTTTGTTTTGTTTTGTTTGTTTTTTTATTTGTTTGTTTGTTTTTTTTTGTTTTTTGTTTTTTTGTTTTTATTTCTATGTGCTATGCTGATTTTTGTTCTTAAGCTTGTTTTTTGTTTTGTTTTTGTCTTTTGTTTTTTTTGTTTTTTTTTTGTTTTTTGTTTTGTTTTCTTTTTTGTTTTAGTTTTTTTTGTGCTATGCTGGTTTTTGTTCTTAAGCTTGTTTTTTGTTTTGTTTTTGTCTTTTTTTGTTGTTGTTTTTTTGTTTGTTTCTTTTTTGTTTATTTTTTTTCAAAGATTATGCTTATTTTGGAACGGTTACTAAATCCTTCAGCGTCCTCAATGTATCTTGTAATCAATTATCTCGCACCACACACTCACCATAAATTGTAATTAATGATAACCAGTACCACTGGGAGATCAGAAAGATCTAATCAAGCCTACCGCTGATAAATGAAAGTAAAGTAATTAGCTAATTAATCAGCATTCGAGAATTTATCATTTCCCATGTCAAAATCATGTCTTCAAATCTTTTTTTCTGCTTCTATGAAATATTGTGCTTTTCCTTTGTTATTATTGTTATCCTTTGAGAGTTTTTCACCCCAGCGTTAGCTGATGGTTTCTCACTGGGGATTGAGTAACAGCAAGTCTCCTCAAGTTTCCAGGATTCTTCTCTGTAATCTGGCCAATCTTAATAATGCAGTAGTTTGGAGGGTCTACACTCGTCCTCTTATTTCCAAGTCCTCCAGTCCCTTTATCAACTTTTGGTGACTGAACCGAGTGCACAAATTACAAATGGTATCTCTCTCATTTCCATGTTTCATAGTTTTGGGGATTTTTTGTTCTCGAGGAATGTCTAGGTACTTTTCTCTCTTTTTGCTTTCGTTCAGTTTTACCCAGGGATTAACCGGAATGACAAATTCCACTATTCGGCTGGTTATATTTTTTTTTTTCATCATTAGGTCTGGTTGTATGGCCGAGATTAGATCCTATGTTAATATCTGAAAATCCCAGCAAAGTTTATGCGTCTCATTCTCCAATACAGATTCTGGGTTGTGCATATACCATTTGTTTGTATGATCAAATTTAAACTTCTTGCACAATTCCCTGTGGATCACCTTCCCACCCAGTCGTGTCTAGTCTCATACTCTTTTTGCAATTATTTACTGCATTCGCTTATTTTGTCATTTATAGTTTCGTCTCTATCACCATACGTTTACTATTTTGTTGCGTCTTGTCTATTTTTGCTTTGGCATAGTTAGTCCTTATGGCGTTGTTCTGTGCTACTATCGGAAGAAATTCGGTTTCTCTCTCGAGGCTTCCTTTTCTTAACCATGTATAGTCACCATTCTTCCTCTTATTTCCAATTCCTCCTGACTTTTTCTCCGGATCCTTAGGGATCTTTCCAAATATCCCAATTACATCTGATATCACTGTCACTCTCGCGTTGCACAGTTGTTTCAATTCTTTTAAAAGAGACAAGTATTTCTTTATCTTTACTTCTTCTTTTATATTCACTCAATGATAGAGGTTTTTTTTTTTTTGGTTTTTTTTTTTAAATAATTCTAGGTATGGTCGTTTCGTGGGGGATTAGGGAACCTGCTTGTATCTCAAAATCACACACTTTTATTCATCTTAATCACAAGGACTGGTTCTGGTTTTGTATATATATCATTTTGAAATATGGTCAAATTTCAATTCTCTTGCACAATTCCCAGTGAGTCACATTTGCCTCCCGACTATGCCTAGTTTTGTACTGCCAATTTACTTCATTCACTTGTGTGATTAATTCTTTCATCTCTCGCTCTTCACATAACCTACACTTTCTATTCAGTTGTATATCATTAATTTTTGCTTTAATATAATTGATGGTACTTATGGCACTAATTTGTGCTTCTCTTAAAAGTGATTCTGTTTTTCTCTCTTGAGCTTTCCATTTCTTAGCAAAGTCCCGGTGTTTTTCGTCTGCAAACTCACCACTTTGTCGACTGAAGTATCAATATTATTATCATTATTATTATTATTATTTGGCATGATGGTCCGGGAGACCTGGGTTCAATCCCAGCTCGAGTCATCCCAAAGACACCAAAATGTTACTTGATATCTCCTTGTTTAATACACAGCATTTTAAGGTACAGATCAAGGGTAAAGTGGAGCAATCCAGGAAAGGAGTAGCGCCCACCCTTACACTTTGGTGTAGTAGCTATCGAAAACGGAGCATTCGGGTCACCGGTGACTACGGTCACTAACTTTACTTTTCTTATTATTTCACATGCTTTGATTTTAATGCAGACGGCATATTACTGGAGAATATCCATAAGAGCAATACGCTTATGAAACTCTCGGAAATTTCAACCATGTCTCGCCCAATTTGCATCGAATTAAATATATTGTGAGGACTGTATTCGTGCAGATATATATATATATATATATATATATATATATATATATATATATATATATATATATATCAGTGTTATTCAATGGAAATTAGGAATGTTTGAAAGAAGCAAAATGATTTTTCTTTCAGAATTATTTTGAATAAAGCGAAGTAAAGGGAAAAATCTTTTTGCAGAATCTTTTACATGAAAATAAACCCTACAATTGGAATTGATTCATCAAAAAATATCTTAACCTCACAAATATAACTATTTTGAAGCTATTCAAAATGGTGGCAAATCATGCAGAGGGCTTCTGGTTTGAACAGCGATCTGCCGTCACAGTTTTTGGTGGCTGAGAAATGCAAGCTATATGGAACTTACAGAAGAATGTGTCATATGTACGGAGAAGCACGTTTTATTTTAAAAAATGTTTACAAAATGACCTACATGGGTTTGTCACTCCAAGCTTGAGGTGAAAAGGGTGTAATGGTTAAAGCGATGGACTGCGGAATCGTAGTTAGCGAGTTCGTACTCCAGTCGCACTATTACGTTTACTTTGGGACAAATACCCTTGGGAAAGGTATGAGCCCCCTTATCCTCCCAGCTATGGGTTAAATAGTACCACTACTGCTCTTCTAAGAGAATGGCTTCGGCATTGAATAACCTAAAAAGAGTTGATATGACATAAAAAAAAGAAACCAAGCCAAACTACTTTTTCATCAGAGGATGGAACAACGTGAAACTAACGAAAAAATTGTGATCTTTTAATATTGCTTCAATATTTCTATATTTTCTCTGCCTAACGAATAGTGGCTACTTTATTTAGTATGTAACGTTACGGTGGTCATATAACGTATTTATCTTTTCAATACAAAACATTATATATATATATATATATATATATATATATATATATATATATGTGTGTGTGTGTGTGTGTGTGTGTGTATATATATATTGTCACGTGATATCCCGCGGAGACGATAGAGGTAAGATTAATACTATCCTCCCGTTGAAATGAACAGTGGAAACCCGTCAAAAAAGTGACCGTTAAGAGAGAATGTGGGTCACAGAGGGGATATCAACAGGTGTTGGTACTTAGTAACCTCAGGTCACCGGACACCGGAGGGGGAGGGAGAGAGAAGCCAAATGATTGGCTGGGACCCCAAAACGGAAGTGAGGCTCCCCCCCGTCAGCGGAAATAGATAGTAAGAAAGTTAGTTTTTGAGCAGGGCTCGTGGCAGACAGACCCCTAGCCATTTACTCCGGGTTGAAGACAAAAGAATATCTGAGACACGAGGGATCCCAGGTTCTTCAAGCCAGTATTAAAAATAGCCTAAAGTCTATTAGCCCGTGAAAGAAGAAAGATTCTCCAGTGGAATCCCGTCGAAAAATAAGATAAGTAACTTTGAGGCCATTTCTCCTTTATCCCCAAATTTTATATACCACTCTCTCTCTCTCTCTCTCTCTCTCTCTCTCTCAATTTGAAGAAAAACAAAAGTCAAGAAAAGACATTTATATTCGTGGACTGTCCATTCATTATACATATTTGACACGTTGAAAGTGTATCTCTTTGTACAGTAAAGGATTCATGCATTTTAATGTTACCACGTGGTCGATGTTGTTCTTTGGAGTTCTGCTACGAATTTGTTGAGTCACATTTCCTTTTCAGCTTCTATTCGCCTTATGTTATCTTGCTTAGAATTGTCCTATTAATTCCTTAAAAATATCACACGGGAAACCGGAGTTGCCGACTACTACAATATAATATTATTACGACTAAAACCTATAGGCTCATATCTTCTGTTGTCTAGGGGAAGAAGTTTAGCGGCCTGGTGGGTGTGTGATAGTGTGAAATTTGGAACCCCTTGCCAGCGGCGGTCAGTCTGGCCCTAAATTAATCCCTCACGTAATATGCCAGTTCTTATATGCCTGAGAGAAAAACTCTGAACGAGGACTTATTCTATAGGGGATCAAGTGCCAACCTGCCCCGTCTTCACACGTGCGAAATAAAACCCCGTTCTGGGATAAAAGTAAACCTTTCGCGTCACAATATAAAGACATACAGAATCAGACAAAGAGGGACCAACAGATAGGGAGAAAGACATAGATCGATAGAGAGATAGGTATTCATGTCTATACCTGTTCACTTTTATACATGTACGTGTATATCCGTATCTACGAGTGTATATCATGTTCTATAGATTTTAAACGTATTCTGCGCTCGTCTTGCCATAGCTATCGGCACCTGGATATATTCAAATAATTAACCTATGATATTTTGCTTTTTTCAACCAACACCACCTTCATCCGTTGCTGCCAACTCTGCTGCTGGCATCTGCAAATTAACTCGGACAGTCTGGAAAGGAACGTCGATTCCATCTCATGAATTATTGAATATGCCATAGTTTCGCTAGGTGATTTACTGCAAGTGGGACTCAAAACCTAATTTTATCGGCCTGACGAAATAAGAAACAGAAAATAAAAAGAATGACCTACGGTCCTCCCGATGAATATCTGAGTACTGGAGTACCTTTTCTTCATGTGCTACAAAAGTATTTGGTATAGCATGAATAATTATGCCTTTTATGCAATCAATGAGAGATGAAACGCAATAAGGAAAAAGCTAGATGTTATCTACACAAAAGAGCTACGTGCTGTTTTGGACAAATCCTGGAAGCAGCACCCTGCAAAACAGCTACTGAACGGCCACTTCCCTCCCATCAAAGAAACCATCCTAGAAAGACCAGCAAGACATGCTGTATATTACTGGTGAGGTAAGGATGAAATTATAAATGACTTTCTCCCGGGGACTCCTACATATGGGCGCACCAGTGTTGGTTGACCAGCATAAACTTAGTGCCGACAGCTCTGTGCGGACACTGGGTACTGTCTAGATCACTTGCCAAGAGTGACAGCCGATAAATACAGATTGCGAAGGAGAGTCAAGGGAATCCGTGATTTCAGCTTGTCTTGATGATGATGATGATGATGATAGGAGTTTTTTTTTTCCGTTCCTCGTTTTTAAAGTTTCTTTTGTTTTCAGTATAATTGTATATATATATATGAAACAGTAATCCAGCGAAAACGGCACATTATGGATAGAGGTTTATAAAATCGAAATTTGCTAACTTTTATGAAATGGAAACCAGGTCACCGAATACATTTGGACAGAAATGTATTCGGTAACTTTTAACCAGCTTAATTTTTTTTCTTTTGTTTAATTTTAGAATTTTGATTATTCCGAAAAATGTATCCTCCGTGTAAAATGAAGGAAGTAAGATTGATACAGATTCTAATCAATAAAAATGTTTTTCAAAAAATACTTCATTTCATTAAATTATGATTAATTATAATTATTATAATTAATTAGAGAATATATAAAGTAAAGTAAGTAAAGTTGGTGGCCGTAAGGGCGACCAGAAGGCTCCCTTTTCAATAGCTACTACACTGAGGTGTAGGGGAGGGCACTACTTCTTTCCCTGGGTTGCTCCACTTTACCCTTGATACGTACATTATATATTTGGTTTCTTTCTTTAATGGCATATCAACCTTTATAGGTTATTTAATGTCAAAGCCATTCTCCTAGAAGAACAGGAGTGGTACTATTTAACCCATAGCTGGGAGGATAAGGGGTTTATACCTTTCCCAAAGGGTATTTGACCGAAAGTGAACGTAATAGCGCGACTGGAGTACGATTCCGCAGTCCATCGCTTTAACCATTACACCACGAGGACACCCGCCTCTGAGTGTTAAGCAAGGAGATATCAAGTACTATTTTTAAAGTCTTTGGTATGACGTGACCTGGGATTGAACCCAGGTCTTCTGGATCATTGGCGAACACTCTACCTAATAGGCTAATAAGCCGATAGAGAATATATAGTAGAGAAATAATGGTGGCATTGTGGTTAACGTGCTGGTGTGCGACATTGAAGTAAGCGAGGTCAAATTCCAGACATGCTATTACATTCACTTTTGGACTAATACCTTTAAGAAATGAATGAAGCTGTTTATCTCCTCAGCTATGAGTTAAATTGTAACATTATTTTTATTCTATATGAATATCGATAGCACGAAGGTCCATATGCCATTAAACGAAGTAACCAAACTAAATCAAAAGCAGAGTGTATAAAAACTTTGTTGATCTCGAATCCTATTGACGATAAAGCTGCAGTCGTTCTGACTGACGTAGTTTAAATTAAATTTTCTGACTCCCAGAATATAAGCAAAAGAGACCAAAAAAAAAAAAAGATTTTATTTTATAAGCATTTAAAATACTGACTCTCAGAACTTGAAGAATTTTGACGAAGCAATAAATAGGAATGGTGCTGAGACAAAGTAGAATAACAATATTGGTACATCATGAAGTTATGAAGGGTGGAGATGAGAAATCTCATTGACTGCTATTGGCTTATATTCCAATGTACTGTATGTATGGTTAACAAGAAAGGAAATACTTTTACTAGCTGTCCTAATTCATGTAACTTAATGTAACTTTAAAAGTCTCTACAAGACACAAAATATGTTAACAACAAACAAAGATCTTACTCATTGAGAATGCTTAATTTTATATCAGATACATTAGTTTCTGGTTGATATTTACATGAGGAATAGCCATTGATATCTTCTTCTTCTTCTTCTTCTTCTTCTTCTTCTTCTTCTTCTTCTTCTTCTTCTTCTAATATATATATATATATATATATGATATGAGAACAAACGTAACGTTTAAAAACGTTCCGTAAAAGATATGCTCAATCGTTGACCAGCAGCACAGGATAAAATACGTTATTATATAAAACGTGACTTTATTGCTGTTTCTGATAGAATTGGATTCGTGGATTACAATTCCACCGAAGAAATGTTCAATAAGAAGAATCAGCGAACGAATAAGTCTTTAAATGCCCCTTAATTTAATGCTATTACTAGCACATTTTTACGACAAAAAATTACAATTTGATTTTATTTCGTTTCTGGCAGAATTTTATGACTATATATATATATATATATAATAACCGACCTCCTCTCACCTGAGACAAAAGACTAAATTTTTTGCGATATATTTCAAGCAAACATCTTATTTTAAAGCAATAAAGACACACACACACACACACACATATATATATATATATGTGTGTGTGTGTATCTATATATATATATATATATATGTGTGTGTATGTGTGTGTGTGTGTAAAAATGACCAGATGAATAGGAATATTAATATTGTTGTTTATTTTTCTCAACTAATTTTGAAATTAAGTCATCGTCAGGAAAAAAAAAGGTTTTAGTGGACAAAAAAGGAATTTTTTTTTTTTGGAAAGTTTGTAAAACCACTTTGATAATATTTTTAAAGGACTTAATATGCTATATGAGAAACAATGAAAAATTCCCCTGGTGGCGTAGCATATTTTATCTGCTATCTCCATTAGACAAATACATATGCTCGACCAATCGTATATATATATATATATATATATATATATATATATATATATATATATATATATATATATATATATATATGCATCAAGCTTTTGGGTATCTTTTGGTGTCATTACGGCTAATGAAGATATTGAGCATTAGTTCCTTCTTTTATTTCGTGGGCTGGTGGTGTGATGGATATACACGTTTATTGTGTTGTCATTTCCTAATATTTTCCATATTTGATGGCCTATAAGGCGCTTTTTTAAAAAGTTCCCCTGCGTCTTATATGCCATATGCTGGTTTAGAATTTAATATAGTCAACCGAAATTAGCTACCTGGCAAATCCTCTTAGCTTAGACGTTAGAGTAACTTTCTTATAACTATTATCATTATTTAAAAAGTCTATTTCGCAAATTAAAATTGCTCTCATTGATAATTATCATTATATTAATTTCCTCACGTTTAATATTAGTACTTTGCTTTTTTCTTGATTTGCTCTTCTGAGCATAGGGTGTGACTTATACACCCGTACGTCTAATATACCGTCAAATATGGTATATGTCCTGTTTTTGAATTAAATAATAAATTTACACAAATTCTCTTTCTACTGTAACAAACATCAAATGGCATCAATGGGGTAATTAATATAAGCCATTCCATATTAGCTAAACAATGGATTCCATATTAGCTAAACAATGGATACTTGAAGACGATCTAGATGAAGATAACCGGAAAGTTGATGAGATCAATAGCTGGAATGAGTAGGATGAATTTGGTTCTTACTTCCGAAGATATTCTCTCTTATTTTTAAAGAATTCTGCATGATTTAATAATTTTTGCTCGAAAACATTAATTCTGATATTGTCACTTGACTATGGTATCATCATCATCATGTCGTGCCGCTATCACGGATATCTCTGACCCTCTCTCGCCACTTCTCCCTATCATTCATCGCTTTTGGCAGGTCTTTAGGGCTACATCCCGTATCCTCACATAGCTGCTGTATGTATGCTCGAGCTGGTCGTCCTGCTTTTGCTCGGCCATATGCGGGGGTCCATAGGAGTACATCACTGATGAGTTCGTACTTGCTTCTCCAGCAGTGTCCTGCGTGTCTGGTTCGTTTAACTTGTATAGTTTTCGTGATAGGAGGCAACTGGCCGTACAGTTGGTGCCTTGTAGGGTGTTGCCGCCAGGACTTGTTCAATATTGCTCTCAACATTCTTGTGTAATTGCCGTCTAACTTCTTCCTCAGCCGTTTAGTTAGCGTCCAAGTAGTGCATCCATTTAGCAGTATCGATACGACCGCTGCTTGGAAGAAACTGCGTTTCATTTTATCGGTCAGGTCTGATTTCCATATGATCGAGAGCCTATCGATAGCTGTCCATGCTTTCGTTAGTCGCGTGTCGATGTCTTTTTCGGTTGATGAGACGCTGCTTTATAAAACATTTAAAATAGAACAAATTATATCTTTTGTATTTCCCAATTATCAAATAAGTTTTATAAACCTTTCGCTGGAACGAAATTATTTTCAAACGATCAGATCAAAATAGCATTCGTTACACGCTCTGCAACTCCTTCGCAAATGATTGATGCTTCCAAAATGTGTTGCATTTTACGGAAAGCCAATGTTCGAATTAAAAGACAATTAATTGGACATATCCTCTGACAGAGGATTTAATATCAGTATGTGTTTATAAATCGATCTGTCGATCATTTAATTGGTCGATAGATAAATAGCTAAGAGCGGATATATAGATTGCTTAATTGATCGATACATCATGGGAAGACGAGAATAGATCATGAGTTCTGGAGGTGGACTACAATCGGAAAATGGGATAGAAGAATATAAAATCAATTATGAATTTTAAAAATTAGCTTGTCTGTAAATTCAAGGACAGATTTTAAGGGCAGAGGGTGACTTTCAGTAACCATCTGTGTACCATCGAATTCAGTTAGTGAAACAATAAATACTGATTTTTCTTCTGTTAAGTAATCAACAAATGAATCCATTATACAAAACCTTTTATATATGATACAATACACAGTTCATGCATCGGACTTTCAACCACTATCCTTTCCGGGGGTGTCCTCTTGGCGTAATGATTAAAGCCTTTGACTGCGGAACCGGAGTAAGCGATTTGGAACTCCAGTCGTGCTATTACGTTCACTTTCAGACAAATACCCTTGGGAAAGGTATAAACTCCCTTATCCTCCTAGCTATGGGTTAAATAGTACTTCAACTGTTCTTCAAAAAGGAACGAGCTGGCATTAAACAACCCAAGAATGTTATACGCATAAACAAACAAACAACCCTTTCCCACTGACAAACTTGGGATTTATTGAACGCTATCACCGTCAGTACAACCATTAATAAAAACATCAAACATGGCCTCCACACCTCCACAAAAAATCGAAAAATTCTACTGCATAACAAAGAAATCTAAAGCATACACACACACACACACACACACACACCACACACACACACACACACACATTAGAAGCCATACATATAAGAAAAGATATCCTACACTGAATAACTTTTTTTAGCTTCGAAACTGAAACACTTAAATGCATCTTATATAGGTGTATAGTCCCACAGCTTCAATGATTCATGATCGGGTAGTTGTGATCTGTGATTCCACATATTCGCACAAAATAAGATGGGAGAGCAATGTTGCATTTTGACCCTTGAACGAGCTGTCAATCAGAGATTCTCAACGCGGGTCGAACCAGCGTAAATAAACAGAAACTGTCCCGTGGTTGAACGAAAATGCGTGGGTGTTATGAAAAAATACATGTCAATGCCAGCGTGACATACGGGCAGTCTCAGTCTGTCAGTGTTTGCTTGCAGCCAGAAGAGATTCGGGAGTTGCAGAGAGCACCAGCGAATGGCTAAGCG
>OY757906.1:110715263-110740263 GCA_963585895.1 Sepioteuthis lessoniana
TATATATATATATATATATATTTGTGTGTGTGCCTATGTGTGTGTGTGTGTGTGTGTGTGTGTGTGTGTGTGTGTGTGCCTATGTGTGTGTGTGTGTGTGTGTGTGCTTATGCCCATACACGTATGCATAGTCCTTTCACACTTAAAAGAGGCGTGGAAAAATCGATCAGTGAAGCATCTACCAAGTGTAAATCTCTATTTGACAAAGTGACGATCGATACAGTTAATCGAATAGCTTACATCAGCAAATTTGAATTTTGGAAGTTACTATTCAATCAATTGTAAGAATTGAATCAGTCACTCAGGACGGGATTTTAGAAACGGCCACGATAATGGTTTTAAGAAAACGAACTTTAAAAAAATGTTTTGGTGTGTGTATGGGAGGGATTCTTTTCTTCGTAAAACTCGTCTCGTTAAATAGAGAATCTCGGACAATTAGTAGATAATGAAAAATACTTTTTAATCTTACGAAGAAACCAACCAAAGGAAAGTTAATACTTTTTCTTGAATTAGTTCCAAATACCCTCTTGATCACTATGCTTGATTCTTTTTTCAATACAAACTTTCGGTTGGTAATTTTAGTTGGTCCTCTTTGTGTTGTATCGCTTCCTAAGTGCAGTGAAGAAGTCGGAGTAATAGTGGAACGGAAATACGAGAGGCTTATGCCTTCCCAAAGAAAACTAAGTTGGAGAAAAGAGTAGATTTTGGAAACCCAAACACCTACATTTTGCTTACACATTTACACAGTAAAATGAAGGAGTAAAAAACGAAAGCTCGTGCCCGTGAGTATCAAACTATTTATAGAAGTTCCTGACTGCAAAGTTACCTGTATCAAAATTTATCCTCGTAAGACATGTTGTACTCGGGCTTGGGCTCTAGTATCTAGACTTGGAAATTGAAGTGTAATATGGAGAGCATACGAAGAAGAGTGACAAAAATAATAAAAAGATTAAAAGATTACAATTACAGGAAGAGATTAGAAGAATTAGGATTACATACTTTACTAAAAGAAGAATTAGAGTTGATGTAATAGAAACTTTCAAAATAATTAATGGTATTTCTAATCATGGTCGATATTTTTTCAATATTCCTTTTCGAACTGGAAATTTACTGACAAGGAAGATTATAAAAACATAGTCTCCAAACCGACTGGATTTCGTTGCGAATTGAGTTGTATATTTTTTAAAATTGTTTAATCAGATCAAAAACAGCAATACAGTAAAAAAGAAATAAGATTAAATTGGATGGTTTCAGAAATAACGGCAATAGTAGAATTTAAGAGAACATTTAGGAAAACATTGGATGAATTACTTAAGAGAATTTGATCTGTATATAGACAGGGTGTTATTATTGTATCTGCTATGTACAAAGATGGTGTGAGGATGAATTGAGAAGGTTGTAAATAGTGGATATGCCTAAACAAATTATTATGATAGAGGACTATTGCATAAAAAGCACTCCTGAAGTTGTTGAAGAGAGAGAAAAATTTACAATACACAGAGACTTCTCGAATGTAGGTGACAAGTTTATGAAAATAAAAGCAAAAATGGATGTTTTTACTACGTAAAATCACAAGAGAGACTGTTAGCCAGTATATTATGAAAGAAAAATTGGTGACGAAAATAAAAAGGCCCACATGCATTGTTTATATTTGCTTTATTCCATCTAAATAATTTATGACGGCTTTGGATATATTTAGCATGAAAGATAATGTCTTTTCCAGCTTCATATTTCTCCAGCTGAGTCAGCTTGAGCTACTGAATATGCCGATTGCATCTCTGCCGGTGGGGGCGGTAAGACTCTCTCCAATTAATGTCCTTGATATGACACAACGATCAGATGTTGAAGGTCCATTTCGGAAGCTTTCGGGAGTGTGGAGTACCCCTTCATTGATATTTCTCCCAGAACCACCCTGACTCGGAGTGGTGGTATCTGTTAAGGCTCTATCCAGGGATCAAATAGAATTGTTTAATCATTTAACTGCATGTAAACAAAAGATTATGGCCATTAATTTAATTGTTAGTGTTACATAGTGTTACAAAGAAATACTTAAAACCATGAAACTCTGTACAAATAAATAGCAAAACTTGAAACCATATAATGCTAGCAAACGAATAATCGCTGGCTTGTTCAAAATGCGATCTACAAACTATTCGTTTACAAATCATATATTCAATATCTATGCGTATAAGAAATACTTAAAAACCATGAAAAAAAATGTGATCTACAAACTATTCGTTTACAAATCATATATTCAATATCTATGCGTATAAGAAATACTTAAAAACCATGAAAAAAAATGTGATCTACAAACTATTCGTTTACAAATCATATATTCAATATCTATGCGTATAAAACAGAACTGCATTAAATAAACTATAAGAGTTAATGTGCATAAAAAAGAAAACCAACTTTTATATTTTTGCCTATTACACACACATTAAACACACATACATATACAAATATATATATATATATACACGCACAAAAATATATAAATATATAGTGTATTTATCGACCCCTCTACAGTCCTAATATATATATATATATATATATATATATATATATAACTACTTACCTAACAGTCTTAATACACACACACACACACACACACACATATATAACTGCTGACCTAACAGTCCTAATATATATATAGTATATATAACCGCCGCCGACCTTACAGTCCTAATACATACACATGGATATATATATTATGGATGATAACGACTACCAGTTGTCAAAATTTCAGCTTTTCACAGTTGTTATTTCTAACAAATATTCGGTTATATATATATATATATATATATATATATATATAATATATATATATATATAACCACTGATCGTACAGTCCTGACACACGCCTACGCACACAAACACACCCCTATATATATATATATATATATATATATGTATATATATATATATAACCACCGCTGACCTTACAATTCTAATACACACATGGATATATATATATATATATATATATATATATATATATATATATATATATATATATATATATATATAACCGCTAACCAAACAGTTGACAGTGATCTGATATCAAAGTCCTCTTGAAAGAATTTTGTCTTTTTTTTACCAGCATTTAGGGATGGCAGAGATATATTTTTGTTTCTCTCAACAATAGAGGGAGAAGCAGTCTGGATTTTTTAACCAAGGGTAACAAACCAGTCTATAAGAACTGCAAATCTAACAGAATTAGAGTTAGAACTCTAGTCGTGCTATTATCCTCACTTTTGAACTAATACCTTTGGGAAAGGTACGAAGACTCTTAACTCTCCAGTTATGGGTTAAGTAAGTACAACCTCTTCTGTTCTTATAGAAAAATGAATTTGGCATTGAATAACCTAGGAAGGTTGATATACCATTAATCAAAGAAACCAAACAATTGTTTAAAATAATTTTTCATTCAATCCTCGTTAAATGAAACTCAGATCTATGCCTATATGAAACTATTTCTTTTCTTTTTTTTTTTTTTTTGTTAACGGCGTCCTAAAAAATCATAACTTTTTTTAGTTACTTTGCATATTTATGTTGAAATTATAGAATACAAGTTGATTTTTATAAGATGCTACTCAATAATAGTTTTACTCTATTTACCGACCCCTCCGCTCCGACACAAGATCATTTTTTTAGCGGAGTTTAACAGGTTTGAATTTAGAGTTTTCCTTCTCCTAGACCAGTTGCCTCCTTAAGGCTGAAGAACCAGTCTCTCCTACTATCTACTCATAGCTGGAGGGAGAATAATTGGATTCATACCTTTCCCAAGGGTATTAGTGCTATGAGAAATGCAATCAGTCTCGTCCAGGATTTGAACTCGTGTGCTACGACGATAACCATTACACCACGGACACCTCAATAATAGTTTTACTGGGCTTACCTGAATATAAACCAAGCTGAAGGTTGAATATTCACCGTATTTTTTCTTGCTCAAAGATGATTTAGCATTAAGTAGGTTGATATGCAATTAACAAAAATAATCAAAACAAACCTATGTACAAAGAAAATGCCTTTTCTTAAAAAAATAAATAATTATTTCAAATCAGGATAAAAATTTAGAGTAAGAAAATGAACAATCAAACATTTTGATCATCATTATTTTTAAAAAAATTCAATCTCCCAACTTTATCTTAGGTTTCTGATTTAGTATTGGTCGAATTTCGGTCGATAATAAAATTCTAGACAATTCAAAGTAAATAAATCTATTAAATGTATCACGTGATCTCAGCATGATCCAGAAAAAAAAATGTCTCGCTGACAAGTCTCGCAGTAACGTGATATGCATTTGATTATTTAAATGGATGGATGTCTCCAGTGGTGTCTTTGCGCAATAATATCTCAAACAAAGAAACAAAAAAAATGTCCGTTTTGAATTTCGCTAGATCATCAGCTGCGTGCTGACAGATCTTGCATTTTATAGCTACGAGATTTAATTGAGATTCCAGAGCTGCTAAGTCTTAGCAAGTAAATATAAATTGAATTGGATTTTTCCACGCATACCCTTTCGTATGATGTTGAATAAAATCCTATTCAATCAAATTGGAATGGCATATTATATATATATATATATATATATATATATATATATATATATATTGATTCCGAATGATTAGAAGCTACTTAAGTACGCCTATACCTTGGTAACTGCCCAATACTTCTACTTGGCTTTTCTATGTATTAGTTTTATTGGGAGGAAATCTCCGTGATGTATTGGTGAACGAGCTGGACTGCGACATCTCAGTAAGTGAGTTCAACACAAGTCACGCTTATACTTTTATTTTTGCTCTAATACCCTTGGAAAACGTTTGAACCTTCTATGAATCCAGCTATGGGTTAAATAATACCGTTAAAGTTCTTTTAAAATGATAGTTTTGGTATGGAATAACCCATCAATTTTTATATGCAATTAAATAAAGAAACTAAACCAATTTTTTTTACACAAGGTACGTGTATCAAAACTGAAAATGTATTTACAAAGATAGTAATTAACAAGAGTATTTTAATACTTCTAACTTATTTCAATGTATTTTCTATTAGTCCGAAATACCAATACTAATTTTTGTATATAGCTATAAAGTCATATTCTTTTAATGCCTTCTGTCTTCACCAATGTTATCCTTGAGAGGAAGTTTCAATATAAGGAATAAAGTAAGCCCCTCGAAGTCTCGTGAGCAAGGACTGCACTGCACTTTTAAAAACATGTGCCGATGGAAAAAGAAACTAGACTGCTGATGCAAAAGTACAATTCTTGATAAATATGATCAGCAAGCTAAACGTATAGACATCATCTCTTTATAAGTTATTCAGCTCTGTACACGTTTTTATTCAGTCTTGATACTATTTTTACTGGGAAAAAATCTATAGAATCTTCTGAATATACCAAATTAACGCATGCGTGAGTACACACACACACACACACACACATACACACACACATATGTGCACACAAATATACACACGGACGAAGATTACGCAAGCACACAAGCACATTATATATATATATATATATATATATATTACTTTATTATGACTGAACTAGAATATATGTATATACACACACATACACACACACACACACACACACACACACACACACATGCATATTTTGTTCCACTAATACAGTACTATTGTTCAATAATTTCTCAAAAGATAAAACTTTCGACTGGCTGGATTAATAGATACCTTCCTTCAAACAATCTACAGTTTAACCCAATTGAAAACACTTTAGAGAATTTAAAAGCAAACTGTTCTTCCGTTATCATGAACTTGCCTTGAATTAAAAGAGTTTATCAAAAAGATTTTCAGAGATATGAATGGATATATCTGCTAAATATGAATGGATATATCTGCTAAAATATGACAAGAAAATTTCTACTTTATCAAATAAGATTGAGTAGAAATTTTCTTGTCATATTTTACATCATGAATTATATATCTTTCTCATCTGTACTGGGATTTCTTTTGTTGTGTTTATCATCATTGAATATATTTTCTTTTGTATAAGTAAGTAAAGTAAGTAAAGTTGGCGACCATAGTCGAGGGTGACCCGAAGGCTCCCTTTTCGATAGCTTACTACACCAAGGTGTAGGGGAGGGCGCGACTCCTTTCCCTGGATTGCTCCACTTTACCCTTGATCCGTACCTTATAATGCTGAGTGTTAAGCAAGGAGGCATCAAGTACCATTTTTTGAGTCTTTGGTATGACTCGACCTGGGATTGAACCCAGGTCTCCCGGGCCATTGGCGAACACTCTAACCGCTAGGCCAATGTCCGGTGACAATGTACCGGACATTCTTTTATATAATTTGTATTATCTGAAGAAAATACCTCTTTAATAATAATATTTTTATCTTGAACAAAGATCTGTATTCGTTTGATTTGATATCAACCATTGTAGGTTATTTAATGTCAAATCCTCTTTATACATATGTATTAAATATATATTATTGGTTAACTTAAGTCAATAAAGTTAAAAAGTTCCAAGTATTGTTATGTATCACGAACAATTCAATTAAACGTCAGTCATTTGTTTACATACAGCTAAATGACCAAACAGTTCTATTTAAGCAATTTATTTTAGCATAAGTCATTTGTTTACACTCAGTTAAAATGTCAAACAGTTCTATTTGACCCATAGATAAAACCCTTTCAGGTGCTATTCTGGGCCAGAGTGGACCTGGGTGCCATGCCAATGAAGGTGTACTCCGCATTCTCCAAAGCTCCAGCATAACTGGAGCCTTACCATCAGATTGTTTATTGTCGTATCCAGGACACTTGTTGTGGGGGTGGGTTGTCGTATCCAGGACACTTGTTGTGGGGGTGGGGTCTTACCCGTCTGCAGAGATGCAGTCGGTGAATTCTGCGGCCCCAGCCGGCTAGGCTGGAATTACGCCGTAGTATGTTGAAATATTTTACAATTTTATCAATGATATTTTTTATATATTTTCAGGTAAGTTTTGGCTGTTGCAAATTTGGATTCTTTGTCTCGACAACTTACTGGTATTTAACTTTTCATTCTTATCTTTTTCTATATTTTTACTTGTTTTTCTTTAAATACCCTAATGTACTTGACGGGATGAAAGTAACGATTATGATACAAAAACATAGCACTTTTAATTTGATAAAACTGTCATGTTAACTGCTCACTCCAGTCTTAAGCTACAGATCTTTTTACGCAACTATATTCAATGTCAATACGTTATAAATTGTCACAACTGAATATAGACGGAAAAAGAAAAGTCTGAAAATGAAACTGTTTTTCAGCAAATTCTTTGTTATATATTTTCTCTATCAATGGAATTATTGCCTTTACTTCAAAATTTAGAACTAATATTCTGACTATATATATATATATATATATATATAGTGAGAGAGACGTACCTACGTGTATATATATATATATATATATATATATATATATATATATATATATATATATATATACGTAGGTACGTAATCATCTTCTTACGCAAATACATTATCTATTATTTAAACCATATCATTTCATTTTATTTCATTACACACACACACCACCTATAAGACCAACAATATATAATATTTACGCTATATATCATTCATTTATCATCAGTATTACAACAATTTATTACGCACATATCTATTATTTAACCCCCTTACTATCATTTAACCCTTTATTATTTCATTTTATTTTATTGCATACATATCACCTATGAGATCCATTATATACAATTCTTTCGCTATATCTCATTTAGTTATCATTATTACTATAATATAACCTCCCTATATATTACACCAACATATTTACGACACAATATAACCTTACTTATACGCATTGTAACTCTTGCCCACCATACACGTTTACAAATCAGATTCTCACTCATTCCCCTCAACTTGCAGAGATGATAATTTGTCCCACTGTCGACAAATGAATATATCGAAACAAATGTATACACATTCGTTACCCAATTTCGTTATAACCAACGCTTTACGTTCCTGGCCTGACTTAACGTAAAAACACGCATCCACACGCACACACATACACCCACACCCATATACACACACATACTTACAACCACACATAAACGAAATCTTAACGGCTTTTTGTCTGTATTTTGTCGCATTTTCGATTTTTGTCTGTATCTTGTCACATTTTCGATTTTCAATTTCATTCCATCTTCTTAACTGCCCGATGAATGTTGTTATAAACATAAAGAAACCTTTAGGTTGCAGAACAATATTTTTCATGGATTTAATATATTTATAATATATATTTATTTATTATCATTATTTTTATAATAGCTCTATCATAGATATTGAGCACTCTCCATATTATATTGCACTTGGTTCGACACATAACCACATAGTGATTAACTGAAGACCAACACTCTCATATTATATATATATATATATATATATATATATATATATATATATATATTCAAATCCATTTACATAAGTTTGTGCAATGAGGCTTATATTCGTATTTTTGGATTTTCTGAGGCATATACATTAAAAAAAACAAAAAAAAACGGACTTATAGGATATGAACTTCGTCAAAAACAAGAAATAATTTGAAATCTATCGATGAACGAAAGGAACGTGGATTCTGCACAATGTTTCTGATAGGTCAGGTGACGAAGTTTAAAGCAACAAACACGAATTCATTGACCAAATGGCGAACTTTTTCCTGTTATACAAATTTTACAAAGTTTTTATATATTTTTACTCTTTTTACACATCCATCGTTAACTTAACATCACTAATATAACCACTTATAGCCCAGATGATGGTTCAGCAGAACCAAAACGCTATAGTGTCGACTTTGTCTCTCAATAAATCATTCCTTTGACTTGGATTAAACGGCTGCTGCTGCTGTTGCTAAATAAATACCTTTAAAAAATTCCCTTAGCCAACGTTGTCCGCTTGGTGGCCGAGATGTCTGAGACTTAATCTAATATAAAGTTGGACGGGTTTCGATCCCGGCTTCGAGCGTCCTGCGTGTCTAGCCACGCTAAAGAGTTCTGATAGAATGAAACAGTCTGTCTATGGATGGCAATATGTGTCTATATATAGAGATATACATATATATATATATATATATATATATATATATATATATAAGCAAATATAAATGTATATATTCATATATATGCATATACATATTATTTTTGGTTCTAGGTCTTTAAAACTTTTCGAGTGCTGTTCACATTTATGATATAAATAATCATTATCAATTTAATAAATATTCCCACTTGTATTCTAAATCTTGCTCGGTTTTTATCCCATTTCCGCCGATGCATTCTACGTCTTGGCTCAATTTCTAACGCTTGAATCTTTTTTTTTTTTTTATCTATTTTCTAGCCTCCTACCTACAAATGTTTTTTCGTTCAAATGAAATCCAGTAGATTTTCTTTATATGCTTAAAAAATACTTTTTTCCTTTCATTCCTGGTTAAAACATCGCATCATTCGATCCAGTGATTTCATGCAATTCTAAGAAACTGACTCATAGAAAAATCTCCGGTTGGTCATCTGTGAGGGGCGCCTTTGGTAGGGTAATGGTTTACAAGCTTGACTAGCAAACCTGCAAGGGTGAGTTCCTATTTCATTGGGTGCTCTATTCATTAGGCCTTGTACCATATCTAAGCAAAAAACTTGGTAAATTACTACTTGGTCATCTGTGAAAAGGCGACGTATCATTTAAAAATATACTTTACTTTCTAAATAGTGATATAATCCATTAACAAACTTTAACAATAAAAGAATAATTAAGACTGATTGAAGAATTGTTGGTACCGAAAAAAGAAGAACTAAATCAGACTTATTACATGGAAGTGCTCGTAGAGTAATGATTACAGTTGTAAGAAATGGACACAGCAACCCGAGTTCAAGTCCCAAACGAGGCTTTTGGGATTTGCGTTAATACACTTGTGAAAGTTATGAATCAAATAATTCTCCCTCCCGTCACAAATAGATAGTAGGACAGACTAATCTTTAGCGCTGGTATGGCAACCGGTCAAGACAAAGGAAAGCACTGAATTCAAACCCATCAAACACCTCGAGTTACATCCTGCTCGTACGGAAAGGTTGATATTAATATCAAACCTGTTAAAGGTATTATTGAGTTTGATTTCTTTGTTTTATGGCATATCAAACGTTGTAGGTTATTTAATACCAAAGCCATTCCCCTAGAAGAACAGTAGTGGTACTATTTAACCCATAGCTTGGAGAATAAGTGGGTTCATATCTTTCCCAAGAGTATTTGCCCGAAAGTGAACGTAATAGCGTGACGGGAGTACGAACTCGCTAACTACGATTCCGCAGTCCATCGCTTTAACCATGACACCACGCGAACACCCCCTACTGAGTTTAATAAAATAAATTTTAGACCTGATAAAAGAACGATGAAATGATGAAATGTTTTTTATTCGTAACTTTCCAAAGGGTATTAGCACAATGTGAAATGCAAACAGCCTCGTCCGGGATTTGGAGGTGGTGATTGTTCGTTCTAATAAAATATATTAATTAATTTGAATATTAATCCATCAGAATCATCATGAAATATTTCCTACATCCTTTTAGTTTTCTTCATCCTGTATCTGGTATTTTCTTTTTTCTTTTTTTTTTTTTCTTTTTGTTTCTGTTTCTGTTTAGCTTTAAGTTTATCTTCGAATAAAATAGATTCTCATGGCTCGCATATGTTGATTTCTTTTACATTTTGTGAACCGCAACGAAGAATATCAACAAATGTCATGAGATGAAAAAGTCAATATTGAAGTTACGCTTCTTGTTATTTCCTTCTTCCCAACCAGCCACCTACCCGCAATCACGTGCTTCACGGTAGTAGATCGCATAACATCGTTGGCAATAAAAATGCACTAATTAACAGAAGCGTCTGTGAGTGACCTGCACACAACATGAGATTTTCAAGATATTTGCACCGTCTAGCCGCCGATGGCGATACCACTTCACATCGTCTTCAATGGCGCCCTGAGGTGGAGGTTGGACCATGTCAGTAGTGTAAAATTTGCCCGGCAGCAAAATGGCTCTCAGGCAAAAAGAACAAGGCTTTGCAGGAAGAATGAACAAGAATGTCAAGAAAGATAATGAAACAACGCTGATATTAGTTTTAAAAAAATCAATAATGAACGAATGATTAAATAAATGAATAGTAAATGAAAGGTCAGTTCTAATGGAACCGAACTGGATCAACGGATATGTAAACAAGCGTCTAATATGAATCAAATCGTTTATAAAAGGTGTTTTATATCAAAACCGTTATTTTTTCATATCTAGATATTTCAGAAATAGCGAGCTATCTACAATTGAAATAATATTGATGCTATTGAAATACTACCGGTGTAATGATTATCGTCATAGGAAATGGACATGACGACGCGAGTTCAAATCGTGAACGAGGCTGACTGCATTTCACAAAGCCCGAATACTTTTAAGAAAGGTATGAATCTAATTATTCTCCCTCCAGCTATGGGTAAATAATAGGGCAAACTGAGTATTTCAGCCATGGTTAAGCAACCTATCTAGGAGAAAGAAAACTCTGAATTAAAACCTGGTAAACTCCACTTAGAAAATTGACTTAGTGTCACATCCTGCCCGTGCGAAGGAGTTGTTAAATACGAACTACTTATAGAATAAAAAGGGAATTCTACCAAGCGGTAGCCGTGTCAGAATTACTGTATGGTTGCACCATATGTACTTTAACCAAGAAAAAGTTCTGTGGAACTATACAATAATTTTGCGTCCTGTTTTGAACAAATTCTTGAAGCAGATCCCAACAAAATAGCAATTGTATGAGCACTTACCTCCCATCTCACTAACCATCTAAGTTAAACATGCTAGATAGAGCTAGTGAAATAAGGACGAACTCATAAGTGACGCTCTCCTATTGATTCCTACACATGAACATACCTGGGTTGCCCGACCAGCAAAAACGTACATTCATCAACACTGTGCGGACACTAAATGCCATCTAGAGGACAGGAGTGATGATTGATAGGAGTAGATGGTGAAAGAGACAGAGACAGTGAGTCAATACAATCTGTGCTGATTGATTGATGATGATGATGATGATGACGATGATGATTGAAAAAAATTCGAACCTGAACGTGTTTCTTTACCCAATGAGATATTATTTTTGCAAACCCCTTTTCTTGCATCTTTCAGAAAAAAAAGGTTTTCTTAGCGACGCCTTTAACATCTCTAAGTTATGTCTTTATCCAACACTTTTGACATGGGAAGGATGTGACGTAAGGTCAAGCTAGTTTGAATTCAGTATTTTCCTTCTCCTAGACTAGTTGCTTAACCAAGTCTAAAGTGCCCAATCTACCCTACTATTGACCCATCGATAGATAGGAGAGCAGACAGGTTCATGCCTTTCTGTGGAGCATTAGCACCAAATGAAACGCATAGAGCGTCGTTCAGTATTTGAACTCGGACCACTGATTCCACTTCCAACGATGATAACCGTGACGCTAAGTGCGCCTCATATCTCTCTTACTTCTCCGAGTAACACACCACAGATTTTACTGGATTACGTGATATTACCATCCTCTCTTCAGGTTCTGATTTATAGTTCAGCAGATTGGGTTATTTAGGATGGTTCGGCAACCAATCTTGCAAAATGAAAACTTTTATTTCAAACTTAAGGACTGACTTTATATCAGATCCTGCCGTGGAGGAGGGTTGAAGTTTTTGGAGCCCTTAGCGTAATGGTTATTGTTGTAGGCAATGGAATCAGCGACCTGAGTTCAAATCGTAGACGAGACTGTCTGCGTTTCACTTCGCGCTAATGCACTTAGGAACAGCATAAATTCATCTATTCTCCTTCCATCTATGGATATATAGCAGGTCAGACTAGGTTCTTGAGCATTGTTTGGGTGACAAGTCTAGAAGAAGTAAAAGTCTCAATTCAAACCGGCTTTACCCCAGTTATAAAATTGGTCTTCTATCACATCCTTTCCATCCGAGAAAGGCTTGATAAATGCATAAAATATCAACTAAGAAATATTAACACCAGTCAACTTTTCAGCATAAATTAAGAATAGATAAATACGATTTAAATTCCTATTGTAACGAAGGCGTAAAGAGGGGCGATACTGACAATGTGCGTGAATCGGTAGTTAGGGCTATAGATCTTGAATGATTATACTATAGACGTGAAACTGACTGTCATCAAGACTCTTTGCCTCTGTCTCTACAATATTCAAACTGGTAAATACTCATGAGCCTAACTAAATTTCCTATTGATCGATTGATTTTAACGGCATATCACCCAGTCTAGGATAAGTTTATACGTAGAAGCTAGGAAATCGCATTCGTTAAACGTATATATTGCAGTTATACACACACACATACACACACTCAAACACACACACACACACACACATATATATATAGCCAAGGTAATTGATTGTGGCCTTAATTCCAGGACAACCCATGCGTTTCTGGCAAGTTGTTTTATCAACTCCCTCTGTGCCCACGTTGTGTTTGAAAGATCCACACAAGAGGATTACACAAATCTGTCCTGAACTTCTTCTGACCGTCGAGGTGGTCGATTGGAACATGTTGCTTTGAAGTTGGCAACTCATCGACTAGAAAATCTCTCCGTTAATAATATTGAGTTTTTGTGTAGTTTTTTCTTACGTAATTTGGCCGACCGTAGTCGAGAGAGACCTGAAGTCTCCCTTTTCAGTAGCTAATACACCGAGGTGTAAGGAATGGTGCTACATTTTTCCCTGAGTTGCTTCACTTTACTTATCGTACAATGCTGAGTGTTAAGCAAGGAGGTATCAATTAGCATTTTTTGAGTTGATTGAACCCTGGTGTTCCAGACCATTTGTGAACACTCTAACCATTATACCAATGGATGGTTTCTTAAGTCTTCTTTTTTTTTTTGCAAAAGGTCCTATCGAATTCTAACAATTTTCAAATAGATTTATTTTTTCCAGAGATGGGATTTTAACAGTTATCATCAAACAGAGTTGATCTGGGAGTAATTATAATGAAGAGATATTCCACCTCCCCGGGAGCTCCAGAACTGAAGCTTCGCAATCAGATATAGTTTAGTGTCATACCCATAACATTCTCTTTTTTTTTTTTTTTTTGAGAAGGTATTACCCCAAAGCAGTAAATACAGCCAGCGTATTCTCTGCTCTACTGCCGTAGCAGGATCAATATTCTGCTCATGTTTAAATCTACGGTAATCAACCACCAATATAGAGGCGCTTTATTAACGTTCGAAAGAGAGTTCAGACCAAACTTGGCATGAAATAAGTAAATACATTTTTTTAAATCACGAGATAACATATATCTTGTCATTATGTACCATAGCCATGATATGGCTATGTGTAAAACGTACATCGAATGTCCATAAAGATAGAACATAGGAATCTCGAAACTTAACGACTTCCTAGTTCAGGTACGAAACCTTTTATTACCTTTGAGTTAAAGGTTTCGACATAAGGAAGAGAGATACACAATCTTTCTATTCTGGCTTTTTGATCTTCCCCCCTAAATTATTCGACTGTATTTCCTACGAGTGAAAATCTAACATTCTGTTCTTTCAAGTGTGTATTTTATTTCAGCATTGCTTAATTATTCTAAAGTGAATGAAAAAATTATTTACCTAGATTTGCTCGAACTAATAATCTGCCTCTGTTGATAAATATTTAACCACACCCACTAATATGTTAGCACATATATATACTTTCTTTCCTACATAATGGCATACTCACACAAAGATCTTTTACACAGACAAAATATATCAACAAGACTTTGCCAACATAAATTGATACCTTTAATGCGCGAACTCGTCTTTCTCATAATGTAAATGTTGACATTTACACTCTGGTTAATATCTTTTCTAACAAGAAAAGACATTGTAACTACTGTTCTTCTTTTCACCAAAGTTAAAGAAATAAAATTTATTAAATTTGTCGATCAATGTTTGATTCGATCATTATGATTTTATATATATATATATATATATATATATATATATATATATATATATATATTACCACTATACATCTTTTCCAGAATCAATTCTCTTACTTTCCCCGGCAAATATACACTGGCTCCCACTTTCTTTTTAGCTCCGGAATTATTTTATCTCCTTGTTTTCCACAACTAACCCCCTATCTATCTATCAATCTATCTATCTATCTATCTAACTAACTAGCTAGCTAGCTATATTTTCTGAAGCTGATACCTTGGTTTGCTTTTTTTCTATTTCACAATTCATAACTCGTCTCAATTTCTTTTCCATACTTGATCAAGTGGCAAGATTGTGCCCGTCTCTCATTTTTTAAGACTAGAGGCCTACACTTCTTCCAAACACACACACACACACACACACACACACACACACACACACACACACATACACTTCCTCTCTCTCTCTCTCTCTCTCTCTATATATATATATATATATATATATATATATATATATATATAACTAATTAACTTCAATCAGTTCAAACCTAATATATCTCGTTTATTCATATCTATATATATATATATATATATATATAACTGACAAGCGAATAAACGAACCAAATTCCGCAATCTCTAACTAGCTCTTTCCCTTTATATTATTATGTCTCTCTCTCTCTCTCTCTCTCTCTCTCTCTCTCTCTCTCTCTCTCTCTCACACACACACACACACACACACACACACACACACACACACACACACATACAAGCAAATACAGACGGTCTCTATCTATCTATCTATATATATATATATATATATATATATATATATATATTGATAATTAACTATTTCTTTTCATATCTAAATATCTAAGTAGGTAGCTATCAAGTGCATTCATATATGTCTGTCTATCGATCGATCGATCAATTGATCGATCTAACAAACCAACTAACTCATTCATATCTAACTTGCAAAGTAGACAGCTATCAACTCTAGTCAAGCCTCTCTATCAATCTGGTTTGTTCATATCTATCTATCTATCTATCTATCTATCTATCTATCTATCTATCTATCACTTTCTACTTAATTTCCCACAATTCTGT
Organism: Sepioteuthis lessoniana; assembly: GCA_963585895.1. Lineage (NCBI taxonomy): Eukaryota > Metazoa > Mollusca > Cephalopoda > Myopsida > Loliginidae > Sepioteuthis > Sepioteuthis lessoniana. The sequence continues at coordinate 110,731,318 of OY757906.1, forward strand.
TTTCCTCTATAATTTCATAACCACTTTCTTCTTTCGACAATATTTACTCTGTCAATAAACCAATTAATCAATGGACTGATCGATTCGACTTGCTGCACGTTTCATATTCTCGTAAAAGAGAACCTTTGATCTCATCTACACAGGCGAGTTCATTAAGTAACAGACTATCTCCCCCACATCGTACACATTTATAATGATAAATGGGGTTACTCAAAACAATCTTCGGCAAGTAGGAAACTACCTAGTCAGTTAAACAGAACAAAGCTCGATTTTCGTCTTGAATACCAAAAATAAATAAGTCAGTCAAAAATGGAAAACATCACTTTTTATATATTAATACATTTTTATGCTCGGTTAATTGTTTATATGTAGTAATTTTACAAGGAAATTATAATTCGTGGATGATGAAGAAGAAAGAATGTTACTCTTAGTGGGTTTAGGTTTTGGTCTTGTTTCTTTGATTTATGATATAACAACCTCCGTGGGTTATTTTATGCAAAAGTCACCCTGATATAAGAACAAAGTTGGTACTATTTGACCCATAGCTGGGAACATAAAGGGGTTCGTACCATAGGCAAAAATATTAATCCGAAAAAAAAAAAAACGTAATAAGGTTAATGGAGTTTGAACTCGTGTACCTCCATGTCAAAGAGCAGCAAAAACGCCACAGGAACCCTACCTCCACATCTTACACAAATATATCTTCAATATCCAATGACATAAACAGTAAACATTCAAACACTCATTTTTACTTTCAAAACTGCTTTAATACAATCAAAATCCAAACAATACCATAATTTTACAATGTAGCCTAGACTTTGATGTAGCTTGCAGTGTTTTCTTTTGGGAACATTGGCTTTTAGTTAAGATAATGAAATTTTTACACAACTTTTTTTACTATTTATGATACTTATACATATTGTATGCAAATTTTTTTTATCAATAATAAACAATATTAAGGAAAATTTTCATTAACTTGACTAATAGCTTTTGGTTAAGAATAGGTTATCGAGGACACTGTGGGTTGAAGTTACAGCAAAGTTAGACCTAAAAACAAATAAGCTTCGACATTTCTGTAAGAAATACGTTTGTTTTATTAAAAAGCGCTGGGAGACGTTATTAGCTATGACTTTTAGCTAGGTCATTAGGGGGATCGGGTCTTTCAATATAATACCCACCTCACCAGCTCGACCCCACTCGAGATGATCACTTCTCGATTTGCCACCCAAAACTAAAACGCTAACAGGTAGGTTTGCTTTCTAAATATTTGCCAACGTAGACCTTGGTTTCCACGTATTTGATTGGTTATTGCTTTGGCCAACCAATTCGCCAGAAAGTTGTTTTAACCAGGTCTACGTGGCGTTGAGACATTTTCTTTTTTTTACTCTGGTAAGGCTCGGATCTAGCAGTGAGTTTACTAGTTCATTTAAAAAATATTTACACAACACGTTAAATATTTACAATTCCAAATGGACCGTAATAAAAACACCATTCACTCATATATTCACACACAGACTAAAACTCTCCCACCTATATTAAATCTACCTGTGTTCTCGGCTTTAAAAAACAACAGTTAAAAATATACTGATTTTACTCATCAAAAACACAAATGAATGAAAACACCTGTCGTGTAATGAATAACCCCTGGTTTTCGAGGTGAAAAATTGGTCTAAAAAATTCGTTTATCAAAAAGGATTATACAGTAAGCGCCATTTTTATGAAGAATAAGCTAAAGTCTGATCCTATTTTACTTAGCTGGCTAACTTGTTTGTTTTTAGAGGGGGGTATTTCGTTTTATTTTGTCTTTTTTTTTTTTTACCCTATCTCTGTATCCAGAGAAAATACTCTCTTAATCTCTGATTCTCTCTCTCTCTCTCTCTCTCTCTCTCTAGATTTCCCTCTCTTCTCTTTTTCTTTCTGTTTCTCTCACTTTTTCTCACTCTCTCTCATTCTGACTCTACCCCCAGCTCTCTTTCTCTTTCTCTCAGTCTGTTTGTCTGTCTCTCCCACCGCCACCCCTCTCTCTCTCTCTCTCTTTCTCTCTCTCTCTCTCTTTCTCTCTAGCTTGGTTGTTGTCTAGACAGATATCTACCAACCAAGATAGCTGTCTACGACAATTTTTTTGCCATAATCTATCTACAGATACACTTGTCTATTTATATTAAGGATGTCACCCTTGTCATTTACTCACCTTAGTTTAAATAGTGACAAGGCTAAAAGTATCAAACACCCAGTGAGACTCTAACTCACTCACAGTGATCTCTTCTCTTAACACTGTAAAATTTCACCTTGTAATGTGCCGTAGTCCTTTACTTAGTCTAGCTTAATTGGTGACAAAGCCAGAATTATGGGGTAACAAGTGAGAATCAAACTCATTCCCCATGGTTTCCAAGCCAAACTCGTTAACTCTTAACTATCTATGAGTCTATCGATCAATTTATGTATCAATCTATCTGGTTCAGTCAGTTAATATCTATTGCGAATATTAAGAAATTTTATTTCTTAAACGACAATTAGAATAAGCAAGAGTAATGTCATTAGGGTTAAATAATAAACTCACTGGCTTACAGTCAAGTCACGCTAAAAGTACCAATTCTCATTAGATCACCAAAGTTAAGCAATGATTAGCCTGTTCTTTTCTGGAATGGTTGACTTCTTAAGAAACAGCTGTTAGTGCAAGAAACCTGAGGTCGATGTGCCCGACTATGTTAAGTAAATCACAAATAAGCTCTATGATTTTGCAGAAGTTTAGCACAATGAAGCTCAAGGGCGTTCACTTTTAAAAGTTGTCTGGCTTAAACCATTAAATATATTTAGATCTAAATAGTTTTTTGTTACATTAGATGTGTAGATAAATTACTACGAATAAATTGCATTTACAGACAAATTGCTTTAGATAAATTGTTGTCGTAGATAAATTGTTAAAGATGATTTTTTGTAGACAAATTAACCTATAATTGTATATTCACACACTTAGCCTCATTTGTTACTGAGACAGCTGTATATGTTCTAGTTCCGAAAAGGCCAAATTTGAATGCCGATTTTTAAGCCTAAATTTAAAAGATTGACGCAAACCTGACTTGATTATCCCCCGGGTCAAAATACAACGAGTTTAATATTTAATTATATTTACCAACCCCTCCGCTCGGGCAGGATATGACAATGTCAATCTTTTTTTAACCGGAGTTTAACAGGTTTGAATTCAGAGTTTTCCTTTTCATAGACTAGTTGCCTCTGAAGAACCTAGTCTGCCCTACTATTTACCCATAGCTGGAGGGAGAATAATTGGATTCATACCTTTCCCAAGGGTATTAGTGCTATGTGAAATGCAATCAGTCAGGTCCAGGATTTGAACTCTTGCTGCCGTGTCCATATCCTACGACGATAACCATTACACCACGGACACCTCCAAGTTTAATATTTAATAGATATATTTATAAAATGAAAGATTAATTGTTTGCTTGGTTTTACCGGAACCGCAAACTGACAACGGCTGTTGTATGCCTCATTTGGGCATAGTGAGGGAATCGCATTCATATTTATATTTCTTGTGTAGGAATTTCTTTAGAATTTTAATCACCGCCGCTAGGGTGGAAATAAGTGAAGAATTGAAATAAAACGGGTAAATAAAAAGAAAAAAATGAGGAATTACTGACGTGAGGAGAAAATATATTGAATGTATATTGCGGATATTACAAGAATGAATTTTCCGGGTCGGGAGAGGGCTCTGAAAATGAGTAACGCTAGGACAGCACTATCAGGATAAATATTCCAACTTCAAAATAGGCATTTGGAATACTATCCTGCAGTAGCTGGATATGAAAATGTAATTGTTTTAAGCACCAAAAAGAATTAAAGATAGATGAATCTCGATTGGCAAGTTTATCACAAGAATGGTTCCGTGTAACTAGGATTTACAGCTAAAGTCTTCCAAGATAACCCCGACTCTGATACCGTTATATATATATATATATATATATATATATATATATATATATATATATATATATATATATGCCTGCGTGTGAAGTCTCTTAAATTACTCCGATCGATGGCTCAATTACAAAAAAAAATCCAATGAGAAAGGAACATACAAAGTAAACTACATTTCCAGACGTCAAACACACACACACACACACACACACACACACACACACACACACACACACACACATACACACACACACTCATGCAAACACGTCCCAAATTATACAAATACACACGTATATAAAACACACACATTAATGCACGCATATTACTGGTTTCTATCTAGTCGGGTTTTCAATTTGATCAATATACCAGCTCGTTGGCATAGTGAGTAGAGTGTTTGCCAATGTCCGGGAGACCGGAGTTCAATCGCAGGTCGTGTGGTAGCAAAGACTCAAAAATAGTACTTGATGTCTTCTTGCTTAACACTCAGAATTGTTAGGTTCGAATTAGGTTAGAGGAGCTCCCAAAGGAAAAGAGTAACGCCCTCACCTCCAGTTCGGTATAGTAGCTATTGAAAAGGGAGCCTTCGGGTCACCCTACATGACGGTCGGCCAACATATATATATATATATATATATAAATATACATATTTATATATATAGATGTGTGTGTGTGTGTGTGTGTGTGTGTGTGTGTGTGTGTGTGTGTGTGTTGTTTAGTATATCTACAGACAAAGGAAAATTTATAAAGTGTGCTCAATATCAGTGTTTGTGCATACATAAATTTTAGGATGGCGTGGACACATTCAGTGGCATCATATCAAGAAGTTTTCACATGATAGGTATCTCTTTATATACTGTTTTGTGGGGAACAATAAGGAGAGGGGTCTTGTTTCCGAGGCATTCTGGGAAGAGTTGTCTAATTTGTGCAGCCTGATTATGTACCTGGCTCTATCAAATTAATTGTATAATATGTTGATTTATATCATCTATAATGTCTATCATTTCATAGTGTTTTATTTACTTATATATTCCTTGTTAGTTTTTCACACCAGCTGAAGGGGGTGAGAGGTTGCAAATAAGTCTTGGAGGGATTCCTCGAGGAAAAGTGGTTAACGTACTCAACTACAACATCGTAGAAAGCGTGTTCGAAATCCGGTGATGTCATCACGTTAAGATATGAATTCTTTTATATCCCTGGATTTGGGTTAAATATAATCACTACTGAGCTTCTAGACGGGATGACTTTGGCGTTAAATAATCGATGAATGTTGATATGCCTTTCAATAGAGAAACCAAACCAAATCAGAAATCTGAGTGCCAGCAAACCTCTGCACGTCTCCCAATTTATTTTAGCAGATTTATCAGTGCTGTGGTCTGGATAGTTTCCTTTCATTCTCTAATCTGCAGTTTTGAAAGTCTCCTTTCCATGTTTCCTGAGACCGTTTTAATAGCACCGACTATCATAAGTAATAGTATTGTTATTAGTAGTAATAGTATTATCTTCTAAAGTAGTTGTAGTAGTAGTTGTATCAGTATTAATACTAATCGTAGTATCTTTGAGCGTGTCTGTGTGTGTGCTTGTCTGTGTGCCTCTATGTGTGTTTGTGTGTGTGTGTGTGTGTGTGTGTGTGTGTGTATGAATGTGCGCGTGCGCGTGTGTGTTAAGTGCACGCAAATATGTAAGCGTTTTTTTCTTGCAAATAAAACGTTTTTTCTAATGTTCTTAAAATTTCAAATTTAGAACTATACACACATACACACACACACACACACACACACACACACACACACATATATATATATATATATATATATACATGATAGAGATATGTGGAAAGTTGGATAAATCAAATACTTAATTCAAATTTAGATGTGTGATATTTCTTTTAACTTTATTTCATCGAATTTCTTCAGATTCTCTACAATCTATATTTTCAAAGCACACACACACACACACACACACACACACACACACACACACACACACACACACACACACACACACTATATATATATATATATATATATATATATATATATATATATATAGTGTGTGTGTGTGTGTGTATGATTAAAAAATTAAGAGATTTCTTTCTATATAGTTTTATTAAGATCCTTTCAAGTTTCCTGATAAGTGTCTTTGTTTCAGGTTGGAATTGGTGGATGAATTTACAAAAATATTCCTGAGCGTTTTCGGACATTTCATACGCCATCATCAGGGGTTGGTTCCATGTATAAAGTGCCTTTTTAAAGAGTTTTTTAAAGAGTTTTTAGGTTTTTCATAACATTACAAATTACGTAAATGCAGAGTTTGATAAAACTGAGATGCTGATGAATTTTAAAAAACAGAACGCTATCAACGGAAATAGAATATTATCAAGAAATATAGAATATTAATCTTTAATTAAATTTAATTAATGCACCCCCTGATGAAGGCCTATGAAATATTTGAAAGCGCCGGGGAAAATGTTGGTAAATTCATCCACCAATTCCAACCTGAAACCAAATGCTTATCAGGAAACTTGAAATGATCATAAAAAAATTATATAGACAAAATGTGTCTTTATTATTTAATCAAATATTATATATATATATATATATATATATATATATATATATATATATAATATATATATATATATATATATAAAGGGGTATTATTCGGTCCAGTTAAACTGAAGAAGTCCTGTTATATTTTTCTTCGTGTTTTTGGTTCACACCAGAAACTGAAACACAGGATGTAAATAAATTTATAATCCTAAAAATAACTGGTCTTTGGTTTTTGCTTTAAAGAAAAAAGATATATATATATATATATATATATATATATATATATATATATATATATATATATATATATATATAAATGGTTGCTGACACTGTTGCTGTCATACAGTATGCTAAAGCAATAAGAAAATGAAATATTTGATATATGTAAACATTACTTCCGTAGAAATATTATGATAGAGAAATGGGGTTGTCTTTTTGATCATTTTGGCAATACAATGTTGTCGCTTCATTGTTTAAATTCACGCATGCGTGAATAGCAATATGAAACAAAATGGCGAATGTTCCAGGGTTAAAATATTGGTCTCTTTAATAAAACAAGGATGGGGTCTTGTTTGGTTACAGGTGAGTTCATGCAAATTTACCATCTGTAGTGTTTTTCCTTTAACATTCGAATGAACATATGATTTTCTCGAAAGAAAGAAGAATGAGAACGAATTCACGGAAAAATTTAATCCAAGAAGAAACAAGAATAAAAAGAATAAATAAGTGTATTGCAACTGGCAAGAACATAAACTCATCCGAAAAAGAAGTAATTACGAAAGGCAGAATACGTAAATTTAAAGAAAAAAAAACAAAAAAAAAACAGAAATGAAAAATTCGTTTGGAAATGGGGACCTTGAAAAATAAAGGAACAACGATAAAAGACAATATATTTGAAAAAATTAAAAGAAAGTTATTTTCTGAAGCAAAAAGTGAATGAAGAAGAAAGAAAAAAAAGGAAATATAAATAATAAATAATAATGGCATGATGAAAACACAAAACTAGAGTTAAAAATAATGAAGGATGAAAGTAAAAAATTGATCAAAGAAAGAGTGAATAAAAAGAAGATAAGGAAACAAAAGAATGACCGAATAGCCGAATGAAAGAATGAATAAATGAATGTCCGAATGGGTGAATGAATTAATGACCATATGAATAAATAAATGAGTGAATGACCGAATGGGCGAATGAATGAATGAATGAATGGGTGAACGAATGAATGACCAAATGAATAGATAAATGGATGAATAACCGAATGGGCGAATGAATCAATGCCCGAATGGATGAACGAATAAATGAGTGAATGACCGAATGAATGAATGAATGAATGAATGAATGAATTTTTAAAAAAATGAATGACCAAATTAATGAATATTGAATGAATGACCGAAGGGCGAATAAATGAATGAATGAATGAATGAATGAATGAAGCAGAATAGGAAAATTAAGAAAGGAACAACCTAAAAAAAGAATAAATAAATGTAAGTAAACGTGAACGAAAGAAACAGGATAAAAGGGAACAGGAAAACTAAAGAAAGAAAGATTCAACAAAAAAATGCTAGAATATAAGAAAAAAGCAGAAAGAAAAATTATTAAATATTAGGGAAAATGAGATATGTGAAAGTCCAAAATTGAGAACGAACGAAGGAAAAGATTTTCTCTATAAAAGAAAGAAAGAAAGGAAGGAAGAAAGAAAGAAAGCATTTAAATCGTTAGCAAAACGATACGTAAAGAAAAAAGCAAAAGAAAAAACAATGAATAATGAATATGAGTAAGAAAAATAGAAAGGAAAAGGAAGTATTCAAATCGTTGTAAATAAATGATGCAAGAGGAAGAAAAAAGAAAGAAACCAGAAAAATAAATGAGAAAGGGGGGAGAGAGAGAGAGAGATAGAGAGAGATAGAGAGAGAGATTTAGTTCTGTTTCTTTTTTATGGCATATCAACATATGTGGGTTATTTCATGCCAAAGCTATGATTGTAGAAGGAAAGTTGTGCGATTTAACTGAAGCTGGTGGAGAGAAAGTGGGGAGTTCATGCCTTTCTCAAGAGTATCAGTTAGAACGTGAACATTATATTGCAACTGGAGTTCGAACTTGCATTACGATATCTCAGTCATGTTCAGAATATATATATATATATATATATATATATATATATATATATATATATATATATATATATATATAAAGAGAGAGAGGGGGGGCAAAGAAATTCATAATCATAAGTGAAAAATTAATTATGTGTACAAGTTAAAGAAAATGGAAATAAATGTCACAAGAATCCAAGTGCGAAAGAAGACAAAATGCCCAAAAATGTAATCTCCATCTCATGTCCTCAAATGTTTGACAAAATAGCGTTATGACTCTAATAAACTAATAACGTATTTTCCAAGATATGAAAAAAAAAAATTCCTGAATGACAATATTGAAGAGGAGTTTTTGTTACACTCAGACAAATTAATT
>OY757906.1:110742763-110755263 GCA_963585895.1 Sepioteuthis lessoniana
AGTGTAAAACCTTGGCGTTAAACAACCTCAGACAAGCCTATCTCACCTTATTGGCTAAAGAGGTCTTTCATGTCATTCTATGATCAGATCAACACTTCAATAAGGACAGTATATGATGTATTTTTATTACAGTTTCTTCACGTTTTCAAACTTTCAGTTCCATTTATTTCTTCTTTCTTTCTTTCTTTCTTTTATTCTTTCCTTACTTGTCTCTTTTCTCTCGTTCATTTTTTTCTGTATTCTTGCTTTGTATTTTTCTGGTTTCTGTTGTTTTGGTGTTTGTTTTTTTGAGGTGGGGTGTTTAATGGCATATCAACATTTGTGGGTTAATTAATGCCAAAGCCATCGTTGTAAAAGACAAGAAGTGGTATTATTTAACCTATATCTTATAGGATAAGGTGATTTATACCTTTCTGAAAGGTGTTAGTCTAAATGTGTACGTATTAGCGCTCCTGGAATTTGAACTCGCTTACTGCGATTTTGCAGTCCAGCATTTTAGCAATTAAACCTCATGGATTCCTTCTTCTGTTTTTCATTCCGAATATTCTTTTTTTTTCATGTTTGGTCGATTGTGTTTAACAGAATTTTAACCCATTTGATTTTGAATTTTTATCTAGGAGTTAAGGAATCAGAATAATTGTATTGTGGTTTCTTTATAGTTTTAGGTTTTTTTCATCTAGCCCAATCAAATATAAATAATCTTTAAGCAGATCTATTTGACCTCTAGATGGGACCCTGACATGTACTAATAACCTGACAAGGAGTCGACCAGGGAGTAATAGCAACAAAGATATACTTTTCAGATCTCCATAACTGGAACCTTAAAACCAGGTGCAGTATAGTATCATACTTAAGACACCTTTTGGGGAGATATTCCGCAGCAAGGATACATTCAGTGTATTTTTAACCCCATCGAAAAGTATGGTAGTCAAATTAGCAATCAACTCAGTCCCGTAAAGAAAATTATACATATATGCATATATATATATATATATATATATGCATATATATATATATATATATATATATATATATATATATATATATATATGTGTGTGTGTGTGTGTGTGTGTGTGTGTGTGTGTGTGTGTGTGTGTGTGTGCTGAGCGACTTTGGCGACAAGAAGCCATATCCTCTCTACAAGGGTGCTTCTCAGATCACAAGTCAAGATAAATTCATTAAGAATGACAGTTGGGGATAATGAAAGGCAGATAAACTCACCTGAGGGAGTATCACCCTCCTAGACTGTTAACAGAGAAGAAGCAAAAAACAAGGGTGGGTTCTGCCTTCGGCGCTCAATTTAACCTTGCGCGCGATATATACAGTTGCCAGCCAGAAAATCAGTCAACGTCCCTTTTCTTGATAGACAACATTATCGTAAGCACGCCTCTGACTTGAACATTGAAATGATATGTCAAAATGAAGCCCAAATCAAACGAAGCATTTATAATCTGATATAAGTCGTGCGTTGCATATTTTCATTCATAGGTTTTATTAGAAAATCTCTGACTCCCAAATCAAAACAAAAAAGTAACACCCAAACATATTTTTTTCAAAATTTGATATCCTGATATACTTGTCTTTTGCATAATAGATTTTCAATGGGAATAATTTTCAACAGTTCTATTTGACCCATAGATGAGGCCCTGACAGACACTATCACTCTGGGTCAGAAGTGACCATTGAATAATGGCAATAAAGGGGTACACAACACTCCCCAAATGTCCAGAAAAGAATCCACACCATTAGACGCAATTTTGTATCATAGTTTTGTTGGGGGAGGGTGTTCTTACCATACTGCAAGCGATAGAGTCTGCGTATATTAAGAACCACTGACAGGGCTAAAGAACAAGGCGTAAGACATCAATAGTCCGAGTAATAGTCACCGAGTAAGTATATATATATATATATATATATATATAAAGTAAGTTAGCCGACCGTAGTCGAGGGTGACCAGAAGGCTCTCTTTTCAATAGCTACTACACCGAGGTGTTGGGTGGGGGGCACTACTCCCTTCTCTGGATTGCTCTATTTACCTTTGATCCATACCTTATAATTCTGAGTAATAAGCAAGATGCCATCGAGTACCATTTTTGGGTCTTTGGTATGACTTGACCTGGGATTGAAACCCGTAGCCCGGACCATTGGTGAATACTCTCACCATTATAACAATGATGTGTGTGTGTGTGTGTGTGTGTGTGTGTGTGTGTGTGTGTGTGTGTGTGTTTCACGAAGCACTAATTTCCTTGAGAAAGGTAAGAATCAAACTATTTTCCCTCCAGCAATGGATTAATAGTAAAACAGTCTGGGCTTGGTATGACAACCAGTCTAGGAAAATGAAGACTCTAAATTCAAACTTTTAAAACTCTGTTGGAAAACTGACCTTGAGTCAAATCCTTCTCGGACGGAATGTAGGATAAATACATACACATTTATATGTATATATATTTCTTATGATCCTATATATATAGTCATTAGAGTTGTAGAAAATATCCACGAAATTGGTTAATATGAACATCCAATGATATAACAGATTGCATAAACATCAAATATTATTTCTTTCAAAATGCTTTGGGTTTTTGGAAAGACTTGTAAATTTCATTCACTGTGGGTCGTTTTCGAGCTTTGTGAAACGAATGGAAACAAATATGAAAGAGTGGTCGTCCTGTCCAAAAACAAATTTAACCTCTTTACTTAAATCTTACAATTAAACGTCTGATAAGAATGAAACTTTAGGAGATGCCCGTGGTGTAATGGTTATCGACGTAAGAAATTGACACGCCAACACGAGTTCAAATCCTCGAAGAGACTGATTGCATTTCACATAGCACTAATACCTTTGGGAAATGTATAAATCCAATTATTATCCCTCCAGCTATGGGTAAATAGTAGGACAGACTCGGTTCTTCAGCCTCGGTGAGGCAACTAGTCTAGGAGAAAGAAAACTCTGAATTCAAAACTGTTAAACTTCGCTCAAAAATTGACCTTGTATCATATCCTGTCCGAGTGGAGGGGTTGGGAAAAAATGGAGGTGCCTGTGGTGTAATGGTTATCGTCGTAGGAAATGGACACGCCGACACGAGTTCAAATCCTGGACGAGACTGATTGCATTTCACCTAGCACTAATACCCTTGGGAAATGTATGAATCCAATTATTCTCCCTCCAGCTAGGGAAGACTATGTTCTTCAGCCTCGGCGACGCAACTAGTCTAGGAGAAGGAAAACTCTTATTCAAAACTGTTAAACTTCGCTTAAAAACTGACCTTGTGTCAAATCCTGCCCGAGCGAAGGGGTTGGTAAATATGATTATGCTCACTTTTTGCCATGGCAAAGTTATAAACCCCCTTATTACCCCGCTCTGATGTGGAAGAAATATTCAGACTATTGTTCTTTAACAAAGGTTGATATGCCATAAAAAAGAGGCAAAACAATTTCTAAACTATTTTTGTGATTTGCCACTTACATGTAACGACTTTTTTCGTGTAGAGATAGATAGATAGATAGATAGATAGATAGATAGATAGATAGAAGCAGACGAACTAGACATGAACAAAGACGGATATTAACAGACAGACTGAGATATTAACAGTCTGAGATAGATAGATAGATAGATAGATAGATAGATAGATAGATAGTATAAACACCCACAGACGCACGTATATATATATATATATATATATAGAGAGAGAGAGAGAGAGAAAGAGAAATTATCCACTTCCATATATATATATATATATATATATATAGGGTGTCTCAAAATTGATGCAAACCATTATTATGATAATGATTTATTACTGAGACAAGCTCACTGCAGTCATACTGTTATTTGGAACACGTCCTATAAAACAATGCATCCTTCGAGCTAGAAACATCAAGTCAATATTTTTTTTACTTTTATTATACCAGCTGCCAGGACATGCAATCTTTTTTCTTTTAGTTTCGTTCTTAGTTATAAATCATTATTATATTAACGGGTTGAATCAATTTTGAGACAGTTTTGAATGATTTTGTTTCTAAAAAAATAGTGACGCAAAATATTTTTCCTCACTTGTCCAAGACATTGTAATCGATAAGTAATAGTTGTTATTGTATACTATTTTCAAATCTAAAATAAAAGTCTTTAATTGGAACCATTTTTGAGATGAGGCTTCTTAATCTGAGTATTAATTTTTATTTATTGCGGACTTTTTCTCCTCATCTTGGTAGTTTTTGTATTGTTTCTTCTTTCACTACGTTTCGGCCAAATTTCACCTCTGGTCGCGGTAAATCACCTGAAGAAGGCCAGAGGTGAAATTTGGCCGAAACGTAGTGAAAGAAGAAACAACACAAAAACTACCAAGATGAGGACAAAAAGTCCAAAATAAATAAAAATTAATTTTAAAATAAAAGACTTAAACTTATTATTAAGAGTGTGATTAGCAGTCACATGGGTCCCATATATATTAGACACCCTATATATATATATATATATATATATATAGAGAGAGAGAGAGAGAGAGAGAGATACAGACATAGAGACAGACAGGCAAGTTGGTGTCAACGTCCTTGGAAAAATATTCCATGTATGCTTTTTGCATTTGTTTTTCCCGATGTAAATTGTGATTCAAATTGTATTTTGAATGTCGCAATTAAATTTTATTTCCCTCTGATCTTAGGATAAAAGACAACGCAGCGAGATAAAATTACGTCCTTATTCACAGGCAAAAAATCTTAACAATTATTTCTTCTTTTTTTTTTATTCACCTATCCTTTTTTTTTCACCCATCTGTGCACACAGGCATTTATCATTGTTTTTTATTTCTTTCTTTTTGGCGCTGTTTTTGATATCATCTGCGCCAATAGACAGAGAAAATGTATCGACTTAGCAACGATCATCTCTTCTGGCCAATCAAATGGGGTCAGCGTTCTAGATAATCTATTATGAGAACTAATTTGATTACACGCTATGAGTCTGTGGAAAGGCATGCACAAACAAAAGCTTTGCTGAAATAAATCCATTCGCAGTTACTATTCTATTTCATCAAATATAACTTGATATTCAACCACACGACTCGTCTTTTCTCGACTGGTTAGCAACCAACATGAGGGAATCCATTCTGCTAATTTACGATACCCTTTCTTTTCCTTAGAGATTGAAGTGAAGCAAAACTAGCTCAATCAAAATTTGATCTCGGTTCTCTAATACGATTTATCATGCTGCTAACCACTATTCTGTCTGCATATATCTAACTCCAATATATATATATGAGGATCATTAAATAAGTTTCCAGATTTTTTTCGTATGGTCACTTTTATTGATAGTACACACATGAAACTCAAGTCTCCTTTGAAGTAATCTGCTCCGGCTGCAATGCACTTGTTGTACAGTTCCAACAACTTCTAGGAAGGCCCATGGAAGTTCTCTTGTGTGAGCGTGTCAATGACCTTCGTCACAGCCTCTTTCATCTCCTCAATTGTCTCATAACGACAGCCTCTGAGCTTGGGGAATAACCAAAAGTCACAGGGAGCAAGGTCTGGACTATAGGGAGGGTAAGGAAGTGTCTTGATGCCCATCTTGATCAAATGGTCTATGAAAAGGATGGAGTTGTGAACTGGTGTATTGTCCTGGTGGATATGCCACTGACCCGATTTGAAGAGTGCTTGCCTCTTCCAATGGATTCTCTTCTTGAACTTGTTTAAAATCTCAGCATAGTAATCTAACCCTAACCCTAACCCTTTGGTCAATCAACTCTGGTGTATTGACTTCCTTACTCCTCCCACACCTCCTATCATCGCTCACAGACTCCCTGCCTGCCTTAAATCTCTTATGCCACTCAAAAACTCATGCTCGATTCATGCAAGATGGTCGAAAAGCAGTCTGAAGCATTACATAGGTTTCTCTAGCATTTTTTCGAAGTTTAAAACAGAATTTTATTGCATATCGTTCTTCTAAAGTGTCAGATTGCATTTTTGAAATTCACCAGCGATGACAATCAGGCTTTAGTAGGCTGTATTTCAATTCCTGTTGTAGCTGTTCATTTAAAGCTGAAATCATAAAAATTGGTCAGTCATCTCATAAGATGTATAGCAATAACATACTGAATTTTCAAGAGTCTACGCAAATTTTAAAAGCCTGTACAAAAAAAGTCTGGAAACTCATTTATTGCACCACGTATATATACCACGTATATATACCACGTATATATACCACGTATATATACCATCATGCCAAGGGTGTTGTGATTGCGTGTAAAATTTAAATTAGTTATTTATGAGAGCGCTCAAGACTGGAGATACACTGTGTTTGATTATAAACAGCATGGAGTTATGTGCTCACAAGATAGATAGATATTTTAAAACACCAAATACAGGACATGGATCCCGAAAATTAATCTCAAGTCTTTTTTTCCGGGGATCAAACATGAAATCAAAATATTCATTGAAAAAAATATATATTCATTAGTAGACATTTTTGTGGAATGCAGAGTTTGAAAAAACCGACTGAAGATAATTTTAGGGGAATACTAGACGATCCCCCACCCCCGAAAAACAATGGGTTCCTTTTTTAATTCTAGTCCACAATCCTATGGATTTTTCTTTTTGAGAAAAAAATGAAGGATTCTAATCAACATGTTGTTGTTGTTGTTGTTGTTGTCTTTGTTGTTTTATCAATAATACAGATGTTAAATATGAGCCCAACCCAAACACTGACCACAAATTCAGTTGAAAACTGTTCTGAAAATTACTCCGTTCTCTGAGTTACAGCATTTATACTGTATTGCTTTACCATATATTTGACAATAAATTATCATTTTTAATATGTATATATGTGTGTGTGTGTGTGTGTCTTATATCGAGAGAGTGCTTAAGATCTGAGACAAGGTTTATGTAAATAATAATAGTTGGTTTGTTGGTTAGGGTTTGATTGCATATCAACCTTTGCTAAATCCATTTTTGTACAAATAATAAGCTCTATTTCAAACAATTCACTTTAGCATGAGTGCACAGTTTAATTGTCAAAAATATTTCTATTTCAAGTTATTCAGTTAAGTCAAACAGTTCTAATTCGAACAATTCAGTTTAGTAGAAGTACGCAGTTTACATATCAAAACAGTTCTATTTCAACCAGTTCAGTTTAGCATAAGTACGCAGTTTAGTCCCATTTAACCCGTAGGTAGGACCCTATCAGTTGCTACCTCTCCAGGCAATAGTGAACCTGGGAACAATGCCTATGAAGGAGTGCTCCGCATTCCCCAAAGCTCGAGCATTGCTGGAACCTCACCATCAGATTGTTTAGTGTCATGTCCTAGACGCTCATGGGGGGGTCTTACTGTCTTGTAGTCGGTGTATTCTACAACCCCAGCCGACTGGGCAAAAAATATTTTGAAGTTGATAGATAGATAGTTTTTTTCAAACGCCAAATATCTTAGTTGAAAATACTATGCATTCTTTGATTCTAGTATGTTTTAATATCAGTAATAGCAATATTTTAAAATAAGAATATCAGTAATAGCAATATTTGGAAATAAGAATATCAGTAATAGCAATATTTTGAAATAAGAATATTTAAGGACAACTTGTTTCCAAAGTTTAGATATTTTGAATACATACGTCCCTTAGCACAAACGTGTAGCAGATATTTATCAAACAAAGCCTTTTCTAGTCATTAGTCTATTTTATTCCAACTAAAAAGTGAACGTTTCTACAATGATGAGTTCGTTAAAGTACACGCCTTTATGCTTACAATCTTTACTATCTCTTGTAGACTAGCAAATTCAACTTGATAATTGTTCTAAATCATACTTATATTCCTACGGTCAATTTGAATGGATTTCGCAGCTGGACAACTTGGCCACCCACGACTGACTATCCGTGTATTATATTTTAGCTGATCAACACGCCATTGTTCTTGAATACCTGACCTACTAGTCACAATTGTCTCCTTTTAACTCGTGTTTTTTTCCACTAAAATATTAAGTCGGCGTCGACATGATGCCATTCTGTTTAGTTGATATGAAGAAACAATGACACGCCATAAAAGTCTATGACCGGTGATGTGACAAAGGAGAGTGTCACTATTGTTGTTTGTAAGGCCAAGAGAGAACAGTTTTGGACGCCAGTGAAGTTGAGATTTCACTTAGCGGTTAATGAAAGGCGTCGTAGGAGTTGTCTCCTCAGAAGGTTTTCCTGCTGTATGCTGTTCTTTTTAGAATTGTATATAAAGGGGCATCACGGCTGCTTTTCTAGTTAGCAAATAAAGCTAGTGGGAGGGGGTAATGACTTCTTAGTAAGTGAGTTCGAACCCCAGTTGTGCTATTTTATTCACTTTTAGCTTAATAACCATAGAAAAAGTATAAATTACCTAAGTCTCTGAACTATGGCTAAAAAAGTCTCACGATTTATGTTCTGCAAGAATGTTTTTGGCATTAAGTAACCAATGAAGTTTCATATGCCATTAAACGAAGAAACCAAACTAAATCAAATCCAGGAGATCAAAAATGAAATCACGATATTATAAAAAGAAAAGTGATTCCCAACGTACAGAAATTAATTTTATTACTCAGACGAATTTTAATTTACATAAAGTCATATTACTGTAAAGACGTAATCTGAAGTCATCATCATGTCGTGCCACAGGCACGGATATACCTGATACTCTCTCACCTCTGGCAAGTCTTCAGGGCTACATCCTGTATCCCCACAGAGCTACTGTATGTATGTTCGAGCTGGTCGTCCTGCTTTTGTCCGGCCATATGTGGGGGCCCATAGGAGTACATCACTTAAGAGCTCGTCCCTGCTTCTCCAGCAGCGTCCTGCATGTCTGGTTTGTCTGACTTGGATAGTTTTCGTGATGGGAGGTAGGTGGCCGTATAGTTGGTGTCTCATGGGGTGTTGCCACCAGGACTTGTTCAATATTGCTCGCAACCTTCGTGTGTAATTGCCGTCTAGCTTCTTCTCTAGCTGTTTAGTTAGCGTCCAAGTAGTGCATCCATACAGCAGTATCGATACGACCGCTGCCTGGAAGAAACTGCGTTTTATTTTATCGGTCAGGTCTGATTTCCATATAATAAACATAAAGTCATATTATTGCAAACACGTGATATAACGTACAAAAACAACATTTTTTAGTACGTTAGATTACGTCTTTGCAATAAAGCCTTTATATATGTGTTGTGGTCTTGAAGGGCCAGAAATGAATAACGCAAAGAGATGTAAGGTTTACAGCAGTAAATAGTAACGGAATTCAGACAGTAACAGTTAACGGTAACTGACTAGACTCGCTTGACTCGTATATCGAGTCAGTCACTATTTATTATGTTGGGGAGGATCCATACAGTGATATCATGGGGTATATCACCATAACAATATGTTAAATTACGCCTTCGCAGAAATCTTGCTTGTTCTTCTGTTATTTCACCACTGTTAATAAACTTAGCCCGACATAAAAACAAATTTTAAAAAAATGATAATCTTACGCCAAACATCCAAATAGGAAGTTTATTCCTACCTAAAAATTTAGCATTATAAATTGTCTTGATGGATACGAACTACGGTAACCCTCTGAACGACAAGTAGGCAGTGTTATTAATATTTACCGATTTTTATTAATATGACCAAGAATAGATGCATATTTTGCATATTTGTAACACTATGTAGGTGGTCCGCCAAGCAGACGATTCCTTTGTCTGTTTTGGCGCGAAACCAGATAAAGGGTTTTGGACCCGCAATCTCGACGTGACCGGAAGTGGTAAGGGGACGCGAGTCACAGAGTGAGACAAAGGGACTGAGAAGTTGACAGTTGGCGAAGGGTGACGAGAGTAACCAGTCGACACCGGACATCGGAGCGGAGAGACCAGTCGGCATGAGATAGGGTCCAGCGACAGTGAGGAAGAACGGTCAGGATAGGTTGGCATTCCTAGTAGCGTTGTAGAATTTTCGCTAGAATCCACGCTAGCGTTAGTCTACATATGTACACAGGAAATGCAGTGTTGCATAACTCCCTTTCTGCACTTGAGTTAACCCCAGACATATTGTTCGTTTTGTTCGTTTGTTCTCTTTCCTCCTGTTCCCTCGATTGTATTTGATGTAGCGGTAAAGAAATGTGCGATACCCCTACCGGAACCACTAGTTGATCACCGGCCGTAAAGAAGTAAAATGGTTCGAAGAAGTTGATATAACGTGTGGGCCGAAAGAGTAACGTCACATATTTACCATGTATACAAATGAAATGAATGCTAAGAAAGTCAAAGTATCGTACTGCACTAATCATCAAAATCACTCTTAAATCCCTGGATTTCCATCTACAGATAGATAGAATTTATGTCTGAGATTCAATATAGGTAAAAACCACACCTCTATCTCAGCTAACAAGCAACCAATTCTCTACCTATATATTTGATTGGTAGTCATTTTGAGGAATTGACCGTATCTGTTTTCCTGATCAAATTACCAACAATGTTCCCGATAATCTTCCACGTGATCGCTCGCATATTTTGCTCTTTTTCTTTACTTTAACCATCAAACCATAAATACACACCACAGTCCTCATTAAAGATGAACCGACGTCTGTAAATAAATGGAATATATCATATTATTTCGTTCACTCCAATGAGTTATCATAAAGTTCAACACATACGATATAACAAGAAAATATTACACTCTAAAGAAAAGTATAATTCCTTGTCTTTATAGCTGAGAGCCTATAAATTATGAATAATACAGTCGCACGAGAAGATGATGGGATGAGTAGTCAATTAGCTGTCACCAATGTTTTGTTGATACAACTAGATTGATGGGGGTCATTATTTTGCCTTCGGTATTCTTCTAAGGCTGAGTTTTCTGTTCAAGGGAAGTTTCTCTTCTATTGTTGTCAGTACAGTTTAAACACTGACTTCAGATGAACTAAAGAATTTTTTCTTTTAGTTAAAAAAAAAAAGACATGTATAAACATTTACACGACAAATGGCTTTGAATGAATTCACAAAATAATTATATAAATGCTTCAATCAGGTGAGGGGAATCAAAATTAGGAATATCTTAGTGTAATCATTAACGACTCTATTATAAAACAAAATTAATTTTATTTGCATTTTTTGGACTATTGTCCTCATCTTTGTCGCCATGTTTATCACAACGTTTTGGCCGTTGTACGCTCCGGATTTCTTCAGGTGGTTGGAATGTCGAACTCAGCTCTTTATCTCGCTCAGCGGGGTCGACTGTTCTAGTTCCACAAGTCATGTTTAATGGGTGTCAGCTATGAGTTATCTCCTGTTAATTTTCCCTCTGAAAGTTCTCCACTGCCTTCACCGGATATTGAACTCACTCTCTTTTGGGTATATCACTGGATCTAACGAACGCTTTTATCCACTGTGCCATTGTGCCTTGATATTATTTTTGATTCTGAAAAAATAAGCAACTAAATAAGATGATAGACACAAAACAGTAAATTTACTCAATATGGCCACCATTTGTTTCAATTATTGTATCAACACATTTTCGAAACGATTTGTATACCTTCAAAAATAAATTCTTTCCACATTTTATTCCATTCCTTCTCAATAGCTGTCTTAAGTGAACCTATGTTTCGATGGGAAATTGTATTTGTTTTGTTTTCTAAATGCCCCATAAAGCGCAATCAAGGAGGTTAATGTCTGGGCTTAAATCTTGTTTAATTGCTGTCCTCACAGTTTTCTCGTGGACTTTTAATTCATCAGTGTACTTTCTTATTGATCTTCTGGGTTCCTTCTTAATAGCCATAGGGAGAATAGTTAAAGAGTCTTCTTTTCATCTTTTTTTTTTCAATTCTCCACTCCCCCTTTTTCTTAAAAACTCCTTTCCGGTAAAAAAAAAAAGTTCTTTGCTTTGTATCCGGGTAGACCAAGAAACTTTGGCTTGGTTTCAGTGTTAAACAAACCATAGATTATTTGTCGTTTCTCTTCTTGCTCACTCATGTTTCTTCAATAATAGACCTAATCATAAAAATTTAGAGTCATCGTGTTTTTTTTTCTTCAAAAATTGGACTAATCAGACGAAAAAAACCTTTTAAAAATATTTCGTTTTTTGCTTCCGCACCCTGTATACTATGAAAAATTAAAAGGTATGTGTAGCAGTATAATCCATAGCTCAACCAGTTTTACCAGCAAAATGATCTAAATCCCACTTGGTATTTTGTTTTTAAGAAAGATAAGATGGCTGCACGTTTTTGTCAAAACTGTATAAGCCACGGACCAGTTTCATAAAGAAGAAAAGACGAATTCTAGAACATTCGTGTATTGTCGCCTTTATTCAATCTTCATGGGGGATAGAGATGGTGTATGAGACACATCACGATTTCGATGGTGGACAAAAACTTGGGCACTGGTCTGTTCTCTCCCCGTGTTGTGGCTAATATCCAACTTTTAACACTCGTTCATCGGACTGATACTGGACCTGTCCATCCATTACTGCTCACTACCCTAAACTAAAATTCCAACAGCTCTAGATGTAGTTACCATAACATATGCCGAATTTCACATGCACAA
>OY757906.1:110760263-110765263 GCA_963585895.1 Sepioteuthis lessoniana
CAGTTTAAATGTAAGTATACAGTTTAATAGTCAAAACATTTCTATTTCAAGCTATGCAGTTCTAATCGAAAAATTTCAGTTTAGCAGAAGTATGCAGTTTTGTTCTATTTAACCCATAGATAGGGCCCTATTTGGATATACCATTCCAGGCCAGAGTTGACCTGGGAGCAATGGCAATGAAGGGGTGCTCCGCATTCCCCAAAGCCCAAGCATCACTGGAACCTCACCGTCAGATTGTTTAGCGTTGGTGGGGTCTTACCCCTCTGCAGTTGGTGTATTCTACAGCCCCAGCCAACTAAGCAAAGGAATGATGGAGCAAATTCTACAAGCATATGGTCTCCTCAAAGAAACAGTCATGGCTACAATGATGGTTTATAAAATCATTAAAGCTATGATTCGCTCATCAGAGGGAAACGCAGACTTCTTCGATATTGTCGCTGGAGTTTTGTGTGAAAATACATTTGAGTCATATTTGTTCATAACTTACCTAGGCTAAGTACTTCGAACGTCGATAGATCAAATCAAAGAAAATGGCTTTGCTTTACACTATAAAAAGGAAGAAACACACGGTATCTTGTAGAAACTTTAACAGACGCAGACTACGCCGATGATCAAGTGCTTCTTGCAAATACAAGTGTCCAAGCCAAATCCATACTGCAAAGTGCAAAGCAGCCGGAAATTTTAGCCTCAACGTGAACGTAAACAAAACACTCTCTTGTCAATTCACCTTTTAATATCTCGAATCTTAGCTCAACTTCTACCCCAACTACTGATGTTTAAATCACGACGATTTTGTTTTTCATCGTCTAGGAACAGGGTCCTCAGATAGATAGATAGATAGATAGATAGATAGATAGATAAGAAAAACAAACGAAAAGATACTCGAATCAATAAATTAAAGAAAAAAAGCAGAATAGCTGAATAATTTCTAGAATGAATTAATGAGAGGAAGAAAAAGAGAAAGAAAAGAAGATAAAAAGAAAAAAGACAAAAAGAATGAACCAAAAAGTACGGACGAATAGAAGCAAGTGTCAAAGAACCAACGAAAAATGATGAATAAATGAAAGAATGAAAAAGAAAAGGGAAAAAGAAGAATGAATTGAATACATATATATATATATATATATATGTGTGTGTGTGTGTGTGTGTGTGTGTGTGTGTGTGGAGAAAGAGAGAGAGAGAAAGAGAGAAAGAAAACTAATCAATACGTCGGTACTCTAAGTACTTGGGTAAATTTTGATTCAAAATTTTAACTGTGTAAAGTTCGATCTCTGCGACTAATGGAAAAGCGATCGTTTAAGTGCATTAACAAGTCAGATTATGTTGACAAATAAATATATGTCACTTAAATTGATGATTCTTTCATCGTTTGACTATGGACAAATAAATGTTACGAGGTATTCACATAGATATAAACAAACTAAGATGAATTGATATACATATATATATATATATATATATATGTATATATATATATATATATATATATATATATATATATATATATGAGATAAAATATTAGGGGCGCTAATTTGAGTAAAAGTATACCAAAATACATAAGATAGATAGATAGATAGATAGATGGATGAATTGGTTCGAAGAAAATGTAAAAAATGAGATTATTTGTATTGCATAAGTTAAACTAAATTTTCAGCCACAAGTAGAATGCGACACAAGGTCAATTTTTAAACAGAGTAAAACTGGTTTGTGTTCAGTTTCTTTCTTCTAGATTGGTTCCTCAAATTAGACTAAAGAACACAGTCTTCTCTATTAAACCATCGCTAGTGGGAGAACATGAGCATTAATGCCTTAACCAAAGGCATTAGCACGAAATGAAACGTAGTCTCGACCAGGATTTGAACTCGGTTCACCAAGTCCATTTACTAAGACGATTACCGTTACGCTAAGTGCATCACTTAAACGTATATATGACTATATGCATAGTAGATTTTAGGAATACGTTTAAAAAATTTAAACTTCGATTGCCGTCATCATTAATCTTGATTTGATCATAGCAGATTTAAACTTTTCTAAGGTCTATTTGTTAGCCAAAGTGCTACGTTAATTATCACATTAGCCAATGATCAAACTCAGATGAAATCATTGATAACGATTGATAGTGATTTTCGGATCAGTAAGTCTGTAATTGGAAGCCTGACATAAAGCAATAGTCATCCTGCTTACTGTAGTCTTGTGTCATGCAAAGATGGCCCCCATGCAAAAAGGGGTTGTCTTGGGTATGATACTAAAATGCATCTGTTGGTGAAGCTACAGTTCTGAATGGGGAATATGAAGTACTTCTTCATTATCATTATTCTCAAATTCACTTTGATCCAGAGTGGTCGTCGCTGTTAGGCTCCCATCAATGGATCAATTAGATTTGTTGAAAAACTATACGTATTTAATTGGAGAACTTGATATGTAGCTGTAAACTATTTGTTTTAAGAATATTTATTTGAAGCTATAATCGTTTATTAGGAATTTTTATCATATTTACCCAACCCCTCCGCCCGGGCAGGATATGACACAAGGTCAATCTTTTTTAACCGGAGTTTAACAGGTTT
The DNA here is from genome assembly GCA_963585895.1 of Sepioteuthis lessoniana. Classification (NCBI taxonomy): domain Eukaryota; kingdom Metazoa; phylum Mollusca; class Cephalopoda; order Myopsida; family Loliginidae; genus Sepioteuthis; species Sepioteuthis lessoniana. The sequence continues at coordinate 110,762,828 of OY757906.1, forward strand.
GAATTCAGAGTTTTCCTTCTCCTAGACTAGTTGCCTCACCAAGGCTGAAGAACCTAGTCAGTCCTACTATTTACCCATGGCTGGAGGGAGAATTATTGGATTCATACCTTTCCCAAGGGTATTAGTGCTATGTGAAATGCAATCAATCTCGTCCAGGATTTGAACTCGTGTCGCCGTGTCCATTTCCTACAACTATAACCATTACACCCTGATTGATGATCAACAATACAACTGTGTGCAAACAAAGTATTATTATTAAAGAGAAATAATTACTTAAACAATATCATTTTAAGTATCAATAGAAATAATTGAAACTATAGAAGTGTATGTTTGACCATCTAACTGTGGGCAAACAGATGACTGTTACATTGAATGGTTTGTGCTATGCCTGAAACCATTGTATCTGTGTGCAAACAATTGATTGTTAAAATGAATTGTTTGTGTTATGTAGAAATGCTTGAACGCATTTAACTGTGCAAACAAATGACTGTTAAATGAATTGTTTGTGTTATGTAGGAATGCTTGAACACATTTAACTCTGCAAACAAATGACTGTTAAATGAATTGTTTGTGTTATGTAGGAATGCTTGAACACATTTAACTGTGCAAACAAATGACTGTTAAATGAATTGTTTGTGTTATGTAGGAATGCTTGAACACATTTAACTGTGCAAACAAATGACTGTTAAATGAATCGTTTGTGTTATGTAGGAATGTTTGAACACATTTAACTGTGCAAACAAATGACTGTTAAATGAATTGTTTGTGTTATGTAGGAATGCTTGAAACCATTTAACTGTGTGCAAACAATTGACTTTTAAAATAAATTCTTAGTATTATTATAGGAATGTTTTAAACCATCAATGAGCAAACAAATGATAACTATTTTTAAAAGATAGTTGTGTTATATAGGAATACTTGGAAATATTTATCCGTGTGAAAAATTGAATTATTGGTATTACATAGCAATAGTTGGGACCATTTCACTGTGTGAATAATGTTGAATTGAATTCCTTGTGTTAAATAGCAATATTTAAACCAATTTAACTGAGTGCACAGAAAATGATTAATGCGACCAATACTTGAAATCATTGTGCCCGAACAAATGATTAATACTAAATAGAATTATTATTATTATCATTATTATTATTATTATATAATCTTTCAAAAGTTTGCAAACAAATGTGGGCTGTTAAATTGAATTGTTAGTGTTACATAGCAATACTTGAAACCATTCAAATATGTGTAAACAAATGATTAATTGTAAATAGGATTATTCGTGTTAGATAAGAATATTGAAATATTTAAAATGTACTCTACAAACTACAGGGTGAAACGATAAAATTGTCGTCCTAAAGAAAACAACACTACAGCTTTTTACTAAAACTTTTTATCAAAACATCAATTCGGGTAACTTTATGTAGTAGAGCTGACATCTATTCAATGTAGCCACCTACAGCCTCAATCACCACCTCGATACGGATCCGGAACTGAGAACATGCCTTTTCCACAAGCACCGGTGGGAGCTCGACGAATACTCGGCGGATGGTGGCGATCAGGCTGGCGTTGGTGTTGCGGGAGGTCATTTTGGTGATGTTCTCGACGTATGACCAAACAAAGTAGTCCAGCGGGTTCAGGTCGGAGAAGGAGGGGGCAGTCAGAGAAGGGTACAAAGTCGTAGCACTCCTTCTGAAGCCAAGCCTGGGTCTCTTTGGACTTGTGGGTCGGCGCCGAGTCCTGCTGCCACACCCAGGATCTGCCACCGGCCACCTGATTGCACCAGGAGATCACCACACTCTTCAGCACATCCAGGTACTCTTTGGTGTTGACTTTCAAGCCGACTTCGAAGATCTGAGGTGGCATGATGTGACTCACTTGAAACCACACCAAAGACCATAACTGTAGCCGGACACTTTATTTTCATCCCGTTGGGCACGTTGAACCGTCCGGATTTGCATTTTGAGGGTGCTGGCAATGGTCCTGTTGACATAACTTGGATTGGTAGAGAGTATGAGTCGTACAGCGGTGCATCTCCGATCTCGCTCGTTGAACATTGTGTCACTTTTAGACATGATAGAAGGCTCCTATCGCTTTTAGTATTTGTACACAACTTACCAACTAGCAGATGCTCCACAACAAAAAAAAAGAAAACCGGTTTTCATTAAACGGAAATGGAATCATGTCATCTTTTCTAGGCTGTCAATTGTATCGTTCCACCCTGTATTCGTTTACAAATCATATATATTTAATATGTATGTATAAAAAGGATTTGGAATTGAATAACCTGTAAAAGTTGATAAGCCGTGAAACTCAACTAAACCGAACCAAGCATGGATCTGTATGCAAATGAATTGAGCTAGATAAGAATTCTTTATATGTGTTCGCCAATAATCAGGGAGATCTAGGTTCAATCCCCGGTCGCGTCATACGAAAGAC
>OY757906.1:110770263-110785263 GCA_963585895.1 Sepioteuthis lessoniana
TGATGACAGCCTCTGAGCTTAGGGAATAACCAAGCGTCACAGGGAGAAAGGTCTGGACTATAAGGAGGCTAAGGAACTGTCTTGATTCCCATCTTGGTCAAATAGTCTGTGACAAGGTTAGAGTTCTGGACTGGTGCATTGTCCTGGTGGAAATGCCACTGACCCGACTTGAAGAGTGCTGGCCTCTTCCCAAGGAATCTCTTCCCGAACTCCCTTAAAAACTCAGCATAGTAACCCTAACCCTAACTCTTTGGCAAATCAACTCTGGTGTATTGACTTCCTTACTCCTTCCACACCTCTCATCATCCCTCACAGATTCCCTGTCTTCCTTGAATCTCTTATGCCACTCAAAAACTGATGCTCGATTTATGCAAGATCCTCCAAAAGCAGTCGGAAGCATTCCATACGTTTCTGTGACATTTTTTCCAAGTTTAAAACAGAATTTTATTGCATATCGTTCTTCTAAAATGTCCTCACATCCAGGTTGCATTTTTGAAATTCACCAGCTGTGATAATCAGGCTTTAGTAGAGTGATTTCCAATTGCTGCTGTATCTGTTCATTTGAAGCTGAAATCATAAAAATTGGTCAGTCATCTCATAAGATATATAGCAATAACATACTGAATTTCCAAGAGTCTACGACAATTTTAAATGCCTCTACAAAAAATGTCTGGAAATTTGTGGAAGGCACCTTGTATATATGTAAATCATTGTAGATAGATAGATAGATAGATAAAAAGAAAAAAACTGAATTGTATATCCAAAAGCAATTCTATTCTCCATTGCTTTTTAATAAACTCCTCAGACAACCAGAAGAAAATACCATTACCAGTACCAACTCTGCTGGTTTACAGCAATCTTTTTTGCAAAGTGTTTTTCTTCACCCCTGCTGGATATTTCTTTAGTTACCATCCCAAGCTTACTTCCTCAACTAAAAAATTGATTCTCACAAACAATTCTCTGAAGAGAAATAACCGAAAGAAAGGATCCCCTTTTTAAGGATTCTAATTCATTTTTATGATTTTAAGATGTTCTTAACACCATGCACTCCCATTTTAAAGCAATATATATATATATATATATATATATATATATATATATATTGTTTAAATAATCATCATCATCATATCGTGCTGGCAGCACGGATATCCCTGACCCTCTCTCGCCACTCCTCCCTAATGTTCATCGCCCTAGGTAGGTCTTCAGGACAGCATCCTGTATCCTCACATAGCTGCTGAATGTACGTTCGAGCTGGTCGTCCTACTTTTGCGCGGCCATGTGTGGGGATCCATAAGAGTACATCTCTTATGAGTTCATCTCTGCTTCTCCAGCAGTGTCCTGCATGTCTGGTTCGTCTAACTTGAATAGTTTTCGTGATAGGGGGCAGGTGGCCGTACAGTTGGTGTCTTGTGGGGTGTTGCTGCCAGGACTTGTTCAGGATTGCACGCAGCATTCTTGTGTAATTGCCATCTAGTTTCTTCTCCAGCCGTTTTGTTAGCGTCCATGTAGTGCATCCATATAGCAGTATCGATGTGACCGCTGCCTGGAAGAAACTGCGTTTCATTTTATCGGTTAGGTCTGATTTCCATATAATCGATAGCCTATTGATAGCTGTCCATGCTTTCGTTAGCCTCGTTTCGATGTCCTTTTCGGTTGATTCGACGCTGCTTCCTAGGTACGTGAATTTGTCTACTAGTTTAAGTGGGGTTCCTTCTAGAGTGGAGATGTCCCCCGTTTGGTTATAGCACATATATTCTGTTTTGTGTGCATTAACATAGAGGCCTATGCTTGCTGCTGCTCGTTCCAAACTATGCAGAAGTGTTTCGGCTTGGTCAGGTGTATTTGCCAGTATCGCTATGTCATCGGCGTAGTCGGCGTCGGTAATTGTTGTTGCGGGGTATCTTCTGCTTCTTTTCTTCGTCAGTTCGAAACCATTCTCTTTGATTTTGTCAATCGATGTTCTAAGTACGTAGTCTAGACAAATGATAAAGAGGTACGGGGCCAGCGTGTCCCCTTGTAGCACTCCTGCTACAATGTCAAAGTATTCTGTGTCTCCATCCGGTGATCGTACTTAATAATAAGAAATTTAAAAATTTAAAGATTTCCATTATAGATCTATTTCGCTTATTCCAGTTCGTCAGATGGTATTCAAATGGAATTCTGTGGATATTCATAGTCATTATTTACTTGGTATATATATATATATATATATATATATATATATATATATATATATATACGGATTTGTATGCTAATAGTGATACTGTAACTTTATTTTGAACGAGTTGTTAAAGCTCATTTGTTTGCACACAGATAAATCGTTTCAAGTATTCATATATGATACGAATAATTTGCACACAGCTGTATAATTTCAATTAAGTACATATAATAATTCTTTGAAAATGATTGAAAAGTTCTATTTGATTCATAGATCAACAGAGTGGACCTGGGAGTTATGCCAATGACTGGATACTGCATATTTCCGAAATCTCCAAGACTGAAGACTCACCATCAGATTAGGTGTAATGTCATATCCAGGACTATGGTTATGGGGTGCCTACGACGCTGCAGAGGTTTAGTCGATGTATTCTGGAACCCTAACCGAAAGGGCGGTCCATGATTTTTGTGTACACATATCTTCATATTATTGTCTATGTCATGAATATATTACTCTAAACCGTCCAGTGCCATCCGGCAGAAGGTTTTAAATGCTTCATAAAGTTTTGAGACTAACTATTCCTCAGTTTTTGGAAGCTAAATTCACATTTTCTATCCAAAAGCAACGAAAAAAAAAGCGTTACTTTTTAGTTTAGTTTCCTTGGGGTTTTGGAGGGTTTTTTTGCATATCAACGTTCGTGGGTAATTTAATACCTATTCCATCCGTGCAGAAGAGCAGTAGTGGTACTATTTAGCCGATAGTTAGGAGTATAAGGGTGTTCAAACCTTCCCCAAAAGGTATTAGTCCGAAAGTAAATGTAATAGTGCGACTGGAGTTCGAACTCGCTTACAAAGATATCTCCGTCCAGTACGTTCGCCACTACGCTACGAGCACTTCTTCCTCTTTAGACGCCTTAAACAACAACAAAATACTATGATAATAAATACAAGTTTTATAGACAAGTAATAAAAAGAACATTTTCTGAACAATATCAGTAAATTTCTGGTTTGGTTCTTGTTTTTCTGTCTTCTGTCTATAATCAGTGTCTGCAATTCAGAAAACATGAATTTTTCCCTTTCCATTTTTACAATCCCTACATCCATAATTTGTTTGCGTTCTACTTGGATGGGACAGACTGTCACTAAAGACAGGAAAGTTTTGTATTTTGGGTCCGGAAACATGATAGGAAATCAATGTTCCTTTAGACAATCTTCCCTTAGACGATTTTACACATGAAAATCGACGATATATGCAGACAGCAGGGGGCCTGAAATTCGGCGATAGTGGCATTCACTAAATTAATATATTTTCATTTTCAGTCGGTCTCTTCTCTATATACAATTTCAGACAACGTAAGTTAGTTTTCACTTCTCATGGTGTGCTTTGAAAAGGCATGAAAGCACTTTTTCTAATAGCTCATCTCCGATAGTATCTCCAATTGTATGCATGTATTCACGCAACTGCTTCGCCTCCAGAAGGATAAAACACAAGGTCAATTTTCGTACAGCTTGTTTGGATTAATAATTTTCCGTCTTCTAGATAGGTTGCTTTACCAAGGCTAAAGAACCCCCACAGTTCAACCGTTTACTTTCAACTGGTTGCTTTACCAAGGCTATTGAACCCCTTCTGATCTACTGTTTATTTTTAGACTGGTTACTTTACCAAGGCTAAAGAACCCCCACTGCTCAAATGTTTCATTTCAAACTGGTTGCTTTACCAAGGCTAAAGCACCCCCTCTGGTCTACTCTTTATTTATAGACCGGTTACTTTACCAAGGCTAAAGAACCCCCACAGCTCAAATGTTTACTTTCAAACTGGTTGCTTTACCAAGGCTAACGAACCCCCTCTGGTCTACTGCTTTTTTGGGGAGCATTAGTCAATTCAATCTTTTTCACAAGGAAATAGCCCAATGTGAAACGCAGACTAATCCATGATTTTTACTCTGGCCACTGATTCCATTTCCTTCGGTGATAATCGTTACTATATGAGCGCCTATTTGCTTCATAAATCATGTTAAACCTGCTATATATCACTTGAATATGAGCCTCGTCAAGTAACTTGCCGAGAAATAATTTTAGCTTACCACCTCGACGATCTACAAAGTCGTGCAATAGTTTAAACGTAGTAAGCAAATTCGAACTCCTGTCACGCCATTACGTTCACTGTTGGACTTGGGCCGGTTACGCTATTACGTTCACATCGAAATTATACCCTTGGGAAAGGTATGAATTCCCTTATCCCCTTGCTATGGGTTAAATAGCACCACAACTGTTCTTCTACAAAGATGGCTTTGACATTTAATAAAACTGCAAAGCTTGATATGCCATCAAACAAAAAATATATATATCCTTAGGAAAGGTATGAACCCTCTTTTATTTCAAGCTATTGGTTAAATAGTGCTACAACTGTTTTTCTACAAGGATGGCTGTGTTATTAAATAACCGGCGAAGGTTGATATCCCATTAAAACTAAAGAAACTGAAATAATACCAATTGATTAAATTGAATCTTATAAACATTAATTCTATTTTTTTATGATGTAATCTGAAAATAGTGTAAGTAAAATGAAAAAAAAAATATTGATGATAAATGTACGCTTGTCGAGCTTAAATATTTATCTCTTTCCCGCTAAGTGCTTTCCTATGTTGCTTGCTTTTTTTTCTTTTTTTTTTTTCAGCTATGTTTTTTTTTTCCTGTTTTATTTTGTTTCTTTCTTTTTCATACGTTTAGCCTGCATCTTTCGCAGGCTTTATCTTCTTGCATTCCTGGTTAACAGCAGTGCCACATGTGTGCATATTTTGACATAGGGTGCAGTGAGGCAAGTAGTGAGCTGCTTGGTGCACACTCAATCAGTCAATCGACAAACGCGAATGACATAACAGAAAAAAAAAAAAAAACGGAAAAGAAAAAATAACTCACTGATGCTATCTTGCAGAAATCACGTGATGTTAATGGTATCTTCGAAGGGCGCGCTTGCAGAAAGCGTCATAGAATTCAACCGGGTCAGGAGGAGATGTTCGGCTCATCTAGTTCAGACGTTGCTTCTTTGATTCGCGGTTTTAATAAAATCAATAAAATCCCTTAACGGATTATTTTGTTAACGTTTCAACTGTTCCCGTGTTTCGTCTTTATCCTCGAGAGAAGAGTAGTAGCCCACAAAAAAGGGTTTCCAGTGTATGATACGATACTGCATCTGATGGTGAGGGTCTATTTCTAGAGATCTGGAGGTAGAGTTGTATCCTTTTATTGCCATTTCTCCCAAGTTGAATGGTAACACCTGATAGGATCCAACCAAATCGATCAGTTTAAAAACTATTCATATTCGACAAGAATTGTCAATTATTTGGGTGGAGGTTGGTTTTTATGGGATATCAACCTTTATAGGTTATTGTTGTGTTCTAGTGAACACAAGTAGTAATGATAATAAGACAAACCACGATATGTAAGGTAAATAGTTATATTTACAGGAAAGAGTATTTACAAGAGAGAGATTGTTAGTAATAAGAATATAGGATTAGTGATAGAGTAATGATATACTTCAACAATAGGAACGGCTCTTCTGGTCTGACTTGTAAGCTTCTTCCCAGACTGATCTCCGCTACTGCCATATATGGCAGATGTAACAGCTCATTATGCTGAAAAGGTAGGTGATACCCAACAGTTATTTTACGCCAAATCCATTTTTACACAAATAATCAGTTCTATTTCAAACAATTCAGTTGAGTATGAGAACACAATTTAATTGTCAAAAACATTTCTTTTTCCAGCTATTCAGTTTAGTCGAACAGTTCCAATTCAAACAATTAAGTATAGCATAAGTACAGTTTCAATGTCAAAAACAGTTCTATTTCAAACAATTCAGTTGAGTATGAGTGCACTGTTTAATTATCAAAAACATTTCTATTTCAAGCTATTCAATTTAGTCAAACAATTCTAATTCAAACAATTCAGTTTAGTTTAAGTATATATTTTGTTTACACACAGTTAAATGTCAAAATAGTCCTAGATTAAACAATTCAGTTTAGCGTAAGTACCGTTCCATTTCAAACAATTTAGTTTAGCATAAGTATGCAGTTTAATTCTATTTAACCCGTTGATAGGGCTCTATCAAGTGTTAACATTCCGGACCTGGGGGCAAGGGTAATGAAAGAGTACCCAGCATTCCTCAAGGCTCGAGCATTACTGGAACCTCAACATCAGATTGTTTTGTGTCATGTCCAGGACACTCGTTGGGAGGTGGTCTTACCTCACTGCGGAGAAGTAGTCGGTGTATTCTACAGTCCCAGCCGCCTGAGCAATGTTAATTATTTGTATAAAGAATAGTTACTCTTATGGATCCCCACACATGGCCGCGCAAAAGCAGGGCGACCAGCTCGAACGTACATTCAGCAGCTATGTGAGGATACAGGGTGTTGTCCTGAAGACCTACCTAGGGCGATGAACGATAGGGAGAAGTGGCGAGAGAGGGTCAGGGATATCCGTGCTACCAGCACGATATGATGATGATGATGATAATTGTTTACTAAGGATTATTATAAGCAACTTGAAATCTTATAACTGTGATCAGACAAAGGAGAATTGAAACATAAAAATAATGACATTAAAACATATAATTGTATGTGTTAGATAGAAATACTTGAAACCATAAAACTGTGTGCAAATCTTTTCTATCATATAGGAATACTTTAAATGCAACTGCGTGGTGGCCTCGTGGTGCATTGGTTAAAGCGATAGACTGCAGAATCGAAGCAAGCTTGATCAAACTCCAGTCGCGCTATTACGTTCACTTTCGGACAAATATCCTTGGGAAAGGTATCCTTCTAGCAATGGGTTAAATCGTACCACTACTGTTCTTCTAGGAGAATGGCTTTGGCATTAAATAACCTAAAAAGGTTGATATGCCATTAAACAAATAAACCAAACCAAACCTTTAAATAAAACTCTAAAATATATGTATTAAGAATAGTTACTTGAAGCTATAATTCTTAACTAACGATTATTATTACTTACTTGAAACCATATAACCACGTGCAAACAAATGATTTTTGTCGAATAGAAATAATTACTTAAAACTATATAATAATTAGAATTAGATAGGAATACTTGCAATCATACAACCGTTTGCAAATTATTTGCCTGATAAAATTATACTTGGTATCATGTAACTGAGTACAGAAAAAACTCTTAAAATAAGTACACAACACTGTAAATATAAATTTCTTATAAACGCAGTTCCTTCATACATAGGCATTAAAAAAACTACACAGGTTCAAATACCGACCATGTCAATCCGTCTTTAAACTTTTTAATTCTCAGTATTGTTGTTGCCGCTGCAGCTGTTTTGTTTTGTTTTGTTTTGTTTTAATGTCAAGTATCTACAACAGTAATAAAAAAATATATTTCATTCTTTCAATCAATGTTCTTACTTAAGCCAATATAACTTGTATTGTTAATATTGTCAATAAAATTTCAAAAAAGACTGTACAAGCGACTATAATTTGCTTGATTTATTTTTTAAAGCTAGAATAATCTTTTAAAAGGGAATTGTTGTTTAGCCATCTTTTTCTCCAGCCCTTAGTTCGTTCTTTATCCCTCGCTGTTCATTCCTTTTTTACTGGCCACTCTATTTTCTTTGCTTGAATGAATAAGTGAGAAGTTTTCTTTTGTGCACACATAACTTGATACATATGTATACACAATTTATATTTATTTATATAATTACAATTCCAGCAAGCAAGTCGAGAAATTATATTTAGGAAAGAAAAAAATTCAAACTAACCAGTGGCTCTCAGAATTAGTGCTAAATGATTATCAAATTTCACGGGAGACACCTACTTCCTATTTGAAAGTATATTGTTTGTAGGTAATGTTATTCTTAAATGAGTTAGAGCTCATTTATTTGCACGCAAATAAATGGTTTTAAGTATTGCAATCTAACACAAATAATTCAAATTAATATTAATCATTTGTTGACACATTGTTAAGTGGTTTTATTTATTGCTAGCACGAACAGTTTTATTTAATCACAATTAGATGGTTTCAGTATTGATATTTAACACCAATTTTTCTATTCAACATTATTCATGCGTTTGCACAAAGTTAAATGAATCCACGTATTTCTATTTTATAACCAATAATTCAAAATTAAGTCATTTATTTGCACACAGTTAAATAGTTTCAAGTATTTCTATGTAACACTAGCAATTCAACATGATATCAGTAATTTGTTTGCACTCTCTTAAATGGTTAAACAGTTCCACTAGCAATTCAACTTGATATCAGTAATTTGTTTGCACTCACTTAAATAGTTAAACAGTTCTATTTGACCCACACATGGGACCCTGAGAGGCATTACCGTTCCAAATCAGAGTGAACCTGGAAATAATGGCAATGAAAGGACACTCCTCTTTACCCAGAGGTCCAGGACTAGAGCCTCACCATCAAATAGTTTAGCGTCATATCCAAGGCACTCGTTGGTCAGTGATTTTACCCCTCTGCAGAGATGCAGTCAGCGTATTCCACAGCCCTATCCGACAGGTCTACTTTAAGCAGGAGAGACTTGCCTTTGCTCTAAAACGTAAAAGTATGTCCAAGTAGTTTTGCTTCTATTCAAAACTACAGGTTATTTTATAAACGACTGAACTTATGACGCTATAAAGTATTTTAATATATCCTTGGGATAATCAATTAAAGAGACAATAGTATACTCGCATCTCAAGCTATTGTTAGTGTGTTCGAGAAACAGTGCTCTAGTTATCAAACGTCAAATTTAAGTTAATTTACTCGAACAAAAATTAACAATTATGACAAGGCCTAATTCAAAAAAGAGAAAATTTTATTAGGAATTCTCCCAGATGACAGAAAATCAAAGATGAATCAAACAGAAATATTATTAAGTACAATAATAGATTAAATTACTTGTGTATGTTGTCTGCACTGGGACTTCGACTAATCATTAATCTACAGCATAGAACATTTTTATCATAAAAATACAACTCAATATGACATGAAACACTTTAAATTCTTTTTGCTTTTTTTTCCTTTTCAAACGATTATTTGAAAAATTTCAAGAAAATGGTTTGATTTGTTTTCTTTGTTTAATAGCGTATCAAACTCTGGAGGTTATTATATACCAAACCTATCCTTTTATACGAACTCCAGTGATAATATTTAACTCATACCTGGTGGATAAAGTGGTTCATACCTTTCCCAAGGGTATTAGTCCGAAAGTTAAGGTAATAGTGTAAGTGGTGTTCAAATTCTCTTACTTTGCAGTTGCAGTCAAGCACTACAGTCATTACGCCACGGTGACTCTTTCCTTATGAAAGGGTCTCAAACTCAATGATAATGTTCTCTGAATCCTCATTATTTTAATCTTAGCTATTCCCGCTGATAAGATATTAACAGTGCTACTTCGACTTATTAGCTCATTATCCCCACTCTACTTAATAATATTGGTATTCTCGCTTAAGGAAAGAGCTTTGCAATGAGTAGTGGCTGATTTAACGCATCGCATACGTTATCATCCCCGGTAACAATGCTGCTGTTTGTGAGTCAAGCTATTATTATTGTTATTATTATTTACTCATTAGAGCTTTTAACATCAGCGTTGAGTGACAGCAAGTCTCCTCAAGTTTCCAGGACTCTTCTTAGTATTCTGGCCGTTCTCAATAAAGTAGAGGTTAGATGGTCTCCACTCGTCCGCCAACTTCCAAGTCTTCCTGTCCCTTTAGTAATCTTTTAGTTACGGTTCCAAATTGCACCAATTACAATTGGTATAATTGTAACCTTCATGTTCCATAGTTTTTTCAATTCCCTATCAAGGTCGAGGTACTTATCCTTCTTTTCACAGTCTTTCAGTTTTATTCTGTGGTCAGCCGGGACAGCAAAGTCGACAATTTTGCAAGTTCTCTTCTTTTTGTTGATTATTATTTGGTCTGGTTTTCTGGCCGAGATTAGGTGATCCGTGTGTATGTCAAGGTCCCATAGGAGTTTATGCGTGTTATTTTCTAGGACAGGTGTTACCATTTGTTTGTATGGCCAAATTTCAATTTCTTGCACGTCTCCCAGTGGATCACCTTGCCGACCCAACCGTGTCTAGTCTTATATTCCTTCAGCGCTAATTTGCTGCATTTGCTTAGCGGTAACTGATAGTCTTTCCCTGGAGTTTGGATGACAGCAAGTCTCCTCAAGTTTCCAGGACTCGTCTCAGTATTCTGGCCTACCTTAACAATGTGGTTGTTAAGATAATCTCAGGCGGTCCTTCGATTTCCAACTCTTTCAGCCCGCAAAACCAGTCCTTTGAAGATCGTTCCAAGTATATCATTGAAACTAATTACCACCATTACCTCCCTATTCTATTACTTTTTAGTTCTCCGGCAATGTCTAAGTACTAGTCAATCTTTTCGCTTTCTTTGATTTTCACGACATGGTCTGCTGCAACGAGAAAGTCTACAATTCGATAGAATCTCTTTTTCTGTCAACAAATACTTGGTTTAGTCTTGTGGTCGGAATTAGGTGATCCGTTTGTATCTCAACTTCCCAGTGAATTTTCAACGTCTCATTCTCCAGAACGGATTCCGGTTTTATACCTTTTAGTAGTATGGTCAAGTTTCAATTTCTTGCACACTTCCCAGTCGATCACCTTACCCACCCACTCCTGTGTAGTCTTATATTCCTTTTGTGGTAGCTTGCTACATTCTTTCATTATGTGATTAATCGTTTCGTTTCTGTCATCATGTAACTGACACTTGTTATTCTGTTGCGTCTTATCTATTATCGCTTAAACATGGTTTGTCCTTATGACTTTGTTTTGTGCTGTTATTTGAAGAGATTCTATTTCTCTCTGAAGGTTTCTCTAATTTAGCCATGTCCTGGTCTTCACATGTAAGATGTCGTCAGTTTGTCGCTTGTAATATGTACAGAAATGTTTTAGCACACCGCGATCAAGGAGGCGGCTTGGCTCTTCCAGAGTCATGCCGGGGTTTCTGTCGGAGCCGATATGATGCAAAAATAACCCGAAATCGACAATGAAGACAGTTGCATCACTGAAGACCTCCTTGATGCATCTAGGATGTATGATTGAAATTTCTCTTAATTTCTGGTTCCTAGTTGTCGTTACTTTTCTATGGATCTTTTAACTGTTTGGGCTGTTTCTGGTCACTATAAATATTATGATAGTTATTGTTATTATTATCATAACATTAGGTTCATAATGCTACTATCATATTTACCAACCCCTCCACTCGGGCAGGATATGACACAAGGTCAATTTTTAAGCGGAGTTTAACAGGTTTGAATTTAGAGTTTTCCTTCTCTTAGACTAGTTGCCTCACTAAGGCTGAAGGACCTAGTTTGTCCTACTATTTATCCATAGCTGGAGGGAGAGTAATTGGATTCATACCTTTCCCAAGGGTATTAGTGCTATGTGAAATGCCATCAGTCTCGTCCAGTATTTGAACTCGTGTCGCCGTGTCCATTTCCTACAACGATAACCATTACACCACGGGCACCTCCAAATAATACAACTATTGAGTTTGAAATTCCTTCTTAAATATTTCATCTAATGTACATTTAAAAAGTTTATTCCAAGAATTACTTGGGCAAAAACAATATTACTTTATTTCACAAAAATTCATTGACGACGTTCTTCAACCTTTCACAGAAAAATCGAAAGCAGCATATTTCTGAGGAAGGTTAAAAATTATAGCGACCGAAACTGTCTGATAAAAATTACGAAGATCAATAAAACAGACGAAATACGACTTAGATAATGCAGAATCAATTATTCAAAAACACGAACTCATAAGCGACATTATCTTTTGAACTCCGGCAAAAAAACGCGTGAGAGTTGACAAAAAATGCAAAGACTTACATTAGCTCTGTGAGGACACAAGATGCAGCCTAGAACAGCCTACGAATGGTTGATAGGGATGAATGGCGAGAGAGAGAGAGCGAGTCAAGGAAACCTGTGCTGTAACCTGGACTTGATGATAAGGATGATAATGATAGCTTCTTTGGTTACAAGTATAGCATCGTCAGCAAATACTACCACGTGGTGCGATGTAATTATAAAAAAAAAACAGCAGTGCGAAGAAAAACGAGTTTACAGAGTTCAACATCTCTTCTATTGGACTAAGTGTTACAAATTGTACTCGATTTCGAACCCCGGACGGGTCACGCCGAGATCACTATGTCTAAGTGATGACAGTTGCTGGCCAGACGATGTCACTCACCCGAGACGGATGTGGTGGTGAACTGTAATATAAAACAAGGGGTTTCTTGATTCTGTCTCTTTTTCCTTTTGATGTCAACGATGCGAGGAAACAAAGTTTGCGTAAATAGAGAACGAGGAATGAATTAAAGATATGAACATAGTCCCATTCCTAGACAAAAAAAAAAAAGAATCTAGCCTGCCCGTAGTGCCTGATACCTATATCTTCCTGCTTCAACTGCATCAGAGACTGAAACGGGAGAATGAAACAAGGTGATCCTAACGCTAAGACGGGTTGTTTTATTTTGCTTTGTTTTTTGCTCTGTTTTTTTTGTTTTTTTTTTTTTTTTGCTTTTTTTTTACCCTCACCACCTAATAATTAGCCATCATTGACAGAGAAGTCGTTGATGACTGCGCTATACAAGCCATCAGGATATTTTCCATTCAAAATTTTGTGTAATCTTGAAAACAACTTAGCAGAATAAATCAAGCAACCATCTGTTTTCTTCAATGGTTTAATATCTGAAGGTCAAGGAAATTTTTCTATGATCAGCGGATGAGGATGATATAAATAAGTCATTATTTACCACATTGGCAGCAGAAAAAGATTTGAAAAGGATAAGGATTAATTCTGAATGAATTTCTAATTAATGTATTGGAAATCTTTTTACTTACACAATGAAACTTAAGCTGAATGCGTCTCCACCTTTAACCTCCCATTGGTCAATTGTTATGAACTAGAATTCTTTTGCTTTCAACTTCTTTCTTGTGTTCCCTGAAAATATTATGTTATCCTTGTACAAGAGGTCGTTGATCTTTTTCTTTCCTTTTGTTGAAGAACTCCAGTCCTTTGCAATTAGCGGGATTAGATTTAGTGGTATCATGACTACAACACGTAATGAAAGAAAAGAGCATGTTTTGTGATACTTACCTCTGCTAAGTATGTTCATTCTGCAGTCAATTCACTTTAAAGTTTTTCATACGAGGTAATGTTTATTCCCATCTCATATTTGTTAAATTGACACAAAAGACTTAAATGCAAGTTGGGGGGGCTGTTACCTCCGAAAAAAGTTTCACATTCCAAAAACGTAAGAGTTGTGTTTCAGAAGTCAATGGAAACAGAGTGTAAACAAACCACTATATCAACAAAGATTATATATATATATATATAAGTTGGCGACCGTAGTTGAGAGCAAACCGAAGGATCCCATTTCATTAGCTACAACGCCGAGGTGTAAGGAGCGGCAAATCAAATAGAGTACCCGAGCCTTGAACAGAGGTATGTCATGATATCACTGGTGGCTGAGAAGGGCAAAACATGTGAAATGTACAGAATAAAATGTGATGTGATCGAAGAAGCATATTTCAGTCAAAAAATGTATACGAATGGGCTTAATATAGGTTACCCACTTTGAACCTGAGTGGCAAAGCCAGTTCATGGAGGAGTAACACATCGACTCTCCAGAAATGAAAATGTTTTGGGCGCAGCGACCAGTAAATAAGGTCATGATGACAGTTGTATGAGACATGAAAGGACCGATAACTATTGATTTTCTTGAAAATGTTTCAAATGTAAAAAGTGTTTCCTCTTGCCAAATTTTTATGCAAAATCCGCCTTATTTATTGAGTGAATCTCGTATATGCATGTTATGAATATATTTCCGTAATATACAACATATCTGTCAATCTTCTTCCCTCTGTCTCTTTCTCTGTCTCTGTGTCTCTCTCTTTCTCTCTCTCACACACACACTGTCGATGTATTCACGCGCGTGCGCACACACACACACACACACACACACACACACACACACACATATATATATATATATATATATATATATAAATTAATAAATCTTATTTAATAACGGTTATCTATCGATTCCTCTGATTTTTTTTCAGATTCACGAGCATACACACACTCACACTCACTCAACCACACATATATCTATTTCATGATATATGTTCCCATTTTCAGTATTTTATATATTGCTCATATATAAATAAGTGCAGACAGATGATTTTATATTCTGTGAAAATATATTCTCATTAAGCAAAAATATTTTTCGATCTATGTATGCCCCTTTCCATTATAAAATATATAAAGATTATTATACACATATTTACATATATATATATATATATATATATGTGTGTGTGTGTGAGTGTGTGTGTGTGTGGGTTAATAAGATATATTTTCCTATTACGATATAAGCATTATGTGCGTGTACGCGTTTATGCTCGTGATGTATATATATATATATATATGTATTTAGGCACATATATATGTCAATAATTATTTAACTATAAACACACACACACATATATATATATATATATATATATATATATATATATATTTGTGTATGTACTTATATTTTCTACATTTCTGTTATATGCAGAAGATTCGCACGACAAATTTTTAGCATGTCAGAACTTTTTGCTGTGCTATTGATATTCATCATAGAATTAATAGACAGGTTATATTTGTATTGAATAGATTGTAGTAAACAAGCTGGGCTGCGACATTGTAGTAAGAGAGTTCGAATTTCAGTCGGGGTATTACATTTATTTTAGGACTAATATCTATGGGAAAGTCATGAATTGTTTTATTCTCCCAGCTATGGATTAAG
>OY757906.1:110787763-110925263 GCA_963585895.1 Sepioteuthis lessoniana
GATGGTCTTTCACTAGAGTTTGGGTGACACCAAGTCTCTGCACTTGTTTTGTTGGGGGTTTTTGTTATTTATTTTCCGTTGTTTTTTGGGGGGCAGTTAATATAAGGAATAAGAAGAGGAAATTGAATTGGTTTTGTTCTTGGAATATCTTGCATCATTTAGGTATGGAAGCCCAGTGCATCAAATACCATACATTTACAGATTTGCCCAACATGTCTTGCAGTCATTGCTGAAGATTGAGTAGACAAGACGTCTGGTAACATCTAAAACTCCTTTCTCGTTGCATTATCTTCACAGATCCCAATACGATCAAACAAACAAATTTTGTAAAAATAAGAATAAATTAAAATGTAGGATAAAAATCTAAAAAGAAGATTGAAAAAGAAAATTCAAGAATTAAAAAGCACCATTTTTTTTTAATTCAGAGCCAAGAGAAAAAAATTAAACAAAACAATAAGCCTTAAAATCGCAGAGAATTTTAATGAGTTTCATTTTCTTGGACAGATTCTGCTTTGTGCAAATATCATTTGCCGGCGAGGCCAAATTTTATTTTCTTGCATAATTCCCCGTGGTTAACCTTCCCAATTCAGTCATACGTTCCCTTGTATTCCCTTTGTGCCAATTTATGGCATTTGGTTATTAAAATATATCAACTCTCCACTCTAAGTTTCCCAACACCGATGATAACTTTTTCAACAGTTGAGATTTGCTAAATTTTTATATTATAATATCTGTTCTACATCTTTTTTTTTTTTTTTTTTTTTGTACGGCAAATATACTTTTCACTTTAAGTATGGTCATTTCTTAATGAATCTACCGCTGTTTTAATTTTCAGCGAACGTTGGGCGTTCTAATTTTAATTAAATCTCTCTATGTATTTTAAGGTTGAATTGAAATATTTCAGAAAAGATGTTAAGAAAAGGGAGTTAAGAGTGCATTTTTGGTAACTATCAGAGGAATTACGTAACAGAATTTATATATATATATATATATATATATATATATATATATATATTATCTTAATTGTATGTATGGTCTCGACATAGATTCTTTTTTTTTAATCTTGAGGTGAGATGATTGTAGGAAGTGGAGATGCTTAAAGAGGCATGAAAACTAATAATAATAACAGATAACATATATATATATATATATATATATATATATATATAGAGAGAGAGAGAGAGAGAGAGACATTCAGACAGATAGACAAAGAGAGAGAAAGAGAGAAATTGACAGAAACAAGGAGAAAGGAGTGGAGAATAAGAGAGAGAAGCAATGATCAAACATCTATCTATTTAGTTGGTATCACATTCGCATAATTGGCTGAAAACATAAATATTTTTCGTGAGATCTATCAATATGAGAGTTGAGTGAAGAACGGCGCAGTTAAGCACTCGAACAAACAACTCTCCAATACCCCCTTACCTGTCCATAGACCCTAAAACCTCCATACCTTTTACTGAGGGAATAGACACACACACACACACACACACACACACACACACACACACACATATATATATATATATATCATCATCATCATCATATCGTGCTGGCAGCACGGATATCCCTGACCCTCTCTCGCCACTCCTCCCTATCGTTCATCGCCCTAGGTAGGTCTTCAGGACAACAACCTGTATCCTCACATAGCTGCTGAATGTACGTTCGTGCTGGTCGTCCTGCTTTTGCGCGGCCGTGTGTGGGGATCCATAAGAGTACATCTCTTATGAGTTCATCTCTGCTTCTCCAGCAATGTCCTGCATGTCTGAGTAAGGCTTAATTGTAGTTGAACGGAAACACAATTTGCTTTTAATTGCTTGGTTTTCGAAATTTAAACCTTGAATATTAAGCAAAAAGAATCAAATATAATTGCAATCAATATATCAAGGCATGCATTTACTCATGTTTTAAATGCTAAATTTAAATGTTTTAACAGAATTAAATCTATGAATAATAAAAATAAAGTCTTTTTAAATCTTGTTTATAATCGCTTGGAGAGTTTGAATAGGAAGATTCACATTGATGTTTAGAACTGTTCATTTGAAATTCCCTACTCAAAATCCTTAGCGAGAATCCCCGTGGCGTAGTGGCTAACGTGCTAGAATGCAACATCCTACTAATTTAGTTCGAGTTCAAGTCTCGCGGTTACATTTACTTACCGACTAATACACTTCGAAAAAGTATGAACCTCGTTATTCTCCTAGCAATGGATAAAATAGAACTCCTCCGGTTCTATGAAGATAGCATGAAATAAGGCACTAATGTCGATTTGCCATTGTGCAGAAACAAACAAGAAAGCAAACAACTAAATAACCTCTTCAAACTTCAGCAATAAAGAAAAATACTTTTTTTTACCTTCGTCAAAAATTTATCACATGACTATACAATATAAGGGCTTCTTAAGGAGGATGATATAGACTGCAGGAGATGAAGGAAATTTAGGCTACGGGAATAAAAGTATAGGTTTCCCCAGAGGGTGAATTTACTAGTTTGCTGGTTGGTTGGTTGGTGTTTGGGTTTATGGTATTTGATGCCAAAATCATTTTTATACAAATAATCAGTTCAATTTTAAACAATTCAGTTTGGCATGAATACACAGTTTAATTGTCAAAAACATTTCTATATCAAGCAATTCCGTTTAGTCAAACATTTCTTATTCAAACAATTCAATTTAGTATGAGTATAGTTTTTGTCCACACACAATTAAATATCAAAACAGTTTTTTTTTTATTTCAAGTAATTCAGTTTAGCATATGGACACTGCTTAGTTCTATTTGACTAATAGATACGTCCCTATCGGGTGATACCACTCCGGACCAGAGTAGACCTGGGAGGGATGGCAGTGAAGAGGTACTCCTCATTCCCCAGTATTACTCACCATCAGATTGTTTAGTATCATATCCAGGACACTCGTTGGGGGGCGGTCTTACCCCCCACCTCCTGCAGAGGTGTAGTCGGAGTAATATACAGCCCCAGCCGACTAGGCAAGACAAGTTTACATTAATAAATCACTTAGTGGGTAGAGTGTTCGCCAATGGTTCGGAAGACCTGGGTTCAACCCCAGGTCGCGTCATACCAAAGACTTTAAAAGTGGCACTTGATACCTCCTTGCTTAACACTCAGAAATGTAAGTTACGTATCAAGGGTAAAGTGGAGCAATCCAGGAAAAGGATTAGCACCCTCCCCTACACCTCGGTGTAGTAGCTATTGAAAAGGGAGCCTTCCGGTCGCCCTCGACTACAGTCGCCAACTTTACTTTACTTTTACTTTATAACAGGAGAACAAAAGTCTCTGGATTATGCAGACTAGTTGCTTGATATAGGACACTTAGCCCAATGCCTTATTGAGTGTAATGACCTCTAGTGATGTGTCATTCAAATACGACCCGCTCAAAACAATTTATTAATAAGAATTTCTGAAAATACCTTTTAATTTTGAAGAAGGATGTATTGATATTTTTTTCGATCTTGATATGAAGTCTATGAACGTATCTAAAGGAATTGGACATTGCTTGCTGAAAGGAAAAAGTGTTCCAAAATATGACTAAGTTTTACTCAACTATTGAACCCATTATACTAAATTTTCTAAGTTCGTATATAGTGGATTCTTGGTTTGTTTCTGTGCCTTATTTACTAAGCGAACAGAATGGCGAATGACCAGCCTATAATAAAAATTATTCTCTTTTTTTTTTTTTTTGGTGTGTGTGTGGGGGGGGGGTTTAACGCTCAAATACTGCTCAGGAGAGCAGGATTAAACCTTAACTGATTTTTTTTCTCAATTATTCCT
This sequence comes from Sepioteuthis lessoniana, assembly GCA_963585895.1. Taxonomy (NCBI): domain Eukaryota; kingdom Metazoa; phylum Mollusca; class Cephalopoda; order Myopsida; family Loliginidae; genus Sepioteuthis; species Sepioteuthis lessoniana. The sequence goes on from OY757906.1 coordinate 110,791,550, forward strand.
GTCAACTTCATAATTAATAGTTTCCTACATTTAGAAAAAAAAACATACTATCTTCAGATATAACATTCAAGTAAAATGGACGAAGAAAAATTAACAAATATTAAATATACCCCGTACTTTAGAAAAAAACTAGTTGCATGGCATAAAAATTGAAATAAGGAGGAAGTAGTAGTGCTTACGACATTACATACAGGTTGTAAGATGGTTTTTTATTAAAAATGAATGAAGTAGAATCGTTTTTATTATTCAAAAGCAATGTTTATCCATTATACATACACCTTGAAAAATGATCATTATTGAAAATAAAAATTGTGTCGCTTTTATTAAAATGTACAATCATTATACATATTACATACGGGTTTTAAATTGGTCATTCGTAAAAATAAAAGACGTACAGTCGCTTTTATTAAAGTTTACGATAATTATTCATACTAAAATGACGTTTTATTTGTTTTCATCGTTTATTTACAACATGTTTCTATCACATTTTCACCAAGCGTGGGCTACGGGAGACGACAACGGCTTGATTTGGAGATTTCAGAAACCTCTAAAATCTCTGTAAATTTATAAATATGTTCAATATGTTCAATTTCAATACCTGACGGGGTAGAATTTGTCTAATTTATTTTTGATATAATTGAGTTTCTAAAGAATTTTTAGCGGGACACTCAATGATATAAAAAAAGGTTTTAGATGATTTAAGGGATCAATTTTTTAAAGTTCACTGAAAAGGCATCAACTGTTTCACTCTTTCCCTCTATTAAGAAATACGCAAAAAAATGATAAAATATTCTTGATATAGGGTGTAAGACTTACCAACTTCACTAACTTGTCGAGTCAGAACAGAAGATCCCTTTCAATTTCGTTGTTTTATGGCACATCAACTGTTGTGAATATGGATTATCTCCTCTTTGATAATCCAAGCTATAAAAGCTGTACATTTCCGCTTGTCAAGTAGACGAGAAGTAAGATTCTTAATTGAATAAAAGATTACTAGACACAATCATTTTTCGTGCTTTTATTACATCAACCTTCGTGGGTTATTTAATACAAAAGCCGTAGGAAAGGCAGTTATAGTATTATTTAATCCATACACGGGGGATGAGAAAGTCCATACATTTCCCCAAGTGTATTAGTCCGAAAGTGAACATTAAAGCGCTGCAGGTGTTCGAACTCGCTTACTCTGATGCTGCAACTCAACACTTTAGCCACTCAGCCACTGGAACTCCCCTACAAGAACTTATGAATGACAGCATACATATACACACACATTCACATGATATATAAATTGTTACAACATAAATTCAGGCTCCATTGGCAGTTATAATTTAGTGAGGCATTGGATGGATTTTAATTTAAGAAAAAAGAAAAGTGTATATATATATATATATATATATATATATATGTGTGTGTGTGTGTGTATGTGTGTGTGTGTGTGTGTGTGTATATATATATATATATATATATATATATTATGAATATTGGAGGTGCTTTGTTTAAAAGAAAAATATTTGTTTGCAATATTTTTCTTGTGGGATCTGTTGAGTTCTAGAAGCATCCAAATGGAATCTCTGTTTTATTTGCTTCTCACCACAGAGCAGAGAAGGTATCGGTGTAATATATCATGGTCAAGTCATATTGGCGCCGGTTTTAACGATAGAACAAAACGATCTCGTGACTCTATGTAAGCAAGAGGCAACCTGCAGAAAAGAGAAAATGCATATTACCATGCACTTCCTGTTTCTCGAATATTGTGAAATTGTTTAGAAGATTCTTGAGAATCATACAGCCCGGCGATGGATAAAAAAGACGATCCCTTCACAAAAGGAGCACAAAGTAGCTTCTAGCCGGTAGAGTAAAGAAATTCCGAGCCCAAGGGTCAGAGTCGGGATTTTTACCCACTAAATTCGAAAAGAGACAACTGATAGGGAACGAGAATACAAGAGACATCTCCTTCATTTTTCCAACACCCAACTAGACAGCAGGGAAATCACAAGCAAACCTTCAATATAGTTTCAAAATTAAGTATTCATATTGGCATTTTCGCCTGAACATTGTTAGCTCCTTCAGTAAACATTTGTGATAGAAGAAAATAGCAAAAAATCTTTCTCTTCACATTAAGTCGTACAAATTAAATGAATTCTAATCTAACATTTGTTTTTTTTATTGTTACCAATAATCTCCTTGATTAAAGGTTCAATCTCGATCAATTTTCACATGCACTTGGTTTTCTTTTCTTTTCTTTTTTTCTTTTTTTCTTTTTTTTGGTGAGTGGCGATGTATGAAATATTCTATCATAAAACTGAATTCATTCGGAGAACCCCTCTCCTCTCCCATGTATTGGGTGTCCCAAGAGTAAATTAAACCAGGAAATAAATAATAATTGCTATTTTCATCCAAGAAAAAATTAAAAACTTGCAGCTATCAACCCTGCGCCTGAGATACACATCAATTTTTAGTGGCCTTCTATATTAGATAGATAGATAGATAGATAGATAGATAGATAGATTGGAGTGAGTTGAAATATATAGATCTTGATTTTATAATGAGCTTCAACACTAACAAACGGCGCTGACAATTAATATATGATTATCTTACACAGCAAGATAGATATATTTAAATTATTTATATCTAATTTTTTCGATATATACTGATCTCAGATTCTTCTGAATGAGAGAAATTCGAGAAGAAAACAGAAGTGTGACGAAATCTTCCAAGTAAAAAACACCTGCCAACCTTAAACTGATTATTCAAAATACAACCAGTGGCATTAGAGGGAAACGCACAGTTTTTCGACGCACATGCTTTGCTTGATAGAGAAGAGGATGTGATTAAGGAGATAGAAACTAGTAAACCCTTGAAAATCGGCGTTCAAAATATGTGTGTTTTACCTGTGCTCGAAAACGGGCCAATAGCTCCGGCTAGAGAGCGCAACTATCACATTCACCAAGTAGATCATATTATGAATTGACGAATCTATTTAGATATATAAAAACTATATAAACTATAAAAAAAAACTATATAAACTATATAAAACTATATAAAACTAACTGACTCTTATAACTACTAACTTCGTTCATAGAAGCCTAGTTTTTGTTTCTTTATTTAATGGCTTATCAACATTCGTGGGTTATTTAATGTCTAAGCCATCCGTGTGGAAGCACAGGAGTTTTACTATTCGATCCATAGCCGTGGGATAAAGGGATCCATACTTTTTCCGAAAGAACTTGCCCAAAAATGAACGTAGTAGCGCGATTGGTTTGAACTTGCAGTTAAGCACGTTCGTCCCTACACATCGGTAACTCCTCCCCCATAGAACCTGTGGGAAGATATATAATATAAATTAATTAATACTTTTACGAAGGTCTATTGTTTATTAGTTACTTAAATTGATTGATTCGTTGATTTTAACGGCATTTCAACCCGTCTTATGTTATTTTTTGCTAAAAAATTTGAAGTCACATTAACTATACTTTCCTATTTACATTTTTAGTTTAGTTTTTTTTTTTAATTATTATTATTTGGATTTTTATTTCATTTTTGACACAAAGCTCTATCGAATATAATTACTTTTTAAACAGACACATAGATAAGACACTAACAGGTACAACCACTCCGGCTCAAAGTAGACCTGGGAGTAATGGCGCCTTAGATCTTAAGAACAAAGATTTGAACTTGATTTTCTGATTCGATTTCCAGCGATAATTTTTCATACGCTCCCCTCAGCAGATTGATAAGATCCCCTCGCCACAAAGAAAAAGGATATCCTGGGTGTGACATTAAACTGAATTTGGTGCTAAGGTACCCATTCTTGTGTTCTGAATATTGTCGAATCACTTTTTTGTTACCATTACCCTCAGTCTACTCGGACTTCAGTGTGGTAATAACTGATTTGATTCTATCTATGATCAAATAGATCTGAAATGATCTTTGAATTATTTTGAACTACAGTAACATATTGTCCCATTAATCATGGATAATGTCTCTAAGTAAGAAATATTTTCTTGCTTAAAACGATTGAGCAGATATATTTTCAACTTAAATTCGAGTTTTGTTTGGTTTGGTTTGGTTGGATTTTATGCTCTATCAATCCTTGTAGGTTATTTAATTCCAAATCCTCATTATGCATATATATATCAAATATATATGATTTGTAAACATATTGTGTAGATAAACGTTTTAAAACAACACTGAACATAGTTTTTGAGCACAGTTGAATGGTCTCAAGTATTTCTAACACGAATAATTCTATTTACTATTAATAATTTGTTTGAACTCAGTTAAATGGTTATAAGTAAAGTAAAGTTGTCGACCGTAGTTGAGGGTGACCCGAAAGCTCCCTTTTCGATAGCTACTACACCGAGGTGTAGGGGAGGGCGCTACTCCTTTCCCTAGATTGCTCCACTTTACCCTCGATACGTACCTTATAATGCTGAGTGTTAAGCAAGATAGCATCAAGTACCATTTTTTAAGTCTTTGGTATGACTCGACCAGGGATTGAACCCAGATCTCCCGAGCCATTGGCGAACACTCTAACCATTATACCAATGGAATTTTATTTTTAAATGAGTTAAAGCAAATTTGTATGCACACTAGTATCGCTATTGCTCCAACTCACTTCAATGGTTTCAATTATTGCTTTCAATCACTAATATTTCTATTCAATATTAATCATTTGTTCGCAGACAATGAAGTGGTTACAATTATTGCTATTTAACACTAATTATTCTATTCAACACTATTCATTGTTTTGAACTCAATCAAATGGTTCCAAGTATTGTTATATAATACCAATAATCCAGAGTTCTATTTCTAACAATTCAATGGAGCGTAAGTTATTTGCACACAGTAGAAATGGTTAAACAGTTCTATTTGACCCATAGATAGGAGCCTATCAGGTACTACCACTCTGAGTCAGAGTGTACCTTAGAGTAATGAAAATGCAGAGATACTCAATATTCACCAGAGCTCCAGATTGTTTAGTATTATATCCAAGACACTCATTGGGAAGGGTCTAATCCCTCTGCAGAGATGCAGTCGGTATATTCTACAGCTCCAGCTGACTCGGCTAAAATTCGTGTTTGCTGAACATATTTCACAAATTAATACAGAGATTAATATACAATAATAAAACTGTACAACAAATTCAGTTTTGAATTAACGCTATATCGCACAGTGCTTCTAACAGCCGATGCATTGACGTTACATACGAACCGGAACGTCACAGCATCCAGACTGCTAGTCCGACAAATACTGTATATTTTTATCTGTGCAATTACAAAATAGCGCAATAGATTGTGTATTAATATCATCATTTAGAGCTAGGTTCCAGGTAGATTAAAATACATTTTGACCAACCAGTAACCTACTATGTATTTTGGGGTTGGCCTATGGAACAGGTCTCGCTCTAATACAGAATTTTGAGCTAAAAATTTTGAGGTCGACTTATATTCCAGATTAGCTTACATGACTCAATTTAGGATAGATAGATATACGGAGCTTGATACGTAGTTATTAGTGGAAAGTTGATAGAAAAAATTCAGTGTATGATATTAAAATATCAAGATATTTTTTATGATAATAAAATATTAAAATATTTTTCCGTGAAATGTTCACTGTTTGATATTCGATATATGAGATTCTCCATTTTGTAAGTACGTTGACACCGAGAGAAATTTGGGTAAAACATTTTTAATTGAATTGGTTTTTACATAATCATGTTGCAGAGTTTTATATATATATATATATATATATACATATATATATATAAGTAAAATATGTAGCTTTTCTAGGTAGTCTGTATTTAAAAAGGCCGGATTAAAAAAAAATCTAAAAATAGACAAGCTAAACCCAGTTAAGTTGGTTTCCTATAGGAAGACAGATTTCTGTATATAGAATTTATTAATAAATTTGAAATAAGTCATCTTAGTTATGTTTTTTGCAAATGTCGATCAGGGTGTTAATGGGAAGTGATGATTTGAATTGAATTTTCTTAAGTGAGTAAAGAAATTTAAGGCATTTTTGATGGGTATATTTGTGTAGAGGGAAGTTATATCTAAGCTGTTCCAGTCCCTCATACATATATATATATATATGTGTATGTGTGTGTGTGTGTGTTTCGGTTTCTATAATGGCACATCAACCTTGCTAAGTTATTTAATGTCAAAATTATCCCTGTAGAATAGATACAATTTCACTCATAGCAAGGGAATTGGGAGTTAATTACTTTTACCGAGGGTATTAGTCCGAAAGTGACGGCATGGAGTTCAAACTCTCTTACTTCAAGGCTACATTTTAGCAAATTAACCATTACGTAACGGAGACTCCTCCTGATTGATAGATACATTGATAGATTGATATAACACTTTTCTGTACAGCAATATGAGGTGGCACTTTTCATCATAAAATCATTTCTAAAGAACCGTCAGTTCGATCCTCAACAAATACCCTATAATTATAGCCTTATTTCAAAGCTAGCGACGGGCATTAAGTAATTATAACTTAAAAACATAAATAAAGAAATTAAAGATTATCTCCAACGAAAAATCCCAGAAACACTTCCTTATTATTTCTAAATTATATTCTCGTATCAAATCCAAAATTTAAAAGGATGTAATTATATCACTGTAGTTGTATCAGTTTGATGTTTTTTGTTACAAACTGAATAAATTGTTATCATTAGTCCTTCAGTCGTTATTATACCATTGTCATAATTGGAACATTATAAACGTTGTTATCTTTTCTTCGACTTTTTCAAACGTTTTGCTTGCTCGTTATAGCTGCAAAATTGATGCTTTTCTCTCATTTACTTGAATTTGTTGCAATAATACTATTATTTCGACATTCATTTCGCAACACACCTCTTTCTGCCTCTGTTGCTGCTGCTACTGTCACTGCTATTGCTAACATTCCACTTATTAGTCAGTAATCATTTCTTTTAATACTGCAAATAATAGGCTATTTACAAGTATGGCTTCAGACTTACTGTAATCATTCAAACACTGCTTCATTACATATGATAACAGTATTGTAATATGAGTATGTGGTTTTGGTAACTGGTATTGTAGTGATAAAATATCACATCTGCTACTAGTATAGGTGGACAAAAAACAGCGATAACATCAGCGTAGTATGAGGGCTTTTAACTGGATTAGGCTTTTAAAGAGAGAGCAGTTATTTAAGGAATTACAATGAAATATATTATTAAATAACAAATTAAGTTCAAGCGTAACCTATGGATTTGACACGAAAATAAAAATCTAAGACAATATGAAGGAACAAAAAATTAGTATGAATTAATAATGGTCTTCAGATGTATAACATCTGCATATATAAGTCCAAAACACACTCACACACGCATATATATATATATATATATATATATATATATATATATATATATATATATATGTATACGCATCTCGTTGTACGACAAATTTTTCACCTCATGAGCAAGCATTCGTTCATTCCTAGCAATATATCATAAAAATACATTTTTTTCTACAGTGAATTAAAAGTCGCCCATTGCAAATAATTGCTCATTACTCGAGTACACACACACGCACACACATACATATATATATATATATATATATATATATATATGTGTGTGTTAGTGTGCGCGTGTATGCGTGTGTTTTTGTGTGCAGGCATGCGCACGTGTCTGTGTGTGTGTGTGTGTGTGTGTGTACGTGTGAAGATTATCTAGCTACTTGAGCAGATTTATATATATATATATATATATATATATATATATCAATGTATATATATATATATATATGTATATACATATATAATGTATAAGCAAATACAGTTACATATAAGAGTATAAATTCATATATTCTCTGTGTGTATATATATATATATATATATGTACGAAGTGTACGTAAAATGTATTGATGCATAAGCTGGGTTTACCGGGACATGATTATACATTTAAAAGTTTTTGAAATTATCATTTGGTTTTATTTTCTTGTTGTTTTTGTATTTCCACATTGGCTCCCTTCGCATTCAATACGTTTATTTTAGTTTTGCATTGATCGACACACCTCTGAATGACCTCCACGTTCTCAAATCTTGCCGTTGAGATAAACCTTTAAACAAAGAACCAAGAAAAACTTCTTGGGAGTTTTGTTTGATAAGAACTGAGTTGCACTCGCACAATTTCGTGTTTCATCTTTTCGAACTTGCTCAGATTATTTTCTGTGTTTAATAACATTTCAATCTTTGTGTGTTATTTATTGCCTAATACATCCTTGTAGAATGACAAGGGTTATATGATTCAACCTGGATGGATAATTGTGCTCAGACTTTTCCAAACAGTATAAGTCCAATGTGAACGTTATTGCGCGACTGATATTCAAACTCGATTACTGCGATGTCGCAGATCAGCAGGTTAGCCACTGCATTATTATAGATAAAGATGAATGATTTGTTCAGCAGTTTTCCTGGATACAATAGAATTATCAAAGAATAAAAAATACTCATCACGATCTTGCCCGAGAGGAATGGGACTTGTGGACTGCTATCATTTTTATGTGTCTCTGAGCACTTCTTCTTAGAGAATGGTACTTCAATGTGATTACTAGAGGAGTTAAGTGTAAAATGCTCAGGAGGCCAAAAAATAGATACCTGAAGGACAAAAGCAACTACATCAGAAATTTATGACTATAACAATTAATATAATGGAGGTGCCCGAGGTGTAATAGTTATCGTCGAAATGGACACGACGACACGAGTTCAAATCCTGGACGAGACTGATTGCATTTCTCATAGCACTAATACCCTTGGGAAAGGTATGAATCCAATTTCTCTCCCTCCAGCAATGGGTAAAAAGTAGGACAGACTGGGTTCTTCAGCCTTGGTGAGGCAACTAGTCTAGGAGAAGGAAAACTCTGAATTCAAACCTGTTAAAATCCGCTTAAAAATTGACCTTGTGTCACATGCTGCCCGCACGGATTGGTTGGTAAATATAACAATTAATATTACACTAGACCAAATACAATCTCCTCTTCCTTTTTTCTCTATGTCTGTCTGTCCGTCTGTTCTTTTTTCCCTCTCTCCCTCTCTCTCTCTCTCTATCTCTCTCTCACTTTCCATATACATATATATATATATAAGTAAAGTTGATGACTGTAGTCAAGAGGGACCTGAAGGCTCTCTTTTCAGTAGCTTCTACACAGAGGTGTATGTGAAGGCGCTACACCTTTCCCTGTATTGCTCCACTTTACGCTTGATACGTACCTTATATTGCTGGGTGTTAAGCAAGGAGGTATCAAGTACCATTTTCAAAGTCTTTAGTATGACGCGACTAACTCATTGGGTAGAGTGTTCGCCAATGGTCCAGTAGACCTGGGTTTAGTCCCAGGTCGCGTCATACCGAAGACTTTGAAAATAGTATACCTACTTGCTTAGCACTCAGGAATATAAGGTACGTATCAAGGGTAAAGTGGAGCAATCCAGGGAAAGGAGTGGCACCCTCCCCTACACCTTGCTGTTGTAGCAACTGAAAAGGGTCCCTTCTGGTCGCCCCTCAACTACGGTCGCCAACTTTACTTTACTATATATATATATATATATAACGTGGTGTAATCATTAGCATCGTAGGAAATGGACACAGTGACCAGAGTCACATTTGATATAGCACTCGCTAATACCCTTGAGGATGGTACAGTCCAGTTATACTCCCTCCAATCATGAGTAATTAATTAGGCAGACTAGGCTCTTTAACCTTGGTATGGCAACTGATCTAGATGGAAAACTCCTCTTGAAAATTTACCTTGTGTCTTATCCTACTCCAGTGGTGGGGTCTGGTATATATATATATATATATATATATATATATATATATATATATATATATATTTATATATATACCGGGTTAATTCAATAAATAAGAATAATTTTGGTGTAACAAACGAAATACCGATTTTCTTTCCATAAATGTTAATTCTGTATTGTTTGGAATTAGTTTATAGCAAAAAATTATTCTAATCTCACAAAAATATTTGTTTTGAGTCAATTCAAAATGCCGTAAAATCAAAAAGAGTGCTTAAGGCATGAACAGCGGTCTGTCATCAAATATTTGTTGGCTGAAAAATCCAAACTATATGAAATGTACGGAAGAATGTGTGATGTGTACGGAGAAGCATATTAGGTTAAAAAAAGTTGACAAGATGGGTTTGCTACAACGAGCCAAAGTCGAAATGACAGTCCTTGGAGTGGGATATACTGACTTTGTGATAAAGGAAAAGTTCTAGACACAGAGTTCATTAAATAAGGTCATGTGGACAATCTTCTGGTATATGAAAGGGCTCATAACTACTAATTTCCTTGAAAAAGGAGCATCAGTAAACAGTGTTTTCTATTGCCCCCTTTTCAGGAAAAATTAATCTTATTTATAGAATGACCTTCATATATATATATATATATATACATATATATATATATATATATATATATATATATATATATATTACTAAAAGCCCTATTATGTTTGTATATATGTTTGTAACTCAGAAAAAGAACGGTACATCTAATTGAAATGTGTACTCAAGTAATACAAATGAGCTCTAAGATACAGGAAGAGCTATAAGATAATACTGTGACATCCACATTCGAACTGAACCCCATGTAGAAATGCTAACTAGAATCTTTTCTAAATAGAAGTATTGATATCATTATGGACCCAAGTTTCGATGGCAATCCAATAGTCATTTAGTTAATTCTATTAATCTGATTTTTAATTCATTAATGACCATTCCGTTTATTATTGTTAATGAATTATATTCTTTGTCGTACATTGCGGCAAAACCCTAAATAGAATAAAGGGTGATCCCCGTGATATAGTGACTAAAGAGCTAGATTGTGACATCAAAGCAAGCGAGTTCAAACTCCAGTCATGCTATGATGTTCACTTTCCGATTTATACCATTGAGAAAGGCTTGAACCCACATACCCTTCAGAGCAGCATTAAATAGTACATCTTCTATTTTTCTACAATGATGTCTTTGGTATTAAATAATCCACGGGGGTTGATATTATCGATCAAAGAAAATTAAACGAACTTAAATAGAATAAGGTGCTTTATAAAATGCTATTGTTCCGTTAAATCACTTTCAAATAATTATTTTCGTCACTTTGTATGATTCGATATTTCAAAAAAGATTCTAAGAATTTTTAATGCTTGGACATAATGAAATTCGACATTTTTTTTTCTAAGTACTAACGTTCATCAGAGAGAAGTATAGAAAATATCTGCAACCATTTTCAGAGTGTATCAAATATTCTATCAAAATTAGGGATATGTAAAGAAATGAATACACTGGACGGGAGTGTGAATGGATAGATAAATAGATAGATAGGTTTCCATGCATATAGATATATTCAATGACGCATGAATGTATATGTACATATAAAGTATCACTCTCTCTCTCTCTATATATATATATATATATATATATATATCATCAGTGAGACTAAATTTTTAATTATTGTGGACTTTTTTTCCTCATCTTGGTAGTTTTTGTGTTGTTTCTTCTTCGGGGCCCGTGGCGTATCGGATAAAGGCGTTGAGTCACTGCGGTTCCAGGTGAGCATTGTCAGAAGATAGCGGTTTTAAATCCTACCCAAGCCGGCCAGAGGTTGACTTGGTCAAAAACGTGGTTCGATAGACAACAACTATGGAAGGCAGTAATTACTGGGGATACGGTTACAGGACTCAGCATTCCTATCCGAGGTCGCGGTTAATCACCTGAAGAAGGCCAGAGGTGAAATTTGGCTGAAACGTAGTGAAAGAAGAAACAACACAAAAACTACCAAGATGAGGAAAAAAAGTCCACAATAAATAAAAATTAAGTCTCAAATTAAGAAACCTCATCTCAAAATGATACCAATTAAAGACAAATATATCATCAGTCTCCGTCTCCATCCATCCCTATCAGCTGTCGCCTATGGTAAAACCTCAAGAAATTTTTCAGTGTCTGCAAAAGATTGATGAATGGAAGATTTTGCTTGTCGGCCTCGACTGTTTTGTCCCTATGAAGGAGTCCATAGAAGAACGTCTTCCTTGGATGGTTTGTGAGATGGTAGGTAAGTGGTCGTAGCACTGCTGTTTTATAGAATCTTGCTTCCAGTAATATGTATAAACGATGTACTCCTATGGACCCCCACATATGGCCGAGCGAAAGCAGGACGACCCGCTAGAACATACATACAGCAGCTATGTGGGGATACGTGATGTAGCCCTGAAGACCTGCCAGAGGAGATGAACGATAGGGAAAAGTGGCAAGAGAGGGTCAGGGATATCCATGCTCGCAGCACGACATGATGATGATATATATATATATATATATATATATGTATATATATATATTCAATGAATTCGTTTATGATAAAAATTGCTCAGTGAAGTAACAAGAAATTCTATTCTTATAAGGAAGTAGTGAATGTTTCAACTACATTTGCGTTGAGCACATTCTATTAATTTGTCCAGATTTCGACGACCACAAATATCCGTAATTTATGAAGCTTTCCAAGATCTCAATATTTCAAGAAAACCACCTCATTCACATTGAGGATATAAATATTTTTGCCAAGAATAAAAAAAAAAAAAAAATTTAGAAACCCTAAAAAAGAAAAATGCGCAATGCTAATAATGAATAAAATAAAAAAGAAAAAGAACTTTCGGATTAGAACTGAAAAAAAAAACGCACCTGAACACTTCGAGAAAAAGAATTACAAATACGAAGAAATAATAGAAGCGGATATCATGAAGTAAAAGGAATTTTTTTTTTTAATTAGTAATCCAGAAAAATAAGAAAACTTCTTGAAACTAATCTCTGTTGTAGAAATCTAATCAAAGAGAAAAATACCTAGGCTGCTTTCCAAGTAAAATACTCTGGATCCTTCTTAAATTGGATTGGAAAGGAACATAAAAATACGGACTACTCTCTCTCTCTCTCTCTCTCTCTCTCTCTCTCTGTTTGTGCGCGTGTGCGTGTGAAATTAGGCTTTGTTTAATGTAGGTTGAATGGTTATCGTCGTAGGAAATGGACACGGCGACATGAGTTCACCCTGAACGAGGCTGATTGCATTTCACATAGCACTAATACCATTGGGAAAGGTATGAATCCAATTATTCTGCCTCCAGCTATGAGTAAATGGTAGGGCAGACTGGGTTCTTAACCCTTGGTGAGGCAACTAGCCTAGAAGAAGGAAAACTCTGAATTCAAACCTATTAAACTCTGCTTAAAAAACTGACCTTGTGTCACATCCTGCCCGAGCGGAAGGGTTGATATATATATATATATATAATTTGCAAGGAAATAATTTGTTAGTAACTTCATTTTTTGACGAGTTGTTCGAAATCACCTGTTAGCACATAATTAAATGGCTACAAGTATTCCTATCAAACTCTAATAATTCTGTTTGATATTAATCATTTTACGCACAGTTAACTTGTTTCAAGTATTTCTGTTTAACATTAGTAATTCTATCCATCAAGTATTCCTAACATAACTACTTTGCACACTGCTCTAATGTTTCAAATAAATAATAATAAAAATAATACTATTTGGTTTGGACCCTAACACGTGTTACCAATTCGGATCAAAGTATACCTGGGAGTAATAGCAATGATGGGGTACTCCACAATCCCTTAAAACCCTTCTGTAAAGCCTTAACCAAAACACTAGAGGTTTATGATCGTATGCATTTTAAAGTCATAACCAGATACTTGGTAAGGGTGCATACACCTGATAGAGCGAACAGCTTACAGCAGTCAGTAACAGCAATAACCGAATAACTTAAGTACAAAGTGGAAAAAGCAGTTTAAAATCTAGAAAACAAAAATGGGAAGAAGAACAACGACACTGATACTTCAAGCAATAAACGGAAGATATTGCGCATGAAATAACCTGAACATTGCTAAGAAGGGAAAAACTGTGGCCTGTTACTATCATGCTTGCCTTTCGATTGGTTGTTTTCCCAATGCTTCTTGCGAACACATTGTATTTTTAAAGATGCGCAGAAAGGGGATTGACGCAACTTGGTCTGAGTTTCTTGTGACGTCTCTGGGTGTTGACTACTTCAAGAACGAGACAACTTTCTGTTAATGATCACAAATTATTTTTTTATTTCAATATGATTATGCAGACATATACAATATTAAAATAAAATTTCTGCATACTAAGTCAGAGATAAAAGATATGGTGAGGAATGTGAATGGTACCTTCGATTAATGTTAATAGCATAAAGGCTTTCCTCGGAAAAGATTATGTTGGTGCAGTTGAAAAAAAATTAGAGGTCTGAAACTTCTTTTTTCTTCTTTCTGTGGTGTTTTCTTCTGGTAGCAGAGAATATTACTAGTGATAATTTCGACATATTATCTACATGGTTCAGATCAGCTCCTCACTCGCCTTGAACCCGTTTCGGAGACGATTTTTTAAAGAGGCAAATTATCGATCAAAATATTTCGGATTGGTCAGTCATTTACGGATCATTTCGTATCGCATTCTAATTGTCCAGTCTATTAAGTGGAGGAGCGAAAACTTCCTCGACCACTTTTGATTGGTCCGATTCAGGCAGTCCGTCGACCGGGCTGCAATTTAGAGAGGATTGGCCTAGTGAGTAGAGTGTTCGCCAATGGCCCGGGAGGCCTGGGTTCTGTCCCAGATTGCTTCATACCAAAGACTTTAAAAGTAGCACTTGATACCTCCTTGCTTATCACTCAGCAATATAAGGTATGTATCAAGGGTAAAGTGGAGCAATCCAGGGAAAGGATTTGCGCCCTCTCCTACACTTCGGTGTAGTAGATATTGAAAAGGGAGCCTTCTGGTCGTCATCGACTTCGGTCGCCAACTTTACTTTTAGTTTTATTCAAGTACTCTATCTGTCTGTGCAACCGTAAAATTTTCCCAGTTTCGATACACTCATCAAGTTAATAGTTTGAGAAATCTTAGCTTGAATTCATAAACCTAATCAGAACAACCTTATCCGAAATCTTGATTTTAATGTTCTTGATTTTAATGTTCTTGATTTTAACAAAATTATTTCTTCTGATTTACAAAAAAATTTTCGAAAATAAATCTCCGATACCTGTGGAAATCATTGTTGTGGCACCGAGGAGTGAAACTGAATTTCTATTAATACCAGCACAGAATAATGTCGTAAGGACATATTATGTCAAAGCAGAAATTAATAATACGCTGGCGAATATCAAGTGTAGGCTGTGTGGTGATAGAAATGAAAAATAATCACATAAGCGAAGGCAGCAAACATTTACATAAAAGAATACAAGTGCTGGCATGTCTGAATTGGAATTTTGTCCATTCTGACAAATGATACATGCACAAACAAGAATCTTTCATTGAAAAGGAAACACAAAAGATTCTTTGGGACTTTGATATAAAAGAGGATCTCGATACTCTTGTCAGAAAACTAAGTCTTGTAATTACCAAGAACCAGTCAGTTAGTAGATTTTGTTATTCGAGCTATTTGTCAATTTTTTGCATCTACCGTCTATAGACGCAAAAAATTGGCAAATACCTGCACTTTACTAAAGAGTTGAAAAAGATTGAGGACATGAAGTAGATGTTCATAGTTATTGTAGTTGGAACTCTTCGAATGGTTCCCAAAAGACGGAAAAGAAGGCTAGAAGAACAGGAGGTTACATGCAGAACCGAGACCATCTAGGCCACAATACTGATAAAATCGACTGGAATACTTTGCAGAGTCGTAGATATCTGATGAGATAAGCTGTCTCATAGACTCCAGTTAAATAGAAAATGAAACAAATCTCAAAGACTAAAATAAGAAAAATTGGTGCGTCTGTACAAAAATGATTTTCCTAAATTACTCTTTCTGACTTTTTTGTCTATTTTATTTTTAAGTTTAACTATGATAAGAAAAATCTGGTCCAGTTTCGGTATTACCAATAACAAAATGTTTCCACTCTAATTTTTTATTAACCACCACAAAAATAATGATAAAAATAGAAATAACAATAAATTGCACCTGCATCTCCATGGTTACTATAATTGAATTTAAATCTCTGGCCTTTCCACTCTCACTCAGTGTATCCTCATCTTCTTCTTTTAGAGCCCAAGCCTCTTTTTATTATTCAAATAAAGTAGTAGTAGTAGTAGTAGTAGTAGTAGTAGTAGTAGTAGTAGTAAGATACATTGTTCCTAAAAAAACTCATATTCATTTTTCTTATATGTGAATAAGAGTTGACCCCATAATCTTAAGAGCACTGGAAACGATCCATAGATCATTCTTCGTTAGGATTAAACAAAGAAATCGTTAACGAAATTGAACTGACTGAAGACAGCTTATTGAGAAAGATAGTGGAGCGCTGAGTCGATGTAGACAGACTTGATCTTATGTCTGAATACTCACTGGAGAGATTAATAGGAAGAGAAGATAATTATTTGAGAAATGAGGAAGATTTTCCAGAAGTCTTAATGCCATCTTGTCGACTCGAACCAAATCCGAATAAATAAGGCAACAATTTATCAGATGAGCCACTACCACTAAGAAATTAAAATGAACACAACTGCGTTTACATTTTCAGTACATTAGTGCCACTCTTTGAGCAACTTCCGGCAACATCACCGATCATTTTAATTCACTAGTGTAACGAGTTTGCGCCTCATATGGTGTCTTACATTTGTGGGCTTTTGCTCGACTATTCTTGGTAAATATTTTAAAGTGTATCGCCTAGTAGAAGTGCGAGGCAATAAAAAATTACCGTTCAATCACTTTTCAAATTATAGATATATATATATAAATATATATATATATATATATAGATCTGTCTGTGGATGACTATATATATATATATATATATATATATATATATATATATATGTGTGTGTGTGTGTGTGTGTGTGTGTGTGTGATTTGATATTATTTTAAAAAAGACTTAGATTAAAGAAGATTTAGTCTTCAATTTTGTACTACTAGGGAAATGTCAAGTTTCATCTGAGTGTCTGAGAAAAAAATAGAAAATACATTTTGGCATTTTCACAGTGTATCGAAGATTCTGTCAAAAATAGGGACATGTAAAGAAACAAATACACTGTCGCCAGTTCGATTCCAGCAAGGTACCTTCTGCCAATAAATTGTTTGAGAAACTTAGCAGATATATTAGAGTTTATTTCCATTGAGAAGTGGTTAGCCAGCTTGTATTAAAGATCATTAATAGGTATGTGTTTAATTATATATATATATATATATATATGTGTGTGTGTGTGTGTGTGTGTGTGTGTGTGTGTGTGTGTGTGTGTGTGTGTGTGTGTGTATACAGCTTATTTTAGAACAAAGATAAAAGAAATAAGTACTCAAGGTATGGTAAACAGTCTTTCAAGTATTACCAATATTTTCTCTATCACAGGCAATATTTAAGTAGATATGCTGTGGCACCTATATTGGTACGAAAATTAAGTATTTAAAGGCTTAGATTATTAGTATAGTACAAGCCTACCAAAGTGGAGCACTTAGTGAAGATAGACCTTATTACGGTTGTAATTGTATGCTAGACTAGTTTTCTGGCTACTACTGAACGTTTAGACGCCCCCCACGTGATGTTATGCACTCGAGTGGAATAGGGTGTGATGTAATATTCTGTAATGCAATTTATATTAGCTTCTAGTGGCAGTACACTTGCTCAGCGTTTAAACAGGCAGCTCTATTCAGCAGAGGAATTGGCAGGCCTGACTAAATAACATTAAAGCAATGTAACGACAGTTAAAGTGCGTCGTGGTAAGATAGAAGCAGACGCGCTAAAGCTCAAAGCCAACGCAGCAGTAACGCAAATGCAGGCAACGCGCTGTATTTGGGCGCATGCGTATTGTAACATTTATACAGCATCCAGATCACTCATATCTTGATGCAAAAGCATATGGGGTCATTGTCTAGCTCTTATAAACCTCTAATCTTGAGTCGGATTCCGTCTGTGAGAGTGCTGCAGTAGAAGAGCTGCCAACTTTGTTAGTATCAAGAAAACTTATACGAAATTTATTTCGGTTTTGAATAAAATATATTCACTAAAAGCACAGAATATGTTGTCTTATGCTAAACCATCCACCGAAAATATTTAGATCTATACAAAAATCTGCAGTGATGAAATAAATCCCTTTTACTAGCCTTAGGAAATGAGTTCACATGCACATGAAAATTAACACGTAGCTAGCTAGCTAGCTAGTTAGATAGATAGATAGATAGATAGATAGAGAGTGAGAGAGAGATGGGGGAGAAATAGATGGATATGAACATACTGAAATATATTTCTGGTTTGATTAGGGTTCTTCGTTTAATTGCATATCAACTTTCGTGGGTGATTTAATGCCAAAGACATCCTCGTAAAAGAACAGCAGTAATACTATTTATCAAAAAGCTCGAAGGTGAAGAGGGTTTAATATCTTCACAAAGAGACCGTAATAACGAGACTGGAGTTCGAACTCGTTTAGTTCAATGCCATAATCTCTCACTGTAGCCAATACGCAATGGGGTCTCCCTGATAGATAGATAGATAGATAGATAGATAGATATTAATCAATAAATTAATTATCTTTACACTAAAAATATATATACTTATGAGTGCAAACTTATTTCATTAACATTGTTGATTCTTAAAGTAAAATCAACTTAATACTGTTTGGTGTGGTTATAAAGCATTACAATCGAATGAATTTTGGTCTGGCTTACTCATATGTTTAAATCGCCTATCACGCAAGTACGCAGATATGATGACAATAGCAATCACGATACCATTTCGCTCATCGAAAAGACTATATATATATATATATATATATATATATATATATATATATATATATATATATATATATATATATATATATATATATATATATATACTTTGATATATATATACTTGATATATATATATATATATATACTTTGATATATATATACTTTGATATATATATATATATATATATATATATATATATATATATATATATATATATATATATATATATATATATATATATATATATATATATATATATATATATATATATATATATATATATATATATATATATATATATATATATATATATATATATATATATATATATATATATATATATATATATATATATATATATATATATATATATATATATATATATATATATATATATATATATATATATATATATATATATATATATATATATATATATATATATTGATAAGTACAGTATAATGGTGGTGTAATGGTTATCGTCGTTGGAAATGGACACGGTGACACGAGTTCAAATCCTGGACGAGACAGATTGCATTTCTCATAGCACTAATACCCTTGGGAAAGGTATGAATCCAATTATTCTCCGTCCAGCTATGGGTAAATAGTAGGACAGACTTGGTTCTTCAGCCTTGGTAAGACAACTACTCAAGGAGAAGGAAAACTCTGAATTCAAACCTGTTAAACTCTGCTTAAAAATTGACCTTGTGTCATATCCTGCCCGAACGAGGGAGTTGGTAAATATGATAAGTACAGTATAAAATCGAATCTGTTAATAGAATAGATATCATGATGCACCAATCTTATGAATGTCTTTAAAATCAACTTATAAAATCATTGCATTTTAACTGGGCTCAAGAAGTATTTATTTCAGAGAAAAAGAGGAAATGCATATTACTTCTTAAAACAAGGCTGTTCCTATTACCCCCCCACCCAACATACACACGCACGCACGCGCGCGTACATGATCAACTGCACGACTGATCATTGCAGGTTGTGTGAATATTATGCGAGTGAAGTGAGGAATTGAAGTGCAAGTTCTCTTTCGGCTCTTAAGATCTCACAGGGTACAAATGATAGCGGAGGGCATCTTTGTGTAGACTAAGATGCAAAAGCGGCTCGTTTTATTTCGGATTTGATCTGTTTTCTCTCAGGACACAGCAGAGAAACTCTTCAAATACCAAGCTGCAAAATAACAAGAACAATAATTATCATCAGGATGAAGATGATAAGGATATGTCTTTGATAAATATTGACGTATTCAGTAAGAGAAAAGAATGAAAGCTAGTAGAATCCTTGAATTTGTAGGGAGATGACAGTATAATTATTTTGTTTTAATTTGATGAATTTTACTTTTCGTTGATTTCATGGCAATATCTGAGACTGTTAGAGTGGTTGGTTTATATTTTATGGCATATCAATTCATGTAGGTTATTTAATGCTAATCCTGTTTATGCATATTAGAAACATGGGATTTGTCAATGAATAGTTAGTTGGTAACATTTTTAACGAGCTGGAGTTCATTTGTTTATAAATGATTTCAAGTTCTACTATACAACATGAATTATTTAATTTAACATCAGTCATTTGCTTGCACATAGTTAGATGCTTTCAAATATAATTGATAATTGAATATTTCTATTTCACACATAAATAGTACACTAATAGGTGCAACCACTTCAGATCACAGAGGATATTAGAGCAATAGTAATGAAGGGGTACTCCACATTCCTCAAATCTTTAGTACTGGATTCTTACCATCAGCTTATTTAGTGTCGGATCAAGGGCACTCGTTTAAGGGGGATCTTACCCCTCAGCAGGGATGCAGTTGGCGTATTCTACAGCCCCAGCAGACTGGACTATATTAGATTCGTTTGGTGCCTTTGTTTAATGTCATGCCAATGTTCCTTGTAAAACAGAAAGTAAGTAATTAAAGTTGGCGACCGTAATCGCGGCCAACTCAAAAGTTTCCTTTTTAATAGCTACAACACCGAAGTGTAAGGGAGAACGCTAATCCTTCCCTGGATTTCTCCACTTTATCCTTGATACGTACCTTATAATGCTGAGTGTTAAGCATCAAGTACCATTTTTTTAGGTTTTTGTATGACTCGACCTGGGATTGAATCCAGGTCTACCAGGCCATTGCCAAACACTCTAACCATTAGACATATGAGCGGGGAATTAGGGAGTTCATACCTTCCGAAAGTGAATGTAATAGCGCGAATGGAGTTCGAACTCGCTTACTACGATGTCGCAGTGAAACGTCTACTCCCTGACCATCAGATATAAAAATTAAATTCTCAGAGAAATTGAATTTGGTTAATTATTATATGAGAGCATGAAAAAAGAAAACCGTAAAATCCCCTCCGTTTGTTGGTGGGGAGGGGAGAAAGAAAGAAAGGAAGAAAGAAAGAAAGAGATAGTGTGTGTGTGTGTGTGTGTGTGTGTGTGTGTGTGTGTGTGTGTGTGTGTGTGTGTGTGTGTGATTCCTCCACTCCTGAAATCCTATTTTTTTAAATTTCCATCTCGTTGATTCAAGTTTTTCTTGATGGCAGCAAATGTAAGCCACCTCTTGCCGGTATTATATCTCCACAAAACAGATTGAATTAATTAGATTCCTCATAGATCATTGGAGAATTAAGCTAAAATGGAGTTCATTTTTATTGAGATACTTGGTACGGGCTTTAGTCACGCTCGTTTCATTTTGATCATGCATCAGTATATTGAATGACAGACTGTGCCTAAGTGGTGGCTAAAATGATTTCAGAAACTGAACAAATGAGTCAGCAGGTTGCTTAGTGACAAAGCTAAGGTATCGGCGAAAAATCCGACCCGGCTTTTTATCGTCTCGTCAAAACTGGCCACAAAACGGCCGACTGATTCTTTTGAACTGTCGCAATGCCCTGAGAGAATATGTGTGTGCATGTACGCATGTGCGCGTGTGTGTGTGTGTGGCACGTGGCCAGTGGTCACTTTTAATGGCATTCAAAAATTATATCTCTCCACTGAAATAGAGTGAAACAGAGATAGATAGATAGATAGATAGTACGGGGACAGACAGACACAGCGAGGGGATAATAAAGAAATGCGGCGAGACGAATCAATAAGTCAATGCAATAAATAAAAGACGCAAAACAGAGATCTGAAAAGTTTCAAGGACTGTTTTATATGGAGAATAATTCAAAAGAGGGGAAAATAGCCTTTACTCGATGAGATTGTCTTTAAAGAACAAGATATCCGTTATATATATATATATATATGTGTGTGTGTGTGTGTAAAAATAAATAAATATGAAAAAAAGCAAGTAAGTTGGCCAATTGTAATCGAGGGTGACTCGAACGCTCCATTTTAATAGCTAATTCACCGAGGTGTAATGGAAGGCGTTGGGTGTTAAGCAAGGAGGCATCAATAACCGTTTTTTGAGTCATTGGTATTACTCGAACTAGGATTGAACCTAGATCTCCTGCACCATTAGCATACACTCTAAACCTTATGCCAAGCAAAGCGTAGTTTAAAACGTCCTCAATTTCAGCCAATAACAAGAGCCAGACCTGAACTTTTTATTTGGTTAAAACACGAAAACTAAACACTAAAATCAGAATTGCTTTTAAGAAAACTATTAAAAAAATTTAGATTTCTGTCTAAATTTCTGTGCATATAAAGATGAGAGTTATGACAAATCTTGTGTGTATATATATATATATATATATATATATATATATATATATATATATATATATATATATGTGTGTGTGTGTGTGTGTGTGTAAACGATTTATTTTTGATTTACAGAACGTTTTCAATTTATATATATATATATATATATATAAAGAGAAAGAGTGAGCGGTTTGTTAAACAACTCTCACCTTCATGTACACAGAATGTTCTGATGTACAAAACGTTTTAAATTGGACACACACACACACATACATACACACACACACACCACACATACAGACACACATATATACATATATATATATAACGATTTGTAAATCAAAAAGGTACTTAAATGTTGGCGAGCAGAGCAGTATATAATCTAAAAGAAATTAAAATCTCACCTTTTTTATAATCGTCTCATAACTAAAATCCTCATATATCAACTAGGATACAACCATAAGATAGAAAATAAGTGTGAATGGACAGAGAAAAGAATAATTAAATTCAATGAATTATTTAATTTTTCGTATTCTTTATACAATGAAATAAATGACTGCATGGCAGAGGACCAGATGCATAAAGGAGGAAAAAAGAAAAGAAAACCTCCCATCATTACAAATCATAATACGAAAATTAATTTTAAAAAGTGGTTAAAGGATGGATATATATATATATATATATATATATATATATATATATATATATATATATATTCTAAATACTTTAGAATTTGGCAAATACATATATTTAACCTAAAATTGAATTCCCACCATTTCCGGCAAGTTATATTTGGCCAAACATAGAAATATAGATATCAATCTTACAAAGGATTCAGTTCCCGAAGGGTAGTAACTTAACTCTCGGCGGTATTCGGTTAGTATGTGCTATTTGAATTCCCTAAAATTTTCAGTAATGATTCGTGTTTAAAAGGCTTCTCATATAGCATTGGTTAATGAGCTAATATCGTATATAATACTTTATCATTAAGAGTTGACCTGACAGTTTGTACTGAACTGGGGATTCTGTCCTATCTTCATCTATTAATGGAAGAGTCCCCCGTAGCGTAGTTGTAAACGTTCGGGACAGTGACATTATTGGAAGCGTGTTCAAGTCCTCGTCATGCGCTTTTGGACAAATACCCTTGGGAAATGTATGAACTACCTTATCACTCCGGCTATAGGTTAAACAGTATTTTATAAGGATAAATTTGGCATTAAATAACCCTCGAAGGTTGATTTGTCATGAAACAACCAAAGCAAATTAAGTTCTCAAACATCAGTACTTCTAATCGTCAATTATTCTCTCAGTCTTCTGTCTGTCTCTGTCTCTGTGTGTATGTCTCTCTCTCTCGCTCTCTCTCTCTCTCTCTCTCTCTCTCTCTCACTCTCTCTTTCTATATATATATATATATATGTGTGTGTGTGTGTGTGTGTGAAAGAAGCACTCGTGAAGTAAAGGCTTCCGCCATTGGAAATGGACACGGTGTCCCAAGCTCAAAACCTGAACCAGGTTGGTTGTATTTTACGTAGCGCATATACTCTTGAAAAAAAGTATTCATTCAACTATTCCTGTTCCAGTTATGTGCAAATAGTTGTACATATTGGACTATTTAAAGTGCTATGCCAACCACTATAGGGAAATGAAAAGTCTGAATTCAAACTTGTTAAACCCCGCTTAAAACAAATGAAGTTATGTCGCATCTTGCTCAGGTGGATGAGTAGGGCAAATACGTGGTGTATTGGCTATCGTTGTTGAAAATGGACATGGCGAAGCGAGTTCAAACTCTAGACGAGGCTGATTGCATTTCACATAGCACCTACAACCTTGGGAAAGGCAAAATATAATTATTCTACCTCCATCTATGGGCAAATAGTTGAGTATACTGCACTCTTTAACTTTGGTGTGGCAACCGGTCTAGGAGAAAGAAAATTGAATTCAAACCAGTTAAAATCCGGTTAAAATTGACCTTGTGTCACATTTTGTTCGGGTGGAGCGGCTAATAAATACATACACACAAACACACACACACACACACACACACACGCACACAGACACACAGACACACACACACATATATATATATATATAATGGTTACAAAAACCGTCGACTTTGCATCATAATATATTTACCTATTTGGATTATGTTTTTTCTGCTACCTTCATACTGTCGGATTTTGATCCATATCTATTTTCATATATACATACAGACACACACACACACACACACACACACACACATATATATATATATATATACTCACACAGATTCGGTTGAACTAATGACACGTGAAAGCATTAAAAATAAAATCGACCAACCGAATTCTTATTTCGACTTTGAATATTGGTACTCACTTCTTACTCTTCCTTTTGAAAAAAAGGTATGAACCTACTCCTTATCCCAATTATGTCTAAATGTCACAAAATAAAAAACTAATTCGTGGCATGGATAACTATTCTCCTGATAAACAATATAACCAAGTACAGTCTGTCACGTGCTGCTGGCAAAAGAGATCGGCGCCACTAAGTTACTAAAGGATGTGAACAGAGAAGATTTAATCAGTATGCCATGTCAATTATCTTATGAATCTAGAACAGACACAAATAAGAAGAAACATAGATAGATAGATATATAGATAGATATGAATCGAGTAATAGTGATTTGAACATTAGTACGATCTGTTTGACAGATACGAACATACAAATAACTAGAATTATGATTTGGTTTGATTTAGTTTTATGGTACATCAACTTTTGCAAGTTATAAATGTCAAATCCATTCGATTGACAAAATCAAAGAGAATGGCTTCGAACTGACGAAGAAAAGAAGCAGAAGATACCCCGCAACAACAATTACCGACGCCGACTACGCCGATGACATAGCGATACTGGCAAATACACCTGACCAAGCTGAAACTCTTCTGCATAGTTTGGAACGAGCAGCAGCAAGCATAGGCCTCTATGTTAATGCACACAAAACGGAATATATGTGCTAGAACCAAACGGGGGACATCTCCACTCTAGAAGGAACCCCACTTAAACTAGTAGACAAATTCACGTACCTAGGAAGCAGCGTCGAATCAACCGAAAAGGACATCGAAACGAGGCTAACGAAAGCATGGACAGCTATCAATAGGCTATCGATTATATGGAAATCAGACCTAACCGATAAAATGAAACGCAGCTTCTTCCAGGCAGCAGTCACATCGATACTGCTATATGGATGCACTACATGGACGCTAACAAAACGGCTGGAGAAGAAACTGGATGGCAATTACACAAGAATGCTGCGTGCAATCCTGAACAAGTCCTGGCAGCAGCACCCCACAAGACACCAGCTGTACGGCCACCTGCCCCCTATCACGAAAACTATTCAAGTTAGACGAACCAGACATGCAGGACACTGCTGGAGAAGCAGAGATGAACTCATAAGAGATGTACTCTTATGGATCCCCACACATGGCCGCGCAAAAGCAGGACGACCAGCTCGAACGTACATTCAGCAGCTATGTGAGGATACAGGCTGTTGCCCTGAAGACCTACCTAGGGCGATGAACGATAGGGAGGAGTGGCGAGAGAGGGTCAGGGATATCTGTGCTACCAGCGCGATATGATGATGATGATGATTTTCAGTTTAGTAAAAGCGTAGTTTTATTCTTTACACAGAGTTTAAAATGTCAAAAACAGTTTTATTTCAAACAATTCAGTTTGGCACACAAAAAACAGTTGCATTTCAAGCAATTAGCATAAGTACGCGGTTTAGTTCTATTTGACCCACAGATAGGACCCTATCAGATTCTCCCACTGCTGGGCAGAGTGGACTTAGGAGCGATAGCGATGAAGAGGTACTGCGCATTTCCCAGGGCTCCAGCATTACTGGAACCTCATCATCAGACTGTTTAATGTCATATCCAGGAAACTCGTTGGGGGATCTTACTTTCTGCAGAGATGCAGTCGGTGGATTCTACAGCCTCAGCTGACTGAGCAAAAAATATTGTAATTGATTCTTGTTTCGGTATAAGATTACACAAGGAGTTGATATGCCGTTAACGAACTAAAGTTAACCAGTTTAAACGGGAAACTCATCATAAATATTCTGGCCTGAATTGAACACCAGTGGTGTTGTATACTAAGCGTATATACAAATATACACGGAACATAATCAAACATAATGACGAACTTCAATGAACGAACGAAGACACTTCTTTATAAAAATATACCTCTAACACTTTATTCTCGAACGGGTAGGTGTTTCTTATGTGTGAGAGGTGAGTTGGAGACGGGGACAGATATGTTACTTATTGACCTCAAGTTCATCTGACCATAGCAGCACTTCTATCGCATTCTGGCTGGGCTGCTCAACCGTGGGTCACTGAGGGTCAAAAGCCCTCTGTCTACTGCTGGTATCTTGTCCCCAACTGTCACCATCTCCCACTGAAAATGATTGGCCCAAGGCGTCTGTGGCACCTGTTTATATTATTGCTTTACGTTCACCTGCTTCCTGTGGGTGTACGCATCTGCCACCATCACCGAATTCAACCACGTCCACATGTCAAGGTGATATTCCGATATCTTCGACCGGATGCACCTGTTTCCCTGTTCTTCCGCTTATTTACACGACTCGATCGAGGGTCAGTATGTTACAGCAGGTCCAGTCTAAATTATAACTCCGTAAAAGGAAATCTCACTCTATCTCAAATTCTGCGGACGAGACACTGAATACGCAAAACGTATCCCCTTCCTAAGAGTTATCGGTATTATGGTGAAGCTCCAGTTCTGAGAATTTGGAAAGTTTGGAGAGTCCATCACTGCTTTCTATATCAGGTCAAGTCTGACAAAGAGTAGTAATACCTACCAACTCGTGTGTCAAATAAATCTGTTTAAAAATCATTCTTATTCGATAGGACCTCGTGCAAATAAAATAATTAACAACAACTGTAAACATGAACACACAATAAACGTGTTTCCCTAAATGCTAAACATGAAATAATCGCAAACAGGTTAACGTGCCTTTAAATTCAGTCAATCAATCAATCTTACTCTCTCTTGCTGCTGAACACACTAAGGTAGATATAGACATAAAAAAATCGATAGCTGGATTATAGGATATTACATGACTTCCGTCTGACACACTGAATGCGCCATTGTAGTTGCGTGTTTACAAATATGGGCCATTGGATGATTTTAGTAACAGACTATTCGATAAAATTTGGCTGAGGCTTACAGTCATCATCATCATCATGTCGTGCCGCTAGCACGGATATCCCTGATCCTCTCTCGCCACTTCTCCCTATCGTTCATCGCCTCTGGCAGGTCTTCAGGGCTACATCCAGTATCCTCACAGAGCTGCTGAATGTATGTTCGAGTTAGTCGTCCTGCTTTTGCCCGGCCATATGCGGGGGTCCATAGGGGTACATCCCTTATGGGCTCGTCCGTGCTCCTCCAGCTGTGTCCTGCACGTCTGGTTCGTCTAACTTGGAAAGTTTTCGTGATGGGAGGCAGGTGGCAGTATAACTGGTGCCTTGAGGGGTGTTGCCGCCAGGACTTGTTCAATATTCTTGTGTAATTGCCGTCTAGCTTCTTCTCCAGCCGTTTAGTTAGCGTCCAAGTAGTGCATCCATACAGCAGTATCGATACGACCGCTGCCTGAAAGAAACTGCGTTTCATTTTATCGGTCAGGTTTGATTTCCATATGATCGATAGCCTATCGATAGCTGCTAATTTCAAGTATTTATTCAACTCCCAAAAGTTTAGATTTGACACAAGATCATTTTAATGCAGGAAGTCATACACGAATTAAGACTCATGTGTGATCGTCACAAAAATTGCTTGATCCCGTCGGTATTCAGCTTTTGGCGCCTAGCAATGAACTCATCCCTGCAAAGCAGATATTGCCTCAAGGATGGCCCTCTAGAACCAGGAGAGACAGACGAAAAGCTCAATACCACCCACCTGAAGCGCACTCGTGAGGATCACATATTGTGTTTGGTGGAAACCGGAAGCCCATAAGGGGCTCCTGGTGGAAAATGCTAATTTCAGGCAACAAACGCTGTTTGATGACGTTTTTCCTTATTTTAAGATATACAACTGCTGTACCTTTGAATGGAGCTTCCAGTAGTAAACTCTTCCTTCAGGCAACGAACATAGTTTTGTGACGTTATTCCATATTTTAAGGTATACAGTTGTTGTTTTAATAGGTGAAAACCTTCCTGAGATAAAAAAAATGTTTTGATTCGATTTACCCAACCCCTCCGCTCGGGCAGGATATGGCACATGGTCAATTTTTAAGCGGAGTTTAACAGGTTTGAATTCAGTGTTTTCCTTCTCCTAGACTAGTTGCCTAATCAAGGTTGAAGAACACAGTCTGTCCTACTATTTACCTATAGCTGGAGGGAGAATAATTGGATTCATACTTTTCCCAAGGGTATTAGTGCTATGTAAAATGCAATCAGTCTCGTCCAGGATTTGAACTCGTGTCGCCGTGTCCATTCTCATACCGAATTGCCTTGTACCAAATTGTTCTTGCGCCGAAATGCCCAATACTGAATTGCTCAGTACGAAATTGTTCTAATACCGAATTGTTCGGTGGCAAATTGTTCCTGCAAAGGAATTACTCAGCACTGAATTGTTCAGTACCAAATCGTTCGGTACCAAATTATTCTAGCATCGAATTACCCAGTACTAAATTGTTAAGTACCAAATTGTTCTTGGACCGAATTGCCCGGAACCAAATTGTTCTTGCAGCGAAATACCCAGTACAGAATTGTTCGTACCAAATTGTACTGTACGAAATTGTTCTAACAGCAAATAGTCCTGTAATGAATTGTTCAGTGTCAAATTGTTCTCCTACCGAATTGCCCTGTACCTAATTGTTCTTGTTCTGAATTGCCGGGTATCGAATTGTCCAGTATTGAATTGTCCACTATCGAATTTTCCGGTACCATGTTGCCCAGAACCGAATTGTTCAGAAGGAATCGTCCCGTATCGACTTGTCCAGTATTGAATTGTCCCCTATCGAATTCTCCAGAACTAAATTATCCTAGCTCTTCATTGACCATTACTGAAATGTCCGGTACCAAATTGTTCTTGTACCGAATTGTCCGGTTCCAAATTGTTCCTGTTCTGAATTGTATCGTATTCATATTTACCAACCCCTCCGCTCGGGCAAGATATGACACAAGGTCAGTTTTTAAGCGGAGTTTAACAGGTTTGAATTCAGAGTTTTCCTTCTCCTAGACTAGTTGCCTCACCAAGGCTGAAGAACCTAGTCTGTCCTACTATTTGCCCATAGCTGGAGGGAGAATAATTGGATTCATACCTTTCCCAAGGGTATTAGTGCTATGAGAATTGTATCGTATTGCCCGGTATCAAATTGTCTTAGCACTTAATTGCCTAGCTCTGAATTGTTCAGTAGCAAATTGCTCTCGTAACGAATTGTTCTATACGTAATTGTTCTTGTTCTAAATTGCCAAGTATCGAATTCCCCAGGACTTAATCGTTCGTTATCGAACTGTCCGGTACCAAATTGTTCTATTACTGAATTGTCCCGAACCGAATTGTCCAGAAGGAATTGTCTAGTATGGAATTCTCCAGTACTGAATTGCTCGTTATCGAACAATCCAGTACCAAATTGTTCTAGTACCAAACTGTCCAGAACCAAATTGTCCAGTACTAAATTTTCCAGAACCTAATTGTAACGCTGCAAATATAAACGTGTTCTTCTGGCCAAGACTCTCTAAAGCAAGGAATAATATTGCTCTTAAAAGATAGACCGGCGCCTCATTCACGCTTTGAGTTTTCCTGCTAATTCTTTCTTAGACTCTTGAGTCGTTTAAAAAGAAATATAAAATAACATGATTCAGGTTGGAACGATAAAATTGCCACCCTAGAAAAAACGACACGATTCCATTTCCGTTTAATGAAAACCGGTTTTCTTTTTTTGTTGCAGACCATCTACTAGTTAGCCAGGTGTGTACAAATCCCAAGAGCGATAGCAGCCTTCTATCATGTTTGAAAGTGACACAATGTTCAACGAGCAAGATCGGAGATGCGCCGCTGTACAAAACATGCCCTCTACCGATCCAAGTTATGACAACAGGACCATTGTCAGCACCCTCAAAATACAAATCTAGATTGACACGAATAACAGGGACGTGCCCAGGGTGATAAAAACAAAGTTTCCGGCTACGGGTATGGTCTTTGGTGTGGTTTCAAGTCAGAGCCACATCATGCCACCTGACATCTTCGAAGTCGGCTTGAAAATCAACACCAAAGTGTACCTGGATGTGCTGAAGAATGTGGTGATCCCCTGGTGCAATCAGGTGGCCGGTGGCAGACCTGGGTATGGCAGCAGGACTCAGCGCCGGTTCACAAGTCCAAAGAGACCCAGGCTTGGCTTCAGAAAGAGTGCTACGACTTTGTACCCTTCTCTCACTGGCCCCATCCTCCCCCAACCTGAACCCGCTGGACTACTTCGTTTGGTCATACGTCGAGAACATCACCAACATGACCTCCCACAACACCAAAGCCAGCCTGATCGCCACCATCCGCCAATTATTCGCCGAGCTCCTGCCGACATTTGTGGAAAATGCATGTTCCCAGTTCCAGATCCGTGTCGAGGCGGTGATTGAGGCTGATGGCGGCTATTTTGAATAGATGTCAGCTCTACTACATAATCAAGTTACCTGAATTCATTTTATCAATAAAGGTTTTAAAATAAAGCTGTAGTGTTGTTTTCTTTAGGACGACATTTTTATCGTTCCACCCTGTATATCAAGCACTTGGAATAAAGTCTGAATAACTGCAGCATCAGCTTTTTTTTCTTATTGTTGCTTTGATATGATGTTTGTTTATTTGTTTGTTTATTTGTTTGTTTATTTTTTACTCTATTACTTCAACTGTTTATTCTTTACTTTTTTGTTGTTTGCTCGTTTGTTGTTTTGTTTTATTTTTTGTTTTTTACTTTTTTTGTTTTTGGCTTTGTTGTTTTTTGTTTCTTTCTGTTTCTTTTTGTTTCTTTTCTTTCCTTTATTTTATTTTATTTTTTTTTTTGTCTTTCTTCTTCCTACTTTTACGCTGATGAAGCTTGTCTGTAGCCAATCAATCTTCGAGATTTTTCATTAAAATCTTCCTCTTCGAATGAAAAATGTGTCCCAAGATTAGTTTTGACCTCTCTCTCTCTCTCTCTCTCTCTCTCTCTCTTCACACACATACACATCACCACTCATATTTTTCTCCGGCTTAACAAAACCAGCTTTGCCATCAGCGGCCAAGCACACTGGAATACTCATACCTTCTCAAGACCAAAAAAACAAAACAAAAAAAAAACCCACAAAATAAATCCAGTCGCTACAATTAATAATACTTCTGGTTGTGCTACAGGAATTAACCGCCGCAAAATATCTTCATTTTTAGCAGCAATAAGAACATCTTGTGTAAAACGGTTTGCTGATGAAGATAAAATAATCTGAAGTAACGTTCTGTTGACTTTATTTATACGAGAAAACAAATGTTGCAGTGAAAGTGCTTATCACAGAAATATCTTTATTTTGACAATAAAGACCTCAGATTTAAACATGCCATCCAGTTCTGATATTTCTCTCGGGCTTCTTTATCTTATTATCACTGATTTCAACACGAGTAGGGGTGATTTCCTCGAGAGATCAAGTGACAGCAAATCCTGTCCCTATACCAACACCCTTTACAGTTTCCCTATTTAATACCGTAGTCAAGGTAGCTGCATAATTTCCCTCATTTTCTAATTCTTTCTAGGAGAATATTGGTTAAAGAGCTGAATGGTAACTTTTAAGTGAGTGAGTTCAAAATCCAGTCGCGCCATTATGTCACTTTTTGACAAATAGCTTTAAGATAGGTATTAACCTCTCCCCTTATCACCCAAGCTATGGTTTAAATAGTGCCACTACTATGGTTCTGTAAAGAAAGCTTTGGCATTACATAAACCACGAAGATTGATATGCCATTAAAAAAAGAAACCAACCCTTTGGAAATGTTTCCATCATTGCTTGGAGCCACTTGGGTGAGTAAAAACTTTTGCAATATTCTGGTAACGCCTAGTACAATTCGACAACTACAAACGCTTTTTCCGAGTTCGTGAAAGTGATGGGTAATTTACTAAGCTTTTCTTTGCTTAGATGTGGCACAAGGCCATAGTTTACATCATCTCAAATATTTTCGGTTATTGATGAATATGTTCCTTGTTCATAACATGTTTGCTCTGCTTAACAAATCGTTTGGATGCGTGGTTAGGGTAATGCTTATCCTTGTAGGAAATGAACAAGGCGGCTCAAGTTCAAATCCTCGCTGAGGATGTTTGCGTAGTAAAAGTAAAGCTGGTGACATTAGTCGAAGGTGACCCGAATGCTCCCTTTTTAACAGCTATTACACCGAGATGTGGGGAGGGCGCTACTCCATTCCCTGGATTGCTCCACTTTACCCTTGATCCTTACCTTTTAATGCTGAGGTGGCATCAAATACCATTTTTGAGTTTTTGGTATGAGTCTACCTGGGATTAAAATTTCGTGTTGAGCAATCTTGTAATTATAGCATTGCAGCGTTGACGGTGGGTTTTATTTTTCTTTTGACCAACTGACAGCATATCTCTTGATTTTTTTTCAACTGGTGTGACAGGTTTGGCCTTTTCTTTCTTTTTGTCCTTGTTCCTGGCGCGTTTTTTTTTCTTTTTTTCTGGTAACCGTGAATGCTGGTAGATAGTAGATTAGTAAATATATATATATATATATATATATATATATATATATATATATATACACATATCTATCTATCTATATATATATATATATATACGTTGTGCATTCAATAAGGTTCCAGATTTTTTTTTCCAGGCATTTAAAATTGACGTAGACTCTTGAAAATTCAGTATGTTCTTGCTATGCATCTTATGAGATGACTGACCAATTTATATGATTTCAGGTTCAAAGAAACAGCTACAGCAGGAATTTGAATACACCCTACTAAAGCCTGATTGTCAAAACTGGTGAATTTCAAAAATACAATCTGGACGTGAGGACACTTTAGAAGAACGATATGCCATAAAATCCTGTTTTAAACTTGGAAAAAATGATGTCACAGAAACGTATGGAATGCTTCAGACTGCTTTTCGACCATCTTACATGAATCTAGCATCAGTTTTTGAGTGGCATAAGAGATTCAAGGAAGGCAGGGAGTCTGTGAGGGATGATGAGAGGCGTGGGAGGAGTAAGGAAGTCAATACACCAGAGTTGATAGGCCAAAGGGTTTGAGTTGGGGTTACTATGTTGAGGTTTTAAGGGATTTAAGGAAGAGATTCCGTCGGAATAGGCCAGTACTCTTCAAATCTGGTCAGTGGCATTTCTACCAGGACAATACTCTAGTCCAGAACTCCATCCTTGTCACAGACTATTTGACCAAGATGGGCATCAAGACAGTTCCTCAGCCTCCCTATAGTTCAGACCTTGCTCCCTGTGACTTTTGGTTATTCCCTAAGCTCAGAGGCTGTCGTTGAGACAGTTGAGGAGATGAAAGAGACTTTGATGAAGGTCATTGACACGCTTACACAAGAAACTTCCATGGGGTCTTCCAGAAGTTGTTGGGACGGTACAACGAGTGCATTGCAGCGGAAGGAGATTACCTGGAAGGGGATAAGAATTTCATGTGTGTACTATTAATAAAAGTGCCCATACGAAAAACGTCTGGAAACTTATTTAATGATCCTCGTATATATATATATATATATATATGTATGTTTGTATGTTTGTATTTTCATCCAAATACAGACTGTTTCTTTGTATCAGGACTCATCAGTGGGGCAATACATGCTAGACCCACACGCACACGCACACACACACACACAAACACACACACACATGTATATGTGTGTGTGTGTATATATATATATATATATATTTGTGAAAAATGAATACAGTATCAAAATTTTTATCGAAATCTTTTTTTTCCGTAAGAATAGAATAGTATCGTCAGAATTCTATTCACGCAACCTTGTTCCGTGATCACTTCCTTTTTCTCATAATATTGGATTTTATTTCAAAACTTATCCCCCAATGTATATATATATATATATATATACCTTTTCTTTCTCTATTTTTTTCTCGGGATATTTTTCATGTCAACGCCTTTGCCAATTTTTCCATTTTGTATCCCTATATAAGTTCCATAATCAGAAAGCGTAACTAATTCCGACAGATATTACACTCTATTCCTGGGTAGAAAAACGTAAATGTCATATGCGTATCCAAATAAGCAGAATAATAGTATAGTTTATACTTTTTTCCTAACGTTGATTGGCTTGCCTGTTTAAATGTTAATATTATGAAGTGTTTGGTTTGTCATGATCTCAAACGCTGTTTGTGTTCATATGATTTGTTTGAATGTTATTAATTTGTACTTGTTCAGTTTTAAGAGCGGTCTCAGTGGCGATCAGATGACAAATGACACTAGGCCTCCTCAATCATCTAACAATCTCCTCAGTCATGACGGTTTCAAAATGTTTCTCGCTCCGATAATAATAGGTGTGGCTGTATTCTTCATGTCCAACAATTTCTTCTCAGACAACATTATCTGCTTCTTTCTTTTTTTTTTCTTTTTTTTTTATCTATTTTCTTTTGGTCACCCACAAGAACCGATTAATCCTCGATTAAACTTTATTATTATTATTATTATTATCATTATTATTATTATTATTATTATTATTATTATTATTATTATTATTCACTCATTAGAGCTTTTCACATCAGCGTTAGCCGATGGTTTTTAACTGGAGTCTGATTGACAACAAGTCTCCTCAAGTCTCCAGGACACTTCTTAGTATTCTGGCCTTTCTCAATAATGCTGTCGTTTGGATGGTCTCCACTCATCCGCTAACTTCCAAGTCCTCCAGTCCCTTTAGTAATCCTTTAGTTACTGTTCCAAACGCACCAATTACAATTGGTATAATTGTCACCTGCATGTTCTACAGTTATTATTATTATTATTATTATTATTATTATTATTATTATTATTCCTTTCAGAGCTTTTCACACCAACCTTAGCTGATTGGTTTTCTCTCGAGTCTGAGTCACAAGTCTCAAGTCTCCAGGACTCTTCTCAGTATTCTGACCGATCTTAATGATACTGTAGTCTTGATTGCCACCACTTGTCCTCTTATTTCCAAATCTTCTGGTCCCTTTACCAATCCGTTGGGAATTGTTCCTAACTCACAAATTATAATTAGTATCAACGTTACCTTCATCTTCCATAATTTTTTTTCAACTCTTTAACAATGTCTCGGTTCTTATCTCTCTTTTTTCCCTTTCTTTTAATTTTACTTTGTGGTCTGCTAGGACGGCAAGTTTCACTATTCAGCAGGCTCTTTTTTTGTTGTTGTTGACTAACACTTGATCTGACTTCCATATGACCGATTATCTATTGATACCTGTCGATGCCTTTGCTAGCTGCATATTAATATCATTTTCGGAAGATGAGACGCTGCTTCAGTTTTACTCCGGAACAGCAAAGTCCACTATTCGGCAAATTCTCTTTTTCTGTTGACTATCACTCGGTCGTCTGGCCAATATTAGATAAGCCGTTTGTATCTCAAAATACCAAGAAATGTTTGTTCTTTTCGGGTTTTTTTTACATCAGCTCTAACCAATGGTTTTCCACAGGAGTTTGAGCGACAGAAAATTGCTTCAGCCCACCAGGACTTACCTAAGTCTCCGAATCGATTTTAGATATCCTGTGACCTGAATGGCTTGAATTCCTCTTTTAATCTTCTGATCATCCAGCCTCTTTTTCAGTTTTTGGGGGCGACTGTTCAAAGGGTCCCAACTACGATTGGTATCTCATTCACTTTCATATACCACACCTTTTTCCCATCTATGGGAAGAGTTAGATATTTATGTTGCTTTGTAAAAATTGATTACAGCACGAGTTGTAAGTAATCAACAATACTAAAAATGAACATAATCAATGATGCTTCACTTCGTTGATCTAACTGAAATGGTTTGTTTTAGTGTGACTTGACGTATGTCTATTTGCTTCAGATTGCTTACAGAACGTGCTATTCTTACATGGTTGCTCATCTTAATACTTAAAAGGCTCATCGTTGCTTAACTTTGTTGCTATGAAGGAAATGGGTTCTTTTAGCATGATTTGAGCATAAATCTGTGAGATTTATTGTTTTCTAGTCTTTCCTTCATCAGGCACACGGGACACAGATAGCTTACAGTACTTTTGTTTCGTAAGCGGTCACCCATTTAAGCATCGGACAGACTCATCGCTGCTTAACTTTGGTTATCTGGCAGGAGCCGTTGTTTTTAGCCTGACTTTACCGTAAATCTACGAGGTATTTTTTCTTCCTGGTAACTGCCCTGTTCTTGTTTTTTCTTATTGTTTTTTGTTTTGTTTTTTGCTGTTTTTGTTTGTTACTTTTTTGTCTTTTGTTTTTTGGGTGTTTTTTTTTGTTTCTTTTTTTCGTTTGTCTTTTTTTTTGTTTTTTGCTTTTTTTTTATCCATGTTTTATTTTGTAGAGTCTTTACATCATAAAATTGTTTCAACTGATTTTATTTGGACGTGTTTCTTTTCATCTGCAATTATGAAATGACTGCACACGACAGGTGGACCTAATTGAAACAATTGCTAACACTTGATGTAAGGATGTTATTAGGAAATGTTTGCATTAAGAACTATTAAACAACTTTCTTATTGATAATAATAATAATAATAATAATAATAATAATAATAATAATAAGTGATTATGTGACGAATCTTATTTTTTGAGGATTAATGCATTCTTCTTCATTTTACAAAGTGCAGTAATCAAAAGGACTAGGAATTTTTCTTTTCGTTTTCAATTTTCGTTCCAGTGCCAATTTAGTATTTTTCTTTGGTATTATTCCAAGTGAGTCAATCATCCGGAGAATAAAAGTTGCTCTCAAATTCCATTGTTTGCTGCCATAGCCCCATGCATAGATTTTTTATATTCTTCATTTTTTCTGTTTGATGATTATCTTCTTCTTCTTCTTCTTCTTCTTCTTCTTCTTCTTCTTCTTCTTCTTCTTCTTCTAATAATAATAATAATAATAATAATAATAATAATAATAATAATAATAAAGAAAGAATCTTTTGTACTGTGAAATTTGCTGTCCCAGCGAATCACGGAGTGAAAATCAAAGAAAACAAAAATAGAGGCAAGTATTTGCCAGAGAACTTAAAAAGGTGTAGAACATGAAGGTGACAGTGATACCGGTTGTAATTAGCGCACTTGGAACGGTCCCCAAAGATTTAGAAAGGAGGCTAAAAGAGTTGAAAATCTGAGAATGAATCGAGAACATCCAAACTACATCATTGTTAAGATTGGCCAGAATACTGAGAAGCATTCTGAAGACCTGAAGAGAGTTGCCGTCACTCAGACTACAGTAAAAGACCATCAATTAACACTGGCGTGAAAAACTTGAAATAATAATTGTGAAAAGGAGAGAAAGCGATATACAAATATTACACCTTGCTGGGGAAGTGGAAAAACTGCGGAACATGAGGGTGATAGTGATATCAATCGTATATGGAGCATCTGGAACGGTCCCCAAGGTATTTGATAAATATGAGAGGAATTAGATATCAGAGGAAGAAACATAGGACATAGGACTATTGACAGGAGCAAAAATACTAAGAAGAAACCTGGAGTTCTGAGCAGACTTGCTATCACTTAGACTCTAGTGAAAAACCCCCAGTTAGATGCGGGGGGGGGACTTGTAAGGACTAAAATGTTAATAATTCTTCTTCTTCTTCTTCTTCTTCTTCTTCTTCTTTCTGTTATTCGTATATCTTTCTTTTTTTTCCTTTCATTATATTTAAGCTTCTTAAGATCCTCTATTTTTCATTTCGTTATTAGTTTCAATTATATTTCACTTTCATAAAGTCTTCCGAGCCGAGAACAAAGCTCGATTTTTACGTATCACTCTAAATTCATGGCCTTGTGACAATCAAAAATAAATTTAGTAAATACATCTACATCACCTCCTCGCTGTAAAAGAGTTAGCAGGTTTTGTATCTATCTGATCATTATTTCTTAATACTGAATCCCGTCTTTACTAGATGTCCCATACTTGTGTTCTTGTGCCAAAACTAAGTTAAGAAAAGCGCATTGCAGATGAGCAATGGTTAGCAACTTAGTTTTGCCAATAATTAATCGTGTTAGATACTTAGCCTTCTTTTTTAGACCGTAGGGGTAATTTTACTCTCTGGAAAGAATAAATGCTGAGACATCTACTTGTGTGGACACATTCTTTTATTCCTTATTTCATAGCTATCCTTATCCATAATATTAACGTTTTACAGGAGTTAACCCTTTAGAACACTGTTGAAATATACGACCTCGCCAACAGTACTCATCTCTGGTCTCGGCTAACACGGACTAACTAAAGGAGAAAGTTAAAATCTAACTCTTCGTTCTCACATGACTTTGAAATGCTTCAAAGAGAGCTAAGCTCTCAACAGACCACAGAGGTGACAATATGAAAATCAAACTTAGTTGAACCCAGGAAGACATAACAATCTGGTTCTGAGCAAAACACTGTAATTCTTTTTATATAATCTACATAAACCCTGTAGGGTTCATCCGTAGAATATGCCGACTGCATTGCAGCAGAGTGGTAGACGCCTTCTTCAACAAATGTCCTGTGTAAGAAATGGAGTTATCTAACGAGGATCCATTCTTGTAGCTGACGAGAATGTGGAGTACGCCTTCATCACTATTACTCTCAGGTTCACCCTGACCTATAGTAGGAGAAACTGTAAGAGTACAATCTATGGGTCAAATAGAACGAGTGCCATGGTTATGTCATTAAACATCATCTGCTGATAAACAAATCATCACAACTACACCAATACGTATTTTTCGTTCGTTACCTGTTTTCTGCATATATTCAGTCTGATTCATTTCATTCCTTCTCATGCACACACAAGCACACACACACACACACGTATATATATATATATATATATATATATATATATATATATATATATATATATATATATATATATATATATAAAAAGGGGATTTAACATCATGCCATCAAACAAGACCAAACCAAAACAAAATAATCTACACTTCCAGCTAAAGATTCAGCCAATCTATCATATAACATTCTTAAAGAGTTAAAACATGAACAGTTACTCCATAAACGTGACTATGTTTACAACTAAGACAACCTTAATAAACAATAATCTTTCAATAAATATTTTGTTTAAAAGCCAAGTGAGACTAATTTATTATACTTTTTCTTTTCATATTTTTTATTACGTTTTATGGCATTTTACATTCTACACCCGATAAGAATTGATTAGAAATAACGAATAAGCTTCCGGGTATATCTGATCAAACATTCCCTACCCTTGACATCTCATAGGACACGGAGGTAGACGATATCAATTTGGTTAGTTGAACGTGTAAACAGATAACATTACTAATAGACCGAATACTTGCAAACTACCAGATTTTCTTATATGAATCATGCTGATTATATTTTTACAATTTTTTTTCATACTGTTTTTGCCATTTTTTTTTTTATTGCAATTCGTAATTACTTGTTATACACAAAAACATTCCGAATGATTTTAATAACCCTATTTTTTATTTTCCTTTTTATTAGCGATGGAATGTTTTTAATATAAAATCACCAGTGAAAAATTATCAGGAAAAATAGGTATTAAATTAAATGAATTAAAAGACAAACATATATATATAAGTGGCTTCAGTCCCTACTGGAGATATCTGTGGTGGGAGACGAATAATCAAATGGCGATAATACTAAGTAAATATACGGTAAATTTCTAAATTCATTCAATTACCCATACGGTTATTCGAGCGGATCAAAGATAGAATAAGCAGACACAAAGTGGGTATCTTATTTAATCAAACATTTGGAAAAGAGAAAATGCTTATATATATATATATATATATATATATATATATATATATATATATATATATTGTAGCATAGTTCTCAATAAGCGTAAATTTGTCTGGCACTAAGGGTGTTCTTTGGACTCACTGGTGCTAATTTTGTTACAATCACTATCATATATTTAATGCTGTTACAAATTAATGCCTTTTTAGAGAAAAAGTGACAGCAAGTCTCTTTGTTCAAACTTTATTATTATTTTCATTATTATTATCATTCAATGTGTGTGTGTGTGTGTTTGTGTGTGTGTG
This sequence comes from Sepioteuthis lessoniana, assembly GCA_963585895.1. Classification (NCBI taxonomy): domain Eukaryota; kingdom Metazoa; phylum Mollusca; class Cephalopoda; order Myopsida; family Loliginidae; genus Sepioteuthis; species Sepioteuthis lessoniana. The sequence continues at coordinate 110,832,211 of OY757906.1, forward strand.
TATGTGTGTGTGTGTGTGTGTGTGTGTGTGTGTGTGTGTGTGTGTGTGTGTGTGTGTGTGTGTGTGTGTTATTTATAAGACGAATAGAAAGTCAAATAAAAACTAAAAACTTGGTTCGTTATAAGTTCAATAAAAATTTATATAAAATGTCTCAAAATCTTCCTTCTAGTCAAGTTTTTTCGAACATAACTGAAAATAACAGACATACTTAATCATACATAGATATGTGCATGTATACGCAATAATGTGGTTGTTTGGAACTGAAGAGAGCAAAACCAAAGTACCCGGAAGGAAAATCGTTTCGAAAAAATTATACAAACATATATATATATATATATATATATATATATATATAAAGAGAGTGTGACAGTTATATTGCATACTTTGGTATATTCAAAAACAGTATGCATACACACATTAGTAATTCCAGGACATAAAATAATTTTGAAAAACATTTTTTTTCTCTTTGCATAGGAAAACTCAGAGGATGAAGCCCTAAACGTATAAAAATTTATATTTTTCTAACACTTCAAGTGTTGTTATCTTATTTATTTATTTTGGTTCTGTCAGTTCACGTGATTTGTGACAACGCCCCAAAAACGCTAAAACTTGTTTTGTTTGGTTATTTTCATTTTCAAATATTTTGGTGAAAAATGAATTTCAAGTGAAATTTAATATTTTAACTCAGCCTGTCATCAAAAGACTTAAAATTTTTTTTTTTTCAATTTTTTCTTTTTAAAATCTATTTTCAAAAAGAAATTAATGACATAACTTAGTAACTTACACGATACTAAAAGTAACCTACTGATAATTTACATCCGATATCTACAACCTATATCTGAATGGTAAATACCACTCAGGTATAGGTTGGTTGGTTGATTTGTTAAATGGCATATCAACCCTTGTAGGTTATTTAATGCCAAAGCCATTCTCCTAGAAAAACAGTAGTTGTACTATTTTACCCATAGCTGGGAGGATAAGGGGGTTCATACTTTTCCCAAGGGTATTTGCCCGAAAGTGAAAGCAATATAGCGACTGGAGTACGAACTCTCTTACTACAATTCCGCAGTCCATCGCTTTAACCATTACACCACGAGGACACACCCCCGCTCATTCAGATATATTTACATCATCTTTATGAAGTCAATTTTTTTTAATTTGTATCGAATGCAGTTCGTGATTCTATAAAAAAGTTAATTTGAAATGGTTTATTCACAGCGCATGTGCACACATCCAAGTATATTTATGAAGTTTACATACAAAATCTGTCCAAAATCGATACTAACCATTTAATATTAACTAAATTTTGACTTGGGCAACGACGTCTTATTTTTCTTCGAATTATTCATTTTTGAAATTTCAGCCAGTTATTTCTGCTTCCCTTAAACTTTAGCAATTACCTGCAGAATTCTCAATATCAGTTGCATCTAAAAGAGTGAGTTCAGATTTGGAAAAAAATGGTTTGGTTTGGTTTGGTTTGGTTTTATGGCATGTCAACCTTTGTAGGTTATTTAACGCCAAATCCATTTTTATGTAAATAATCTTTTCTATTTAAAACAATTCACTTTAGCATAAATACACAGTTTAATTGTCAAAAACATTTCCATTTCAAACTATTCAAGCAGTTATATGTAATAATTCAGTTAAGTGTAAATACAGTTTTAATGTCGAAAAACAGTTCTATTTCAAATAATTCAGTTAAGCGTAAGCACGCAGTTTAAATATAAGTACGGTTCAATTGTCAAAAAACATTTCTATTTCAAGCAATTCAGTTTACTCAAACAATTCATTTTAGCATAAGTATGCTGTAAGTTCTATTTAACCCATAGATAGGGCCCTATCAGGTGCTACCACTCCGAGCCTGAGTAGACCTGGGACCGATGGCAATGAAGGGGTACTCCGCATTCCCCAAAGCTCCAGCACTGCTGGAACCTCACCTGCTGACTGGGCAAGGAAAAAAGATTGAAGATACTAGTAGCTAATGCACCGGGCCATTGGCGTAATGAGTAGTGTGTTCGCCAATGGCCCAGAAGACCGGGGTTCAATCACAATTCGAGTCATACCAATAATTAAAAAAATAGTACTTGATGCCGCTTTGCTTAGCACTCAGCACTATAAAGTAAGGATCAAGGGTAAAGTGGAGCAATCCTAGGAATGGAGTAGCGCCCTCCTCTACACTTCGGTGTAGTAGCTGTTGAAAAGGAGCCTTTGGGTCACTCTCTACTGAAGTTACCAATTTTACTATGTAGTTAAAACTAGATTGCAAGTGATTGTCAAAGAAGAGAGATGGTTTGCAAAAAAAAAAAAAAACACAACAAAAATAAACAAGAACAAGAAAAAACTGCACAATACGTCGTTTTGACTGCAATGTCATATGACTTATCCTCCCAGCAATGGGTTAAATATTACCACTACTATCCTTCTAAAAACAGGATGGATATTGCATTAAATAACCCGAGAAGGTTGATATGCCATTAAATAACAAACGTAGTGGGTTTCAACTTTCGTGCTCACCGTCCTGGTTCTATTTTGACCGACATTCTTTCAGGATCCCATGATTTTCGTGTTTAGCACATTAGCTGGACGTTGAGTCCACCCCATTGAATCAGTTCTGCTGACCAAAAATCGGCACACTTGGTACCATTGTCGTCCTTCAGAATCAGATGAGAGGGAAGGCTCCGTCACTGGATAGAGTTAATTCGTTCTATCCGTGCCGATTTCGAGTGTAGGTAGATGTTGTGAACGGTTCCGGATACTTCAATCGTTTGCTTTACTATATGGAATTGCGACGATCGAGTGCCAGCTATCTTAGGGGAATTTGGAACGTACCAGTAACTAGGTGATGCTTAAGATATTCGAAATTACACAGGAAGTCATGACAGACTTTGTATGATATTTAATTTATTTTCAAATGTTATTAATATATTCATGTTGATTTACAATCTCTTATTTTTTGTCTTTCAGGTAAGCACCACAAGCCACAATTCTACTTCGATTGGATCCGCTTTATTGCTGGTATCTGAATTTTCTTTTATGATTTGATGTATATGTACATAAATATTTGAATATTTGTGTTAATATTGTTCTGATGTCAAGTTTATTGAAGGCTTACCAAAAATGTCTACAGTTTCTGAATTGAATTTCATAATAACTTCTTTTATTGTTAATAAAAGTATCTTACTGTTGTACATAATTTATGTGTATTCTTCGTTAAGCTATGATATATAGATAAATAGAGTCCAAAGCTTAAACCTATTTTAACGACTAATAAAACATGACGTTGTTTACTGCAGGAACAGAATTCTCCAAGACCGACTATGGTTGGATGTATATCGTGTTTTGATCTAGAGTCGTTCGAGATATCAGTTTCTAAATTAAATTATTACTACTCCCAAAGCCTGGAGTGAACATACAATTGTGTTATTTACACACACACACATACACACACACACACACACACACACACAAATATACATATGTATGTGTGTGTGTGTGTGTGTGTGAGCATTTTTAACAAATATATATATGTGTGTGTGTGGGCATTTTTAACACACACACACACACACACACATATATATATATATATATATATATATATATATATATATATATATATATATATATATATATATTAGGTACCATTTGTTACGTTAAATTTACTATTTGGAGGAAACTATTTTTAAACATAAGACCATTCTCCTCTCAAAAGAATTACATTCTTAGTATGATCTTTTAAAAAAAAGAAGACATTATTTTTGCTCGATGCACCAGTTTTAACAAGTAGTTTTTCACGGAAATCTAAAAGAGAGCAAGCCTCTTCATTTCTCCAGTACTGTCGCTGATGCTAACTACTGAGGTGTGAATGATCTCCATTCTTCATCTGATCTCCAGTTCTTTCAGGCTCTTTAGCAAGCCTTTTGAAATCGTTCAAACGCCACCAACCTTCTCAAGGACCCTCCTCGGTATTCTGCTCAATCTCAACTTGGCTGGGGTTTGTATGGTCTAGATACTCGTACTTCATCTGATTTCCAGTTCATCCACTCTCTTTTCCAAGCCCTTTCATGCCTGATCCTAGTGAGCCAGGTATGAAAGACTTCTTGAGAGAAAAATCTGCAAGATATTCTCCATTTATATTTGGCAAGTTCTGTAAGCAAAATTTATATTGTTTATGATATTCAAGCGTCATTTCTATTTTTTTTTCAAAACATCTCCAAGCTTTTACTTATTTCCTGGTAATATATCTGTAAGTCAATTCCCACGGCTAATTGCAATTCACTCCAAAATGAAACGGTGAAAAATATCGACTTTCCTCTTGAAATCTATTCATTAATTCTCATTCGGAGGATCTTTAAAAAAATGTACAGGCGAAGTAATCATTTTAAAACGATTATTGGGTGATCTCAGAAATATGGTCTTTCAAATGAATAAAAGTCAACACAATCATTTTGAAAATTTAATTCAGTTGTGTTCTTTCTCCAAATGAGTCCAAAGTTTCAGAATTTGCTCGAAGGAAATACACGACTTAATCAACTTTATCAACTGCAGAATTCCTAAAAGTTTCACCTTTCGATAAATTAAAAGTTACGTTTAAATCGCGATATCAGCGGGCTTAGAATACGAAGTCTGTATCCCCTGAAGAAACATAGGATACCCTCACAAAAAAAACAAGGGTATTCTAGGTACGACACTGAACTGTATCTGATGGTAAGGCTCCAATCCTTGAGCTCTATGAGAGTGTGGAGTACCTCTTTATGCCATTACTCCCAGGAACACTCAGACCAGGAGTGATAGTACCTATTTAGGTTCTATTAGTCAAATATAAAGTAAAGTGAAGTAAAGTTGGCGACTGTAGTCGAGGGCGATCAGAAGGCTCCCTTTTCAATAGCTACTACATCGAGATGTAAGGGAGGGCGCAACTCCTTTCCCTGGATTGCTCCACTTTACCCTTGATACGTATCTTATATTGCTGAGTGTTAATTAAGCAAGGAGGTATCAAGTACCATTTTTAAAGACCATAGGCGAACACTCTACCCACTAGAGAGATGAGCCGATTATTGGTCATCTGTTTAAATTTATTTGTTTTCAATAGGAATACTTGGTTATATAATAGTAGATTATTTATATCAATATCACTTACTTGAAGCTATATTTTTTTTACAAAAGATTATTATACGTTATTTGAAACTATATATAACTCTGTTCTAACAAATGATATAACTTACAAGAAATGATGACTTGAAACCTTCTGATTAATATTATTTTGTAATTTGCTTGGTGCAGTTCACAAATTATTTTATTCTATTCAATTGAATTAATTTAGAAGGCTATTGCAAATAATTATTATTTCACATTGCAATAGCTCTCTAAATTAATTCAATAAAAAAAAATACTATAATTATTCCTATCAGATAGGAATCCTCGCAACCATCCAACTGTGTGCAAGTTATTTTTATTAGATAGGAATACTTGATATCATACAACCATGTGCAAAAAGCTCTTAAGAAACAGTTACAGTAAAAATGTTAATATAAATGTACAATGAACGAAGTTCCCAAAGCTCTTGGCATAGATTGACCAGAGACGGGTTGGCGTGCCATTAAAATAATTTGATTAGTCAATCATGTTACGTTTGAAAAATCTGATAAAAATCATCCAATTTGCTGAATTCTGAGAAAATTTAAAGGACCTACGGGCATTCTGAATAAAATATGCAGGTCTTCCAATGCAGATCATCTGATAAAAAACTGTAAATGCGCCAACAAATTTAGTGAAGACCTATTTTCCATCCTAAGCGAAAAGCATTCTACTTTTCATCTAAAAATTCTTGAAACTTTCTATATTAGATCCAGGCAGCCTTCCGTTTGAGAAAAAGGGGAAATATTTGCTTGGACTTTATATAGTTTCTATCTTATTCCCCACTTACTCCACTTCTCTATTAACACTGCAAACATTTTATTTTTGCTTAATAAAATTACTACCTCAGTTGTATCTCTGATATGTGAAGTATAAAACCGGTTTACTAGCCTTTTCTTTTTCATCTTTTATGTTTTAATTTTCATCATGATCAATAGATATGGTCTTTTAAATCTATTATATATATATATATATATATATATATATATATATATATATATATATATAATGTAAGGTTGACGGCTTTAGTTGAGGGCAACCCGAAGGCTCCCTTTCAATAACGACTATACCGAAGTGTAGGGAGGGTGCTGCTCCTTTCCCTGGATTGCTCCATTTTACCATTGATCCTTATCTTATAATGCTGAGTGTAAGGCAAGGAGGTATCAAGCACCATCTTTTAAGTCTTTGGTATGACGCGACCTGGGATTGAACCCAGGTCTCTCGGACCATTAGCGAACACTCAACCCACTAGGCCAATGAAAACAAGAAATTTAGAATAAGTTTTCTAATTCCATAATAAATCTATTTCGCTTATTAAAGCTCCTCAGATGGAATTCAAATGGAGTTTGGTTACTTTTTTCTTTTTTCTCGTTAAACGCCGACGATATATTTCACGTTATATCGCGTTGTAATCTATTTTACTTAAAAAATTAACGGCTGCGATATTTTTCTTTTTATTTGCGGTTTTTGTCGTTATTAATTTTGTGTATTTCATATTACTAAACTGATTTCAGATTTAAGAGTATTATTTGAAAGCGATATAGTTTTTTTTTTAATGATTTTAGTTTGATTCGAAAACTTTTCTTTTTACAATTTCGAATAAATATTTTTTTTCTATTTATTAATATTTTTTCAACGTATTGTTTACTTTGTTTTAAAGAACTATTCATCTCTCTTTATGATTAGATTTATATTTTAGCGGTATTGATGCTCTATGCAACTATTTTTTATCGTTTGTTTTTGTTCTGTATTTATTTATATACATCATCATCATCTTCATCATCATCATCATGTCGTGCCGCCAGCACGGATATCCCGGACCCTCTCTCACCACTCCTCCCAATCGTTCATCGCTTCTGGCAGGTCCTCTGGGCTACATCCCGTATCCTCACAGAGCTGCTGTATGTAGGTTCGAATTGGTCGTCCTGCTTTTGCTCGGCCAAATGAGGGGTTCCATAGGAGTCCATCACTTATGAGCTCGAAATATACATATTTTTTTTTTTTTTTGTTATAGTTACTCATTTCAGTTTGATTTTTTTATTTAAGGAAATAAGTTTTTAATTATATTATTATAAGGACTTAGCGTGTAGCTAAAGTGTAAGATAATTAATCCAGATAATTATATATATATATATATATATATATATAAGCGTGTATGTGTATGTGTGTGTCTAAAAAGAATCAAAACAAGCTATGTTTACCAAGACTGATATCAACAATCAATAAAACGTTAATTTTCTTGAAAATATTTTCTTTAATATTCAACGACGCTATTACAGCGAGTTTTCCATTAGTCGAATCACCTATGAACCTTCTCTTTTGATATGGTGTGGAGTTGTACCGTCATATTTTTTTCAATTTCCTCTGCGTCTCCAAACTGAACTCTTGAGCTGAATTTCGTTTCCTGAAGATAAACTCCTAGACGAAAGTAAATAGGGAATGCATGGAGGATGCTGTACCGACACAATCTTGTGTTTCGCCAAATCCGTCAAGATTTCCTTTAGAGTTGTAACGTATAACTTTATAATTATAAATTAAGTCGACCGGACATTGGCATAATGATTAGAGTGTTCGCCACGCGTCATACCAAAGACTCAAAAAATCGTACTTGATGCCGCCTGGCTTAACACTCAGCATTATAAGGTACGGATCAAGGGTAAAGTTGAGTAGCGTCCTCCCCTACACCTCAGTGTAGTATCTATCGGAAAGGGAGTCTTCCGGTCACCCTCGACTACTGTCGCCAACTTTACTTTTACTAGGATGGCACACGTCTTCATCTAAATTTCAATCAGATTTTATATGAGTTTTTAAGCGTGTGAGTATGTGGGCGTTTGCGTATGTGTGTTTGTGTATGTGCTTTATTCGGTATACACATCGCTACGGAAATTTCACGGTATTTAACCGTGATAAATTACTTAACCAAACAACTTTTTTGCCAATGTCCCCTCGGCTCACTAAGAATACTGCTCCCAAGTGTTTTCGACAAGTTTCAACTCTGTATTTGATTTGCTTCAGTCGTGCAAATTCCTTGGATTTTGTAGATGCATTACATACACGCACACATACAATCACACACGCAAACACAAACAGAGGATAGTGTGGATATAGAGTCACTAACAGTTTCTCGCCTATTCGATCATCAGACCAAGTTCAAAAAGTTAAATTTACCAAGACAAAAAAAAAAAGAAGAGAGCCAAGAAAATAGTGAACTTTGCCGTCCCAGCTGACTGCAGAGTAGAATTCAAAGAAAACGAAAAGAGAGTCAATTACATAGACCTTGCTTGAGAACTAAAATCAAATATGGAACATAAAGGTAGCACTAATACCAATTGTAATTGTGGTATTCGGTACAATCCCTAAAGAATGAATAAAGTGGCTGAATGACTTGGAAATTAGAGGACAAAAAGAGATCATCAAAATGACAGCATTATTAAGATGGGCCTGAATACCAAGAAGAATCAAGGAGATTTGGTGTAATATAATTGCTGAGGGAGTTCGTTTTGTATATCTTGCCTTTCGGTTTAGTTAGGATGAGAACCTTTCGGCTCAGTGCATGGGTTAGTTAGGTGCAAACATGAGCGCAGGTGTTCATGCGCACGCGGGGAGGATGCGTCATTCACAGATGTTAAAATAAGGAAATGGGACCAGGGGGTGTGAATGACGTCATGCACCGGAAGCGCGGGCTGAGGATTTTGGGGATTTGAGAAAAAGCAGAGTGTTGAGTTCCTGCGTCCGAACGGAAAGGTTGACTTTCAGGGCCCGCCGAGGCCAGACCAGTAGTTTGCAGATGGTGTGCCGCACGTGGTTTGGGGCAGATGTAAAAGCGGTCTGCATAGAAAGATTGTGTTTCTCTCTCCTCATGTCGAATAACCTTTAACTCAAAGGTAATAAAGTTTCGTACCTGAGCCAATTTCGTGAATGTCGTGTATTTCGGACTCCCTATGTCTATTTCACTCATCCGTATATCTGGCTATGTAACATTGGGGGGACTTGCTGTCACTCAAACTCCTGTGGAAAACAACCGGATAACGTTCGAGTAAGAAACTCACGAAAGAATAGTAATAATGATAATAAAAACGCTAAGAATAATTCACATTAGCTAAAATATAATAAATCTTCACCGCTAACACCAAAATCATATATAAAAATAGCAATCAGTATTAAAGATAAAGAACCAAAGATGAACCATTCAGCACTAGAACTTATATACTAAACATCTTTAACAACTAACAGGCTTACTTAGGCACCCGTAACAATAATAAAATAATTACAAATTAACAAAATAAATATCGCACTCAAACTATACAAAAACAAACAATACCCATACAAAAAGTCCCCTGAAGACAATCAATCGATACAATCTAATCGCTTAGGAGAAGAACGTAGGGAAAATTTGGTCAATAGGAAACTAGCAAGAAACTAAAGGAAAACCATTAGATCATAAACAAAGAATGCTCCGTGGTCTTTCACAAAACTTATATATATATATATATATATATATACTCTAAACTTAAATTAAAAAATTCTACTTTGACTTCATGTTATGTTTATTATACAGGACAAAGATGAAAGGATAAGTAACTCCTATAAAAGCAAACAGTATGTCTTGTGCCAAGTACATATACCTATTTACCAACCCATTCCGCTCGGGCAGGATATGACACAAGGTCAATTTTAAGTGGAGTTTAACAGGTTTGAATTCAGAGTTTTCCTTCTCCAAGACTAGTTGCCTCACCAAGAAGAAGAACCTAGTCTGTCCTACTAGTTGCCCATAGGTGGAGGGTGAATAATTGGATTCATACCTTTCCCAAGGGTATTAGGGCTATGTGAAATGCAATTAGCCCGGTCCAAGATTTGAACTCGTGTCGCTGTGTCCATTTCCTACGACAATAACCATTACACCACGGGCAAGCACGTATATAGATTGACAAAACATTAAATCAATTAAGCGCTTAAAGTCATTTTCTTAAAAATGTCTATCTTTAAAAAGTATTAGAAAAATATGATATGAATTTTTTTTCCATATTATAGAGAAATAAATGTATTGAGTTCTGAAATGTGTTTGCATATTAAAAAAGAATAATTGGTATCTTTTCAAAGCCAAATACACTCACTATTGAAAATTATACCCAAAATCAATTAATGCAATATACAATTTTTAAAATATTTTTTCAATGGTAAAAATTTTAAAAGATATGATTATTTTTTATAATCAATATTTTTTTGTTGCTTATATATACAAGCTCTGCCTTTCATATCTAACACTGAATAGTATCTATACTTTCAAGATAAACCAGTAACTGTGTCTTTTGCTTGATTGATTTTTACATGTTAATCCATTTAGAGGTATTTTATACTCAGAGGTTAGGGAATCGCATTAATCGTACGTTCATATTTGCCTTATTATGTAGTTGTTTCTTTAGAGATTATGCTTTCTTTTACACACGGCTCTTATTGTGGGAGCCTTACCCATCTCACCATAATGGACTCTTCTCACTATTATTAGTACTGAGAGATATCGCTGCCAGAGAGGTATATTGATATCGGTGTTATCCGAACAGTACGAGACTTCTTACCTTTTCTATGTTACTCTATCTTTCTTGTGTAATATAAGATTATCTAATATCCGTGTTTGCGTTTTCATTAGTGACCCTTTCCGGGGCCACAACAGTTCTATATAATACGAATCTGTTTGACCCATAAATAGGAACCTAAGAGGTTCTACTCCAAATCAGAGTGTAACTGGGAGTAATGGCAATGAGGGGATACTCCACACTCCCTAGATCTCCAGAACTGAAACCTGAACATCAGATGCAGTTTAATGTACGACATAAAACACCTCTTTGTTTTAGAGATTTCTTAACCCTCTTCAGGCGAATCATTCCTCATATTCTAACCTCAACCGACAGGTTTAAACGTTCTTCGAAAATACAGGTACTTATTTTGGCAACAGTACTTAAATTTTTTAAAGATTTTCTTAATTAATATACTTTACTCTACCAAGGATCTTTTACTAGCTACTCCAATTTGTTGTTTTCGATAATCTACGATCATATATATAAATTCCTGCTCCTTCAGTTAGCATAAAATTTTATGATGCAACTACGAAAATACACAAGATTTTCGGCTGAATTGCACACATACTCCTTAATTGATAGAAAAACACTTCACTGTCGATGTTACCAGTAAATCTATATATTTTTTTTGTTAAATTTGCAACGTAACGATATTTTGCACTTACATATATGCCATCTTTTTGACGATTACATTGAAATACATTGGTTCAACTGTTTTACTTTTGCAGTGGGGTCATTGAAACCTGAATGATAAATAATCAATTTACACTTTTATTCCTTCAAAATTGTAATGCACTTTGTGGCGTGTGATATTTTTCAAAGGTTAACGGGGCTATTGACACCCGCTAACGACATCATTCATTAGTGCAGCAAATTCTGCAGAATTTGAAAACCAATATTTTTATCATTTTTTTAGCCTCTTAATAAAGACTGAAGTGATAATCATCATCAGTTGGGATGCTTCTCATATAACACGTTTTCGGCAGAAATAGTCTGACGACGTCTATCCTTCTCTAGATCTATAAAAGGTTTGAATTCAGTGTGTTACTTCCCCTAAACCGTTTGCCACGTCAAGGTGAAAGAGCCTAAACTATCCAACAATTTATCGATAGCTGGGTGGGGAATAGTTGCATCTATAACTTTCCAAATGGTATAAGTTCTATATGAAAGGCAAACACCTTAGTTTAGGTTTTAAAATCGGATGTCAGGGTCCACTTTCTACAACGATAACCGTAACACCACAAGTGCCTCTGGGCTTATAAGCTGCGGATAAACTTGAAATTAAAATAAATGCTTGCAAAATCTTTTACTCTATTTATTTACCAACCCCTTTGCACAAGCAGGATGCGACACAAGGTCATTTTTATGCGGACTTTAAATTCAGAGTTTTCCTTCTGCCCAACAATTTTACCCATAGCTGAAGGGAGAATAGTTGTATACACACTTTTCCCAACGATATTAGTGCAATGTGAAATACAGACTCGTCCAGGATTCGAACTCGGGTCACCGTGTTCATTTTCTATGACGGTAACCGTTACACTACGGGCACCTCTACGATGACGTATGTAGTGGATATATGATTACAAAAAAAATGTTTAAAAATCACGTTCAGTTTGTATATATACTTTTTATACTCATAATTTTAGAAGTCTGTAAATTACAGAGGAACAATTGTTTGGTCAATACATTTCTTTTGTATTTAAGCAATTTTGATTGACGGAGGCGTCCATGACGTCATATTGGAAGTTGAATCGGATCCTTGAAATCAAAACCTGAACGATGTTGATTGGATTTCACATAATGCTAATATTCCTGAAAAAAGGTATTAATCAAGCAATATTCCCTTAAGCTATGAGTAGATAGTTGGGCGGACTGGACTCATTGTTTCCGAATGTATCAATAGCAAGTACACTTGAAGTTGATATATACACTGGTAAAATTTGGGATGTATAACTAATTATACACTGTAATAGATATATGATGAAAGATTTCTTCAAAAATTTTCCCCTGTTTGTAAATATTCGGAATATTTTTTTTAGATTTTCAAAGTATGTAAATTAAAGTCTGTTTTTTTTTTTCAAAACACTTTTGCATTTTACATTGTGATATTTTACTTTGGAAGTTATGAATCCAAGTATTCTCACTCCATATATGGATAAAAAGTTGGGCAGACTGGGTTCTTTCATCTTCTTGGAAAATATAAACGATTCAGAAAAAAAAAAACCTGGAAGGGGATGGGTGCTGTCGTAGACTTCGGTAAACGATTAGCATCCTCACAAACAAACCAGGTAACGTGATAAGTTTCTTATAATGTTAATTATAATTGGTTTTTGAAAAGGCTCCCGTTCTGATTTTTACCTCTATATTATCGAAATATTCAGGTCGTTTTTAGATTCTCCAATCTTTAAGTAAGCAGCCTTGATGAAAAAAAAAAAGACAAGAAAGTTACAGAACTACGACGATTACATAAGAATATAACTTTCCCTGAAATTTTGAAATGTAATAAGAAAAAATGGTGAGACATCATCTAAAAAGCAATGTTTTATGTTTATGTGTGTGTGTGTATGTGATCCATCCGTGGCTGGATCAAATGACAAACCAAATGACTATCACAGAAAATTGTCGATACAGAGAATGGTCTAATTTATCCACGAAATAAATGAATAAGGTCAGAAATAGACAGGAGTGATCCATATTATTAGATACCTATTTTCAGATCTATAGCAAACATGTTTTGGGGGAAAAGTTTTTTTTTGCCTTGTTTTTTGCACAAGGTCGTATCCAATCAGAATAGTTTTCAAACAGATCCATTTGACCTAAAGATGGAACCAAGTACCAACTTTCCTGTCAGAATGGACCTGGAGTTGATAGGAATGAAGGGTTATTCTCCAGATCTCCCAAATTGGAACCTCACCATCAGATGCAGTTTAGTATTATATCCATTTTAGAGGGGTCTTAGCCCTCTTGCGGGGATTACAGGCATCATATTCTAAGCCCCGTCGACATTAAAAGTAATGTCTGTGAGAAAGCGGAGAGGGAATGAGAACTTGTAATCCTCTCTCTCTCTCTCTCTCTCTCTCTCTCTCTCTGATACTTTTCAAAGCACTGATCAATTACGTGTTGAGAGTTGATTCTATTTTCTATATTTTCCAATTCTTCAAAACTTGAAAATCAGAAACAAGGAACCCCAAAAAATAGACATTTTCTGAAAAGTCACAATTTACTAAACAATTATGCAAATCATTTCACCTCAGCAAATTAAAAACGAAAACGTCCTTAAATAAAACATGATTTATAACTTTAGGTTTTAAACTAGCCTACAGAAAAAAAGTCTTGCCTCACGGGATATTTTATCTTTTTTTTTCTAACAATTTTGAAGTGCTGATTTAAAAAAAAAACATATATTCTTATTTTCCCAATACGTCCAGATATTTTGTTATAGAAAACAACAATATATGAGTGAAAATATTGTTATATTGTCATCTACAGCATCATAACGACAGAATGATAAAGACGCAGGAAGACTTCTTTATAAATATATGTACCTCTCACTTTATTGTAAGGGTTCGAAAAGGGTTACTCAAGGTTGGCGTGTGAGAGGGAGCTGGAGACCGAACATAAATTGTAATATTTTGACCCCAACTCTTATGGCCGTCAACGTTGTGTCTTTCGCGTTTTCAAGATGCTCAGCCGGAGGCCCAGAGGCCATTCTGTGTGATGGCTTTCTTTACTGCATCTTATCAGCAACTTCCCTGGGCCCCAACTCATCAGAGCCCCAAGGCCCTTTCGGCCTGATGTGGCTTTCCTTACAACATTTCGTCTATAACTCCGTCCGATCTCCAACTGCAACTGTCTTGGCTTCTGTCTTGATTGAGTTATATAATAGTTCACGCCCACTCAGTCGGCTACTCGATCTTTGAAATCGCATGTTTGATCGTCATCAAGCGGAAATAACTGTCATGCAGTTCACAGGTCACTCTCTTCCGGTGCATCAGTCTATGAGTGTACCATGGGAATTTTTTTTTACTTCGTCCCATTTCATCAGCCAATTTCCGCCCACGCGATTTCCTCTCATAACTGCCATTAGAATGTGTCACCTCCTTCCGGCGCATCACCTTGGAATGGCATTTTTGGTCGGGTCGAAGGCCAAAATACAACAATATCATTAAAATATAACTTTTTATCCAATCAGTGATGGTTTTTTTTGTTGCTTCTGAAATCAGAAAGCGAAAATTAAAAGACAAATTACATATGCAAGCATGAGTGTTTTCTGACAATCTTGTTAATTAGATATGATCATTTCTTACCGAAAAGGCTTACATGAAAAAATAATTTAACAAGACATCTCCATATATGAATCATTTAATAAAATCAATTCAATAACCCATGAAAATTCTCGTAGACTTTGAGGATTTATCATAAAATTCAAAGAAGTCTCTACATCTCTGAAATATCCGAAGCAGCATCTTTGAAATAGAGAAAACTGCTAAAATTTTCTAAAACAAATTACCGAATTTTAATAACCCCGTTCTGTATCTTTTAAGTGATTTCCCGTCAACAGGTTAAAATAAAATTTACAAGGTACTGAAGCAAAATATGGAATAAATTTCAAAACGTTTTCTTTAGTCTGATTTGTCCATCTTTAAAAAAAAAAGCAATAAATCTAAATTTTCATGATTAGCTCTATAGTTCAAACACTTTTTTAAAATTAAAATTCAGTCCAATATGAGTGATCAAAAAAAAAACAAAGAATCTATGATTTGCATAACGCCGAAAACAAGCCAAAATTTCTTGGTCCACCCGAATACAAAGCAAAAACATTTTTTTACAGAAAAAGAACTTTTTAAGGAAAAGGGAGCGTGGAGGATTGAAAAAAAAACGGAAAAGAAGGCTTTTTAATTGCTCTTGCTACGGCGATTAAGAAGGACAACACAACGTCAATAAGAAAGCAGGCTAATGAATTGAAAGTAAGTCCTCTGGAAACTGTGTGGACAGTAATTAAACAAGATTTATGTTCCAATCTTAACCTATTTGATTACGCTATATGGGGCGTTTTAAAAAATATGCAACTTCCCATCTAAATATTGGGTTGCTTAAGACTGCTATTGAGGAGAAACGGAATAGAAAGTCTGAATAATTTATTTTGAAGGCATACAAATCGTTTCGAAGGCGTGTTGATACTATTATAGAAAAAATGGTGGCCATATTGAGTAAATTTAATGTTTTTTTGTCTATCTTCTTATTTGGTAGTTTACTTTTTCAAAATTAAAATTGATCTCGTTTTATTACTGAGTAGTTTATTATTATATTAGACAATTCCTAATTTTGCTTCCACACCCTGTATAAAATTGTCATAGCCCGAAAAAAGAAATAGCAATACTACAATTCATTGCCACATCTAAAATATCTTTAAACCAAACAAAAATATTCAGTTCTTCAAAGCAAATAAATCATCCAATCAACGCAGAAACAAAAATATCTTATTTATCAAAAAATAAAGTCTACTGAAATTCAGACAATGTCATTCCATTTCATTCTATAAGATAATCCGGAAGAAACAATGCCATATCCAACGCATAATTTGATCAAAACTCTGATTTTACGTAATATACAGCATTTCTGTCACACGAAAATGGTACAAGATGGATAAAAATGGACTACATTTTCGAAATCAGCGCCAAAAAATTAGTTGAAAGCACTTATAAACATCCATGACGTAATTTTATTGTTGGCTTGTACTGTTATAGAATTTTTTTCTTTTTGATTTTGTAGTTGAGCCTTACATCAAAAGTTATATGCATCATATCATATATACTTTTATTATGAAATATTTTGTTCAAATTCATCAAAAAATTTAATCCATTCGAGGAGCACTTTAAAATGCGCACTGTAATGCGTCACTAGTGATGAACTCGTTCCAATAATTTATTATATCAGAATTCTGTCTCTCCATAAAAAAATCAAAATGGATTGTTGGGGAAAAAGTTGTCACAGCTCTTATCAACCTAAAACTTCCGCTTCATACTTCGATACGACGAATCAATATTCCTGCTATTTCAACAAAATGATTTGGACAACTAGCATATGAATGAACAGAAATGTATCTATATACAATCGAACCTGTAAACGGAAATTTTAATGTTATGACTGCTACCTCTTTTTAAGTATTGTATATACAGGTTAGGGCGGAACTAATAGGGTAGTCAATACTAATTCAGCTGTTATTGACTCTATATTACTTCTGCCTCACTCTGTACATTCAAGGATTCCCGAAGTAGCGTTACGGTTATCAGCACGGAATCAATGAGCCGAATTCGAATTCCTTCTGAGGTTTCCTTTGTTCACTTTACACTTAAGCGCTTAGAAAATGTAAGTAACACGGGAATGACGAGACTATGACACGTCTACCCAGGCGGGGGGTACGCGAAAAATGCGCGATTTTTTAGGCGGGGTCATAATTTTGTTAGTAAAAATTAAAATATCTCCTTTGATTATTTGTTTTATACTTGCTTAGAATAATCAAACTGTTGTTAGTTAATTTGGGTATTTTTTTTTAATTTATTTTGTTGGGAGTGTTGTTCTCCTTTATTAATCGATTAGTTCATTGATTGGTGATTTAACGATATGTTAAACCATCTAGGTTATTTTATGCCGAAAATGTTGGGGATCGTATTTATTGTACATTTATATTTACATTCTTGATCTAAAGTTGTTTCGGCGGGTGTCCTCGTGGTGTAATGGTTAAAGCGACGGACTGCGGAATCGTAGTAAGTGAGTTCGTACTCCAGTCGCACTATTACGTTCACTTTCGGGCAAATACCCTTGGGAAGGGTATGAACCCCCTTATCCTCCCAGCTATGGGTAAAATAGTACCACTACTGTTCTTCTGGGAGAATGGCTTTGGCATTAAATAACCTAAAAAGAGTTGATATGCCATTAAACAAAGAAACCGAAAGTAAAGTTGTTTCTTAAGATTTTTTGCGTCCGTTCTAATCGAATAATTTTTAACAGATCAATTTAACCCGTAGATGGGACCATGGCAGGTATTACAACTATAAATCTGAGTGAACCTGAGAGTTATGGCAATGCAAAAATACTTTACACTTCACAAATCTCCAAAGCAGGAACCTCACCATTGGATACAATTTAGTGTCATACTCAGGATAATCCTTGAAGGTATCTTTCCTATCCGCACGAGATACAGTCTGAGTATTTTAAGCCTTGTCAACAGTATGATTTCCTACTTGGGTCTTTCTATTCATTGAATAAATCCGAAACAATAATTAATCAAATTAAAACTAACAAATTTCCAAGAAATTTTATATTTTTATTTGAATTTCTTTTTTTTTTTATTGCAAAGTGCAGTATTCATCCAGGTACATTGTTTCAGAAATGTTAAACAGGATTTTTTTTTCTTTTTTAATTTCTGGTGTTTTTTTGTTTTTTTTTATCCCACAAAATTCCTAATGCAAATTACTTAATTAATTTTACTTTTTGCGAATTACTTGTTATAAATAAAACATGTAATTCCTAAAGCTGTCCCATTCAAACAATTCAGACATTATTGATTGTCTAAACAGACTTCTTTAAGAATTCCTTCAAGCATTTTGCTCTCCTTCATCATGAAAAATACAAATATAAAAAAAAATGATAATTTACAACTGAAAATTCCTGCAGACACATGAAAAAAATATCAGATGATTGTCGCCGATAAGGGCGCATGCTCTCAAAAGACGTCAACACCACAAAAGTAAACACATCGCCCAGCGCTCGGTCCTCTCTTTGTCTCTGGTATTGTCACACACATGCTGCAAAGTCAGATTGTTTGTTTGGTTGGTTTTATGGCATATCAACCTTTGTAGGTTATTTAACGCCAAATCCATTTTTATGTAAATAATCCGTTCTATTGAAAACAGTTCAGTTTAGCATAAGTACACAGTTTAATTGTCAAAAACATTTCCATTTCAAACTATTCAAGCAGTTATATGTAATAACTCAGTTAAGTGTAAATATAGTTTTAATGTCAAAAAACAGTTCTATTAGAAAAAAATTCAGTTAAGCATAAGCACGCAGTTTAAGTGTAAGTACAGTTTAATTGTCAAAAACGTTTCTATTTCAAGCTATTCGTTTACTCAATTCATTTTAGCATAAGTACGCTGTTAGTTCTATTTAACCCATAGATAGGGCCCTATCAGCTGCTACCACTCCGGGCCTGAGTGGACCTGGGAGCAATGGCAATGAAGGGGTACTCTGCATTCCCCAAAGCTCCAGCACTGCTGGAACCTCAACATTAGATTGTTTAGTGTCATATCCAGGACACTCGTTAGGGGGGTCTTGCCCCTTTGCAGAGGTGCAGTCAGTGTATTCTACAGCCCCAGCTGACTGGGTAATGCAAAGTCAGAGAGGACAGCAATTTTATCATTAATGACTGCGTCTGGTAACTTTTTATTAGTTGTTACAGGATTGATGAACATCGGTGAATCGGTCACTTGATTGGTCTGGTTTGGTTTTATATCATATCAATTATTTTTGGTTATTTAATGTCAAATCCTGTTTTTACATATATATTAAATATGTGATTTGCAAACACATTTTCTGGATACACACAATCAAAAGATCAAACAGTCCTATATCTAACAATTCAATTTAGCACAAGTCATTTGTTCGGCCGCTGTTTAAATGTCAAACAGTTTGCTCCATAGATAGGACCCTATCAGGTGCAACCACTCCAGGCCAGAGTGGACTTGAGAGTGATGGGAATGAAGGAGTACTCCACTTTCGTCAAAACATTACTGTAGTCTCACCATCATATTGTTTAATGTCATATCAGGACACTCGTTAGGTGTTACTACCCCTAAGCAAAGATGGAGTTAGTGTATTCTACCGCTTCTGTTGTCTGGACTGTCGGTTACTTGATCCTATTTACCCAACCCCTCCGCTTTGGTAGGTTATGACACAAGGTCAATTTTTAAGCGGAGTTTAACAGGTTTGAATTCAGAGTTTTCCTTCTCCTAGACTAGTTCCTTAACCAAGGCTGAAGAACCCAGTCTGTCCTACTATTTTACCCATAGCTGGAGAGAGAATAATTGGATTCATATCTTTCCTAAAGTTATTAGTGCTATGTGAAATGCAATCAGTCTCGTCCAGGAGTTGAACTCGTGTCGCCGTGTCCATTTCCAACGACGATAACCATTACACCACGGTTACTTGATAGTAAATGTCATGATAGATAAACGTCATGGTTAACAGTTCAATGATCTTGAAGAATATATTTTTTACAAAAATAAATTCATTATGTCCAATGAAGAGTTAAGTTTAGCACCCCATGTCTCGCTACTACGTTTACATTCGGATTTAGAACTTTAGGGATGATATGAAGCTTCTTATTCTCTCAGTTTTGTGTTAAATTGAAGCACCTCAGTTGTTGTGCAATGATGGCTATAAATACACCATGATAGTTGATATGCCATGAACCTAAGAAACGAACTAACTCAAACTACCTTCTCACAACGGAAGGCGTTTCAGAAATTCTGGTAAGAAATGGAATCAGCGAACGGAATTCTAGTTCTGTTAGGTAAGACATGAATCCATTTGTTGTACTCAGCTATGAGTAAATAGTAAGACTGGCAAGATTATTCAGCGTGTATTAGAAGACCAATCTAGAAGAATGAAAACTCTTAATTCACACCAATATAAACACAGCTTTCCGCTTAAAGATTAATTCAGTGCCACGTCCTTCTTTAACTGTATGCAATCATTTTGAGGAAACCATTTTACTTTATAAATGTTGGCCTCTTTTTAAAATTCTTTCGTTAAATCTCTTCGTAATAAATAGATTTCGAAACAACACGATTTGTGCATTTATGAAATCCGTTTCTTCATTTTTGCTTTTCCGGCGAAATTATGAGAAACAATCGTATGAGAAAAGGTATTGTTTTCTTAAGTGCTCGAATAACTGTTTTAAGGTTATCTTCAACAATTTTTCTCGGCTGAAGGTCGTTGATGACGTTTACAGCCTTCCTTGTGTCTCACTTTCAGAATTTTCATCTGTAGAGTAAATTTTCTCAGATCTCCGTTTCATTGTTCGTTCATTTACAGTTCCGTCTCCAAATCGATATTCCTCCCTGAATCAGTTGCATTATGTCCTCAAGTGAACTCATGAAGAATGTTTAGTCGTTCTAGTTCCATTTACTTTCAAGGATGAAAAGACTGGAAAATTCATTTTGCAGTGGCTGAGGTTCAATACCGATTAAAAATACCGAATGACATAAATCCATTTTGACATTATGAATAATCATGATTTGCATATTTAATATTATGAATCTTAATACAATAGTATTTTAAGAGTGTCCAATATTCCCAACATGTACAAAAACAAAAGGGTTTTCGTTGGTTAGTTGTCTTATGACATATCAAAGTTTGAAGGTTATTTAAAGTCAAATCCATTTTAAACATATGCATATACATATCAAATATATATGATTTGTAAACAAGTAGTTGTTTGGTATCCTTATTTCTAAACGAATCAGAACTCATTTGTTTGCATACAGTTAAATAGTTTCAAATATTGCCATGTAAAACTAATAGTTTTACGAGGTGCATACGATAAGTTTTCAGACTTTTTTCATATGGGCACTTTTATTGATAGTACACATATGAAACTCTAGTCCCCTTCGAAGTTATCTCCTCCAGCTGCAATGTACTTGTTGTACCGTTCCAACAACTTCTGGAATGCCCCATGGAAGTCCTCTTGTGTGAGGGTGTCAATGACCTTCGTCACAGCCTCGCTCATCTCCTCAATTGTCTCATAACGACAGCCTCTGAGCTTAGGGAATAACCAAAAGTCACCCTTGTAGGTTATTTAATGCCAAAACCTATTTTTACATATATATCAAATATATATGATTTGTGAATGAAAGGTTTGTACATTAGAATTTTTACACGAGCCAAGGCTCATTTTTTTAAGAAGTCAAACAGTTTTAATTGTGTTATCTTAAACTAACTGTTCTATTCGCCACAGTTAAATGGTTTCCAGAATAGTAAATGTTTAAATATTTCTATTTGACCCAAGGTAGATACCCTGGCAGATACTAGCTGTCCGAGTCAGAGAGAACCTGGAATAATGGCCGTAGAAGTACACCTCTGTCCCGAAAGTTCCTGAACAAGTGCTTCACCACGTATTTTAGTGTCATTCGTTGGGAGGGAGGGGCACTTACTCCTCTGAAGAAATGCAGTCGGAATATTCTACAGCTCTTGACAGCTGGGCTAATACTGTGATAGATACATAAATAGATATGGACAGTCTGTGGTAGATAAATAGATATACATAGAATATGATAGTCACATAAGTAGGAACAGTCTGTGATGAATGCATAGATAGATATGTACAGACTGTGATAGATACAGAGAAAAATATAAACAGACTGCGATAGATATATAGATAGATATGAATAGTGTGATAGATACGTAGACAGATATGAATAGTCAGTTTTTCATTGATATGAACTGAGTGTTATAAAGAAACATGAATAGTCAGTGATAGATATATAGATAGATGTAAAGAGATTGTGATAGATATATAGATAGATATAATGAGACTGTGGTAGATATATAGATAGATGTAAAGAGACTGTGATCGATATATTGATAAATAGGAGTAAAATGTGATAGATACATCGATAGATAGGAGTAGAATGTGATAGATATATTGATAAATAGGAGTAGAATGTGATAGATATATTGATAAATAGGAGTAAAATGTGATAGATATATTTATAAATAGAAGTTGAATATGATAGTAGGAACAGTTTCTTTTAAATAATTGATAGTTATGCATAAACTGTGGTAGATGTATAAAGATAGATTAGAACATAACGTGTCATTTCTGCACAGTTACATATTCGATCAAGTGAAAAGTCCTCATTTAAAGACTCTTGAACTCATTAGTATAAAAACAAATACCTGATGAGGAATTTGGATCGAAAGGGTAAATTTACTTTATTACTAATATTCTTAATTTATTATTTTTCTGCCAGTTCCAATGAATAGAGAATTGATTGAACATTCTTTCGACATTCCTTTCGGTTTTAATTCTTCAGTTATTCTAATTTCCTTGCATAACGTATTCTTTTGATTTTCTTCTGTCCCTTTCCGTTATTATAAATTTTTTTTTTCCTTATTGTTTTCTTTCCTCACATTTAAAATGTTATTTCTCATTTTAAGAATCAGGATATACGAACTTAACATGTAGATAAAGATATCAATTTTGTAAATATAGTTGTGAGATTAAAGTAAATAGCCCAAAAGAAATATGCAAGCAAACACACACACGCACACACACACACACACACACACACACACACACACACACTGACTCACTGGATCACTCACAAGTACATTATATATATATATATATATATATATATATATATAAAGAGAGAGAGAGAGAGAGAGAGGGAGGGGGAGAGAGAGATTAAAGAGATGGAAAGAGTGCGAGAAAACAGAAGACAAAGGATTAGATACACAGATTATAACATGGCAACTCCACAGATTAAGAAAAAGCACCGATAGAAATGAACAGAATGAGATAGATAGATAGATAGATAGATAGATAGATAGATAGATAGATAGAAAGAAATGAACAGGATGAGATAGATAGATAGATAGATAGAAATGAACAGAATGAGATAGATAGATAGATAGATAGATAGATAGATATGAACAGGATGAGATAGATAGATAGATAGATATATAGAAAGAAATGAACAGGATGAGATAGATAGATAGATAGATAGATAGATAGATAGATAGATTCTACTTCTCCAAACAGTCATGTCCCGACGAAGATGTAGAGTTGTTACGATGAGGGTGTGATAAGATCGATATATACTGGATCAATATTCCATTAATCGATTATATGTATTGTAGCAACGAACAATTATATAATAATTGAAATGAACATAGGAGAACCGTCGAACAAAAGAAAAGCTTCGCTATAGAAACCTATCAATTGAAGATGGCGTCGAAATAAAATTCATGCAAATCTTTAAACATAATGCTTAGAATCTAAGGTTTATTGAAGCGCCAGTGGTCTAACGAGTGTAGTCAACGTTAGAGTTAGGGGGGGAAGGAATCGGCGACTGGAGTTCGAATCCTGGTCGAGACTGTTTGTATATCACATGACTTTAATACCCCTGGGAAAGGTATTTTAATTCTGGCTATGTGTGACTAGTAGGACAGACTGGTTCTTTAACCAAGATAGAGCCACTAGTCTGGAGGCAGGAAAACACTGCATTCAAATCTGATAAGCTCGGCTTGATAAATTGACTTTCTGTCACATCCTGCTCGTGTGGAATGTTTGGAAAATATATAATGCTTAGAAGATGATATGAATGCAAAAAAAATGCAGATATTCCCTTCGAAAAAATTATTCGAATGATCAAATTCATTCTTTAGACACATTTTGTTTCGACAGTTTTTCGACTAATATGTTCTTAAATATTTTTAAGATGGGAAAGAATAAAAGGCGAGCAAGAACTTTTTTTCATTCATCGTTTTATATTCCCTTCTTGGAGGTGAAAATTTGCCATGAGGTCAATGTTAATGAACGGTACGCATCTTTTATATCTGTGTAACAAATATCCAATTACACTACCTTTTATATATTTATGTTTTTTGATAACTTTTCTCGGTGATTTTAAATCACATTTATAGAACTCTCCTATGGAAATGAGCGGTTCCACAAAGGGAATTTTTTTTGTTTCATATTGGCAGGGACTGGCAGGTGTCTTGTTAAAGTGTTTATATGTCCTTTTTCTGGTAATTCCCAGGGCTCCCATTATAACTGTCATGGTGCTAGTCTTAAGGTACCACATTTTCTCCATTTCTATTTCCTGTCCTTTGTATTTAATTATTTATCATACACTTTGACTGATATGATATTATCTGGTGGCATTGACATATCAATAAGAAGACATGTTTTTCTTTAATAGTTCTTAACCACTATATCTGGTCTATGGCTCTTTATTTTTCTGTCCGGTTTTATAACAAATTCTCAGATAATAGCAGCTCCTTTCGCTTCTGATTTTGTTTTTAGTTGGTGTTTTATGCCATTTTCGCTGTTCAGTATTCCATGATATTTTCAGATTTTCAAATGAATATAATATCCTATTTTATCATGTATTTCTTAATATTAACGTAGTGTTGCTATCATTTTTATTATGCGAGTTTTTCACACCAGCTTTAGCTGCCGGTCTTTCACTGGAGTCTGAGAGACAGCTAGTCTCTTCACGTCTCCAGAACTCTTCTCAGTATTCCAGCCGACCACAACAATGTTGCAGTTTTCATAATCTTGGTTCGTTCTTCGATTTTCCAACTCCTCCAGGCCCCTTTGAGGATCGTTCCTAACACACCAATTATAATTGTTATCACCGTCAGAGTCATGTTTAATAGCTGGTCTCTCTTTTCGTTTTCTTCGAGTTTCACTCTGTGGTCTGCGGGTAAGGCCAAGTCCACTAATCTGCAGGTTATCTTTTTTCATTCTTTTTTAACTCTCACAAGACAAGGTATGGTCTTTTGGCCAAGACAAGGTGATCCGTTTGTATCTCAGAATCCCAGAGACTTTTGGGCGTCTCCTTTTTCAGAATTGATTCTGTGCAGATCCCATTTGGTAGCATGATCTATTATTATTATTATTATTATTATTATTATTAATAATACTTCTTCGAGAGTTTTCCACGCTAGTGTTAGCTAATGACCTTTTAACGGGGCCTGAATGAGTGTAAGTTTCCTCAAATCTCAAGCACTCTTCCCTGTATTCTGGTCGGTCTTAACAGTACTGTAGCTTGAATGTCCACTTATTTTCAATTCCTCCAGACCCATTACCAATCCTTTGGTGACAGTACCGAGCGCACATATTAATATTGGTAATACCGTCATTTTCATGTTTATTATTATTATTTTACTCTTTGCGACTTTTTCACACCAGCGTTAGCATGTAGTCTTTCACTCGCGTAACAGCTTGTCTCTTCAGGTCACCAAGACACTTACCAATTTTTTAGCCGATCTTGGCAATGCTGTAGTCTCTGTTCTTCTTCTGACGTCAATTTTTTTTCCGGTATTTTTACAAGGATTTTAGGGACCTTTCCACGTATACCAACTACAATTGGTACCACCGTCGCCCTCATGTTCCACAATTTTTTTAGCTCTCAAGTAAGATCTATGTATTCGTTTCTTTGATTTTCACACTGAGGTTCACTGGAATGGCAAAATCGACTAAATGGCAATTTTTTTCTTGTTAATTAACATTGGGTCTGATCTTCTGGCTTAGATTAGGTAATCGATTTATATTTCAAAAACCCTGAAACATTTATGCATCTCATTCTTTATTAAGGATTCTATATGTGCATGTACTATTTGGTACTATTTACCAACCCCTCCGCTCGGGCAGGATATGACACAAGGTCAATTTTTAAGCGGAGTTTAACAGGTTTGAATTCAGAGTTTTCCTTCTCCTAGACTAGTTGCCTCAACAAGGCTGAAGAACCTAGTCCGTCCTACTATTTATCCATAGCTGGAGGGAGAATAAGGGGGTTCATACCTTTCCCAAGGGTATTTGCCCGAAAGTGAACATAATAGCGCGACTGGAGTACGAACTCGCGTACTACGATTCCGCAGTTCATCGCTTTAACCATTACACCACGAGGACACCCCCTCATGTACTATTTGGTAGTATGATGAAATTTTAATCTCTTGCACAATTCCCAAAGTATCACCTTTCCTATCCAGACGTGCATAGTCATTCAGTATTTTTGTGAAAGTTTGCTTCATAATATTTTTTACTTTTGAGAGTTTTGCACACCAGCTAACTCTGGTGGTTTCTCACTGGAGATTGTATGATAGAAAGCAAGTCTCCTCAACTCTCCAGAACTCTTCTGGGTTTTCTGACCTATCTTAATGATACTATAGTCTAAATGGTCTCTACATCTGCTTTTATTTCCATGTCTTTCTGTCCCTTTAGAAAGACTTCAGAATTGTCCTAAGTGCCCAAACCACAATTAGTATCATCACCTTCATGTTTCATTTTTTTTTTGTTCTCTATGAAGGTCTTGGTGTTTACATCCTTTTTCCCTTTCTTTTATTTTTACTTTGTCGTCTGCCGGTTTGGCAAAGTCCACTAATTTTTCTTTGTTGATATCTATCGGTCTGATTAGATGATCTGATTGTATTTCAAAATCCCAGAGAATTTTGTGCGTATCATTTTCCTGTACGGATTCTGGGTTGTGCATATATCACTTGTTCGTATGATCAAAATATTTTTTGCACAACTCCCAGTGGATTACTTTCCGCAACCAGTCGAGTCTAGTCTTATACTCTTTTGGGGACAATTTACTGCATTCTCTAGTATGATAGATAGTTTTGTCTCTATCACCACATATCCAACATTTACTATTTTGCTGTGTCTTGTATATTTTACTTAAATATAGTTGTCCGTTATGACGTTGTTTTGTGCTGCCGTTAGAAGAGATTCAGTTTCCTTTGAACGTTTCCTTTTCTTGGCCATGTCCAAGTTTTCTCGTGTGAGATTTCGCTTATTTATTACTTGAAATGTCTCTGGTCTCTATGATTATCATTATTATATCATTATTATTATTATTATTATTAGTAGTAGTAGTAGTAGTAGTAGTAGTAGTAGTAGTAGTATTTTCACACCAGCGTTAACTTGTGGTCCTTTTTTGAGGGCCTGATAGATCGCATATCTCCTCAGTTCTCCAGGATATTTCTAAGTACTCTAGCTAATATTGACATTACTGTGGTTTAGATATGCTCAATTCTTCTTCTTCTTCTTATTATTATTATTATTATTATTATTATTATTATTATTATTATTATTATTATTATTTCTTTTTCTTTTGAGATTTTTCACACCAGTGTTAGCCGATTGTTTTCCCTAAACTTTGAGTTACAGCAAGTCTCCTCAAGTCTCCGGGACTCTTCTCAGTATTCTGGCCGGTCTCAACAATGCTGTTGTTTGGATGGTCTCCATTCGTCTTCATATTTCTAAGTTCTCCAGTTCCACAACAAAACCGATGGTAACTGTACCGAATGCACTGATTACAGTTGGAATCACTTTCATTTTGATCTTCCATAGTTTTTTAACTTCTCTCGCACGGGTATGTACTTAGTCTTTTCACTTACTTTCCCTTTTACCTCGTGGTCACCTGGAAAGGCAAAGTTCACTATTCAGTAGATTCTCTTTTTTGTTGACTATCACTCGGTGTGGTCGTCTGGCCGAGGTTAGATGATGCGTTTGTCTCTCATTATCCCAGAAAATGTTATACGTTTCATTTTTTTGGACAGATTCCGGGTTGTGCATATACCATTTGTTCATATGGTCAAATTTAAACTTCTTGCATAATTCCCAGTGGATGACCTTCCCCACACAGTCATGTCAAGTCTTATACTCTCTTTGCGCTAATTTACTGCATTTGCTTATTATGTGACTGATCGTTTTGTCTTTGTCACTACATAATCTACACAGCAATTTTGTGGCATCTTGTCTATTTTTGGTTTGACATAGTCCTCATGGCTTTGTTTTGGTCTTCTCTCAGAAGATATTCAGTTTCTCTCTTAAGGTTTCTCTTTATTAGCCATGTCCAAGTTTTCTCGTCGAAGGTTTCGCTTGTTTGTCGCCTGATATGTCTACACACTTATTTTTCTTCCCTTTTTATTTCTGATTATTTAAGCCTCTGTTTATGTTTGTGTTGTCTGTATTGTTTCTGGTCGCTGTAATCAGTCTTCCGCTGCGTTTTTTTTATGTAGTCTTCTAGTCGTTGTATCTATGAATCGATGCTGGTAATTCCTCTTCCTCCTTTTCGTGACACATATAGTCTGTCTACGTCATCTCTTGGATGTAAGGCCTTATGCATCGCCATGAGTTTTCTTGTTCTCTGCTCCATTTGTAGAAGTTCTTCTCTGGTCCTCTTAAAGAATGGTCCCGAATATCTTACGAGAGGGACTGATCAGGTGTTTATTATTATTATTATTATCATTTACTCCTTTAGAGTTTTTCATATCAGCGTTAGCTGATGGTCTTTCACTAGAGTTTGAGTGACAGCAAGTCTCCTCAAGTCTCCAGGATTCTTCTCAGTATTCTAGCCGTTTTCACTAATAGTGTAGTTTGGATGGTCTCCATTCGTCCGCCAACTTTCAAGT
The DNA here is from genome assembly GCA_963585895.1 of Sepioteuthis lessoniana. Taxonomy (NCBI): domain Eukaryota; kingdom Metazoa; phylum Mollusca; class Cephalopoda; order Myopsida; family Loliginidae; genus Sepioteuthis; species Sepioteuthis lessoniana. Next base: position 110,861,133 of record OY757906.1, read on the forward strand.
CCTCCAGTCCCTTTATTAATACTTTAGTTACTGTAACAAAAGCACCTATCACAATTGGTATAATTGTCACCTTCATGTTCCATAGTTTTTTTCAATTCTCTAGCAAGGTCGATGTACTTATCTTTCTTTTCACGTTCTTTCAGTTTTATTCTGTGGTCAGCCGAGACAGCAACGTCGACAATTTTACAAATTCTCTTTTATTTTTTGGTTGATTATTATTAGGTCTGGTCTTCTGGCCGAAATTAGGAGATCCCTCTGTATGTCAAAGTCCCAAAGGAGGTTATGTGTGTCCTTTTCTTATTATTTTTATAATTATTTTGAAATTATTTTATTTTCATAGATGGTCATATTTTTCGTCATGTTCCAACAGTTTTATTTTGGAATGAGTCCAACATGGTCGTCAAGTCTAAGTATGATAGTACTTATACTACAGAAACAATTGGCCTTGCTATCGTCTCTGCTTTCCTTACAAACTTTTTCTCGGCCTTTAGATGCCTATATTTCATTAACCTTTCGAGCTCATTTTTCTAATAGATTCCTGAGACCTAATATTACCGTACCAACGTAAAGTCATGTTTTCGTTTCCATAAAATAAACTACTGAAAATCTGTTGATATCATTTGTTCTATTTCTTTTGATAGCCTTGTCTTATATGATTATTGCATTGCCAATATTAGTAACCGTAGTGGCACATGTTCAAACAAGCGCTTACGGCACATCATGACCGAGTACTCTACAAATTGATTGAGTGTAGATGGCTTTCCACGTTGATATGCTTACGTAGGTTTTGAATTGACGCCAACCATCGACAGTGAGCCACAATACGGCTTATATGTTTGTCAGATATCTGGCAAATCTTTCACTTACTGTCAACCTCCGGCATTTGAATTTCTCCTTGGTTTTCACGAGTGTTCAATACCCATATTTACTGACCCCTCATCTCGGACAGGATATGACACAAGGTCAATTTTTTAAGCGGAGTTTAACAGGTTTGAATTCAGAGTTTTACTTCTCCTAGGCTAGTTGCCTTACCAAAGCTGAAGAACCGAGTCGGCCCTACTATTTTGCCTATAGCTGGAGGGAGAATAATTTGATTCATACCTTTCCCAAGGGTATTAGTGCTATGTGAAATGCAATCAGTCTCGTCTAGGATTTGAACTCGTGTCGCCGTATCCATTTCCTACGACGATAACCTCTGCATGAGCAGAGGGGTTGGTAATCATGGTTAGTTGGTTAGGTTATATGGTAAAACAAACTTGTTGGTTATTTAATACTAAATCCTGTTTATATATAAATGTTGAATATTTATATGATTTGTAAACATATTTTTTTATAATATTCTTAAACAGGCCTGAGCTTTTTTGCACTCAGTTAAATTGTTTCAAGTATTGCTACATCACAATTTAACATCAATGAATTGTTTGCATGCAGTTTGTTCTATTTAACTTATATAAGTCCCAACCAGGGTCAGAGTGAGCATGAGAACAATGGCAATGAAGGAATACTCCTCATTCCCCAAATCTCTGAGGCTTGAGTTTGTTTTTACCCCTCTGCAGAGATTTAGTCGGTGTATTCTACAGCCACAGCCTACTGGGCTTCCAGTTTTGGAGCTCTGAGGAACATGGAGTACTTATTCAGTAGCATTCCTCCCAGGTCTACTTTGGCTCGGAGTGATAGTATATTTTAAGCTCTCGTCTATAAGTTAAATAGATCTTTTTGAAAATTAATTGTATTCGATAAATTAGTGTGATTAAAAAAAAACAAGTACACCAAAAATGTAAATATAAGCATACAATGAACACGATTTCCAAGCCTTTAGATATAAAGAGACCCTCAATGGTTTGAAATATCGTTTAAAATCAATCAATCAATCAATCTAGAAAAACTGAAATAAATATTGATGAGGATGAAAAAGTGAAGTTGGTGACCGTAGTCGAGAGTGACCCGAAGGTTCTGTTTTCAATAGCCACTACACCGAGGTGTAGGGAAGGGCGCCACTCCTTTCCCCGGATTGCTTCACTTTACCCTTGAATCGTATCTTATAATGCTGTGTGTTAATCAAGGAGGTATCGAGTAGCATTTTTTTAAGTCTTTGATTGGATATAACCAGGGACTGAACCATGGTCTTCCGATCATTGACCAAAAAACTCGGTGAACGGGTAGGTTCATTACAACTTCGATGATGTGGTGGAAACTAGTTCTTTCAGTGAGACATCTCTCTGTCCCTTAATAGTTGTTCCATTTTGAGTATAACATTTAGAAAGAAATGAGATAAGTATTATTGGGACAAGGGTAGTATTTTCTTACTTTTTTTTTCTTTTTTTAATATGACTTAACACCTTTTTTATGCGGGAGAGTGTCAGTACAAAGTTTAGCTTTGTCTAACCCATTTTTGATAAATTAAGACACTCTGTTAGAAGCAAACTCTCATTAGAGAACACTCAGACGCAACTTCTTTACAATTACTCTTTCGCGTGACACTTGCATCAGATGATAGATTTTGTTGTTGAACTGGAAATTGATTGACACTAAGGGCATATGCGTACATATTCATGTGTATGCGTGAGTCAATAATTTACCTTTCCTCTGGTCAAATATGCTGTTCCATATTCTTTTCTTCCCTCACCTCCATTATCATTCTCGGCAAATAAACTGTACCAACACCTGGCCCCAATTTTCTAATTGGCAGCCATTATTGAAAGTAAGAAAACTACGTCATATTCTTCTTTCTTCTGTTTTTGGATTTTCACGACAACGTGACCGGTAGCAGGTGTGCAAAAACGTTCTAAAACACCTGCGAGAGAGTTTTCAATCAGCGCCAGTGTATATTTTCCACTACAATCAGATTAAAAGTCTTTTATTTTTTTTTTTTTTTTGGTTGTTTCTTCTTTTCTTTTCTTTTTACTTTAGTTTTGTTTTTGTATTATTTCTTTTTTTCCTTTCCTTCATTTCGTTCAACGTTTAACTTCGATTTAGTATTTTTTATTTACGTCATTCTTTTCCATATCATTCTTATTTTCTTTTTGCGTTGTTGTTTTTTTTTTCCCTATCTTTCTTTTTTATTCCATAATTTTCTTCTTCTATTCTTTTTTGTGCCCTGTCTTTCTTGATATTTACAAAGTGTTACTTAGTATAAACGGAAAAGATTTGAAGCATTAAAAGATTTTATTGTAAAAATCTTCGATATTGGAAGGGCTGTGTTTGCTTTCTTTCTGCATTTAAACCTTCGTGGATTATCTAATAACCTTGTAGACAAAAAGCAGTGGTAGTATTTAAACCCTAGCTAGAAAATAAGGGTTTTCATATATTTTCCAAAGACATTAGGCCAAAAGCGAGTGCAATAGTTCGAGTGGGTACGAACACACTTACCACGATGACACAGTCTAGTATGTTAGCGTCTATGTCCCAGGGACTTCTCTGGAAGGGCTTCTCTGGAAGGGCTTCTCTGCTAGCCTTATGATCACATTGGAACGATTACTGCCAGTGGGAAATATTTCTTGATGTCTGCGTCAAAGTCAGACAAAGAAAATAGAGAGCATTGCTTGTCTTAAAATCGAGTTCAAAACAGAAACAGTGGATGAATTAAACCTATTAGAAGATTGTGCTGTGCCAGTCCTTAAAGTTAGGAAAAGCTGTCTGAATATTTATTTTCGAAGTTAGCGTACAAAATCATGGACATTATTTGGATCGAAAATCAAGCATTGGTACTGCAAGCTAATGTTTAACTTCCTCGATAACACACACACGCACACGCACTCTCTCTCTCTCTCTCTCTCTCTCTCTCTCTCTCTCTCTCTCTGTGCCTGTGTAAATATATATATATATATATATATATATATATATATATATGATGTGGCAAGCTATATTTGTAAATAAAAATGCTCAATATCCGTGATAGAATATATATATATATATATATATATATATATATATATATATATATATATATATATATATATATACCTAAGTTAGCATAATATTTCAGACTTACTGTCTAAAGGACATCCTTACTTTTCTTAGGTCATTCCTTTCTTTATATACGTCATTCCTTTCTTCTGTAGTCCATTCTATGCTTTCATTCGTTATTATTCCTTTCATTGTCAATCCTTTTCTTCTCTGGTTAATTGCTTTCTTCCATTGACTATTCAGTCCTGACATATTTCTTTCATTTCGTCCAATAGATCATTCTTATTGTTTGGCTAGTTTGTTCCAAACTTAAATAGAATTAGTAAAATATTCTTTCTCATAAATATACTTACCGAGTTGATGGCATCAAAAGGCTCTTATATCCATCGTTAGTTTTGGAAATGTAGTCAGTATACAAAATGGATTCAGTAAGGCTAGTATTTAATAATTCTTTTTTATTGTTCGATATACAATAGATACTTGATGGGAAGTGAGTGAAATGATGTTTGATTTCTTTGTTTAATGGCGGGCAATTTTTATGTTTTATTTAATTTCAAACCCATCCCAGTGGGAGGACAGTAGCGGTTTGTATTTAACCCATAGTCTTGGGGGATAAGGAGTTCACACCAATACCAAGAGTGTTAGTCCGAAAGAGAACGCACTACCACGACTGGAGTTTGCAACGGGGTCTACCCACGTCAAAAACGGTAATAATCGCAAAAAGAGCAATGCAATATCTAGAAAGGATATCTTAAATGTGCATAATGTTTATAATTATGGAAATTTTACATCTCAGAACTTCACACGAGTATTTTTCCGAATATTTGGAATATTTCCGCTTGAGCAAGATGATAAGTAAACTTGTAGAAAATGATAATCTAGCTTTTATGCTTTTAGCATATCAGTCACATTTTAGGTCCACTAATTGAATATATTGGTAAAAAGATGGAAAATATATGAATACCCTCGAAAAGGTTTTATCGTTCCGTGCAGATAAAGAGTAGTCACAAAGCTGATAAAGAAAAAGAAGTAGAGAGATAATTGTCTGGAGCGACCCCCCGTTTGTCTGCTTAAAATCATCGCCCCCTGCCTTTTCAATAATCACTTCCCGATTGGAAAGCGAGGAAATTATACGAATATAAACCTTTTATTAATTGTATGCATATCTAAAGGGGAGATTCTAGTGTATAACTTTGCTTGCTACGAGGGCCTCAAGGCCAATATGTCTGCTTGATAATTCACAGAAGGAAAACAAAATTGAAAAAAAAAAATTACCTAGGAAAAAGAGAAAAGTCTAAAAGATTTTATAAAAGATGCAATGGACGTCAGAATAAAGTAAGAAAAACGTAAAAAAATGAGAGAAAAACTAAAACTTGACGATAAGAAGAAAAAAGAAAAAAAAAGACACCAAAGTGATAGATCGAAAAATATTTCTTCAAGCGAAATGCAATCAAGATTGCAAGATGGCGGTCGTGTAAAGGTACACTGGCAAAAGAAGAAATGACTAAACGGGGAAAATATCATTTATACGCATTAATTCAGAAAGATCTGGTCGGTACAGCTAGATCAATAAGTCCGTAGCCTGGCACTTAATTATTAGCTGAATTTTGTTCGGAAGTTTTCACAGTATATTTTCCAATCTATAATATGAGTATTCACTATTGAAAGCAATTGTTAAGTAAAGAAGATTTTGTTGAAAAATAAATATTTATTTGATAAAACTTTCTTTCATTATTATATTTTGTATTCAAAACGTATAAAAAACTGAAGCTCTATTTTGTAATACAGAAATTAACAATAGATGAAACAATAGATGAAACTGTAAACTGATTTTAATGTAATTCCTTTAATATTCAGTAAACTTATCCTGAGTAATTTTTAATATGGTTCGATGCTACACTGAAATACGGGATGTCGTTTTTTATCAGTCTCTTCCATCATCACGAATCTCATTCTTTTGAGGAAGTTTTCAGTTTATGAAACAAAAAAAATTTATGTTTAGCAGATATGGAGAGCACTGCACTTGCAGAATCTTGTGGTTTATCAAAAAAACTACTAATTAAAAAGTATAGAGATTTATCATTGACGAAATCTAAGCATCAATACACCCCACATAATTGTATGAGATGACAAGGTGTGTACAGGAATTTCATTTCATTTTCATTTTTTTTTAATTAAAAAAAATAAAGATTCAGATTCGTTATATTTCGTTACTTATAGATAAATATTTCTTTATAAATATTTTTCTCTCACATTTTATCTTTTTTGTTTATATTCTAGTTGTAACTGAAACTGAACATGGTATACTTAGGCAGGTTTTTCTTCTATTATATCAATACAAATTTATTAAATAACCTCCCCGTTAATTTTCCCGCTTAGATTAGTAATTTACTCCATGAGAACAAATAATAATATTTCTGCTATATATATATATATATATATATATATATATATATATATATATATATATATATATGTGTGTGTGTGTGTGTGTGTGTGTGTGTGTGTGTACGATCAAATACAAATTGCGGACGAGGCTGTTTGCACTTAACATAGAGCTCACACACTTAAGAAAGGTATGCATCCAACTATTCTCTTACCGGCTTCAAGTAAATAGTAGAGCAGACTGTCCTCTTTAACGTTCGTAAAGCAACTGGTCAAGGAGAAGTAAAACTCTGAATTCAAACTTGTTAAACAGTGCTTAGAAAATGACCTTGTGTTGATTCCTGCTCGTGCAGAGGGATTGGGTATATATATATATATATATATATATATATATATATATATATATATATATATATATATATATATATATATGCTCAATCACCAATTTAATTTACTGTGATTCCAACCAGTAATAAAAAAAATAATTAAAAAATTAAAAATAAAATCCGGAGGTGGATAAACGGGGAGGTAACTCTTCTTCCCTCCTCTACATCCTGTGTCTATTCTGTATGTCATTTAATTTATCCATTGGATCTGAAGAAGTCTTGTTTTTTTTTTTTTTTTTTTGTTTTTTGTTTTTTTTTGGTGTTATTTATATTTATCAATACCCATAACGGGATGGAAATAAATTTATAATCCTAATGTGACCGATTTTTGTTTTTCTTAAAGAATATATATGTATATATGTATGTATGTATGTATTAGATTTCGTTTAACAGAAGTCCGTTTATAACAATTATACAGGCAATAGTGTTTTGGTAGCAAATTATTGTCAGGTGAATTCTAACCCAGAATGGAAGTACCAGTAAAGGCCACCTCTCTGAATCAAATATAAATTAGATTAAAATTATTAATAATAGATAAGTATACTTGATACCATATAACTATATGAGGATTATTCGTTTTAAGCTATTATTTACCTAAACCATATATTGCCCAGTCGGCCGGGATGTAGAATACACCGCCACCACAATGAGTGTCCTGATATGATAGTAAACAATCTGATGGTGAGGTTCCAGTGATTCTGGAGCTTTTGGAAATGAAGAGCACACCTTCCTTGCCATTACTCCCCGGTCCACTCTGGCCTGGAATGGTAGCACCTATGGGTTAAATAGAACTAAACTGCGTACTTATGCTACACTGAACTGTTTGAATTAGAACTGTTTGAATAAACTAAATAGCTTGAAATAGAACTGTTTTTGACAATTAAACTGTACTTACATTTGAACTGGGTGCGTATGCTAAACTGAATTGTTTGAAATGAAACTGTTTTTGATATTGAAACTGTACTTACACTAAACTGAATTATTATATATAGAACTGTTTTGACCTGTTACTGTGTGTAAACAAAATCTGTGCTCATACTAAACTGAATTATCTGAATTAGAACTGTTTAAATAAACTGAATAGCTTGAAATAGAAATGTTTTTGACAATTAAGCTGTGTACTCATGCTAAACTGAATCGTTTGAAATAGAACTGATTATTTATTTAAAAATTGATTTGGCGTTAAATAAACTACAAAGGTTGATATGCCATAAAATTCAACCAAGACAGCAACCAACCAACCAACCAACCAACTAAACCATATAAGTGTATGCAAACAAATGATTTTTATTAAATAAAATAATTTCATTACACCATATAATGCAAAGAGTTTATTGGTATAAAACAGGAATTCGTGAATCCATATAGCTGTGTGGAAATTATTCTATTGCCCAGTCAGCTGGGGCTGTAGAATACACTGACTGCACCTCTGCAAACGGGTAAGACCCCCCCCCTAACGAGTGTCATGGATATGACACAAAACAATCTGATGGTGAGGTTCCAGCAGTGCTGAAGCTTTGGGGAATGCGGAGTACCCCTTCATTGCCATCGCTCCCAGGTCCACTCTGACCCGGAGTGGTAGCACCTGATAGGGCCCTATCTATGGGTTAAAAAGAACTAACAGCATACTTATGCTAAAATGAATTGAGTAAACTGAATAGCTTGAAATAGAAACGTTTTTGACAAACCGTACTTACACTTAAACTGCGTACTTATGCTTAACTGAATTATTTCAAATAGAACTGTTTTTCGACATTAAAACTGTATTTACACTTAACCAAATTGTTACATACAACTGCTTGAATAGTTAGAAATGGAAATGTTTTTGACCATTGAACTGAGTATTTATGCTAAACTGAATTGTTTTAAATAGAACGGATTATTTACATAAAAATGGATTTGGCGTTAAATAACCTACAAAGGTTGATATGCCATAAAACCAAACAAACCAACCAAACCAAATTATTGTAATTCGATAAATGTAATTGACAACATATAAAAGGGTGCAAACCAATGATTTTAGACCGATAAAAATGTAACTTTTTTCAAAAATGCAATGAAATATTGATTGCTGCACAATCAAACATTTTGAAACTAATCAATTGTGGCACTGAATAACCCAAAGGGAGTTGATATGTCGTAAAAAATAAACCAAATCAAACGTCTTCATAACTCCTAAGTACTGTTATATTTTTTAATAGACAGTAGAATTTCATGCACTTCAAAGTGGGTATATTTTATTTCGGTTTGTTTTTTTTTTTTTGTTTTTTTTTTGTTGGGTCGGGGGGTGGGGTCTGTGTGCTTGTATTATTTTGCTTCGGTTTTTTTTTTATATTGAACAGATTTCATTGGTTGATCATTACCGTATTTTTAAGGTTTCGACAGCGTTTCTTGATAATATTTTTCCATCTTTAACTAAAAGTGAATCTTTTTTTAGACTGATTTATTTCTTAGATCGTGTCTACTTATCACGCAACGTTTCTTGCATACGTGCTATTTCTGAAGAGAAAGATAATATTTAACATCTATTTTCCTTTGTTTTTCCCTAATCTTTCGTTTTTTTTATTTCATTCAGACACCCATACAAAGTGCGCACACAGACAACACACACACATATACACAACACGAACGCACATATTCATAAACAGAGAATGTACATACACAACATACATAATACTCATACAGTTATATTCATACATTTGTTTACTTAGTTTAATTTACTAATGTAGAAGGCTGTTGACACCAATAAAAAAAAAATCTGCCTATCTTAAAATCTGCATTGGTATCCTATTCATCCTTATTTGTCGTTCATTTTTCAGTGTCTTTTAATATCTAAACAGCTGATTTCTTTCTTTGGCTTTCGTCCTCCGATCTTCCTTCCTTCCTTCGTTCCGATATATATATATATATATATATATATATATATATATATATATATATATATATGTGTATGTGTGTGTGTGTGTGTATGTGTGTGTGTGTGTGTGTGTGTGCATTTTCCTTTCAGCTTGTTTTTTCAGGAATCTTATGCTATTTTTTGAATGAGTGATTCATTTTAACAGCACGTCAACTGGTCTAGGTTTATTTTATGTCTAGAGGTTAAAGGATGGCGTTCATTTTACGTTATAATTTGCATTTTTTTCTGCAGTTGTTTCTTAAGAAGTTTATTTTGCTCATGGTACTATCAAATACGAATAATTTCTCAATTAACCAGTCGGCTAGGGCTATAGAATACACTGATGCACCTCTGCAGAGGAGTAAGACCCCCACCCCCGATGATTGTCCTGTTTATGACACTAAACAATCTCATGATGAGCTTCCAGTGATGCTGGGGCTTTGGGAAATGCAGAATACTCCTTAATTGCCATTGCTCCCAGGTCCACTCTGGCCCGAAATGGTAGCACCTGATGGGGCCCTATGTATGGGTTCAATAGAACGGCATACTTATGCTAAACTGAATTGTTTGACTAAGCTGAATAGCAAGAAATAGAAATGTTTTTGACAACTAAACTGTACTTACATTTAAACTGCGTGCTTATGCAAAACTGAATTATTTGAAATGAAACTGTTTTTTGACATTGAAACTGTATTTACACTAAATTAAATTGTTTAATATAGAACTGTTTTGACATTTAACTGTGTGTAAACAAACTCTGTACTTATATTAAACTATATTAGCTGAATTAGAACTGTTTGAATAAACTAAATAGTTTGAAATAGAAATGTTTTTCACAATTAAACAGTACTAACATTTAAACTGCGTACTTATGCTAAACTGAATTGTTTGAAATAGAACTATTTTCATAAAAATAGATTTGGCGTTAAATAACATACAAAAGTTGATATGCCATAAAACCCAAATAACCAACCAACCAACCCCTCAGACCTCTAGAACTGAGACCTCAACGTCAGACGCAGTTTAGTGACATACCCAGGTTACCTCTTTTATTGAAAGGGGTTACGCTCAGCAGAGGATACAGTCAGGATATTCTATGACGCAGCGGCAGAGATTTTGACATTTTTAGATACTGAAGTATTATCTTTTTTAATAACCAATAGATTTTTAAATCAGAAAATAATTTCTTAAATATTAATCATTTTTCAAACTTTAACACCAATAAAATGTCTTAATTAAGTCACCGAATAGTCAAAAGGAAGCTAACAAAGGCTACTTCTTACACAATGATTTCCGAGTATAAAACAAATAAACTGAATTTGTTTTATATACACGAAATAATGTCGTTCTTTTACCGCCCCCAGCAAATCTTTGAAAAAGTTAGAGGATTTTATTCCAATCAGCATATAGTTCAAATTTTTTCGTCTCTTTTTTTTTACTGCTATTAGCTGTAAAGATACTCGAGCTGTTTGTTCGCTTTGAAGTGGAGATGATCATTGATGATTGAAGGATCCTTATGTATAGCAAAGCTCTTCGCTTTTGGTTCAAAAGGTATTTGCTCATCGACTGTTTCTTGCCTACAGACTCACTTTCATTTTTCTTTGCCTTCGCATCAAACTTTTCTTCTTCCACACGAAATAAACACGGACAGAAGAAAATATACTGTATTCGAATGCGAACTTCCTTGATAAGAGACGCAATTCAATTAAAATGTTTTGACACCAATGTATTTCGGCGTATTTTTCTGATAGTAAACCAAATCATTTTGGTTTGGTTTCTTTGTTTAATGGCATATCAACCTTTCTATGTTATTTAATGCCAAAGCCATCCTTTTTTTTAGAAGAACAGTAGTGGTACTATTTAACCCATAACTGGGAGGATAAGGGGATTCAAACCTTTCCAAGGGTATTTGTCTGAAAGTGAACGTAATAGCGCGACTGGAGTACGAACTCACGGTTCATTGCTTTAACCATTACACCACGAGGCCACCCCCAAATCTTTTTGGTCTTCGTGGTTTAATTAATAGAAATCATTGTTTTGTAGGTACTTTTAAGATTACTTTCATTTATATGGATTTTTCATACATAGATGTTTTATACCGTTAAAATTTTCTTGTACCTCGAACGTTCCTGCCTGATAATATCGAAATCAATCCCAAACAGTATATTTCATTATTACCTTTTATTTCTTCGGATAGGAATATTCCAAAAATATTAGCAACAAATATACAATTGTTACAAATGATACTGAGATTATGTTTTAAAAGTATACTTCGTAAAAATTGTGTAGCACCGTTGATTTTACTGTCTGCTACTTCATAGCGAAATGAAACCCGAACAACAGATGCAGCTTTATTTTTGCCCAATCGGTTATATAATCCTCAAAAATCAATAAAATCGAATTAAAAAAAAACTGCATCTGATGTTGTGGTTCCAGATCTAGGAAGTGTGAACTATTAATTCATTAGTAATAAATCTGTCCCGGAGTGATAGGATCCCATTTATTGGTCAAATAGATGTGTTCAAAAATTATTCGTATTTTATAGGAATCATTGATACCATATAATTGTAAATTATTTGTATTGAGGCAAGTTACATGAAGCTGTAATTGTTTACTAAAACTTACGATTAGTTACTTGAAACCATATAACTGTGAGTTAACAAGTATCTAACATAAGATAGAAATAATTGCTTGAAACCATATAATCATTAGAATTAGATAGGAATACTTGATACCATATGACTATGTGCAAGTTTTTCTTATTTTTTAGAAATACTTGATATCTTAAAAGAGTAAATTATTTGTATTGATGATTGGTACTTAAAGCAATAAATTTATACTAAGGGATCAGAGAGAACGGCTTCGAGCTGACAAAGAAAAGAAGCAGAAGGTACCCCGCAACAACAATTACCGACGCCGACTACGCCGATCACATAGCGATACTGGCAAATACACCCAACCAAGCCGAAACACTACTGCATAGATTGGAACGAGCAGCCGCAGGCATAGGCCTCTATGTCAATGCACACAAAACGGAATATATGTGCTATAATCAAACGGGGGACATCTCCACTCTAGACGGAACCTCTCTGAAACTTGTAGACAAATTCACTTACTTAGGAAGCAGCGTCGTATCAACCGAAAAGGACATCGACTCGAGGTTAACGAAAGCATGGATAGCTATCAATAGGCTATCGATTATATGGAAATCAGATCTAACCAATGAAATGAAACGCAGTTTCTTCCAGGCAGCGGCCACATCGATACTGCTATATGGATGCACTACATGGACTCTAACAAAACGGCTGGAGAAGAAGCTAGACGGCAATTACACAAGAATGCTGCGTGCAATCTTGAACAAGTCCTGGCGGCAACACCCCACAAGACACCAACTGTACTGCCACCTGCCTCCTATCACGAAAACTATTCAAGTTAGACGAACCAGACATGCAGGACACTACTGGAGAAGCAGGGACGAACTCATAAGTTATGTACTCCTGTGGACCCCCACACATGGCCGTGCAAAAGCAGGACGACCAGCCCGAACATACATTCAGCAACTATGTGAGGATACAGGATGTTGTCCAGATGACCTGCCTGAGGCGATGAACGATAGGAAAAAGTAGCGAGAGAGGGTCAGGGATATCCGTGCTACCAGCACGACATGATGATTATCACCATCATCATCATTAGTTGACTGAAATCTTAGTGTGTGCAAACAAATGACTATAATTAAATAGAATTGATTGCTTGAAACATTATAATGATTGGTATTAGATATGAATACTTGAAACAAGACAACTGTATGTAAAATAAACAAGGACAAAAGAAAACGATGTCAAATTTGAATGCAAATTACCTTGATAAGTGGCTCAGCTTAATTAAAATTGTTCTGAAATCAATCAACTATCCTAATAGGAAACCAAATTATTTTGGTGTTTGAGTTTTGAATACATTGTTGAGATTTTCCTTTTGAGATCAATTTTATTTAGATACATGAGTAAATCATTGAGCAGTTAAATATTTACTCGGATTATTCTTCCTGATCCTTGTTAGTAAAATCGATCCAAAATAACATCATTATTCTTTTTCATTCATTCCGTTTTGAATATTCTGAGAATGGGAACGAAAAAAAATTTTTTTTTCAATTCTTTGATATAAGACGGTGCTGTATAATGGCCGGGACAGAATCGAAGATGTTAAGGAGTACGTCTACTTCGGACAAATGATTAAGATTTACAAAGACAAGGATGTAGAAATCTCGTGGAGAATAAGATAAAGATAGAAAGCATTTATCATGATAAAAGATATGTTCAAAGCAAAGAGGGATGAGGCCCTACAAACCAATCTCTTCAATAGCACCGTTTTACCTGCAATGTGATAAGTAAGCGAAATCTAGGCCACCACAAAGGAAGAATAGAGACTGGCTATGAAAGAGATGGCCATGGAAAGATCCATACTGGGAATATCGTTGCATGAGCACACCCGAAACGAGGTAATCTGGGAGCAAAACGGAATGCAAGACTTAATAGCAGAAAACTGAAAATAGAATTTCCGCTGGATCAGACACGTTGCGAAGTTTACGGACAACAGGTGGATCTGTTCAGTCGTCCAGTTGAATCCGAGAGACCGGAAACGATTTCTTGGAAATGTCGACTTAAAAATGAAATCGTCAAGCGATCCTGGTCAATATGGAGAAATGTTAGGGGTTGTCCGTGGCGCATGCATTTTTGGCTGCATGATCATCTCACCCTCACATTTTGTTTGCATGTTATCCGCAATTTTAAACTTACAAAAATTTGATTTCAACAGTTATTTTTCTTTTCAAGACGGTAAATGCTATTTTTATCTTAATTTATTTGGTAAAATTTTCATTGCAAAAAAATACAATGAGTGAAAATCACCATTATATTTATTATTGTTTACTCATTAGAGTTTTTCCCATCTGCGTTAGCTGATGGTCTTTCACTGGGGTTTGAGTGACAGCAAGTCTCCTCAAGTTTCCTGGACTCTTCTCAGTATTCTGACCGTTCTCAATACTGTAGTAGTTGAGATGGTTTCCACTCGTCCGCTAATTTTTAAGTCCTCCAGTCCTTTTAGTAATCCTTTAGTTACTGTTCCAAACGCACCAACTACATGTATGATCCATTTTTTTAATTCCCTAGCAAGGTCCAGGTACTTATCTTTATCTTCACATTCTTTAAGTTTTATTCTGTAGTTAGCCGGGACAGCAAAGTCGACAATTTTGCAAATTCTCTTTTTTTTTGTTGATTATTATTTGGTCTGATCTTCTGGCCGAGATTAGGTAATCCGTGTGTATATTAAAACCCAATTTAAAAAGCTATTCTCAATCTGAACAGGTTAAGATAGAAAAAAAAATTTTTTCTGCTTAGGGAGAGAAGAATTAATCCTCACTTTCTCCAAAATTTCTGACCATCTATGCTACAACTCTTCCTGAAATTCTATTCAGTAGTTATGGAGAGAAACTCATTTTTTCACTCTCTTCTGTTACTTGCAACATCCTTGTTCTACCTTATAGATAGATAGATAGATAGATAGATAGATAGATAGATAGATAGATAGATAGATAGATAGATACTACATCCTATATAATATTCTTATTCCTTTAATCAGTATGTGGTCAGCTAAGAGGCTTTCTGATAAAGTCCTAGAAAATGATTCGAATTCATAACGAGGCTTAGAGTTCAATTAAATACAAAGTCCCTGAATAGACTCAGAAATAGGTGGCAAATAAAAGAAACATTAGCGATTAGTGCTTTCAAAATAAATAAAAAATAAAGCAAGCGTCACAAACAATGCTGTTCTTAAAAACTGTGTAATGCAGGTGTATTCTCATGAATACAAGGAGATTATCCCTGCTGAAGAGAGAATACTCACTGCATTAAAATCAACGTTTTAACATCTTATTTTGTAGTCATCATTTTCTTTTTGGTCGTTATCAATTCCTAAATAAAAGAAACCCCTTCTTTTCCTTACAAACAGCAAACCTAAATAAAATAAAAAATTAACAGAGATCAACCGATGCAAAGAATGGAATCAATAGTGTGAAGAACTCTTGGAATGATAATGATTCTTCTCAAAATCATCGACAGAATCGAATTGGACTTACTCCATTCGAAGCGAATTCAATGGAAAGAGGTGACCGATGCGGAGGTGATAAGATCCTCAGTGTAAAGTATTGTTAGAATGTGTAGTTGAAGCAGAGTCGTAACAAATTTTAATGGAGTAGAAGAAGAAGAAGAAGAAGAAGAACAACAACAACAACAACAACAACAACAACAACAACAATGCATTTCTATTACCGGGGTCGAAATTTGAATATACAGTATATGTAGTTACAGATCCGTGGTAGGGTCCTCTCACGCGCCAAGGCAACGTAAATGAGTTGAGAAATGTTAGCTTAGGTTTCTTTTGGTAAGAAGAGTATAAAAGTTTCAGGTTGATGAAGCCTGGACGAAAGAATTTGACTAGCAAAAATACAGCTATTTGATTCTATAGGGTGTTTCAAAATTGATGTAACCCATTAATATGATAATGATTTATAAATGTCACAAGCTCACTAGCAGTTATTTGGACCATGTCCTGTAAAAAGAATGCATCCTTTGAGCTAGAGTCATCAAATCCTGGATGAAACTGAATGCATTTCACATAGCACTAATACCCTTGGGAAAGGTATGAATCCAATTATTCTCCCTCCAGCTATGGGTAAATAGTAGGACAGACTAGGTTCTTTAGCCTTGGTGAGGCAACTAGTCTAGGAGAAGGAAAACTCTGAATTCAAACCTATTAAACTCCACTTAAAAATCGACCTTGTTTCATATCCTGCCCGAGCGGAGGGGTTGGTAAATATGATATTACTTTCCATGACATGGAATCTTTTTTTAAGTTTCTTGGTCTCAGTAATAAATCATTATCGTATTAATGGGTTGCATCTATTTTGAAACAGTGTTGAATGATTTTCTCTCCAAATAAGTAGGGACGCAAAATACTTTTTCCTCTTTGGTCCGAGGCATTATGATCAAGGATTAGTAGTTGTTGTTATAGTATACTATTTTCAAATCTGAAACAAAAAGGAACGCAACATTATTATTAGTAGAGTTATTAGTAGTTACATGGGTCCCATGTATATTGAGACACCTTATATAACTAAATAGATCGTTATAGATCAATGGACTGTATCCTTCTAAATATCTATTAGCAGAGATGTATATTTCTGACTCTCTCGTAGACATGTGTTCAACATCTTTTCCCTCATTACAAGAGGGATTTCTTCAATAGGTAGCTGCAGTAAAATCTGATTGGTCAGAAAATATATTTTTATGTCGAGCCCTGGTTAGCTAGAGCAATGGAACAATAGATCTATTTTTAATTCTTTAAGGGTTTTCCTGTGATATCGATAAGATTTATAAAAGTGATCAAATATTGCTTAGTTTAGTTTAGTTTAGTTTCTTTGTTTAATGGCATATCAACCTTTGTAGGTTATTTAATGCCAAAGCCATTCTCCTAGATGAACAGTAGTGGTACTATTTAACCCATAGCAGGGAGGATAAGGGGGTTCATACCTATCCTAAGGGTATTTGCCCGAAAGTGAACGTAATAGCGCGACTGGAGAACGGACTCGCTTACAACGATTCCGCAGTCCATCGCTTTAACCATTACACTACGAGGACACCCCCCAAGTATTGCTTAGCTGAAAACTTCTGCTCACCATCATTATCATCAAGGCGTCTCCACTGAACAAATTCATTTGACTCTCTCTCTCTCTCTCTCTCTCTCTCTCTCTCTCTCTCTCTCTCTCTCTCTGTATCTATCTCAATCTCTCCCTCTCCATCTGTTCCTATCGGCCAGCACCCTTGACTGGTCTCCACGATGACATCCAGCATTCGCACAGAGCTGATGAATGAAAGTTTCTAGTCTGCTGGTCTGTTAACAGAGGTCAATCCATGTTACCTAAGTAGAACGTTGCTTATGATTTCGTCTTCATTTCTCAAGCAATACCCAGCATGTAATGTTCATTTTATTTGTGCGATTTGTAAGATGGGAAGTAAGCGACCGTACAGCCACAGTTGCTTTCAAGATCTGTTCAAAACATCAAGCATCATCCTTATGTATTTCCCATATAGTTTTTTCTCGTGACATTTTCTGAGGTCCAAGTGGTGTAGTCTCAGCTAAAGTTTAAAGGATTCGTGTTTGATGGTAGCAGTACAAAGAGAAATCAGATTTCAATATGGTCATTAAACAGTCAATAGCGGTTTATGATTTAAATATGTGTGTGTTGACTTCGCCTTCAGTTGTTTTAATTTACAAAACTTTTTCCTTAGATGTGACACAAGACCATATTCAAAAAAGTACCCAATGATACTCGCTTTCAGTTGATGTGATGTTTTTTTCTTTATTAAACTTTAACTATAATAAATTAACTGGATCTTAAGAAAACCTCTTACGACTACGATTGACTATTATCTCATGTTTTTGCTCGTCTCTCAACTTTTTTTTATCTACGACGTCTGTTTGGGAATTAACAGAAATGGGTATGCTATATGAGCTATGGGCGGAAGAGGGATTAGTGGATTATGTTATCATCAAACATATTTGTTTGTTTGGGTTTCATGGCATATCAACCTTTGTCGGTTATTTAATGCCAAATCCATTTTTATACAAATAAACAGTTTTATTTCAAACAATTCAGATTAACAGAAGTAGACAGTTTAACTGTCAAAAACATTTCTATTTCAATCTATTCCGTTTAGTCAAACAGTTCTAATTCCAACAACTCAGTTTAGTATAAGTATAATTTTTGCTTGCACACAGTTAAGTGTCAAAACAGTTCCATTTCAAATAATTCAGTTTAGCATAAGTATGCAGTTCAAATGTCAAAACAGTCCTATTTCAAGCAATTCAATTTAGTATAAATATACAGTTTAGATCTATTTGACCCATAGAGAGGCTACGACACCTGACAATGAAAAGGTACTCTGCATTAATGGAAAGTCCCGATTAGATTATTTAGCATCATAATCAGAACACTTGTCGAGGGGGAGGTCTTACAGAGATGCTGTCGGTTGTTCTACAGCTCCAGCCAACTGGGCAACATCTAACAGGATTTCTTGTGGGTATATAATTATAATCTTAGCTTCCTGCAAACATTGCAGTTTTACACCTATTATTTTTAGTTCGTTTAGCTATGATCACCGAAGTACGAATAAACACGAAATTGTTGGTTCGGTTGGAGAAAACCCCGGCACAAGCACTTGAAATACTTCAAAAATTGTACAGAGGTTACACCACGTCGCCCACAAAGGGTTTTTGAGAGACAAAACTCGCTCAAAGACAATTTTAAGTAGGTATGATTTCATGAGGGAGAGGCCCTCAACTTCGAACGGGTGAGGCAGACGGCGTGCAATGATCGTCGGTTGATTGTTCGAGTGATCGCAAGTTACTTGGACATGAAAAAGGACAGTGTCTGGAAGAATAACACCGAAGATTTGGGCATGTCTGAAAAGTAACAGGACTGTGTGTGCTAAGTATCCGGCATTTCTTGGCCCGAGAAAAAAAAAACATCGTACCGAAACAAACTCCCAATTTACCAATTTTTGTGATGCGTGATTTTCTTTTTCTGATTGGAGACATTCTTGGAGGAAACAATATTCTCTAAAGATTTTGCAACAAACAAAATGAATCTCTGAAAATTATCTTAGCGATACCCTGACGAGACAGATTCCATACGTACCTCCAGATTTGTCAAGTTTTGTCAACGGGGCTTTGAATATGCTATCTGTTCTCCTGCTGAAGGGTAAGACCTCTAAAATGGCTGTTTTAAGTACGATACTAAACAGCATCTAAATCTGATCTGGAGGTCTGGGATATGTGGTATACCATTTCATTGCCATTAATCTCAGGTTCTCATCTATGAGTCAAATTCTTTTGTAAAATGATTTGATATTCAAAATGACCAAGTCCAAAAAATTATCTTTAGAAACAACAACTTGAATCATGTAATTGTGAACATATAATAAACGCGATTCTCTAACCTCTAGGCATAAAATACCCATAGACTGGATGACATACCATTAAAATCAGTCAATCTATTAATCATTGAGTAAAAAATACTGATTATATACAGTATCTGGGTGACCGTGGTGTAATGGTTATCGTCGTATGAAATGGACACAGCGACACGAGATCAAATCCTGGACGAGACTGATTGCATTTCACATAGCTCTAATACCCTTGGAAAAGGTATGAATCCAATTATTCTCCCTCCAACTATGGGTAAACAGTAAGGCAGACTAGGTTCTTCAGCCTTGGAGAGGCAACTAGTCTAGGAGAATTAAAACTCTGAATTCAAACCTGTTAAACTCCGCTTTAAAAAAATTGACCTTGTGTCATATCCTGCCCGAGCGGAGGGGTTGGGTAAATAGGACATACAGTATCTGGGTAAGCATGAATCTACAAGATACCTCGGTGCGAGTCTCACTAGGTATTGTGGTAAATGTGCTTGTAAGCAAGTTTGAACTTCAGGATCTCGATAACACTCACTTTAGGACTAATACCGTTGTTTTGGGAAAAGATTTGGAAGAAAAACGTGTCTTTTATTGACAATGGCTCGGGAGATTGAGGTTTAATCCCAGGTTGAGTCATACCAAAGACTCAAAAAATGGAAATTGATACCTCCTTACTTAAGACTCAGCATTATAAGGTACGTATCAAGTGTAAAGAGAAAGGAGTAGCGCCCCCTCATAGACCTCGGCGTCGCAGCTATGGAAAGGGAGCCTTCCTGTCGCCAACGACTGGGGTCGCCAACTTTACTTAAAGATAAAATGCGATTGTCTCTTTAGTATTCTTCAACTAAGAAGATATATCTCTGGAAATGACATATCTTAATGATTACATATCAAAAGATATTCCGTACGTTCTCCCTCTAATTTCTGTATTCATCAAAAAAATCGTCCCCCACCCCAATAAATATGTCTACAACCAAGCCGATGCTATTTGATACCGCCGAAAGGGTTTACGCATTCTTATTTGGATAATGTTAAATCGTTGTAACGCAAAGCCTTGTGTTATGTTTGAGAACGATATACGCAAATTATGGCCTCCTCTCGATGATTCCTTTTTCAACCGGTTAAATCCTAAACCCGCATAATGATTTACTGCTGCGTCTTCAGCCAATTAATCGTTAAATCTACCTTTTCAGGATCAGTGCTCAACAAGTTTAAAACAACATCTGTTACATGGGCCAAAATTGCGACCTCACCCGAATTCTATTTGTACAGGTGCGGAGAGAGCGCTCAACCAGAAGTATTAAAATACGTTTATCCACCCCCAACATACAGCTCCGCTTTTCTTTAACAAAGAAGGACATCCTTTTGTACATCTAGAATAGACACATATATTGGTTTTTAGTATATCTCATCCTAGTATCCAAAGCCACTTCACGCCTTCCCCAAACAACAGGCGATGATACCATAGACATTATGTCAATTCTGATTGAGAACAGTAATAAATGAGATGTCTCGACACTTGTAAATTCAGTACTGGATGTGTGTAATAAGATTTGATAACAAGACAGACAAGATACTGGCCGAGCCATTTGCAAAAGAGAAGGACTAAAGGCAGAAGAGGAAGGATAATGTTTGGGCTAAAGTGGTTAAATTCGAACGAGTGGAGGATGAACATTGGATAACTTGTAAGCATTATTGTATGCTAACACTCTGTGAGGTCCATAACAAAGGTAGTAACGTGGAAGGCGACGACAGTGCTTGAAAAATAAGAAAAGTAAAGAGTTTTATAGTGTGAAGAATATTAAAGTATTCCATATATGATGCATATAGTTTTCCATATCTCTTCTACCATCTTCGCATTATGGGAACTTCTAGATGGGGCATATTCATTGATTTGTGTGTTTATCGAGTCAGTCATTTAACTATTATCAATATGCAGGATGATTATTGCCCTCAGTCTATATATATACGTACACGTAAACATATACACACACATACATACACGCAACCACTCACACGTGCATATATATGTGGGAGCAATTTTGTTTTCTCATTTGATCCCTCGCTATCATTTTCTTTGTGTTTCTAAATCTATCTCTCCCTATCATCATCAAATCATTGTGACCGCACAAATCTCTCTGTCTCTCTCTCTCTGTCTCTCTCTCATCCTACCTACCAACCTACATCCAGTGTCTGCACAGAGTTGTAAGCCCTTGCTGGTCGACGAACATTGTCGCATCCATGTGCAGGGGTCAATTGAAGATCATTGCTTCTGATTCCTATCAGCTTTTCCTGCAGTTCCACGCATATTTTGTTCGTCTTACTTGAATGATTTTTGAGACGTGCAGTAAATGGCGATAGAGCTAGTGTTTTGTGCAATGTTTCTTCCAGGATTTATACAAAAAAGCACGCAGCAATCTTATATATATATATATATATATATGAAATGCAAAAGGAGCATGAAAATTTGCTCGATGCTATTATGTTAGAGGATGTCTAAATCCTAGAATACTAAAATGATGAAGATTTACGTCAATTACAAGAAGTTATATATATATATATATAATAACAAATATATTCTTGTTTTATATGTATTTATTTAATAGTATGCATGCCATTAAATAAATAATTAAATATATATATATATATATATATATATAAACTTATATCTAAACTTATATATTTATTATTATTATTATTATTATTCACTCATTAGAGCTTTTCACATCAGCGATAGCCGATGGTTTTTCAATGAAGTCTGAGTGACAGCAAGTCTCCTCAAGTCTCCAGGACTCTTCTTAGTATTCTGGCAGTTCTTAACAATGCTGTCGTTTGGATGGTCTCCACTTGTCTGCCAACCTCCAAGTCCTCTAGTCCCTTTAGTAATCCTTTAGTTACTGTTCCAAACGCACCTATTACAATTGGTATGATTTTTACCTGCATGTTCCACAGTTTTTCAGTTCCCTAGCAAGGTCGAGGTACTTATCCTTCTTTTCACTTTCTTTCTGTTTTATCCTGTGGTCTGCCGGGACAGCAAAGTCGACTATTTTGCAAGTTCTCATTTTTTGTTGATTATTATTAAGTCTGGTCTCCTGGCCAGGATTAGGTGATCCGTTTGTATATCAAAGTCCCATAGGAGTTTATGCGAGTCATTTTCTAGGACAGGTGCTGGGTTGTGCATATACCATTTGTTAGTATGGTCGAATTGAAATTTCTTACACATTTCCCAGCGAATCACCTTACCGACCCAGTCGTGTCTCGCCTTATATTCCCGCTGTGCTAATTTGCTGCATTCGCTTATTATATGATTGATGGTTTCATCTCTGTCGCCACATAGCCAGCATTTGCTATTTTGTTGTGTCTTATCTATTCTCGTTTTGATATGATTCGTTCTTATGGCGTTGTCCTGTGCTGCTATTAGGAGAGATTCTGTTTCTCTCTTAAAGTTTCCATTTCTTAGCCATGTCCAAGTTTTGTCGTGTGAGATATTGTTTATTAGTCGTTTAAAGCGCCCATAAAGTTGTTTTCCTTCCCATTTTTGTTTCCTAGTTATTGTTGCTCTGTTGTTCATCGTGTTCTCAGTTTCATGTCTGGTGGCTGTAATGAGTCCTCCTTCGTGTTTTTGTATATAGTTTTCGAGTCGGTGTATGGATGTGTCAACGCTGTCTTCAATGCCGGCAAGTCCCCTTCCTCCCTCTTTTCTAGATACATATAGCCTGTCAACGTCGTCTCTGGGATCTAATGCCTTATGCATTGTCATTAGTTTTCTTGTTCTTTGGTCCATTTGTTTAAGCTTCTCTCGGATCCACTTGAGAAAGGGTCCAGAATATCTAACGAGAGGTACAGCCCAAGTATTTATTCTTTTGATGAGGTTTCTGCTATTGAGTTTTGTCTCGAGTAGTTTTCTGGTTCTTCTGAGGTATTCTTTCTGGATTTTTTCTTTCATTTCTGCTTGTTTGATGGCGTCAGCCTCCAAGATGCCCAAGTATTTGTAGGTTTCGTTTTCTGCGAGTGATTTTATCTCATCCTTGTTCGGTAGTTCTATTCTGTCAGTTAGATGTCGTTTGCCACTTTTCATTACAAGCATTGCACAGTTGTCTATACCAAATTCCATTCCTATGTCCCGGCTGTATATTCTAACTGTGTGTATTAGGGTTTCCAGTTCTTTTTCATTTTTTGCAAAAAGTTTGATGTCGTCTATGTACATTAAATGATTAACTTTTTCCTGTGATCTACCAAGTTTGTATCCGGCTGTGCATTTTTTGAGTATGTGGTTAAGTGGCATCATGGCAATTATGAATAGTAAGGGTGATAGAGCATCTCCTTGGAAGATCCCTCTCTGGATTTTTGTTTCAGCTAATTTTCTTCCTCCTGCTGTCAGTTCGACTCTCCAGGTTTTCATAGTTTTGTCGATGAAGTTTATGATTTCCTCTGATATTTTATACATTTGTAGGCTGTTTATTATCCAGCTATGCACAACCATATCATATGCCTTCTTGTAGTCAATCCAGGCTATAGCTAGATTTTTCCGTCTTGTCTTGCTCTCATCTAGGATGTGTTTATCTATGTAGAGTAATTCTGCTGTGCCTCTGGATCCTTTGCAGTATCCTTTCTGTTCGTCAGGGAACAATCCGCGGCTTGTTAGAGAGTGGTAAATCTCTTCCCTTATTTGTGCTGTTAATATTTTCCACATCATTTGTAGGCAAGTTATGGGTCTGTAATTGTTGGGGGCGGTTCCTTTGTTTGGGTCCTTTTGTATCAATGTGGTCCTTCCTTTTGTCATCCACTCGGGTACGTGCGCTGTTTGTAGGCATTTGTTCATTTCTAATTCTAGTCTGTCGTGAATTGAGGTGAACTTCTTGAACCAGAAACCATGTATTCCATCATGGCCTGGTGTTTTCCAGTTTGATACCTTTTTAAGTGTCATTCTGAGTAAATCAGTGTGTATTTCAGCTTTCGGGCCTTCTTCGAGTTGTTCTAGTTCTCTTGTGATATGGTTTATCCATTCAGCCTTTTCATTATGCTGTTTTGGTTGCCATATTTTAGTCCTGAACCGTTCTGTTTCTTTCGCATTCGGCTGTTGATGTGTTTTATTGTTATCCCCTCCCAATTGTTGATAGAATTTCCTTTCATTGTTCTGGAATATCCTATTTTGTCTGTATTGTTTTACCCTTTGTCGATATCTCTTTAACCTTCCTTCTTTTGCTAGTACTTTCTGGTGTATTTCCTCAAGTTGTACCGTAAGTTTTTCCTGTGTTGTATTCTCTTTCCTATTTATTTCAGCGTTTTTTTTTTTGTTTTACCGCTTTCATTTGTTTTCGTAGGTTTTTTATCTGAGTTTCTAGTCGAAATTCCCATCCTGGTTTTGACTTTGCTTCCGTGTTTTTTGAGGGGATCCCAATGTTTTCGCAAACTAATTTTGCTCCAGCATAAATTAGTTCATTTAAATGTTATGTTATTTGTTGGTATATATGTCAGTACTGGATTCACTTTATTCGTCTCTGCCTTAACTATTCTCCATTCAATGTTTCTTAATGATGGTAAGGTGGGTTTTTTTCACTGTTTAAAATTCTCTTTAAATTTTTTAAAATTAACTTTTGTTCTTGTGTTAGTATTAGGTTGTTTTGTTGGGTAGTGTTTTCTTGGGTGGGGTTTCCATTTTCCAAAGTTGGTTCATTTTGGATGGGCTGTTTTTCATTTGTTGATATGTGCTGTGTCTGGTAATGTATTTCTCCTTTCTTGATCATTTATTTTTTGGTGTATTTCAATTATTTCGAGTTCTGAAAACCAACCTTTCTTCATTATCGTTCTAACTTGATCAGCGAGTCTCTGACTAGTTGTCTGAAAAATAGAAAGTTCTTGCCATATCTCCATCATTCTTTTCCTGTATCCTCTTTGTGTAGGGTTACTCTTGAAATAGCAGTGTAGTGCAAGTTGGTTGTCTTCCCTAGTCCATGTTTTCCGTTTGAGTCTCTGGTTGGTGGTTATTATTATTATTATTATTATTATTATTATTATTTTCTAATAGGTCTATCACAGATATTGACCACTCTTCAAAATTATACCGCATTTGATCTGCACAAACCCACCAAGTGAGATAGTCACAATCCTATACTGCTGTAACACACACACACACAAACACACACACACACACACGCACACACACACACACACACACATATATATATATATAGGATAGGATAGGGTTGGATAGGTGTCTAATACCTGCAAATCAACATAAAGGGTGCCTCAAAATAAAAACGATCGAAATGTCGATCCGAAAGTTTCATTCATTATAATCTAACGTACATTTTGTCGTATTGAATTTTCCTCAAGTATTAGACGCCACTAGGGTACAAAGATGACTTTTTATCTCTATGGCTGACAAATAAGTAAATAAATGGATGGCGTGGCCAACGTTTTAAGCCGAGTACAGCATTGAACATTTCTTCCATTTATTTTTTATTCCTTTTTCGAAAATAATTTAATGAAGTAGAAATTAACAAGATCTCTGTAACGCTGATAATCTTGAATCTATCGTGAAGGAGCAATTTGAAAATATTCCTTTGGTTTTTCTGACGGACACATTCATCGGCGTATTTTATGAGGTCAATTGAGAAATTTGAGAGCAATTAAAAGAAACCTAACAAATGTTCAGAAACCTGCTTTGCTCGTTTCAAACGAGCTTGGATTTCTTGAAGGCTTCTGGCTGGAAATCTATGAAAGGTAATAATTGTTCGCTGATTTGGCCGGGATTTATTGCCAATAAAGAAACAAGGCGCATTTATTGAGACACAGCTTACGTTTGATTTCATAAAGATATCTGATAGGAAATCAATTTAAAATGTTGATTGGAAATCAATTGAGTGTTGTTTTTAACCTTTGGTGAGTTATTTATTTAAATGATTCATCTTCAATCCGTTTATTGAAAATATCCAATCTTTACCATAAAAACCTCTGCTAATTTGACTAATCAACAATCATGTAATTAAACACTTTACACCTTCGTCAAAAAAAGTATTTAAGAGGTAGTCCCCGTGGTTAACGTTCTGAATTGTGACATCCTAGTAAACGAGATCGAACCCCAGTTGTACAATCAAATTCACTTTCGGACTAATACCTTTGAGAAATGAATACGCTCCCTTATACCCCAACCAATTTATGGATTAAATAACACTATTATTTTCCTTCTACAAACAAGGCTTCGGCATTAAATAATCCACGAAAGTTGAGATGTCATTGAACAAAGAGACCGAACCGAGATATTAAACAATCTAAAGGCGTGTATTTTGGCTTTTGAAGAATTTTATCCTCTGAATAGTCTCCTAGGCATTGAATATTTTCATTGGATTGGTTGACTGATTGATTTTGACGGCATGTCAACTCATCTATGATTATTCTGTGAATACAGTTTAGAAAATTGTGTTTATCATATCTACCAACCCCTCCGCTCGGGTAGGATATGACACAAGGTCAATTTTTTTAAGCGGAGTTTAACAGGTTTGAAATCAGAGTTTTCCTTCTCCAAGGCTGAAGAAATCAGTCTGTCCTACTATTTACCCATAGCTGGAGGGAGAATAATTGGATTCATACCTTTCCCAAGAGTATTAGTGCGATATGAAATGCAATCAGTCTTGTCCAGAGTTTGAACTCGTGTCGCCATGTCCATTTCCTACAACGATAACCATTACACCATTTATTGGACATTTATTTTCACATTTTTGTGGAATTGTTAATTAAATGGTTTGTACACAATTTTATGATTTCAATTATTCCTATCAAATAAAAATAATTTGCGCACAGCTGTATGGTTTCAAGTATTCATGTCTAATACTAATAATTTTACAGTTTCCAGTATTTGAATGATGGTCATTTTTTGTGCACAGATATGTGGTGTCAAGAAACAAATTGTAATCCTTGGTATAAAAAGGTATAGCTTCAAGTAATTATTCTTTATACAAATAATTTACCATTATATGGCATCAAATATTCTTATTCAATCTTTTTTTTAATAAATCTCTTTTATCGATTGATGGACCATAACAGGTACGAGCATACCTGCATAAATTGGCCCTGAGAGAAATGGCCATAAAGGGATATTTCACAATGGCCAAAACTCAAGAACTTGGGACTCTCACAATCATACGCACTTAAGTAATTGGAATTTTGACATTTTTCGATGTCTAACGCTCTTTAAAATTCACAAATATTGTCCCTTGTTATCGTATCAGCAATCAAAAAACTTTTATCATTAGCCTCATCTCTCTTTCTCTCAAGATAGACAGATAGATAGATTAAGTATATGTCATCATCATCATCATCATCATGTCATGCCCCCAGCACGGATATCCCTGACCATCTCTCGCCACTTCTCCTTATCATTCATCGCCTCCGGCAGGTCTTCAGGGTTACATCCTGTGTCTTCACATAGCTGCTGTATGTAGGTTCGAGCTGGTCGTCTTGCTTTTGCTTGGCCATATGTGGGGGTCCATAGGAGTATATCACTTACGAGCTCGTCCTTGCTTCTCCAGCAGTATCCTGCGTGTCTGGTTCGTCTAACTTGTATAGTTTTCGTGATGGGAGGCAAGTGGCCGTATAGTTGGTGTCTCGTGGGGTGTTGTCTCCAGGACTTGTTCAATATTGCTCTCAACATTCTTGTGTAGTTGCCGTCTAGCTTCTTCTCGAGCCGTTTAGTTAGCGTCCATGTAGTGCATCCATATAGCAGTATCGATAGAACCGCTGCCTGAAAGAAACTGCGTTTCATTTTATCGGGTAGGTCTGATTTCCATATGATCGAGAGCCTATCGATAGCCGTCCATGCTTTCGTCAGTCGTGTGTCGATGTCGTTTTCGGTTGATGAGACGCTACTTCCTAGGTAGGTGATTTTGTCTACTAGTTTCAGAGAAAGTATATGTAATATATAATATTCATACAGAATACCTACCCACAGTCGAGCGGGTAGGATGTCCAATGGGGTTTCAATCCCAGGTTGAGTCATACAAAAGACTTAAAAAAGGTACTTGACACCTTCTTGCTTAACACCCAGCCTTATAAGGTACGTAGCAAGGGTAAAGTGGGACAATCCAGGGAAAGGACGATCATCCTTCCCAACACCTTGGTGTAGTAACTATTGAAAAGGGAGCCTTTGGGTCACCCTCGACTACGTTTGCCAACTATACTCACTTACTTTTATATATACAGAAAAATATATACATATATACACAATTTATATATAATACATATACGATATTTATATTATATATATGTGTAAATTACACAATTTATATAAGTTGGTCGACTCGAAGGCTCCCTTTTCAATATGCTACACATCTCCCTGGATTGCTCCACTTACCCTTTATCCATACCTTATAATGCTTTGTGTTAAACAAGAAGGCATCAAGTACTTTTTTTTTAATCTTTTGTCTGATTGAACCCAGGTCTCCCGGACCATTGGCGAAGACTCTAGCCGTTATGCCAATGGACTTGGTGGATTTTTTATATACACTTCCTACAAATACTCTTGATCTTCGTTCCAAGATTTTAGATCCCTCTGCCCTTATTATATATTATGTGGGTGTTTTGACCAGTAAGCGTAACTGATTCCATATCAAAATAGCAAATGGCAGAAAAGATTCTACACTCTAACCCAAAAGAGAAAAAAACTTCCGAGCGTAAGCTGAAAGAATCTGAATAATAGCATATGCAACATGAAACTGAATTCTTTTATTTCATTTCGCTTTTGATAAGACGTCATTCTGTGGAGAAAGATTTGAATGTTACTTTTCCGAAGACACGATCGACATGTATCACGTTTTCATTATTCACATCAGTTTTGCTCCTACCTTAACTAGCTAATTAAATCTCATAAAACCGATCCCCTTTTCTCACACACAAGGATTTGAAACTGTTTCCTATTGTTCCATAGTATGATTAATAATGATAGGAAAGAATGAAAGCGATACACATACATCTGAATTGATCATGAAAATCCAGTAATACCTGCACCAACTCATAAGATTTTACGAGGTTCCATGTAATTTCAGGAATTGCTATTCATGTGTTTCAGAGTAAGATTCCATCTACCAAATCGATATGGTTTTATAGGAACAAATACACAAATACAAAGACTCGCATATACACGGACATTTATATATATATATATATATATATCGATTAGATTATATACATATATATATATACATACTTATATATATCAGTTATTTCAAAGATAAATATATAGATAATTGTACATATTTGCATATCTCTATATGCATATATATATATATATATATATAACCTAATTAAATTGTCGTTGTAAATTTATCTCGGCGAAGAATATCATTTTAATTTTCGTCTCATCAGATGACTTTACACGTTTAATTAGAGGTTGAAAAACACCAAATATGGATTACAGTCTATACATATATATAAATGTATGAAAAAAAAGAGAGAAAAAACTTATATAAATGTAAATTCTCGGGAGAAAGTAAAGGGGGTTAAAACAATAATATACTAGAAAACATGAGCACTCCCATAGATTTATATGAAATTCCTCATATATTCTATATGCAAATAATCCACACTCCGGACGCTGACTGGATATTACTAATACGTATATATATATGTATATATATGCATTACTGATATATATACATATATATATATATATATATATATATATATATTACTGATATATATATATATATATATATATTACTGATATATATATATATATATATATATATATATATATATATATTACTGATATATATATATATGTGACTGATATATATATATATATATATATTACTGATATATATATATATGTGACTGATATATATATATATATATATATATATATATATATATATTACTGATATATATATATATATATTACTGATATATATATATATATATATATATATATATATATTACTGATATATATATATATGTATATATATATATATATATATATATTACTGATATATATATATATATATATTACTGATATATATATATATATATATATATATATATATTACTGATATATATATATATATATATTACTGATATATATATATATATATATATATATATTACTGATATATATATATATATATATATATTACTGATATATATATATATATATATATATATATATATATTATTGATAGATATATATATATATATATATATATATATTACTGATATATATATATATATATATATATACCCTTGGTTCATTCTCATAGTCTTCATTTTGATTTTTTGGGGGGAAGCTTATTCGTTGTTATATTATGACTGAATAGCAAAAATTGAATAGATTAAGTTAGATTGTAAATCTTCGAGAATCCGTACACCCTGCTATTCAACTAAGTCTCCTCCATTTTTGCTAAAACCGTCCGGAACTTTTAATATCATTCCGGGATTGGTTTTGAATTATATTATGAGCTCCGGCTTTGATTAATTTTTGGTGAGATCTGTCTCTCGCCCTTTATATTTCACTGTAAATCTCGACGAGCACATCTTACAGTAATTACACATTCCCTCGGTAATCATAACGAACAGACTGAAGGCTCTCTCTCCCTCATATACTCAAGCTTAAGCTGCCAAGAAGGAATCTATTTGATTCCAACTGTATGTCAGCTTTGTAAAAAATGCACAGAAATCCAATATTCTAAAAAGCTTTGTTAGGGCTACTCTTTGAGTTGGGAAAATAATAAAACTTGATATTCTTCGAAATATTCAATAATGTTAAGAAGTTTTTGATGATTTCTCAGATCTCCGAACGAAACTGAAGCCATTGCACTTTCACCACGCTCGGTATAAACAAGGTTTTAACCCGGTAGTCAGTAAAGGATACAACAAAATAAAAAATGTATTTGAATAAGAATAATTATAAGAGACTTTAATAAAAGCGAATTTTTATAATGAACATCTTTAAACCCTAATGTAATTCACAAAGGCTGATATGTTATTTATTGTATCATGGTAAGGAAAAGATACACAGTGAAATAAAGTTAATTGTTTATTAACTCAAGTGTTACAGTCCTACTAGTATTATAAGTCTCGCGTTGTTGGTGTTACGTCCGTAGTTGGTCTTACTACTGACCAACGTCCTTTCGGATTTATCTCTTTGATTCTCTTTCAGTCTCCCTCTTCGTGCTTGAGAAACACAGCGTCTTTTATACTTCCGCGATATCGGAAGTCATGTGGTACGAGCCACTATACAACACCATTAAACAAAGACGACAAATCAAACCGTTGATACGCAAGAAATAGAATACACAATCATGAATATTTTAGTAAGAATAAATCACCTAAAGCTCTACGATGAAAACCACAAAAATTATTATATAAAATAGAGATAATGTTGCAACATAGAAAAGCAACTTTTGATAAGACATGTATTTAACAGAAGAAAAAAATCCTGACGTTATAGTGAGGGGGGATAATAAAAAGATCTTCTTGTCTATATACAAGCTGCGGCGGAAATACCACCCATGTTTTAAACTGTTACTTATTAGATGTGAGTGAACTCAGACCGTTTCATCAAGGTAATGACCGTTTAATTTAGCTAATATCTTATTATTCTTTACAGATGCTATCTGTTACGACCATGACTTGGACTGGTGAACATCGAGCGTTTGCTGTTGAAACATTTTCAAAGACAGGTAAATCTGTAAATGTGATACAGAGGGCTTTTCGTTCACATTTTATGTGGCGTTAGAATGATGCTGTTTCGGATAGAAAATCGATACTGAATAATAACGCTGTTCCGCATAAAATTTCTCACATCGGTTAAAAATTTTATGCGGAACAGCGTTATTCTGACGTATCATGAAATAAGCACGAAAAGCTCTCAATATGGTAATTACAGATTCACCTGTTTTAAAAACGTTTCAAAAGCAAACACATGCTGTAGACTGGTCTAAACTAAGATCATAACAATCATATTTGAAAAAGAAAAGGATCAAAGATTAGCTAGATGGCGCTATCATTGTCCAGGTATTGGGAGATATTTCTGTCGCACTCTACATAAAAGTAATCTTTTTCCGAGGAAGAAAATTTTATAAAGCTTTTCCTCTTAATGGTCCAGTCATCTACAATGAATGGAAAATTTTTTTTAATTAAAAAGGTAATAAATAAAGAGGGATGTGTTAAAGATATTAGAGACGAAATATAATGTACCAGATCCCTAGTAAAATATAATATAAAAGATACTAGGTAAAAAGTAAATGATAATATGTAAGGGATAATATATATTTCAGAATCATCATCATCATCATCATGTCGTGTCGCCACACGGATATCTCTGACCCTCTCTCGCCACTTCTCCCTATCGTTCATCGCCTCTGGCAGGTCTTCAGGGCTACATCCCGTATCCTTACATAGCTTCTGTATGTATGTTCGAGGTGGTCGTTCTGCTTTTGCCCGACCATATGTGGGGGTTCACAGGAGTACATCACTTATGAGCTCGTCCCTGCTTCTCCAGCAGTGCTCTGACTTGGATAGTTTTCGTGATGGGAGGCAGAAATGATACGAATGCATAATAATGTCATAGCTAATATGTATTTATCAAATATTGATAAGCGAGATGTCAGATGTCATTGGTCTTAGGTAAAAGATAAATTATGACTTACAGATGAAATATGGCTGACGCAAACCAAACAGATTTAGGTAAGTCAAATCTATAGCATCAACCTTTTCTAACATTGTGAGCAGGAGGAGTCATCTAGCCGTAGGGATTAACATACAGGACTGTGACATTGTAGTGGGTTCGAAATCCAGTCACGTTATTGTACATATTTGCATCTCTCTAAATGCATATATATATATATATATATATATATATATATATATATATAAAACCTAATTAAATTGTCATTGAAAATGTATTTCGGTGAAGAATATCATTTTAATTTTCGTCTAATCAGATGACTTTACACGTTTAATTAGAGGTTGAAAAACACCAAATATGGATTACAGTCTCTCTTTCTCTCTCTCTCTCTCTCTCTCTCTCTATATATATATATATATATATGAAAAAAAGAGATAAAAAACTTATATAAAGGTAAATTTTCGGGAGAAAGTAAAGGGGGTTAAAACAATAATATATTAGAAAACATCAGCACTCCCATAGATTTATATAAAATTCCTCATATATTCTATACGCAAATAATCCACACTTCGGACACTGACTGGATATTACTGATACGTATATATATATATATATATATATATATGTGTGTGTGTGTGTGTGTGTATATATATAAGTAATAAAAGATACCAGGTAAAACGTATATATATATATATATAGTGGGCATATAAACGTATATATATATATAGTCCTCTAGCCGTAGGGATTAACATACTGGACTGTGACATTGTAGTGGGTTCGAAATCGAGTCACGCTATAACGTTTACTTTCGGACTAAGTCTTTGGGAAGAGTATGAATCTCTTTTTCCCTCAGCTATTAGTTAAATAGTACCCCTATGTTTCTTCTACAAGAAAGTTTTAGCATTAAATAACCCACGGAAGTTGATATGCCGTTAAACAAAGAAATAGAAAGCAAACCTGAGCATGATGATATTTCAAATACAGTACTCTAAGGCGCTAGTACAGCTTTTTTTTTTTATTTGAGCTTAGCCAGTATATCACAAAACCGCTCTAGCTCTAATAAATATAGATCTAAGTATAGATGTTTACCGAAAAATAAAGGCAGAAATCTTAGATATATTTTTGAATATACTTAATACATTTGTATTGAACTTGCTTCACTTTCGAAAAACAAGGAAAATGCCTTTTCCTTTTTATTTCTTCAAAGTTGCTTGGTACGTTGATTCTAAAGATGAAAAAGTGAAACGTTTCTTGAAATGAAAGGAAACCTAAGATTTCTCTTGGGAAATGTACGTTAGTTTGGTAGATAAGTAGAAATAGTGAGGGGAATATAGATGTGCAAACAAAGATATAGAAATATGAAGAGATTACTGATAGACACACACACACACACACACACATATATATATATATATATATATATATATATATATTGTGTGATATGGTGATAGTTTAGAGACTTCAATTCTCACTGAAAGCTTCTTCGTATGAAAGTATAATTTGTGTTGACTAAGGCAACTGCATCTTTTGTGTAAACCTTTGGATTTTGATTGTATAGGTGGTTTGATCTAACCTGCAATTTACCCATAACTGGAAGGAGAAGCGATGGTTTCTTATCCTTCCCAAGTATATTAGTGCGAAAAATGAAACAGATTCGTCCAGTATTTCAACTGATACTACTCCTGATAACGATAATCATTACATTAAGCTCACCCTTATCATTATAGTTGTGTGTGCGTGTGTGTGTATTGGACTCTAACTTATATTTACATTCTTTTCTTTTCCTTCCTTTCTCTTCCTTCTTTCTCCTTCAGATTCAAAATCTTTCTTGGTGAACCTATAGAACAAATAAGTTCTACAAAATGTTCCTAAACAGTCATATAACATTTTTTTTAAACACGAACGCAAATTTGCTAATGAAAGGGTTACACATTTCCCTATATATACTGTATTTCCTCTTTGTTTTTGCATTTTATCAAACATCCATCAATGATTTAACATCACTAGTTATCATCCTCTAAGTCCTGATGGTAGTTCATTAGAACCGAAACGTTATAGAGTCGACTTTCTTTCTTATTAAACTCTTTTTCCTGGATTACCTTGTTTATCAATTTTCCTCTATACCTGCATGTGCATATATCATAAATATGTACAATGCCTATAATTTCCGAGTGTTTGTTTGTTTGTTCTTTTCTTTAGGAGGTGCCTGTGGTGTAATTGTTATCGTCGTAAGAAATGGACACGGCGACACGAGTACAAATCCTGGTCGAGACTGATTGCATTTCACATAGCACTAATACCCTTGGGAAAGGTATGAATCCAATTATTCTCCTTCCTGCTATGGATAAATAGTAGGACAGACTAGGTTCTTCAACCTTGGTGAGGCAACTCGTCTAGGAGAAGGAAAACTCTGAATTCAAACCTGTTAAACCCCGCTTAAAAATTGACCTTATGTCGTATCCTGCCCGAGCGGAGGGGTTAGTAAATATGGTTTGTTTGTTCTTTTCTAGCATATAAACCTTCATGGTCTATTTAATGCCAAAACCGTACTTCTAAAAGAACAGTAGTGGTATTTTAAACTTACAGCTATGGGATAAGATGTTTTATACCTTTGCTACTGGTATTAGCCTCGTGGGTAAAGTGTTCGTCAATGGTCCGGGAGACCTGGGTTCAATCCCCGGTCGCGTCATACCAAAGACTTTAAAAATGGTACTTGATACCTCCTTGCTTAACACTCAGCAGTATGAGGTACGTATCAAGGGTATAGTGGAGCAATCCAGGGAAAGGAGTAGCACCCTCCCCTACACCTCAGTGTAGTAGCTATTGAAAAAAGAGCTTTCGGGTAGCCCTCGACTACGGTCGCCAACTTTACTTTTACTGGTATTTGTGCAAAATTGAACATAATAGCGCAACTCAAGTTCGAACTCATTACTTACGATATTGAAGTCAAGCACGTTACCCACAATTCCACGGGGACTCACAAACAGATGAATCAAACCAGATGTGTACATATAGATACACATATACTATATATGTGTTTACCCAACCTGTCTGCTACAGGCCGAATGTGACACAATGTCAAGTTTTCTTCTCCTAGACTGGTTGCATAAGCAGGCTCAAAAACACAAGCTGTCCTTCTACCTATCCATAGCTGGAGTTAGAATTGATGGATTCATAGCTTTCTGTTTGCTTGAAGTAAAATACTAACAGACTCATCCAGGATCTGAACTTGCGTCGCCTATTTCATTTCCTAAGTCGATCCGATTTACCAACCCCTCCCCTCGAGCAGGATATGACACAAGGTCAATTTTTTAAGCTGATTTTAACAGGTTTGAATTCAGAGTTTTCCTTCTACTAGACTAGTTGCCTCTCCAAGGCTAAAGAACCCAGTCTGTCCTACTATTTACCCATAGTTGGAGGGAGAATAATTTGATTCAAACCTTTCCCAAGGGTATTAGTGATATGTGAAATGCACTCAGCCTCGTCCAGAATTTGAACTCGTGTTGCCGTGTCCATTTCCTACGACGATAACCATTATACCACGCGCACCTCATTTCCTAAGTCGATAACCGTTAAAAGTAGTCTGCTTTTATTATATACAATATATGTCATAACGCCATAATAAAACAAGCACATATACATATAAAGATATGAATAATATTTTACACACACGCCCACATATATATATATATGTATATATAATTTTGGCTATGTTTGTGAAGGTACACACGCTGCAAATTCTAGATTAATTTCTTTATTTATATCTAAATAGCAATTATCATTCTGGGAGCTACTCTGTCCCCAAGCACATCGTGGACCCTTGCTTTACTTTCTTACGCCTGAGTGAAAGTGATTATATTCCCCTTGCTATTTGAACTTTATTATCCGAATGATTCAACACCTCTACCAATTTTGATCATTATCACACGTGAGTTGGCCTTTCCCTGCCTTTAGTCTTCTATTCAAAATCAGCCTTTATCAAATGAAGGGTGATTTGCGATCATGGAAAAAGAAAATATAGCAATACGGATATCAAGCTAGTTCTCTAATTCGGTTTATAACCTCGTAGTCATTTAATCTATGCACTCATGAAAACAACATTATACTCATACATTTTATGAATTACTTCTTCTTCTTCTTCTTCGGGAGGGAGGGATCTATGCGAGTACGCGGTTATCTAAATGTTCTGTCTCTTCCGTGCACGTGATGTTAAGATGTTCCATGTCACCAAAGTTAACACAAAATCTTTAAAACAAACTTTACAAACGAATAAAACGTCTCTTCAACCCGAGGTTATTTTTACGTTCTTATTTTAATATGATTTCTATAAAAGCTTTTGCCATACACTTCAAAAGGTAATGCTTTCTCTCCAATGAATTATAACAAAAGATTCTTTCTTTTAATTTTCTCCGCACAGTTCTCAAGAAAATTAAATACTCTCTGTCGCCTCACATTTTTACAAACTCAGTATCCGTATCTCTACATCTATTTCTTTCTATATCCCTTTATACACTCCACCTTCATGTATATGTGTTTTTTTACTAGACAAGTTTCAAGTAACTTCTCTTCTTTACGTTCAAGAAAATGCATGTATGTATCCAATAAATGAATTACCGTAACATTCGATAGCACTTTTTACCATTATCAAAATTAAAGTACGAAGTCTATGAACATAAATTTTTCTTTTTCTTTTCTTTTAGTTTTTTGTCAATGTTCTTTACAAGGGTTGTTTCTTCTTCTTCTTCTTCTTCTTCTTCTTCTTCTTCTTCTTCTTCTTCTTCTTTTTTCACATCAGCGTCAGCTGACGGTCTTACACTGGATTTTGAGTTACAGCAAGTCTCTTCAAAACTCCAAGACTCTTCTCAGTATTTTGGCCGATCACAATAATGCTGTAATTTGGACAGTCTCCATCCGTCCCGTTATTTTCAAGTCCTCCAGTCCTTGGACCAACCCTTTGATGAGTGTACCAAGAGCACTAATTACAACTGGTATAACCATCACTTTCATGTTCAACAGGTTTGTCAATTCCCTAGAAAGGTCGAGGTACTTATCTCTCTTTTCGCTTTCTTTCAATTTTAGTCGGTGGTCAGCTGGGATACCAAGTCCACAATTCGGCAAGTTCTCTCTTTTTTGTTGATTATTATAAGATCTGGTCGTCTGGCCGAGATTAGATGATTCGTCTGTATCTCAAAGTACAAGAGCAGTCTGTATGTTTCATTCTCGAAGACAGATTTTGGGTTGTTAACATACCATTTGTTCATATGGTCAAATTTTAATTTCTTGCACATATCCCAGTGAATCACCTTGCCTACCCAATCTTGTCTAGTCTAATACTCCTTCCATGCTAATTTGCTGCATTCGCTTATAATGTGATTGATGATTTCGTCTCTATCATTACATAAACTACATCTGCTGTTTTGCTACGTCTTATATATTCTCGCTTTGATATGGTTGATCTGAATGGCTTTGTTTTTGTGCAGCTATAGAAGAGAGTCATTTTTTATCTTAAGGTTTCCCTTTCTTAGCCACGTCCAGGTGTTCTCCTGTGATATGTCGCTTTTTTTAGTCGCTTCCGTACAATCCTTCGCCGGGTCTTTACTCAAGACCGAGGTGGGTAGTGATTATATGCATTTATGTATTTTTGCTTTTGGCTATCCCTCTTGAGTGATATATAAAACACCCCAAAGGCGATAAGCTGTTCAACAAAGTGAACTTTCTTTTTGTATTTTATTGTGGCTGGTACTGCTAGGCACCTAGTGTTCATTTATTCCTTTCTTGATAATTCCCAGGGTTTGCATTTTTACTGGCAAAGTGGCATTTTTTAAAGTGTCAGATTATCTCAATTTCTATTACCAGTTCTTTGTATTTGCTTTATTATATTATTTGACAGATATGTTATTACCCATTGCCACTGATATATTGATTAGAACGATAGTTTTTCTTTAATAGTTCTTAACCACTATATTTGGTCTTTTGCTCTTTATTTTTCTGTCAGTTTGGAAAACAAAGTCCAAGATAATAGTCGTTCCTTTGACTTCTTCTTTTATTTCCGGTTAGTGTTAAAGCATTTTTCACAATCCAATGTTCCATAGAATTTGCCGAGTTCCCAACAAATATAATGTCCTACTTTTCATGCCTTTTTTGATATTCTGTTGATGTTAGGATTGGGCAAGCAAATAGTCAGTTAATTCAGTTTTTTTGTTCACATAATCTACATATTGAGTTTGATTCGTTTAATAATGAATGCCTAATAGTTTCTAGTTAGTGGGTTCTGGACTTGTACAACTATTAGTAACCCATTTATCTCCACCTTCATTCAAGCAATTTTCAGAATTTTTTTATAATTATTATTTTATTCTTTAGAGATCTTTCACACCAGCGTTAGCAGATGGTTTGTCTCCGGAGTTTGAGTGACAACTCTCCTTATGACTCAAGGACTGTTCTCAGTATTCTGGCCAATCTTAAGAAAGCTGTAGTTTGGATAATCTCTACTCATCCTCTTATTTCCAAGTCTTCCAGTACCTGTACCAATCCTTTGGCGACTGTAACGAGAGCACCAATTACAATTGGCATAACCGTCACTTTCATGTTCCAAAGATTTTTCAATTCCCTAGTAAAGTCAATAAGCTTATTCCTCTTTTCGATTTCTTTCAGTTTTAGTCTGTGGTCAGCCGGGACAACTAAGTCCACCATTTGGCAAGTGCTCTTTTTTTTGTTGATTATTACTAGGTCTAGTCGTCTGGCCGAGATTCGGTGATCCGTTTGTTTCTCAAAATCCCAGAGTAGCTTGTGTGTCTCATTCTGGGTTGCGCATATGCCAGTTGTTCGTATGGTCAATCATTATTATTATTATTATTAATATTATTATTATTATTATTATTATTATTATTATTCATATCAGATTAATCTGGAGGCTTTTCCCTGGAGTCCGATTTACACTCTGCTTTTGTCTTTAGGATTTTGGGATGTATTCAATCTGATCTCAAGAACGCTAAGGTCTCGGTGGACTCGGTTTTTCTTCTGATCTTCAATTACTCCATTCTTTTCTCGAAGTCTTTGAGGATTGTTCCAATACCAACAACTGAAATTCTGTATTACTGCCTCTTTCACGTCCCACATCTTTTTCTGTTCTTTGGCAAGATCCTTGTATTTGTCCATCTTTTCGTTTTTCTTTTATTTTCACAGTGTGGCCCGCTGTAACAGCAAAATCCACTAAATGATTTTTTCTTCTTGTTAATTGATAATAGATCTAGTATTCTGGCCGCGATTAGATAATCAGTTTATATCTCAAAGTCCCCAGGAATTTTGTGCATCTCATTTTCTATTACAGATTCTGGTTTTTGCATACATCATTTGTCAGCATGATCATAAATTTATCTCTTGCACAATTCCCAGCGGATTACCTCTCCCACCCGATCGTGCCTACTATTGTATTCCTTTTGTGCCAATTTGCTGAATTTGATCATTAGGTGATTAATGGTTTCATCTCTGCCACCGCATAACCTACACTTACTGTTCTTTTGCTTTTACATAATTGGTCCTTATGGCATTGTTTTATACTGCTATTAGAATAGGTGCTATTTCCCTCTTTAGGTTTCGACTTCTTAGCCATGTCCAAGTCATTTCCTGATTTATTATTATTATTATTATTGATGTTGTTGTCAGGTTGAAGCTCTGCAAAGAGAAAGTTAATCAGAACGACCCACGCTCAGGCAATTCACGTGTTCCGTATTTCCCACATTCTAACATGGACGTTAACCAGGATATGAAGCCATTTCTTGCTCGATAGAAATAATGACTCTGTAATAAGAGTATTTACGGTTGATCCGATGCCGGGTGTAGTTAATGAAAGCAATAGCGATCGATCTGAATTCGATTAAGCCTAATTGCCATCACTCTAGTTAATATTTTCGCAGATAAAACTGAATGATAAGACAATCAAGAATGCGTAAGTCTCAGCAATGAAATTATATTTTGGTATGATTAACCACGCGTCCAGGTAACCACATATATAGGCATTAAATTAACCAATAACAGCCAATCGATTATACGTTTACATTGACTGCCGATTAAGTGATGGTCTTTCGATAGAGCTTATGATCGGAGCTTCTTTTTTAACCTTTATTCGATTTTGTGTTAATGAATGTTGCTTCGCAAAGCATAAAGATGACAAGTACTGCCTGGCGGAGTCCCTGGATTGGAAAATGCTTGTGCAAGCGGAGGCATTAATATTTTAACGTTCAATTTGGTCTGTGTAAAAAAACGAATTTATAAAAACATGACTTGATTTGATTTAAACGACAACAATTTAGACAAATACAAATAAATATTTCAAGTTTTGTAAGCCCCGACTGTGAGTTTTAGTGCCTTCCTTATGGGTAGTAGTGGTGGTGGTCACAATTGGTGCTTATAAATAAGGAAACGAAATACTATCCACACAAAACAAGCATCTGATTATCGATTTTTCAATCGTGAAAGTGACCGTAATTCTGAGGGGCTGGTAAGAACCGTTCGATTTTTAAACGTTCTGAAACTCTTTTTTTTTCTTTGGTTTTTAAAAAGTGTTTTTTTTTTATCTATTCGTAGTGGCTGTGTTCCAGATATTGAGCGCAGCAGTAATTTAATCAATAATTAAAAGACAAAACATTTTGATAAAATATTTTTCCACATAAGAGCCGGTATTTTTAATTACTGTATTGTATTCATCATTATGAGAGCTGAAATTAAAAGTAGACCTGATTGATAGTGAAAAATTTACCCATTATATATTTTATCATACCTGACTCAATGTGTGAAAGTTTGTTAAAAACTGTGCTGACTATTGGAAAATAGGACACAATCAAAATAGCCCGGATTTTATTGATATTCCATTGAGTGCATTCTCTAAGAATGTTAAAATACGTCTATGATAAAATGTCTAGTTATCGTTTTTCAGTGTTTAGGAAAGCAGACTGGGTTGCGAAAAAAAAACAACAGAATAAACTGCTTCTTCAAGAACATGACCAAACAGACAATCTTTTCAGACTCTTTCATGAAATAGCAACTTATTAATCATAGTAACAAAGTTCAAACATTTTATTACCTTTTCACTAAAGAATCACGGGGAAACTCATTATTTTAATAAGTTTTACTTATTTACAACAGTCAGTATGTTGGAAAGCATAATGTTGGCTTAAAGGAGATGGTGTCATTATCATCATCATCATCATCATCATGCCGCTCGCACGGATATCCCTGGCCCTTTCTCGCCACTTCTCCCTATCGTTCATCGCCTCCGGCAGGTCTTCAGGGCTGCATCCCGTATCCTCACATAGTTGCTGTATATATGTTCACGCTGGTCGTCCTGCTTTTGTTCGGCCATATGCGGTGGTCCATAGGAGTACATCACTTATGAGTTCGTCCTTGCTTCTCCAGCAGTGTCCGGCATGTCTGGTTCGTCTGACTTGGATAGTTTTCATGATGGGAGGCCGGTGGCCGTATAGTTGGTGCCTTGTTGGGTGTTGCCGCCAGGACTTGCTCAATATTGCTCGCAACATTCTTGTGTAATTGCCGTCCAGCTTCTTCTCCAGCCGTTTAGTTAGCGTCCAAGTAGTGCATCAATACAGCAGTATCGATACGACCGCTCGCTGGAAGAAACTGCGTTTCATTTTATCGGTCAGGTCAGATCTTCATATGATCTATAGCCTATCAATAGCTGTCCATGCCTTCGTTAGCCGCTTGTCGATGTCTTTTTCGGTTGATAAGACACCGATACCTAGGTAAGTGAACTTGTCTATCAGCTTCAGAGAAGTTCCCCCTTGTGTGGAAATGTCGCCTGTTTGATTATAGCACATATATTCAGTTTTGTGTGCATTGGCATGGACGCCAATGCCTGCGGCGGCTCGTTCCAAACTATGTAGTAGGGTTTCGGCCTGGTTGGGTGTATTCGCCATTGCCATTTGCCATTGCTCCCAGGTTCACTCTGGCCCAGATAGGGTCTTATCTATGGGCCAAATAAACTAAACTGTAACTACGCTAAACTGTAATTGCTTGAAATTAAGTGTTATAACATTTAACAGTGTGTAAACAAAAACTGTACTTAAGCAAAACTGAATTGTTTGAAATAGAACTGTTTGATCATTTAACTGTGTGTAAACAAACTATGTATTTCAACCAATGACTTTGAGTAAACAAAAGACTGTACTTACGCTAAACTGAATTGAAATGGAACTGTTTTTGACATATAAATTGTGTACTAATGCCAAACTGAATTGTTTAAAAAAGAATTGATTTAACATTTAACTGGATGTAAACATAAAACAATACTTATACTAAACTGAATTGTTTGAAACTTTTATGAAAATGACTTAATTCGGCGTTAAACGACCCGAAAAGTCTTGATACGCCGTAATACAAAACAACCAGCCAAC
Source organism: Sepioteuthis lessoniana (assembly GCA_963585895.1). NCBI lineage: Eukaryota > Metazoa > Mollusca > Cephalopoda > Myopsida > Loliginidae > Sepioteuthis > Sepioteuthis lessoniana. The sequence goes on from OY757906.1 coordinate 110,904,762, forward strand.
CAACTACCCATAAGGTAATTATGATAACTTAGAATAAAATTTTTGTTGAAGTAATTTAAAGAAATAGAAAAGAAATAGAAAAGAAGTACAATAGAAATACAAAAGAAATTTTGCATTTTAATTAAAATCTCGATTCATACAGTTCACTTTTTTATACGATTTCTTTTCTTTCATCTTATTACAAAGGTCTAGTGATATTTGATTAGGTTCTATCAAACCCTTAGATATTAAATTTCTTTAATTTCTTCATGTTAGATTTCTTCATCCCATATAGAGTCTCTGCTATCATTTAGTCTTACTTCAGCCGTACGTATAACACTCAGGCAATATGTTAGCGAACAAATTTGCTACTAACCAAATTATCCTTCATTACTTTGTATTTCACTAAGAGTTCGCAAGAATATTTTCCTAACAGATGTTGGACGGACTAAATATATTAGGCGTGGTACCAAACATACTAACGATTATTAGCTATACAAAATCTGTCACTGACATATCAACTAAATAAAGTGCAATGGTATATTTTTTGATATACGAGAGTCATTCTTTGAACACTCTTCGGGTCGTTTACCGCCGAATTAAGTCATTTTGATAAAAGTTTCAAACAATTTAGTTTAATATAAGTATAGTTTTTTGTTTTGTTTACACACAGTTAAATGTTAAATCAATTCTATTTGAAACAATTCAGTTTAGCATAAGTACACAGTGTAAATGTCAAAAACAGTTCCATTTTAATTATAAAGGCTAATTGTAACCCTAACAATATTTTAAATGTTCTGTTACGTTTTTGTCAGTATTGATTTATTTGCACACAGATATATGATATCAAATATTCTCATCTGATACGAATAATTTGCACACAGTTCTATTTTTTCAAGTATTTCTATCTAATACTAATTATTCATACGCGATAAAAGAGTTTAAAATAACTATTCACTTATTTCACGTAACGAATATATATGATCTCTAGTAAACAATCATAGTCTCGAGTGACCATTTTTAATATAAATAATTTGCACACGGTAATATATAAAGTATTCCTACCTAATAATCTGTTCACAGATCTATATAACCCATTAATGAGATACTGACAGGTATTACCATTCCGGTTCACCACTGGATGCAGTTTAGTGTCATACCCAGGACATCTCATTTCTATGGGGTTTTCCTCTTCTTTAGAGGATACATTTAGTGTAATCTTACCTAAACTGCCAGTGTCTTAGTTCATATACAGACCTACCATTAACGCAAGAAGCCGAACATCATATTGGTTTCTAGTCAAACTTGAACTCATATCCCATGTTCTGGGAGCTCGTCTTAAATGGAAGACGGCTTAAATGATACAAACAAAGGAATCTCTTACGAGACAGGAAAAAAAATCATCCTATTTCTGTCTCTCCTCCAAATATTCATGCAGTAGTTTTTGTTTATTTTTGTCAACGATAATTAAAGAGCTTATTCTCGCTTTATATTACATCAAAGATCACAGAGTATTTGGCAGTGAAACTCGTAATAAAATATTTATTTCATTTTTTTGTTGTCTTTCTTCCTTCTGTAGCTCTGATATAAAACTAAACTACATGCAATGGTAAGGCTCTTGTTCTAGAGCGCTCAAGAGTGCTGAGTAACCCTTGATAGCCATTACTCCAAGGCCCACTCTAACCTGGAGTACTAGTACCTGTTACGGTTCCATCTATAGGGCAAATATATTTCTTTTAAAATAATTAGTATTGTATTGAAATACTTAAAATCATATAACTGTAAACAAATTAATTGTATTTGATAGGAATACTTGGCACCATAAAAGTGTGCATATAAATTATCATTATTATTATTATTGTTTATTACTCATTAGAGTTTTTCACATCATCATAAGCTGATGGTCTTCCACTGGAGTTTGAGTGACAACAAGTCTCCTCAAGTCTCCAAGACTATTCTCAGTAATGTAGTAGTTTGGATGGTCTCCACTAGTCCGCCAACTTCCAAGTCCTCCAGTCCCTTGTGTAATCCTTTCGTTACTGTTCCAAACGCACCAATTACAATTGGTATAATTGTCACCTTCATGTTCCATAGTTGTTTTTTTTTTCAATTCTCTAGCAAGGTTAATGTAATTATCTCTTTTTTCACATTCTTTCAGTTTTATTCTGTGGTCAGCCGGGACAACAAAGTCGACAATTTTGCAAATTTTCTTTTTTTTTTTTTGTTGATTATTATAAGTTCTGGTCTTCGGGCCGAGATTATGTGATCCGTTTGTATATCAAAGTCCCACAGGAGTCTGTGAGTGCCATTTTCTAGGACAGGTGCTGGGTTGTGCATATACCATTTGTTGGCATAGTTAAATATTATTATTATTATTATTGTAATCCTCTTCTGAGAGTTTTTTCCCATCAGCGCGAGGTGATGATTTATCACTGGAGTTTGTGTGACAGCCAGTCTCCTCAAGACTACAGGACTCTCCTCAGTATTATGGTTTATCTCAACAGAGCTATTGTTTGGATGGTCTCCACTCGTCCTCTTATTTCCAAGTCCTCCTGTCACAGTACTAATCCTTTACGATAATACCGAGCGCACCAACTACAATTGGTATCAATGACACTTCCATGTTCCACAGTTTTTTCAATTCTCTAGCAAGGTCCAGGTATAGTAATGTTATACTAATGTTATATAAAATTACTTTTATTTAATAGCGATACTTGAAACCATTGAACTGTGTGCAAATAAAACTAGTAGTATTAATGGCAATACTTAAAATCATTACAACTCTGAACAAATAAAACTATTAGCATTGAATAGCAATACTTGAAACCATTTAACTTTGCACAAAATAAAACTATTACCATTAGATACTTCATATCATTTGACTGTGTGCAAACAAATGAGCTCTGGCTCATTTAAAAATTGTTGCCTTTAAACTATTCGTTTACTAATTATATATATCTAGTATATATGTGTAAACAGGATTTAGCATTAAATAACCTACTAGAGTTGAGGTGCCGTAAAAGCCAACCAACCAACCAATTATGTTTTTATTCTCATTCTTTATTTTTGTTCTGTTTTCTTTTTCGTTTCTTATTTTCTTTTTCCCTTTGTTATTTCCTCTTATCTTTATATGCAACTCTTTTCTTCTTTTCATTGTGGACAGATTTTTCTCAAATTATTTTTTAATGATTTTTGTAGCCACTTATTAAGCCGAGCTTAAGACATCTCCAAACAAAATTAAGAAAATCAGTATTGGAAAATTGTCTTTCAGTTTGTAAAGTGGGGAAAAATTGAATGCCTCTCTATTCATTTTCAAAATACAATTTTTAAATTCTTCACTTTAATTTTTAGTTTGATACTGATTGAAAATATAGACCTCCCTTAGCAAAGGCAGAAAATGTACTGCTACCTTAGCCATAGAGAACTAGATGCGGTTAGTAAATTTGGAAAGCGATTCATGATTCATGATTCCCATTCTAATTGAGTGACCCATACATGTGTTCTTGTGCTAAGGTTAAGCTTAATAAATGTGCAGCTAACTTAGCCAGCAGATAAGATTGAATATATTTATTTTCTTAGCTTAGCAAAAAGTAAGTATTTTCTTTACTTTTTCACGTGGTCAGAAAAATATGACGCTCAGTGAGAACGAACTCAGTGGCACAACATGAGCCGCATAACTGTCACTCTGCAGTAGACGCTCGTTTAAATCGTTTTGTATTTACAGTAATTTGTTCCACATCGAAAAACACTTGATTTATTCTTTTATGTTTTAACTTGAAAAGAAAATTATATTTGACTTTCTGATTTTTTGTTTTTTATTTATCTACTTTTTACGTTATTTTTTGATTGATTGATTGATTGGTTGGTTTTAACAGCATATCAAACGGTCTAGGGTTATTGTAGACCTAAAGGTTAGGGAATCTCATTCTGTGTAAATTCATATTTACATATTTAGCGTTGTTGTTTCTTAAGAATTTTTTCTACACGGTCCAATCAATGCGAATAATTTGTACACAGATTATTATGAACCAAAGATCTGACCCTAACAGGTAGTACCACTCCGGGTCAGAGTAAAACTGGGAGTAACGGCGATGAAGGAATACTACAAACTTCCTAGATCTCCAAAACTGGAGCCTCACCATCATATACAATTTAGTACATTTCCCAGGTCACCTCCCTTTTTTGGTGATCAGCCGGGACAGTAAAATGAACAATTCGGCAAGTTCTCTTTTTTTAGAAGACTATTCACCGGGGTTCAATAACAAAGATTTTTAAAAAATTGTACTTGATACCTCAGTGCTTAACACTAGCATTATAAGATACGTATCAAGGGTAAAATGGAGCAATCCAGGGAAAGGAGTAGCACCCTCCCCTACGCCTCAGTGTTGTAGCTATTGAAAAGGGAGCCCTCGGGTTGCCCTCGAATACACTCGCCAATTTTACTTTCTTATTAGGTCTGGTCATCTGGCTGAGATTATTATTATTATTATTATTTACTCATTAGAGTTTTCACATCAGCGTAAGCTGATGGTATTTCACTGGAGTTTGAGTGATAGCAAGTATCCTCAAGTCTCCAGGACTCTTCTCAGTATTCTGGCAGTTTTCAATAATGCTGTTGTTTGGATAGTCTCCACTCGGTCGCCAACTTCCAAGTCTTCCAGGCCCTTTAATAATCCTTTAGTTACCGTGCCAAAGGCACCAATCACAATTGGTATAATTGTCACCTTCATGTTCCATAGTTTTTTCAATTCTCTTGCAAGGTCGAGGTACTTATCTCTCTTTTCACATTCTTTTAGTTTTATCCTGTAGTCCGCCGGGACAGCAAAGTCGACAATTTTGCAGATTCTCTTTATTATTATTATTATTATTATTATTATTATTATTATTATTATTATTATTATTCACTCAGTAGACCTTTTCACATCAGCGTAAGCCGATGGTTTTTCACTGGAGTCTGAGAGACAGCAAGTCTCCTCAAGTCTCCTGGACTCTACTCAGTATTCTGGCCGTTCTCAATAATGCTGTCGTTTGGATGGTCTTCACCCGTCCGCCAACTTCCAAGTCCTCCAGTCCCTTTAGTAATCCTTTAGCTACTGTTCCAAACGTACCAATCACAATTGGTATAATTGTCACCTGCATGTTCCACAGTTTTTCAATTCCCTAGCAAGGTCGAGGTACTTATCCTTCTTTTCACTTTCTTCCAGTTTTATTCTGTGGTCAGCCGGGACAGCAAAGTCGACTATTTTGCAAGTTCTTTTTTTTTTTTTTTGATTATAATTAAGTCTGGTCTTCTGACCGGGATTAAGTGATCCGTTTGTTTGTTAAAGTCCCATTTATGAGTTTATGCGTGGCATTTTCTAGGATAGGTGCATATACCATTTGTTAGTATGGTCGAATTTAAATTCCTTGCACATTTCCCTGTAAATCAACTTTATTATTATTATTAGTAGTAGTAGTAGTAGTAGTAGTAGTAGTATTTCACACTTGGAGGGTTTCTTACGCCTACAAGAACTTGTGGTCCCCTCACTGGAGTTTAAGTGACAAGTTTCCTCAGGTCTCGCAGACTGTTCTCAGTATTCTGGCTGATCTTAGCAAAGCTGGTCTTTAGATAGTCAACAATCAAATAGGGGATGCAGTTAGCATATTCTAAACCTGGGGGATAGATGGATTCATGCCTTTCCCAAGGATATTAGTGTGAAGTAAAACACAAGCAGCCTTGTCTGGAATTTGAATTTGTGTCTGCGATTCTAATTTCTACGACGATAACCGTTACACCAAAACCCCCATCTATCGTACTGCAGTAGACGCTATTTTAATTTTTTTTTCTTTTTCATTTCCTGAAATTTGTTCCATATCTAATTTTGAAAGAAAATTATCTGAGTTATTTATTTGTTTATATCAATATTCTGGAAGTGGCTGTTTGTCTGTCCTCTATAGATAGCCACACAGCCGGATATTGAGTCGTCAAATTTAATATGTCGAATTATTGGATTTAATTGAATTTTTTAAGGTTTAAGAAAAAAGTAATTTTGCTGCTTGAATGGTGCTCTCAGAGGCACTGAGTTCCTAACAATAAACAACAATGTTAAACTGGAATCCATGTTGCTGCAAAGAAACAACATTTAGATTTGAAAACATTAAAAAATATAAAACTAAAGAATTATTTTTATTACTAAAATAATAATTCATATTCAATTAAAATTTTCTAATTAAGTTTATTGTTAGTTCTTCGAGCCGGAGATATAAAATAATTACAAGTCTCTTTTTGTTATCGACTTTCATAATAACAATTACCGGTTTTAAAGTTTCAGAGCAAATATTTAATTGACAATAAACATTGTAAAATAATCAGCTACAACGCAAGTCTTCATTTTTTCTTACTGGTCAGCGAAAGGCAGTTCAAGTAATTTAATTAGATTCATATAGAAGCTTTTTTCTTAGAGGGTCACAACTTCGGAGAGGTTTTTTTTATTTCGGTTTGTTTGTTTGTTTGTTTGTTTGTTTTAGGAGGATGTTTTCATTTTGTTTTTATTTTGGGGTTTCTGGATTTTTATCTTCATTTTTTTTTAATTATTTTCATTTTTGGAAACAAATATTATTTGTGGTATTTCTTACCAATATTTTCTAAGTCTGACACAACGCCGTAAATACGTAACACTCAGTGAAAATCAAACAGTCAACATGGCCTACAGTGCAGCAGAATACACCGACTGCATCTCTCCAGAAAGGTAAGACTCCCCCAACGAGTGTCCTAGATATGACACTAAACAATCTGATGATGAGGCTCCAGTAATGCAGGAGCTTTGGGTAGTCTAAGATACCCCTTTATTGCCATCGCTCCCAGGTCTACTCTACCCCAGAGTTATAGCCTCTGATAGGGTACTATCAATGGTTCAAATATGCTAAACTGAATTGTTTGAAATAGAAAAGTTTTGACATTTAACTGTAAACAAATGACTGATATTTAATTAAACGAAAAACTATACTCATTCTAAACTAAATTGTTTGAAATAGAACTGTTTATATGCATAAAAATGGATTTAGCATTAAAAACCTACAATGGTTGATGTACTATAAAACCAAACCAAAGCAAATCAATCTCCTAACTTAAAACAAGTGGGTGATAAGTGCCCCCTAGTGGTGGACAGTAACAGTAAATTATTGAGGGTAGAATATTGTCAGTCTGGGATATTCATTTTGTAAACACGTCACCATTTTGACGCGTGAAAAAGCGAGAAAAAAAAAACTCAAGAGAGAATTGAATAAATTATGGAGCATAAAGTTTACAGAAATAATTCATGGTTGGATTTAAGGAACAGTCTGAAATAACCTGAGAAAAATACTGGATTAGAAAGAAAATTGAGATCAGCCAAGAAAAGTTGTAAACTCCCACTGAGGTGACTTACAGTGGTTTCAGTGAGAACCACTTATTACTCCTGATGAGATACAAACGGATCACCAAATCACGGCCAGACGACCAAACTTAATAACAGTCAGCAAAAAACGAGAACTTGCCGAATTGTGAACTTTGCTGTCCAGGTAGACCACAGAGTAAAATTGAAAGAAAGCAAAAAAAAAAAAAAAATAAGTACCTGAACCTTGTTAGAGAATTGAAAAAACTGTGGAACATGAAAGTGACGGTGATACCAATTGTAATTGGTGTTCTCGGTACAATCGGCAAAGGATTAATACAGGGTCTTGAGGAGGTGGAAATTAGTGAACGAGTGGAGACCAACCAAACTACCACTTTATGAAGATGGGCCGGAATACTGAGGAGAGTCCTGGTGACTTGTGGAGACTTGCTGTCGTATAAACTCCAGTGATAAACCCTCGGCTAACGGTAATGTGAAAAACTCTCAAGATAATAATAATAATAATAATAATAATAATAATAATAATAATAAATCCCAGTCCAGACAATCAATTAACAAGAAAATAATTTAACAACTATTGGATAGTATTGTTGAAGCAGATCGTAGAACGAAAATAAAAGAAAGCGAAAAAAATGTTCAAATACATGGAACTTGCCTGAAGATATTTAATGCAGAAGACGTTGACGGTTATACCGATCGTAATTGGAGCACTTCGAAATAATTCCCGAAAACATCTAAAAAAGACTGTGTGAACTGGACATTAAAGAAAAAATCGAGACCATGCAAACTACTACTGTGCTAAAATCTGTTAGAATACTTAGAAAAGTCCTGGAAAAGTGAAGATACATGTTGTCACTTAAACATCAATGATTACCACCCGTTAGAGCAGATGAGTGAAACTCGTAAAGAAGGAAAATGATAAACTGAAGTAATAGATAATCATCAGATGAATACATGAAATAACCAAGGTCTGTAAAAAGCGAAAGTACTTCTGATACACTTGAATTATTCTTCATTTTATCATTTCCTCCCTCCTGTTCCCTCTTCCACTCCTTTTTATTATTCTTTTTTCCCTGCACATTTAAAAAAATCTTGAAATATCGATATTTTCAACATGACATTTTAAGTAAAATGTAATGGCTGCTATAAAATTCACTGAGTGTTATTTTGGTAAATGTCTCAATTACTTTCTTCTGTGTTTTCTTTCACATTTTATTTCGCGCCAATTTAAACATGAGTAGAGTTTGGGATGGTAGCGGTTTGAAAATTTTGAAACTAGGCCAAATGGTATATGTGTATTGATATCCCTGTAGGTTTGAAGAAGTGAAAAGCTTCCTTATCAATTTCCAACGCTTGTAGGTTTATCGGAAATGTTTGGCAGAAATAGATTTTGCATCGACACATAAAAAATGAGGCAGCTTGACAAATAAGGATGATTGAGGTCAAAAAGAGAGGAAGAAGAATTAGATAGATAGATAGATAGATAGATAGATAGATAGATAGATTGATTGAGGGTGTAACTGAAAATAAATAAAATCCGTTTTTGAGCAGATGTTTATTTCCTTAAAGTAATATTCAAAATCGATATTTGTTTTAAATTTTCCTCTCTAATCAATCAGTCGTTCTTTACAATGAAAACAATTGAAGAAAGAAGGCGAATCTAAAAAGCAAACGAAACGAAGTCAACAAACAAAAACAATGACGACAACCGCCAACTCAATCCGCCATATTGAATTTTTTCGAGTTGTTCATCCTTGATGATTTCATTTCGTTTCCTCTTTTTATGATCTCTTCTGATTTTTCTCCTTTTTTTATACAGTTAAATTCGTACTTCCGTCTATACTGGAATGTTCGCTTCGATTTCCTTCATATTTTTAACTTTTATTTTTTGTATTGCCCATATTGTAAGGCAATTTGTTTATTCAGATAATTTGTTCTTAAACCAACATTCACGGCCTTCAGACTCTTTATTTAAAAACATTTTGGTGAAACTTTTTTCACACTTGATATCAGGCAACAACAATGTCTGCTTTCGGTTCTTAGTTATTTTGTTTCCAAATTGTTTTCAAGCATTCAGATATTAAGAATTGTTCATTATTTTACATATCTGTTTAATTATTCCATTGATTTTTGGCTTGGTTTGGTTGGTTTTTATGGCATATCAATCATTGTAGGTTATTCAATGCCAAATCCTCTATGTACATATATTAGATATACATGGGTTGTAAACACATTTAGTGGATAACATTTTTAAATGCGCCTGAGCTCAGGGTTGTTTTTATTTTTTGCACACAGTTGAATATTTTTCCATAACTTCTATCTTACACAAATGGTTCTTTTTACTCTTAATCATTTGTTTGCAAATTGTTCGCACTGTTAAATGGTTTAATGTATTACTATATAACAGTTACAATTTAACATCAGTCATTTGTTTGCACACAGTTTGTCGGTAATTTCATTTTTTAATGAGTTGGATCTAAATTTTTGCACATTGGTATTGCTATTGTTTCTATACAGTTCATCATCATCATCATCATCATCATGTCGCGCTGGTAGCACGGATATCCCAGACCCTCTCTCGCCACTCCTCCATATCGTTCATCGCCCTAGGCAGGTCCTCAGGACAGCATCCCGTATCCTCACACAGCTGCTGAATATATGTTCGTGCTGGTCGTCCTGCTTTTACACGGCCATGTGTGGGGGTCCATAAGAGTACATCTCTTATGAGTTCGCCCCTGCTTCTCCAGTAGTGTCCTGCATGTCTGGTTCGTCTCACTTGAATAGTTTTCGTGATAGGAGGCAGGTGGCGTACACTTGGTGTCTTGTGAAGTGTTGTCGCCAGGACTTGTTCAAGATTGCTCGCAGCATTCTTGTGTAATTGCCGTCTAGCTTCTTCTCCAGCCGTTTTGTTAGCGTCCATGTAGTGCACCCGTATAGCAGTATCGATGTGACCGCTGCCTGGAAGAAACTGCGTTTCATTTTATCGGTTAGGTCTGATTTCCATATAATCGATAGCCTATTGATAGCTGTCCATGCTTTCGTTAACCTCGTGTCGATGTCCTTTTCGGTTGATGCGACGCTGCTTCCTGCAATCTAACAATAATAACTGTATTCAATATTAATCATTTGCTTGCACATAGTGAAGTGGTTTCAAGTATGGCTATTTAACATTAATTATTAAATTTAACACTATTTATTTGCACACAATCAAATGGTTCCAAATATTGCTATGTAATACCAATAATTCAATTTTAGGCACACAGTTAAAGAGTACTATTTAACACTAATAATCCTATTCAACATTACTCATTAGTTTTTTCACAGTTAAATGGTACCAAGTATTGCTGTATATCACCAAAAATTCATTTAGACAGTCATTGTTTCAGACACTGTTAATGGTCAAAGAGTAATATTTCTAAAAAAAATAGAATTAATGCTATTCATTTGTTTGCACACAATTTAATTGTCAAACAGTTCTATTTAAACCATAGATTGAACCCTATCAGGTGCTACAACTTCAGGTCAGAGTGGACTTGGGTACAATGGTAATGATAGGATATTCCACATTACCCAAAGCTCCAGGTCTGTAGCTTCATCATCAGATTGTTTAATGTCATATCCAGGATACGAGTTCGGGGGGTCTTACTCTGTAAAGATGAAGTCGATATATTCTACAGACCCAGATGACTGTGCAGTTATATGTTTGCACACAGTTTAAATGCCAAACTGTGCTATTTGAACCATAGATAGGAACCTATCAGGTAGTGCTATTAGTCTGGATCAGAGTGGACCTGGGGGTAATAGCAATGAAGTAATACTCCATATTCCCTAAGGCTCCAAGTTTAGAGTCTCACCATCAGATTGTTTAGTGTCATATGCAGGACACTCTTTGGGAGGGGGGTCTTACTCCACTGAAGAGATGCGGCCGGTATATTCTACAGCCATGGCGAGCTGAATTGTCCTTTCTGTTTGTATATATAAGTTTAGGTTTATGTTTGTTTATTTAACGGCATATCAACTTCTTATGGGTTATTTAAAACCGAAATTAGATTCATTAGTATATGTTTAATCTTAATCATAACTATATTTTTAATGTTCCATTAATGTTTTTCATTTTTCTTTAATAAGTAGAGAAATTAATTATCCCTATTAAATACAAATAATTTTCACACATTTTTATGGTTTTTAAGTAATTATTCCTATTTGATAATGCTTTGTTCGTTCAGTTATATCATTTTGAGTATTCCTATCTAACATCAATAATTTGCAAGCAATTATATGGTATCAAGTCATCATCGTGATGTTACGCCGCCAGCATTGATCTCTCTGACCCTCTCTCGCCACCCGTCTCTCGTCCATTGCTGCCAGTAGGTCTTCACGGCTACACCCTGTATCGGCACAGAGCTGTTGTATATGGGTTCTAGCGGCTCGTCCCGCCTTTGCTCGTCCATGTGAAGGAGTCCATATGAGTACATCACTTATGAATTCATCCTTATTTCTCCAGTAGTGTCCCGCATGTCTGATTCGTTTAACGCGGATAGTTTTCGTGATTGATAGTAGGTGCCCGTACAGCTGCTGCTTTGTGGGGTGTTGCCTCCAGGACTTGTTCAATATTGCTCGCAGCATTCTTGGGTAGTTTCCGTCAAGCTTTTTCTCTATACACTTAGTTAACGTACATGTAGTGCATCCATATAGCAGTAACAATGGACGTTAGAGACGGGATGTGTGAGAGGGTCAGAGAGATCCAAGCTAACAGAGTGACATGATAATGATGATGAAAGTTCTCTGAAAGCAAAATGTGTCAAAGTAAGTTTTAAGAAACGTTGTATAAGAACCAAAAATCAAGAGCAAATTTGCAAAAATGTAAGGAACAATGAAAGATAATTTTATCACGTCGTTCAAAATATTGTGACAATAGTCGAATAAAGCATGGAGTCCAAAAACGCTTCCAAGGGCTATGGGATAAAGTAAAAAATAATATTAGACCATAGCTAACAACATAGAGTTTCCAGGTTGTAATAAGAGAAATCACGATAGACAAATAGTTTGGGTTGAAGTTTTAAAAGATGTATCACTAAAAATTAAAAAAAACAACAAAAAACACAAAAAAAAAAAAGAAATGGACAGAGAAAAAGAAAAAAATGTTGGACAGAAACGAAAGAGTATGAGTCAGTTTATAGTAAGCTTGCCTAAAAAATGAAAAGTGGTCGAACTGATCCTATGGTCTAGAAGTCTGTGTCGATCGAGATTAAGGCTTTTCAAACTTTTTACTTGATATGCCCATAATAAGTAAATTTTGCTTCCATTCACCCTGAAATAAATCCAGTAATTATTGCCAAAACTTTTTTCTTTATCTCACTGGATGTCATGGTGAGAAAGATTGATTTTTTAAATGTTTTTGGTTTCAAGATTATTTCTGTAGAATATTGAATTATGTAATATAGAGTTTGGATTTTTAAAAAAATGAAAATTTGAATCATAGATCAACCACACCAACAAACATCGAGCAATTTTGAAACTAAACAAGTTAAGATGTGAATCTCTTCAGTCAGAACGGGATTTTTCATTTACAACAATTTAATTTAAATTTTATTCATTAAAATTCAGTTAATATGGATAAGAATAAAAAATTCAGGCACCATAATTTATTCTTAATTTTCATTATTATTCTTCTTTAAAAATTTATTCTTTATTCTTGTTTTCAGATAATAATATTTTTTCTACAGTCATCTCAAAATCTATAATAAAAAGGGATACTTTAGAATTCAGTATCATAATGAAATAATTCGTTCGAAATACAATTGTTTTAATTTTTTTTTTTTTTTTTCGTGAAAATAGGAGCATATGTATCATTTACGACATCGAAAAGATTTGAATTTTTCGGTCAGAGCAAAATCTTTCGTTCATTTAAATGAGCCGAATGGTTTAAACGAGTCATATATGAACGAACACATACTAGTGTCCATCACCCCAAATGAAGCATTCTGCTTGGTATACGATATCTGGCAATTAGTCTACATGGTCCAGCGATTTTTGTCGTTATAAAGGGATTTATAAATACAAAACAGTAATTTCAACTCCTCTGTGGACCTCGAAGCTTTTATTCACCCTGCAAAGGTTTTACTCTCAAGGGCCTATACTTTGAGAATCCGAAGTTTAATAACATATACGAATAATCTTATCATACTATAAGTAAAAAAAGTTGGCGACCGTAGTCAATGGCGACCAGAAGGCTTCCTTTTCAATAGCTACTACACCAAGGTGTAGGGGTGCTACTCCTTTCCCAGGATTGTTTCACTTTACCCCTGATACGTACCTTATATTGCTGAGTATTAAGCAAGGAGATATCAAGTACCATTTGAAAAATCTTTGGTATGACGCGACCGGGGGTTGAACCCAGGGCTCCCGGAATACTCTATCCACTAGACCAATGAGCCAGTTCAATTACTGCTGAGTAATGAATCTGATCAACGCTAAATGTCCCATACTTGTACCTTCTTGTTAAATCTTTTTTTTTTTCTAAGTGCAAGACATATTGTGTAATTATTATCAAGCTAGACTAGCAGACCATTACACTTGAGTTCACTCCTCACTGGGTGCCCTTTGTTTGTGGCCTTGTACTGCAACTTATCTCAATTTATTAGATAACTATAAAGAAGTTAATTTACTATTAAGCTATAATGCTTATTGGATAAATGACCAACTTTCAAGTAGAAACTTACACTTTTTTCACCAAGTTAATTCTCTCAGTCGTAATTAATTTTACCAATACATTAGAATTTCACATCATTTGATATTCAAAAAATATCTTAGTTTACCATTATCATTAGCACTAATGCATATAAAAAAACATTATTTGCATATTGAGGTTCTTCTGGATAGGATCAGAGAATATAGGCTTTTGTCTAAGATCAAAGTTGTTCTCAGGTTAAGATCAGAGTTTCGCTTTATGAGACACGCACACAAACTAACATGCACATATACAATCACATGCACAGATATTGATATGGTGATCTGAGATTCCTTTTATGAAACGTGTTATTCATACACCTTCACACACACACACACACACACACACACACACACACACACACACACACACACACACACACAGAGTAATCAAAGATTCTGTTTGAGACGTATTATTCACACACACACACACACACACACACACAAACACACACACACACACACACAGAGTAATCAGGGATTCACTTTGAGACATGTTACACATACACACATACACACATACAAAGCACACACAAATACAAACACACAGATATAATCCCTGGCGTAATAGCTAAAGTGCTGGACTGCAGCTCAAGTAAACAAGCTCAGAATTTAGTCACGCTATTACGTTCACTTTCAGATTAATGACATTGGGAAAGGCATGAACCCTATTATCCCTGACCTCTCTCACAATCATGGATAAAATAGTATCACTGCTCTTCTTCGGCAAGAATGACTTTGGCATTAAGTAACCTACAAAGGTTGATATGCCATTAAACGAAGAAAGCAAACCAAACCAAAATGGCGAATAAAGATTTACCTTATGAGGCATATTACTCAAATATCATCATCATCATGATCATCACGTCGTGCCATCAGCATGGATATCCCTGATCCTCTCTCGCCACTCTTCCCTATCGTCCATTTCTTCCGGCAGGTCTTCAGGGCTACATCGCGTATCGGCACAGAGCTGCTGTATGTAGGTTCTAGCTGGTCGTCCTGTCCTTGCTCGTCCATGTGTAGGGGTCCACAAAAGTACATAACTTATGAGCACGTCCCAAGCTCTCCAGCAGTGTCCAGCATGTCTGGTTCGTCTAACTTTGATAATTTCCGTGATGGGTGGTAGGTGGCCGTACAAACATACACACACCCATTTATACAAATAAACTGATACATTCACGCATGTAAATAGGCACATTCACACATACACAAAAGATACACATTGGCAAACACACACACACACACTGATAAGTAGATTCGACGTTCACTTTATGAGATATGTTAAACACGCACACACACGCACACACACAAACACATACTCACACAAACACACATACACACACCAACAAACAAACACACACATACAAATAAACTCACAGATGCATACATCTTTCCAACGCATCCACATACGTTAATACAAGATTACCCAAACTCATACATAAAACTCACACATAAAAGTGACTTTTAAAAATATAAACGATTTGACTTTTATGCTGTTATTCATCCAGAAAAATTTCTACTTTTCCCCAGGGATTTAAAGGGGGCTACTTTAAGAAGCCCTAGATTAGATTTATATACAGAACTAAAGATTTTGTTTGTTTTTTTGGTGTTGTTTTTTTTTCTCTTGTTTTTTAATTTCAAAAAAAGGCTTGAAAAGTCGTCGCCCTTAAAGGGCACATTCACGTGGAGAACTGCTGCCCCAACCACTCGCAATACCAATAACTGAGAGGAAAAACACGTTTTTATGACGCTGCTTAGTGACAAATATCCTTTCTGATATATGAAATCCAGCATTTCACAAATAATCTTCCGTTATCGATTATTTCTCATTTTAAAAAACGGATTACTTTTCCTCTCTTGAGCTGTGAGCAAATATAACATAAAAAGATCAAAAATAAAAGAAGAAACACAAAAACAAAGAAAGAAAGAAGAAAGAAAGAAAGAAAGAAAGAAAGAAAGAAAAAGAAAGTGTTATTTCAAAAATTTTATTGTGTATTATTCATTCACGCATTGTATAAAATAAATATTTTGAAAATCCGTTTTTCTCAGAATGGTTTTAAATAGTCCCATAAATGGAAGATTTTATAAATCGCATTAAATCAATCAGCCAATGAAGGAAAGTTGTTCTCATGTTAGAAAAAAGGGGAGAAATATAGTGGAGTGAAAGTTTCCGATTAAGGAATTTAGATCATATAATATGTATATATATATATATATATATATATATATATATATATATATATATGTGTGTGTGTGTGTGTGTGTGTGTGCAATTGTGTATGTTATATACATATATGTATATATATATATATATATGCGTATATATATATATATATATATATATATATATATATATATATATATATATATATGTATTAGTTAAATTGTCTGTTCTCATCAGACGATTGACATTTTTTCTTACGCTCTTAAAAAGTTTGCCTGAAACAGGTTGTAATAAGATTTTATATATACATATATATATATATATATATATATATATATATATATACGTATCTTTTCTTTTCATCATACAACGTGTTAAAGCACGAGAGATTCCCTGCCCTCATAAGCTGCCAACCAGGAATTATCAGTTTCGGTCGCTCAAGGTGGTACACACACACACACACACACACACACACACACACACACACACACACATATATATATATATATATATATACATATATATACACGTAAACTCATACATAAAACTCACACATAAAAGTGACTTTAAAATATATATATATATATATATATATATATATATATATATATATATATATATATATATAGTAACCCCTCCACGGGAGCAGAACGCGACAGTAGGTCAATTTCTTAAGCGAAGTTTAACAAGTTTGAATTCAGAGTTTTCTATTTTTTACACCAGTGGCCATACTCTGATTAAAGAGCCGTCTCCGTTACTATTAAAAATAGCTGGAAAGAGAATATATATATATATATATATATATATATATATATATATATATATATATATATGTGTGTGTGTGTGTGTGTGTATGTGTGTTGTGTGTGTGTGTGTGTTGCACACATTTTCCTCCCAAAATACTTTGAAATCATTTGCTATTTCGTGAATCATGAAGTATTTACCTTACATTACGTAAAGTAATGGATTTTAAGTTTATTTTGTTATAGAAAATAATAGTGATATATTTTTTTAAAACTTTCCTTACAACGTCTTTGTAACTCAACTTTCTTTACTGATTGAGAATAATTTTAATCGGTTTTTCTAAAAATAAAAGCATTAACTCCGAGAAATCTGAGATACAACCAAATGAGAAACAAATGAAAAACAAGAATAAACGGATTGATATTTTCGGTCGGATTTATTTGTTCCTATTCGCTCAAGTTTCAAACATAAATTCTAGATGTAAAAAACATTAAGGAATATTCAGAAAAATTAAAGTTTATATTAGTTTTGTTATGTTTTATGGCACATCAACACTTTTGGGTTATCAAAAGCCAAACACTGTTTATTCATAAATATATTTGTAAGCAAAGAAATTATTGGTAACATTATTTTTAAACGTTTAATAGCTCATTTGTTTGCACACAGATAAATGTTTTCAAGTATTTTATTCAACACTAATAATTCTATTCAATATTAATCATTTGTTCGCAGACATTTAAATGGTTTCAAGTACTGCTATTCAATACTGATGTACATAAATCATTGCTGGTCGGTCAGCACTAAGAGAACGTGACATGTTCTTGTCTTTATTTCTCCAGAAGTGCCTCGTATGTCTTGATCGTCTTTATTGGATAGTTTGTGAGATGGAGCTAAGTGGCCATGTAGATGCTGTTTTGTGGGTTGTTGCTTCCAGAATTTCTTCCAAACAACACGTAGCATTCTTGAGTAATGCCCTTCCTGATTTTTCTTCATGCATTTTGTTAACGTGTTGGTTGCGTATCCATACAGTAATAATGACATAACCACAGCTTGGAAGAAATTCCATTTTCACTGTAAGCAGGGCGTTCTATTGTTAAGTCCATTAGCAAAATTCACCTTGATTATTGAATGGCTGTCGTACATTTGCCGGCAATATTTTTTGTAATCAAATTCATTACGACATTTTCACTCCAGCGTTAGCGGATAGTCTTTCACAGAAATCGGAGCAACAGCAAATCTCCTCAAGTCTCCGGGATTTTTTTCAGTATTCTGGCCGATCTTAGCAATACTGTAGTTTCGACGGTCTAAACACGTCCTCCGATTTCCAACTCTTTCAGTCCCCTTATTAAGCCTTTGGAGACCGTTCCTGGTGCTCCAATTATAATTGGTAACACCGACACTTTCATGTTCCATATTTTTTTTTGTTCTCTGGCAAGGTCTAAGAACTTATCTCTTTTTTCGCTTTCTTTGACTATTATGATTATTGTTATTGTTAAACTTTAATTTGATTAATTTCTTTTAACATGCACACATTCAAACCATAAAGACAAAGATTTACATGGACAGTGCTTTACAATAAATTTGACCGGCATTTATTTATAAAAGCCTAGTGGGGAAGGCTCCCTGAGGCCGAAGGAAATCTCCAGGTACCGAGACACACTCGGCCAGATCCGTGTCGCAGATAACACGGCCGGCCGAAGTGCTACCCGGCAACTGGAGAGGTGCAGACCGATTTAAACATAAGTATTCTGCGCACAAAAATCTGAGCCTTGAAAACAAAGCCAGAATTGATTTTTTTTCATCTGCAAAATGTTTAAAATACAAGACATTTTTAGTTAATTAATCCATCCAAAGCATTTATTATATATCGTTTTTTTTTCGGATTTTGTGTTCATTTGTACATTCAACAACCGTTAAATAATCAACAGAAATTAGCATGAGAGAAGAAACCTCCGACAAGATGTGAATTCGTACAATGTAACATTCACAGTCTGTCTGACCCCACCCCAACGGGTATAATGGGTATGACACTAAACAATCAAATGAGGAATGTAGAATACCCCTTTACTGCTCCAGTCAACTTTGTACCGGTATGGAAGCACTTTATAGTGTCCTATCTATGGATCAGGTAGAACTGTTTAACATTCGAATGGAGTGGAAACAAATAATTTTCATTAAATTAATTTGTTAGAAATAGAATTTTTTTTATCATTTAACACCGTGTTAACAAATGACTCATTAATTGAATTGGTTGGTTGATTGTTTCGGTTTTATGATATAGCAATCTTTGAAGGTTATTTAACGCCTGTCACGTGATAGCTCACGAAGACGAAGAGGTAAGAATGATACTCTCCCCCCCGTTGAACTAACATTATCTAGCAGTCAAAAAGTGACCGTTAGGAGAGAATGTGGGTCACGCAGATGTTCGCACCTAAGTGACCTTGGGTCGCCGGACATCGGAAGGGGAAAGAAAAAAGAAGCCAAATGATTGGCGGGGACCCCAAACGGAAGTGGGGTTCCCTTCCCCTCAGGGGTAGTAAGGAAGTTTTTGAGCAAGTCTCGTGGCAGACGGACGATAGCCATTTTACTCCGGGCTAAAGACAAAAGACTAACTGAGACACGAAGGACTCCAAAATCCTTCAAGCCAGTACTAAAAACAGAACAAAGTCTATTAGCCCGTGAAAAAAAGAAAATTCTCCAGTGGAACCCCGTCAAAAAAATAAGATAAGTAACTTTGGGACATTTTTCCTTTACACCCAAATTTTGTTACCACTCTCTCTCAATTTGAAAAAGGATAAAAGCAAAGAAAAGACATTTATATTCATGGACTATCCTATTATATGTTTTTGACACTTTGGACGTATATATATATATAACCGTAGTAAAGAACCTATGTATTTTCATTTTACCATGTGGTCTATGTTATTATTTCATGCTTTCCTTTCAGCTTCTATTCGCCTTACATTATCTTGCTTAGAACTGTCCTATTAATTCCTAAAGTATCACACGGGAAACCGGAGTTGCCGACTACTACAACAACATTAATATTATTACAACTAAGACCTATAGGCCCGTATTCTTCTATTATCTAAGGGAAAGAAGTTTAGCGGCCTGGTGGGTGTGTGATAGTGTGAAATTTTGGACCCCTTTGCCAGCGGTGGCCAGTCTGGCCCTAAATTATTCCTCGCGTAATATGCCAGTTCTTATCTGCCTGAGAAAAGAACTCTGAACAGGACTTATTTCTGTAGGGGATCAAGTGCCAACCTGCCCCGTCTTCACACGTGCGAAAATAAAGTCCCGTTTAGGGATTTTATTCAATTTGCCGTCACACGCCAAATCTATTTTTATGAAAATAATTCTATTTCAAAGAATTCCGTTTAGGATAAGTACGGAGTTTAAATGTAAGTATAGTTTAATTGTGAAAAACATTTCTATTTCAAGCTACTTAGTTTAGTCAAGCAGTTCTAATTCAGCTAATTCAGTTTAGTAAAAGTACAGATTTTGTTTACACAC
>OY757906.1:110930263-110948380 GCA_963585895.1 Sepioteuthis lessoniana
CGATAATCCAATTGTCGTCTTGTTTTCATTAAGAATTCAAAACAACTTTTGCACGGAATGGCCGTGGGACGACGAACGATTTGATCTTCATTTTAATTCATTCTTTTGGGTCACTGTACAAGTTACCGGCAGTTAAGAATTCAAAACAGCATTCATCAGTTTTCTGAATTTCCGAGATAAAGCATTTCTATTACGCCACATATTTTTATAAAAAATTTTTATCTTAGTCGTCACTGTTTATAACTCAATGTTTCATTTTAAAGTGTCTTTAGACACTCGTATTATTTCGTTATTACACATATTTTAATCAATTACTTTATTTTTTAATGCAAATTTTCAGTCACTATTTTTACTATTCCAAAATTTTTTCAGGCTATTTTCTTCTGCTTTGTTTATTTGTAATTCAATATTTCTGAAAAAAAAATTGATTAGCCTTCTTCCGGTTTGCATTATGCCGTATTGCAAGGGCTTAGAATACGTTGACTGCATCCCCTACAGAGAGAGTAAGACCCCTCCCCAAAAAGGGTGTTCTGAGTATGACTCTAACCTGCATTTGATGGTGAGGCTTCAGTTTTGGGGATTCTTGGGAGTGTGGAATGCCAATTCATTGCCATTAATCCCAGTTCCAATCTTATTCAGAATGGTTGCACCTGTTAGGGATCCGGACCAAATGGACCAAATGGATCAGTTTAAAAATTATTCGTAATCAATGGGGTCGTGTTAAAAAAAAATCTTAAGAAACGACTACAGAGAACATACACATATGAAGGCACAATAAATGTGATTCCCTAAACAATAGGCTTAAAATAACCCTAGAGGGATTGACGTACAGTTAAAACCAATCAATCAACGATTTCTCTAAATGATTGGCTTTCTTCAATTATATGCTGTTTTCCTGTTTTAGAATGTGATTATTAGTTGGGGATTTTTTGTCCTTTACTTTGTTTTTTAAAAACCAGACGCATTCTCGAACCTAGATTTGAAGGATAATTGTAACTCA
Organism: Sepioteuthis lessoniana; assembly: GCA_963585895.1. NCBI lineage: Eukaryota > Metazoa > Mollusca > Cephalopoda > Myopsida > Loliginidae > Sepioteuthis > Sepioteuthis lessoniana. The sequence continues at coordinate 110,931,264 of OY757906.1, forward strand.
CTATCTGAGGTGGTAATTTACTAAGCTTTTTGCTTAGATGTGGCACAAGGCCATATGAAAGGGGCACCCAATGAGACTCGAACTCACTCGTGTAGATTTGCTAGCCCAGCTTGCTAAACATTACACCACCAGAGGCGCCTAACTCTCTATCTGAGGTGGTAATTTACTAAGCTTTTTGCTTAGATGTGGCACAAGGCCATATGAAAGGGGCACCCAATGAGACTCGAACTCACTCGTGTAGGTTTGCTAGCCCAGCTTGCTAACCATTACACCACCAGAGGCGCCTAACTCACTATCCGTGGTGGAACGAAATAATTGCACATAGTAAATGAAAATATATATACACTCAGCACGCTCTACAATAAAATCAAATTAAAAACCTGAAACTACTGTTGAAGAGTAAAAAAAATAAAAAGGATAAGCCTTTTTATTAACCAAAAAAGCAAATTATCCTCTTAAAAAAAATTTGATTAAAAAAAATTAATTTTTGCAGTAGTAATTTACTAAGATATCTGCTTAGATTTGGCACAGGGCCATGTGAAAATGGCATCCAATGAGACTCAGACTTACTTGTGTAGGATTGCTAATTGAGCTTGCTAACCATTACACTACCAGAAGCGCCCTACTAATTTACGAAGTAGAGATCTTTACCAACCAGAAGTGGATTCAAGTTCGTTTGAAACCTATCTACTTCACTATGAAGTAGTTAGCGCTCCCTGATGCACGGAATAAAAAGATAGTATTTTGTTGTTGTTGTTGTTGTTGTTGTTGTTTTGCTCGAGCATACAAGCGCCTTTAATCGTATCTTTAACACAAGAAAAGGACAGGGCCTAGACCTAAATACTCAGTTATGCAGTCCAGTTGAATCGTCATATTATAGAGGAGAAAATGGAATGAGGAAAAAAAAACAAATTTAAATATGATAAACCGACTGTTTGTAACACATATTTATAGAATGCAGAATATATGATCCAATCCAAGCCGTTTTCACAATTTCAAGAGGATCTCTCTTCCACACAATCACATACTTGTCCACTTTTTCTATACTTCATCTTTATAGCAAAAGCCGTTCATTGAATTTAACCCCCAATGATGTGTAGTCTTTCAGTGATGATCAAGCGAGAGTAAATCACTTCAATATTCCTGGACTTCCCACTCTATTCTAAATGATTTTGATTGTCTAGATAGTTTAATCCTGTCCATAGATTTCCAAATTATCAACTCTCTTCGCAAGGTTTTGCAGAACTGTTCAAACTACGATGCTATTTTTCTTCATTATAAAAAAAATGCAAATAAAATGAAATGACGACAAGCAGATTAGCAAACATTATACATTGCAGAACATACTATTAATCCTATATAAATACAATCACAAACGGGCACCTCTGGTGGTGTAACGGTTAGCAAGCTAGACTAGCAGACCTACACGAGTGAGTTCGAGTCTCATTGGGCGCCCCATTCATTCGGCCTTGTGCCACATCAAAGCAAAGCGCTTTGTAAATTACATAAATACAATCACAATGTGAACCTGAGAGAAACTTGACAATGCTTATAGATTTTATTCAAGCTCCAGCAACCCCACGACTTTCGTAGTAAACTAGAGAGAAAATCTTTTGAAACTGGAAGAATTTTCGTTGCTCCCTTGGTAGAAGAGCTTTTGCAACCCAGTCACATTGCGTAGCTCACTTGGTAGAACAGTATTTGCAACTCTGTGTCTTTCCGTAGCTCACTTAGTAGAACAGCTTTTTCAGCACAGTGACTTCATGTAGATCACTTGGTAGAACAGCTTTTGCTGCACAGTGACTTTTCGTAGCTCGCTTGGTAGAACAACTTTTGCAACACAGTGACTTTTCTTAGCTCACTTGGTAGAAGAACTTTTGCGGCACAGTGACTTTTCGTAGCTCGTTTGATAGAACAACTTTTGCAACACAGTGACCTTCGTACCTGGTAGAAAAGCTTTTGCAACACAGTGAATTTTCGTACCTCCTGTGGTAGAACAGCTTTTGCAACACAGTGACTTTTCTTAGCTCATTTGGTAGAACAGCTTTTGCAGCACAGTGACTTTTCGTAGCTCACTTGGTAGAACAGCTTTTGCAACACAGTGACTTTTTATGTAAATCATTAAGTATAACAGCTTTTGCAACACAAAAAAGTTTCATAGATCAATTGGTAGAACAGTTTTTGCAACGCAGTGACTTTTTGTTGCTGACTTGGTAGAACAGCTTTTGCAGCAGTGATTTTTCTTTGCTCACTTGGTAGATCAGCTTTTGTAACACAGTGGCTTTTTCGTAGCTGAATTGGGAGAACACTTTTTGAAACACAGTGACCTTTCGTAGCTGAATTGGTAGACCTGATTTTGCAGCACAGAGACTTTTCGTAGCACACTTGGTAGAACAGCTTTTGCAACACAGTGAATTTTTTTAACTCACTTGGTAGGACAGCTTTTGCAACACAGTAAAACTTTATATTAATCATAATGTATAACAGCTTTTGCAACACAAAAACGTTTCATAGATCAATTGGTAGAACAGCTTTTGCAACACAGTGACTTTTCGTAATTGACTTGGAAGAACAGCTTTTGCAATGCAAAGAGCATTCGTAACTCACTACGTTAAACAGATTTTACACCCCACGATTTTCATAGCTCACTTGGTTGAACAGCTTTTGCAAAGCAGGGAGTATTTGTAACTCACTACGTTAAACAGCTTTTACACCCCACGATTTTTATAGCTCACTTAGTAGAATAGCTTTTACAACACAATGACTTTTCATAGCTCACTAGGTATAACAGCTTTTGCAACACGCAGACTCTTCGTATCTGACTTTATAGAACAGCTTTTGCAATTCAAAGACCCTTCGTAACTCAATAAGTAAAACAACTTTTGCACCAAACGATTTTTCATAGCTCAAAAGATAGAACAGCTTTTCAAATTCACAGACCCTTCGTAGCTCACATGGGAAAACAGCTTTTGCAACACAGTAACTTTTCATTGCTCTCTAAGCAGAAAAGCTTTTGCAAGACTAAATAATTTCATAGATTAGTGAGTAGAACAGCTTTTACAACACACCGGCCTTCATAGCTCACTTGGTAGAACAGCTTTTGTACCATAACGTCTTTCCATAACTCACAAGGTAGAAGAGCCCCTGTAACCCAACAACTTTTCTAAGTTCAGTTGGTCTAATACTTTCGGTAACCCAACGATTTGTCGTAGTTCAGTTATCGTCAATAAACCAACGACTCTTTGTATCTCAGTTGGTAGAACAACTTCAGCAATCCAATGACTTTTCGTCGGGCAGTTGGTAGAGAATATAATGTGTTTATCCAGGATTCACTAAGGCAAAAGTTCCTCTCATTTTGAATATCACAACAGCTTAAAAATTATTTCCGACTCTTCCTTACTGTCATAAAATAAAATATAAAAAGTAACTTTAATTTAAAACTTGAAAAATACTTGTCAAAATAAACAAGAGTATTCTATGTTTTAATTATCAGGCAAAACCCGAACTATCTTCCTTATTCTCATTTTCTTTCAGTTTTTTTCTGATGTATCTATGAATTGTTATCCCAGTCTCTGAAAACTCCTCTTTTTCCTTATTATACTTAAATCTCGTCTCCTGATTTAGACTGGTTGATCCATTTGAATTTCAAAGCCTTGTTATTCTACTCCATGCAAGTTTTCATACCAGATCAATCTGTTCGGTTTTCGCTGGAGTCTAAGTAACAGCAAATCTCCTCAGGTCACCAGGATTATTCGAAGTATCTTGGCCGATTTAAGTAGATATGACCAGAACGGTTTCGATTTGTCTCCAGTATTCTATGATTTACATTACAGGGTGCGGAAACAAAATTAAGAATATTCAAGTATTATAATAAATGACTCTATTATAAAACAAGATTAATTCTGATTTTAATAAATAAACAACGAAATTAAAAGATACATATGAAATAGTAAATTTACTCAATCTGGCCACCATTTTTTTTTTTCAATTATTAGATCAACACTCCTTCGAAACGATTTGTATGCATTCAAAATAAATTATCTGGACACTATTTCATTCTTCCAAAATGGAAGTCTTTAGCGAACCAATATTTAGATGGGAAGTTCTTTTTAAAACGCCCCATATAGCGTAATCAAAGGGGTTAAAGTTTGGACTTAAATCATATTTAATTCCTGTCTTCACAGTTTTCTCGTGGACTTTCAATTCATTGGCGAGCTTTCTTATGGATGCTGTGGGGTCCTTCTTAATCGCTATTGCAAGAGAAGTTAAAAAGCCTTCTTTTCGTTTTTTGGGGGGTGGGGATTCAATCCTCCATACCCCCGTTTCCATACAAAACTCTTCTATAAAATAATTTTACTTTGCTTTGTATACGATCGACAAAGAAGCTTTGGCTTGGTTTCGGCTTTAAGCAAATCATAGATTCTTTGTTGTTTCACTGCTTGCTCAATCATAATTGGCTGAATTTTAATGAAAAAGTGCTTGAATGATAGCGCTAATCATGAAAATTTTGATTTATCACTTTTTTTTTCAAACGTTGGACTAATCAAACCAAAAAACATTGAAAAAATTATTCCATATTTTCTTTCCAAACCCTGTACTGTCACTTTCATGTTCCACGGTTTTTCAGATCTCTGGCAAAGTTTCCGAATTTTTCCAGCTTTTTGCCTTTCCCTTCCGCTCGATGGTCTGCTGGCTCAGCAAAATCCATGACAGGTTCTTCTTGCCTTGTTAACTTAAACGAAGTTTGGTCTTCTCGCCTGGATTGGGCGATTTGTTTGTATCTCAAAATCCTAGAGAATATTATGCGTTTCATTTTAAAGGTCGGATTCTAGTGTGTGCATAATTTATATGGTGAAATTTCAGTTTCTTGCACAATTCCCAGTGGATCACCTTACCCTCTCAATGGTACCTGTTCTTGAATTGCTTTTGTGCTAGTTTGCTGTAATCACTTACTATGTGATTAATTGTTTCTTCTCTTCTCACACATCGCCTTCACTTGCTATTCTCTGATGCATTATTATTATTATTATTATTATTATTATTATTATTATTATTATTATTATTATCGAATACTTACCCCATCTTAACTTTTGCATGTGACTGTCGGCTTGTAAATCGTTCTCTGTGTCGAGATATAAGTGTTGTGCCTGCTTACTCCGCCTAGCTTTTTTTCATATCAGTATTACAAACGAGCGTTGTCAAGACAACAAAGCCTCGATCTGAGCCTCTGGTGTAAGTGAATGCTGAACAGATCAACAGGTTTTCGATGTGTTTAAGTTTAGATTGAATTATAGATGAAAGGAAAAATTTTGTTCAAAGAAGTGGGGAAAAACAGCAGAAAGTAAAAGGTGGAGAAAAACAGAGAGAAGAAAAAAACAAACTTAATGATAAAGGAATGATGAAGAAAGTGAAAATAATTGACTTAAGGAGAGAGAGGGAAAAGAGAAAGGAGAAAGAGAGAGATAGAGAGAGAGAGAAATATGACGATAGGAATTGAATTAAAAAGTGAATGATTAAAAAGAAAAGAAAAGACAATCTCACAAAGAGTAGAAAAAGAAGATTGAAATAAAGAAAAGAAACTGAATAAAGAGTGTAGAAAAAATGGGCAAAAGAATGGATGAAAAAAATAGGAAGAAAATAAAGAAAGAAGAAAATGAGAGAAAGAAAGGAATAAATGAGGGAAAGGCAAGATAATGAAAAACGAACGGACGTATGAACGAAAAAAAAAGAAGGAAGGGAGAAATGGGGTGAAAACAAAGTGAAAAAAGAAAGAAAGAAAGAAAGAAAGAAAGAAAAGTTAACGTAGAAAGGAAGAAAGAACAAAAGAAAAGCGTGAAGCAAAAAGAGTGAAAAAGAAAGGGTGAAAGTGGATGCATAAGAAATGGAAAGAAAGAAAGAAATGAGTTGTAAGTAAAAAGAAAAAGAAATTAGATGAAAAAGAAAGAAAGAAAGAAGCAGGCAGTGAGAACGAACGAAAAAAGAAAGAAAAAAGAATGAGATGATGCTAAGAAAGAAAGAAAGAAAGTAAGAAAGAAAGAAAGAATGCTATGATATGATAGCAAGAAAGAAAGAAACGAGATGATGGCAAAAAAAAAGAAAGAAAGAAAGAAATGCTGATAGGCGCCGTTAGAGAAACAAAAGAGGTAGAATGAAAATTCTGACAACAAAGAAACGGGGAAAATCCATACAATATCCGAAAAAATGGCGATGTTAAAAATAAAAAACAGAATGATAAACAACTAAAAATAAAAGGGAAAAAATTTCAGCACATTCCAAATAATAATAATAATGATAATGATAATAATAAGTGTAGTAGTAGTAGTAGTAATAGTAGTGAAAAAAAGATCCATAGAAATTCTGGCACCGGATCCGATGCCTAAATCGGATGCATTCAACGTAACTGGAGGCACTTTCGCTTGGAAAGATATTTTTTAACTAGTTTTTTTTATTCATTTTTTGTTTTTTGTTTTTGCTTTTGTATGTTTCCAACCCACCCCACTCGTTGTAGTAAATATGCCGAATCTTGAATATTTAGCCTATCTGAAAAATAAAGAAAGAAATTCTATTGTGCGGACGGTTTTTTTTGTCAACGGATCGTAAAAGAGAGACGGGAAAAGATTCGGCCTCGATTCTTTTGGACTCATCGCGTGACGACATATTGAAAAAAAAAAGAATAAACTTCCAAACTATTCAAGGTTTAAAGAGATGTGTGTAATTCTATTTTATTTCGTTTGAATCGATCTGAATTTTATTTCACTTTTCTTTGTTTCTTCTTTTTTTTTAACTGTTCCCCACATTTTTGGTTACATTATTTTTTAAAAAATCCCTTTCAGAAAAAAAGTATCTCTGCGTATTATTTTCTGAGTCTTTCGCACGATTTTTTTAATCCGACCAGCATTTGTTGAAAATACGTTATTCACATTTACGTTTTATTTTTATCAATCTATTCAATAGGTACAAGTTTCATAGACTCTTAGTCGTTTAAATACCCCCGAAACCCAATGAAAAAGTTTTATTCACGTTCACTTTCTTTTGGGGGTGGTTTTATCAATCAATCTACTGGTATTAGTTCTGTCGTCCCACTTTTAATCCAACCAACATCGGATTACATTTATTCTCAATGTTTGTATCCGTCGATTTTACGAGTCCAAGTTCTGTTAATTAAACTTTATTTTAATACAGCCAAACATTTGTTCATTAACCACACACACACACACACACACATACACACACACACACACACACACATATATATATATATATATATATATTATAACACTGTTGGTTATCACTCAAACATTTGTGGGTTTGTGGGGAACCAAGTGCAATATAATATGGATAGTGCTCAATATCTACGATAGAGCTCTTGTATAATAATAATAATAATAATAATAATAATAATAGTGCTTTTGGCACAATAACTAAAGGATTATTAAAAGGCCTGGAAGACTTGGAAATTGGCGGACGGGTAGAGACTATTCAAATGACAGTATTGCTGAGAACAGCCAGAATCCTGAGACGAGTCCTGGAGACTTGAGGAGACTTGCTGTCACTCAAACTCCAGTGAAAAACCATCAGCTAAAACTGATGTGAAAAACTCTAAAGGAGAAAATAATAAATAAATATATTAGATTTTTATATTTAATGCCATGGATGTTTAGTCTGCGACACCTGGGTTTCATGAAGTTTTTACAGACTAAATTCCATGGTATTTAATACATAAATTTAATATATATATATATATATACGTGTATGAGAGTGCTTATTTAATGCGACCCCGTAGTTAATTAAATATATGTGTAGTATGTGTGGCTGTGTCTGCATATATATATATATATATATATGTGTGTGTGTGTGTGTGTGTGTGTGTAATCTTTGCAAGTGCACACACATTCATTAAAAGGTTTGTGTACGTATATATATATATATATAATCTCTTTCTTTCTATTTTTTCTCTTTATATATATATATATATATATATATATTATTTCTCTTCATATATATATATATATATATATATATATATATATATTATTCCCGGTAAGGTATAAATGTAAACAAACGAAAGCAACCACTTAACGTCTTATGATTCCCAAGCTGATGTGGTTCGCTTGTTGGCTGAGTGGTCTAACGTAAAGTTGGGTGGGTTTTGATCACAGCTTCAAGCGTCTTACGTGTCTAGTCACGCTGAAGCGTTGTGATACAACGAAACAGTCTCTCAGTGGATGGCAATAAATATATATATATATATATATATATATAGAGAGAGAGAGAGAGGGAGAGATAAAAGAAGTATGTATGTATGTAAGAAAATATGTGGAATTAATTTTTCCTGAATATTCCACATTGTTGAGTTATGTGTGTTTTTTTCTGTGTACATGCTTGGGTATGTTTTAGCCTATACACGTATATTCATGCGGTTGAGGTAAGATCTTGTAGATTGATGCGTGTGTTTGTTTCTATGTGTACATGAATATGAGTGTGCGTAAATGAATGTGTAAGCGTGTGAATTTACATGAAATAGATTTTTATATACATACCTATTAGTTTATGAAAATGTACAAATATGAAAAAACAGGTCTGAATAATCCACTAATGACCTTTTGTTTGCTTCATATTTGTTTATTCTCCTACTGTCAAATTGAATATCCGGTTTCTCCCGATAGAACATTCTATACATATACACTTGAGGTTTGGTTTGTTGTGTTTTATGGTATATCAACCTATGTAAGTTATTTGATTCCAAATTTATATATACATGTGGCTGAGTTGGCTGCTGCTGCAAAATACACCGACTGCATCTCTGCAAGCGAGTAAGACTCCCTAACTAGTGTCCTGGATATAACACTAAACAATCTGATGGTGAGGCTAGAGCTTTTGGGAATGCGGAGTACCCCTTCATTGCCATTGCTTCCAGGTCTACTCTGGTCTGGACTGGTAGCACCTGATAGGGTCCTATCTATGGGTCAAGTAGGACTAAACTGAGTATTTATGCTAAACTGAATAGTTTGAAATAGAGCTGTTTTTGTATGCTAAACTGAATTGTTTGAAATAGAACTGTTTTTGAGATTGAAACTGTACTTACACTAAACTGAATTGTTTGAAAAAGAACTGTTTTGCCATTTAACTGTGTAAAGAAAGACTATACTTATATTAAACTGAATTGTTTGAATTAGAACTGTTTGAATTAACTGAATAGCTTAAAATAGAAATGTTTTTGACTGTTAAACTGTGTACTTAGAGCTAAACTGAATTGTTTGAAATATAACAGTTTATATGTATAAAAATGGATTTGGTATAAGATAACCTACAAAGGTTGATATGCCATAAACCCAAGCAAACAAATAAGCGTAATTATTTCTGTCAGCTTATTTTTTTTTTAACTTCCTTTGAGTATTTCGATGTTGTTCTTTTTTTCCATATGCCTATAATATTATATTCCATATAAAAGTTTAAACATGATCTTCATATAACCTCAATCATAAAAATTTATATCCCCACTCATATATATATATATATATATATATATATACGCCCATACACTATTTAAAGTTATTATGCAACTCAAATAGACCTCAATGAATAAAAAATATCTGAACCAATATTTGTTAAATTTAAACTCGTTCATTTCTATCCTTAGTAAAATATTAAGTAATTTTTATTCTATTTTTATTTGTTAGTTTTTGAGCTATTTGGAATTTACAAACATTGACCAATAGAAGTTAATATACTGATTAAACTAAGAGAAGCTGAAGACCTCTAAAAGCTGATAAAACCTATTTCTTTTTCTTTTTATCCATAATATATTTTGAAAGAAAGGTAAATACAAGGATCTAACAATTACTGAAAAACAGAAAATAATAAAGTTACTGAGAGAATAAATGTCCATTTTGGAGATATCAAAAGAGCCTTTGCAAAGATCCTTGAACGATAAAGAAGGCAGTTGAAATTATAACTTACTTGAGAACACGAAACAATGGAAAAGGCTTTAGGAATTTACTTCCTCTAAATGAACATAAGTAAAGCGAGTTAACGCAAACAACTTTTGATTAACGCACAGATCTTTAAAAAATCCGGAATTGAGGGAGTCAAGAAGGATAAAAGATGTACAATACTTTATTTACTGAGATTTGTAAAAAATCTCATAGACACCCTCCTCTGGTTTTAGCTATTATTTTAAAGCGTAGGAATTTGGCTTAGAAATACCTAAAATTTAATTTTCGAAAGTAATTTTCGTGGTCGAATCTTGAGTAACATTTGATGCACCTGACGCATGAACCTAAGAATGGATTTTATCCAATTCAGACACTCCTATGACTAAAAGAAGAAAACAAGGAGGTGTAGCGTGATGATATTGGTTGGAATTGTTGACTAGAACATTGTTGAAGGTGTTAAACGGAACAGTGTTAACTATTGTGATTTTACGAAAAAAATATTCTTTATATGGTACAAGTCCAAAGCTCGAAGTTTTAAAGTGAAATGTGTATTTATGCACGATTATACTCCTTCATATTTATCTAAACTTACCCCTGAATTCTTTGAGCTTAAAAAATTTACAGAAAAGAACATCATAATAAGGCTACCAACGAATCCTGATCTGAATCCAATCGAAAATTATGGAAAATTGTGAAAATTAAATCATATGAAGGTGGTAACAATATCATAGCAAAGCAGACCCATGGAAAGCAATTAAATATATCATGTCGGAAATGGAACCTGCTGAGGAAAAAATTAACAAAATCAATATATTTTTTTTTGTTTTTGACTGTTAAACTGTGTACTTATGCTAAACTGAATTGTTTGAAATATAACGGTTTATATGTATAAAACTGGATTTGGCATAAGATAACCTACAAAGGTTGATATGCCATAAAGCCAAACAAACGAACAAACATAACTTTTTCTGCCTGCTTATTTTTAACTCCTCTTGAGTATTTCGATGTTGTTCTTTTATCCATATGCCTATAATACTATATACCATACAAAACTTTAAACAGGATCTACATATAACCCCCATCATAAACATTTATATCCCCACTCTTATATATATATATATATATATATATATATATATATATATATATTACTGGTAAGTTTTGTGAATACGGGTCACTGTTAAAATGTAAAGGATTGAAAGACTTAGCATATATGTTGGTTATTCTATTATAGGTGTTGATCAATTTTTGATAATTTTATTACCTTTATACTGAAGTAAAATATGGTGGGGTTGCCTAATAACTAGACGGCAGTTTTTGTGTTTTTTTAGAATACATTAAATAACTTCAATAACACAATGATACTCGCTAAAAATTTTAACTCATACTTAGTTTTGACATTTTAATTTAATTGTTTAAGATTAATTTTTTTTTTCAAAGCAAATTTAAATTATTAAATTTTCGGTGATTTGTTTAATAAAATCAGACAGGTTAGAGAGAGAAAGAGAAACATATGAACGAAAGTGAGATAAAACAAAAAGGAATATCTTATTAATGTTTATTTTCTTATTCTTCTCAACTACTGTTGACCATAGGTCATTATAAGGAGATAAACGTTTCAGGGGAAAAAAAGAAACCTTCTTTTTTAAGCTATCAAATTTTTTTTTTTAAATTTTAAAGGAATTAATATGTTACATGAAAAGTGATGTTGGCGTTGTATGTCTAATGTCTAATAAAGAATGTTTAATCAAAGTGTTTTAGTTAATCGGATGGTGAGGCTTCAGTAATTCTGGAGTTTGGGGAATGCGAAGTATCCCTTCATTGCCATCACTCCCAGGTACCCTCTGACTCGGTGTGGTAGCACCTGATAGAGTCTTACCTGTGAGTCGAATAGAACAATTTCACATTTAAACAGTGAAAACAAATGACTAATGCTCAATTGAATAGTTTGAAATAGAACTGTTTGGCCATTTAACTGTGTGTAAACAAACGACTGATATTTAATAGAACTGTTAGTGATACATAGCAATACTTCGAACAATAAATTTTCTTAATTTATACTAAATTGAATTAGACCGATTTGACTATTTAACTGGGTCAAAACAAATGACTGAAGATTAATTGAATTGTTAGAGACACAATGTAATACTTGGATAAATCATGTAAATCTAACATATTTGTATAAACCTGATTTCGCCTTAAATAAATTACAATGGGTGATATGCCATAAAAACAAACAAAACCAACCACTTGGTTTGGAAGGAGTTCGTTTCAAATTAGCCATGACTTAAGAGGCTTATTTGTTTGTCCGTTTTTTTTTTATTAATATATGGGGGTGACACACACACACACACACACACACACACACACACACACACACACACACATATATATATATATATATATATATATATATATATATTTCAGTTATATAATTGTGTATATCTACAGTGTATCACAAATGGCTATATTTTGAGTTATTTTGAGGGGAAAATAAAATAACTCTGTTATATAAGCAGCACACAGACTACTTTTCATTGTGTCAAAGTGTCATTTTGTCAGTGTTGTCCCATGAAGAGATATACTTAAATATCTGCAGAAATGTGTGGGGTGTACTCACTTTTGTGATACACTGTAGGTGTGCGTGCACATAGAATTTTTAGAACTTCTTATATTTGGAAATAGAATATATTTATGATGTCGAAAAAAAGAAGGATCAAAGAAAAGGTAAAGAAATGACAATTACAGGACCATGGGTTTTTCTTTGTTTTCTTCGAAGTAGTTTTTTTTTTATCTGAGAGTTATAGACTGCCTGACAAACGGTAGTGGCAAACTTCCATACTACATCCGTGCGTTTGTTAAATTTCCAAGAACTTTTTTTTATCACTGATTACATTCTTATTACTATATCTATCTCCCCCCACACTCGGGCTTTTGGTTTTTTTTTATTAAATTTGCTTCATGGGGTGTTTAGTGTCCAACTCGTCATTGCATAAGAACAGTAGTGGTATTGTTTAACCCATACTTGGAAGGATAAAAATGTGAACACCTAATGTGAACGAAATAACGCGACTGGAGCTCGAAGGGGCATACTACAATATCCAATTCCAGAACATTAGCCCCTATTCTACGGAGACCCCTCGTATATATATATATATATATATATATATATATATATATATATATGTGTGTGTGTGTGTGTGTGTGTGTGTGTGTGTTGTGTGTGAATATATATATCTATCTATATATATATATTCACAAACGCTTTCTTTGTTGACAATCCATGTTACCTTATAAAACAGATATCGGAATTGGTTTTCTAGTTAAGGATTTAAAACTCTTTTGTAGTTAGTGCTGTCGTTGTAGTTGTTGTTGTTTCAATTTCATTTCTTTTTTTCTCTTTCTTAAATTTTGTTTAAGTTTTTTTTTTTTTTTCACCGTAATGTGCGGATATCCCGTCCATTAGCCATGGAAAGATCAATAGATCGATTTTGTCCCGCGTGTCTCTTCAGGAAGAAGACATGCCTGTTTACGGAAGACCAGAACAAAAGAATAATTTGCTTGGCTTCTTACACTAAATCCATTTCCAGATGCTTATAGATAGCAACTGATTAATCTCTTGTGTACTCCATACATTTCTTCTGCTTCCTGTGTTCTGATATTTGATTTGTCGTTCATACGGCAGAGTTAAGGTCTGAGGAGAAGGACGCCACCAACAAGAATATACTATTTTCCTTTACTTTTTTTTTGAATGGAGAGAGAATATAGATGTTATTTAATTTAGCTGAATTGAAAGAAATCCATTTTCAATCATGTATTTTACATATTTAACAGTGACTTAATATAATTCAGTTTACTTATATGCACTTAAAAAAATCATTTTCCGAGGAATCAGAGTGTAATAGAGAGAGAGAGAGAGAAAGAAAGAAAGAGAAACTGGGTGCATATGGCGAGGAGAGAGTGTGTGGGTGTATTTGTGTACGTAAGTGAGTATGCTTGTGTGTGTTTTCATTGACTGGTTGATTGATTTCAACGGCATTTAAAACCTTCAGAGGTTATTTGATGCCTGGTTAAATGATTGCGTACATTCTCCGTTTATATTAACATTTGGAGTTCCTAAAGAGGGTTTTGTTTTTCGTTTCGTTTTTTATTGCTTTTTTGTTGGCTTGTTTTTATTTTTGTTCATTTTTTTTTTTTTCGCTTTTGTTTTTTTGTTGTTGCTTTTTGTTGTTGTTTTTGTAGTTTTTTTCTGTATTGTTTTGTTTGTTTATTTGTTTGTTTTTTGTTTTTGCTTATTTGATTTTTTTGGGGGGTGTACTTGGTTATATAATTGAGAAAGAAAGAATGAAAATAAAGAAAGAAAGAACGAAAAAAAAAGAACGAAAAAAGGAAAAAAACGAAGAAAGAAAGAAAGAAAGAAACGTAAAAGATATAAATAAATAGGTATGAAAGAAAGAAAGAAAGAAAATGATATCGTAAAAGAAAGATAGAAAGAAAGAATATGATATAGTGAAAGAAAGAAAGAAAGAAAGAAAGAAAGAAAGAAAGAAAGAAAGAAAGAAAGAAAGAAAGAAAGAAAGAAAGAAATATGAAAAGAGGACAAAAGAACGGCTAAAATAACATCTGAATCCTTTTTTTTTTATTCTAATTTCCGTAGTAAAGATTAACACAGATTCTGATATGGAAAAAGAGGTTAAGAAGATAGTGTTACTTGAATTCTCCACGGATGTGTTTCTTTTGTTTTGAATGTCAATATTCAAACTCGTGTCGATCTAGGCTAGAACACCAGTGAGAAATACACAGTTTGAGAGACACAAGGCAACCCAGGAGAATGATACAAAGGTTAACTGCATCTGGATCAAACCTACAACTATAAAACACACTTTGATGATCAAATTGATTGACTACGCTAAAGTAGTAATGATCAGAAAACTAAAGTATCAACAATTGTTCCACTGTGAGATGGATATATAATTTCAAAAGATTAACTTAATCAGAAAGAATGCTGCTTATATAGAACTTAGTAAGAATCGAACCCACCAAATTAAAAATATCTACGAGACTATCTCGATAAATATTGTTCCACAGAGAGTCACTTGAATAAAGACAGCTCAGAAAGCTGGGGCTGTAGAGTACGACGGCTGTATCTCTGCAGAAGGGTAAGACCCCAGCAATAAGTGTCCCGGATATAACATTAAACTGCATCTGATGGTGAGGCTCTAGTCCGGGAGATCTGCAGAATGTGGATTGCCCCCTTCATTGCCATTACTCCCAGGTCCACTTAGACACTGAGTGGTAGTATCAGTTTAGATCCCATCTTGGGGTCAAATAGAACTGTTCAACTATTTAACTGTACAAATAATCAACTAATGCTTAATTGAATTTTAAATAGTAATAACTGAAACCATTCAACTAGATACAAACGAATGATATTGAATAGACTTATTATTGTTTGATTGCAAAACTTGAAATCATTCAACTGGATGCAAACGAATGGTATTGAATAGACTTATTATTATTTGATTGCAAAACTTGAAACCATTCAACTGGATGCAAACGAATGATATTGAATAGACTTATTATTATTTGATTGCAAAACTTGAAACCATTCAACTAGATGCAAACGAATGGTATTGAATAGACTTATTATTGTTTGATTGCAAAACTTGAAATCATTCAACTAGATGCAAACGAATGGTATTGAATAGACTTATTATTATTTGATTGCAAAACTTGAAATCATTCAACTAGATGCAAACGAATGGTATTGAATAGACTTATTATTGTTTGATTGCAAAACTTGAAACCATTCAACTGGATGCAAACGAATGGTATTGAATAGACTTATTATTGTTTGATTGCAAAACTTGAAACCATTAACTGGATGCAAACGAATGATATTGAATAGACTTATTATTGTTTGATTGCAAAACTTGAAATCATTCAACTAGATGCAAACGAATGATATTGAATAGACTTATTATTGTTTGATAGCAAAACTTGAAACCATTTAACTATGCAAACAAATTATTAATACTAACTCGAACTTTTCGTATTCAATAGCTGCACTTGAAAACATTTAACTGTGTCGAAAGAAAAAAGTTCTGGCTCGTTAAAAATGTTGCTTACAAAATATTTGTCTACAAATTACATATTTAATATATGTCCGTATTAAACAACCCCTATGCACGGACAGGATGCGACACAAAGTCATTTTATAAGCGGAGTTTACCAGGCTTGAATTCAGAGTTTTCCGTCTCCAAGACTGGTTGCCTAAACCTTATCTGCCCAACTATTTACCCATAGCTGGAGGGAGAATAATCGGAATCATACCTTTCACAATGGTATTTCCGCTGTGGGAAATGCAAACAGTATTGACGAGGATTTGAACCTGTGTTGCCGTGTCCATTTCCAACGGCGACGACCATTTCATCACGGCAAATCCACAATATATTTGTATTAATAATATTTCGCCTTTACTAACCTACAAGAGTTGATATGCCATAAAACCCAACCAACCAAATCAATAAACACTGGTTCTGTTACAAGTTTGGAGCATACAAGGAGTATTATATTCATTTTAAAACTAATTATCTGCCAGATCAACAAGCTAACAATTAATCTATATTAAGATGCTCTGTTTTGACATTCGCTTTTGGATGTAAATTTTACGTCATTACATAACCGAGTACCAGTTTCCTAACTTTATTTACGTTACTTAAGTGCGCTTAATTCCAGTTAGATTTTTCAAGAAACAATAAACCATTTGAATTATAAATATAGCGGGAATATTGTATCAAAACACTCAAAGAAAAATTACGTATCACTTTCCAAAAAATACTTAATGTTGGTTTTCTACAAAATACGCTTAATGTCGACGGTTCAGGCAATAGACTTTTTGATCCATATTAATGACATACACTTTCATAGAGATAAAGAAGTTCAGATACATGCTGCAATCAAAAACAATATATGCTCCCCCACCTCTGTGGGGTTGAGCTCTCTAGCGAAGGAAGTCACAGTTGCTACTTGCATAAAGCAAGGCTCTTCGAATGAATTGAGCTCTCGGTAGCCGTTAAGTGGATATATGTAAACAAAAACAAATAGTGATACAGAAGTGTTAAAAATTCCTTCGCTTACGTTGATTTACTCGTAGTTGTGTAGTAGAATCTTCGGTTGACG
>OY757906.1:110948580-110978580 GCA_963585895.1 Sepioteuthis lessoniana
CTCCTCTCGCTGCCACAGACTGTGCCAGTATTAACCTACATGAGCTAATCTTCGTGCAACTGTAATGGTCCCTGGATAGACGTCTGTGTATTTGTTTTCGTTGTGTTGCGACCGTTTTAGGGGAACCCGTTCACTGACTCCAACGTTAGTAGACAAATGAACGGAATTAATGGCCGTACGAAGTATGAATACGAATTGGCTACAGTTTGATGCTGTCGGCTCTTTGAAAGTTATCCATGTCTAATATTCCTCTGAAAGTTTTCTATACTTCAATGCATACATATTAATACGCAGATATTTACTAAGCTTAGCTTAGTGTGGCACAACATCAAAATGAAAGGTCATCCTGTTGACGGGACTCATAAAACTCTGACTGTATCGCCTTAAAAGGAATGTACTGGATATGAAACTGATCTGTTTTTTGTGGTGAGGCTCTTGTTCTAAAGTGTGTGTGGTACCATTACTCCCAGGTCTGGTTAGGGTCTCGTCTATCGGTCAACTAGATATGTTTAGAAATTATTTGTATTAGATATGAATACTTGATATCTTATAACCATGAGCAAAACACTGAAGAAACTTCACAAGAAACTTTTACCTGTGTAAAATGCAAAACTGCACACACACACACACACACACATATATATATATATATATATCTGTGTGGGTGGGTGTGTGTGTATGTGTATGTGTGTGTGTGTGTGTGTGACCGAAAGAGAGAGTTTGATTGGTTGATTGATTGATTGAATTTAACAGCATATCAACCTGTCTGGGATTATTTTGTGCTAAGAGATTAGCAAATTGCGTACCTTTTATTATTCTTTTAGTTTCTGAATAGATTTTTGCTCACGGTAACATGATATCGTGTATTTTTTCCAATACAGATAATTTTCAAACAGTTTTTTTTTTTTACCAAGAGATTGAACCCAAACGTGTGCTACCATTCCAGGTCAGAGTTGATCTGGGAGTAATGTCAATTAAGTGATACTACACACCCCAGAAATTTAGCCTCACTACCATATTCAGTTTAGCTTTATACTCGGGACACCCTTCTTTGAAAAACAGATCTTGCACCTCATCGAGTGATACAGTCAGCGTATTCTAACAGCGCTGAGAAAACGACTGTGGGTGAGAGTCCAACTAGGCAAATGTCTCCATCATCCTGTCGGCTGGTGCTATAGAATATGATAACTGCAACCCAGCAGGAATGTAAAACCCACCACTTCCAACGAAGCCACCTGTTTGTCGTGAATAGCGATTCGTAATATTTAAGGACATGATACTGGTAGATTAGCAGTCTTTGACCTGGCAACTGAAGTAGCCATGTGACCTGCAACACTACACTTTGGTCCTTACTGTGTTAGACAGACATTCAGAGTTCTGCTGGTCATGTCAAGTCTCCGTATCTATATGTTTGTACCTATTCTCCAAATTGCTCTTGTAACAAATAAGTATCCAATCCTATTTTATCTTAAAGGCACGAAAAGGCAATAGCTGAGAGTCACGAACTGAAATTGCAATACTTGAAACTATTTAACTGTGTGCAAACAAATGATTAACATTTACCGTATTTGACCGCATATAAAGCACACTTTTTACTAAAAATATCTTTTAAAATTTCCCTGCGTCTTATATGCTATACATAGGTTTAAAATTCGCGATATTTGGCCGATATTAGCGAACTCCTATTAACTTAGACTTTAAAGTAATTTTCATACCCCAATTGCCATTATTTAAAAGGATTTCATGCAGATTAAAAGTGTTATCATTGATAATATTCATCAAGTTTAATATTACTACTTTTTTTTTCTTAATTTGCCCCGCTGAAATTGGAGTGCGTCTTATACACCCGTGCGTCTTATAAGGATGTAGATATACAATCCTTCTTTTATTATGTTATTATAATCTTTGTTTTTTAAACTCGCGAAAAACAAAAAAAAAATTAACGGAAGTAAACGACTGACATGTGTCAATACGATTTATCAATGCAAGGCGGGAAATATGGTGTCTATGTTGAGCAAATAATTGTCTTAGAAGCCAGAACGGAAACGGAAGTTCACTTGCAGTACCTCATGAGTATTCAAAGAAATATTTTAAGTTATTTATCAAAATTGAACCTGATTTTTATTCTAAATTATTCTCTCTCTCTCTTTTATTTATTTTTTTTTTTTTTCGTGATAGTTTTTTCCTATCCGAAATAAAGCCTCTCATTTTTTTCTCTTTACCTTTTCATTATACATTCGTTTGTCTATTTAAGTTCTTATTTTCTCTTTACTTTCTTTTTCTCCTTGGTTTTATTTCTTTTTCTCGCTGTTACTCTCTTCAAGGTATCATTGTTTCTTGACCTTTCCTTGACCGTCTTCTAATCTCGTTTCACTCGGTTGGCAGAGCTTAGAAGACGCTGACAGTATCCCCTGAAGAAAAAACGATATGTCCTTTGCATGACACTAAATTGCATCTGGTGGTAAGGCTCCAGTTCTGTAGATCTGAGTGGTCTGGTATATCATCACTCCCAGGTCCACTCTAACTTGATATTGTTGTACGTTAAGATCTGAGGGTCAAGTAGATCTTTTTTCAATTTATTCGTTTTCGATTGGACCGTGTCTAAACAGTGTCTTACGAAACAAGTGACTAAAACATATAATAATTAACATACAACATATGTGATTCCGTTACCTCCAGGCATAAAATATCCCAAGACGCATTGAAATGCTGTTAACATCAACCAGTCAGTTATTATCTCTTAAAACCTCTTTTTACATTAACAAGTTTTCTTCTATTAAAACGCCTGTTAATGAAGGATTCAACTTGTTTTTTGGAACATTTACTATGACTTTCTTAGTCTGGCACAAGACCTTTGAAAAAGAGTAATTATTGAACCTTAGAGAAAGGCTAAAATAGGCACCAATTAAAACCACAAATATGAGAGTCCTAACACGTCAACGAGTTTAACCAGTGTCTTGATTTTAAAAATTTCTTTTTTTCGGGAATTCTTTTTAAGAATCTTTTATTTGTACCGATCAAAATATCAAGCACTATTTTTCAAATATATATTTACATTGCCTAATAGGAGGTGTCAGACATTTCTGAATAGAATAAGATGCAAGATATCTTTAACGTAACGAGCTGTTTATTTTTATCAGCTTTTGAATAACACACGAGTCGCTGTCGTGAGGTTTCTAGACTTTTAAATTTAAAATCAATTTGCAACATTTTTTTTAATTATCTTGGGAAACAATTATACTTTGTCTAGAGAAAATGTATTTCTTTAACTTCCAATTCATTTATCAAATTTGAACTTAAACTGTTTAAAACTGGCTATTGATAAACTCTTCATTTCAGAAGTTCCTATCATGCCATTTTGCTTTTACTAAATGCCTTGTACAGTGCAATGCTTTGAGGACTTAATGATTTCGATTATCACTGGGTGTTTTATACTCCTGGGTATATTACTTAACTCGTCTTCCACAAGTAGGAAGTGATATTAGGTCAATGTTTCAGCAGAGTACAGCTGGTTTGAATTTAACGTTTTATTTCTCATAGTTGAGGGAGTAAAGGTGGTTTATATCTTTCCAAATATATCAACAAACAATGAAACGCAAAAAGATTCGACCAGGATTTTAACTTTCCGTTCCCAACGATGATAAGCGTTACGCAAAGTGCACCTCCATACTTCTATAACCCTGCCGACTGGCGCTGCAGAATACACCAACTGCATCTCTGCAGAGGGGTAAGACTTCCACAACGAGTGTCCTGGATATGACGCAAAACAATCTGATGGTGAGGCTCCAGTAAGCTAGATTGTCTTTATTGCGATCGTTTCCAGGTTTAATCAGGCCCGGAGTAGTAGCACCTGATAGGGCCCTATTTATGGGTCAAATAAAACTAAACAGTCTACTGATAGTAAACCAAATTGTTTGAAATAGAACTGTTTTGACATTTAAACTGCTTACTTATGCTAAACTGATTTGTTTGAAATAGAACTGTTTTTTCATTTAACTGTGTGTCAATAAACGACTGATGCTTAATTGAATTGTTGGTGATATATAGCAATACTTAGAATCATTTCATTTTGTTGACTAAACTGAATACCTTGAAATAGAACTGTTCTTGATCCTTAAACTGTGTACTTATGCTAAACTGAATTGTTTGAAATAGAACTGTTTTTATGTATAAAAAGGGATTTGGCATAAAAAAATAAGAAACAATGCTTCATATGCCATAAAATCAAACCAAACCAAAATCCACAGTTCTATCCTTGTACCAAACTTAGTTGAGCTTAGAAATTGACTAAATTAGAGAAGTTTTGGGGAAAATATGTGACGTAATAGCGAAGTGGGAATAGCAAGTTTATTTCTAAAATCATTTGAAATTTAGAAATACAAATAATTTTTTTAAAGTAAAATCTGTTGATCTGTATTGAGACTATACTGTTAATACATTGATATATATATATATATATATATATATATATATATTAAAGAAGCAAAATACGCTTTTTCTACTTAAACGCTGCATTGTTTCGAATTGGTTTATGGCAAAAGTTTCTTTAATTTCACAAAAAATAATTGTTTTGAAGCTATTTAAAATGGCGCCAAATGAAGAAACGTGTTCCGGTCATAAACAACGGTTGATCATCAAATCTTTAGTGACTGAGAAGTGCCATGTAAAGGAAGAATATGTGATGCCGATGGAGAAGGAAGTTTTAGTCAAAAATATTCAACAATGGGTTAAACACTGGTTTGCTACTACAAGCCTGACTCGAAAATACATCCAATTGTGTGGAAATACTCTGATTCTTAGGTAAATAAAACGTTCCGGGTGTAGCTACGAGTAAAGTTAATGCTGATAGTTTTCACGAACCTGAAAGCGTCTATAATTATTGATTTCCTTGGAAAAGGTGTAACTGTAGTGCTTCCTATTCTTAGGCAAAATTCCACGTTTATTAAATGACCATTATATATATATGGGACTTTCCTTCGTAATAAAGTCATGACTTTTGGATTACAAAGTTTTTCAATTCTCTCCATATATATATATATATATATATTACGCAATATAATGTATAATATATACATTACGCAAGCGTATAAGTGGATATAAGTAATCATTTATAATTTTTTCAGAGTTAGGTCCTATTTTCTTAAACATATTCCCTTTACAACTAGACCCTGTCAGCCGGGTATACAATACGCTGTCAGTATCCGCAACAGAGGGATAGGACCCTCCCCGAAAGGATACCCTGCCTATAACACTTAACTGCATCCGATGGTGATTTTCCAGTTCTAGTTATCTGGGGTGTGTGAAGTACTCCTTTATTGTCATTACTCCCAGTTCCACTTTGACCCAGAGTCTCAGTAACTCCTAGGGTTCTTTATATGAGTCAAATAGATATGTTTAAAAATGATTTGTATTCGATAGTGCCATGCGCAAAAACACCTATTAAGAAAAAGCAACACAAAAATGCCAAACTAAAAGTACAATGAATGCGATTCTTTAACTGCTGAGCATAGTATAACCTCTGTTGGGTTGACATGCTCTATCAGCCAATCAATTTTAACTACCGTCGAATAAAATGTAACTTTCTATTATTGTGATAGATCCTACCAAACATTACAGGCATGAAATATTCTAATTCAAATATTATGAACAAAGATGTATATTTTTCTTTTTTTTTGTAGAGGAATTATATTATGAATTTAATTACCATGACCAGAAAATCCGGCGAACACTTAGGCATGAGATACGGAAACACTGAACAGCTGTTTCGACCTTTTTAGGTCTCATTAGCAGTGTATAACGTGATCTTCACCACTGGAGATCGAATCAGCGACCCCAGATTGCAGAGCCGAAACTCTACAACAGTGCCAAAAGTTAATATCGCACACTCTTGGGAAGACGTGGCCCTGGAGGTGACCGTGTCCTCTGTAAAGAGTACAGATGTAACTTACAATACAAGACACATTCAGGTTAATTGGCCACGCAATTACCATGACTAGTTAATTTAGCGGCACTTGTGTGTGATATGGACTGTTGGTTCAGTTGTAGAGTTTCGGCTCTGTGATTACTGGTTCGATCTCCAGTGGTGGAGATCACGCTATACACTAATGATGAGACCTAATAAAGTCGAAACAGCCGTCCAGTGTTTCCGTATGTGGTGTGTAAGTGTTCGCCTGACTTTCTGGTCATGGTAATTCAGTTCACGACATCATGAACAAAATTTCGAGAAAAAAAATCCCTGACAAAATCAAGAAGTAAGTCAATATTGTACCAGTAATTTTTAGCTACTGTTGGATGTCAAGTAATACAAGAATATCCTCAGACATTTGTTTAAAGCGAGCAGAGTTTCTCTCTCTCTCTCTCTCTCTCTCTCTCTCTCTTTTAAGAGATTTGAGCAAGTAGATCTTTCTAGCCAGTATTTACCTTGATTTTTGCCTAATACTAAACTAGAATAAGCTTAGGGCATATCTATTCATTTTAAAGCGTAAAAACTGATGTCGCTTCATCATAATTATTTATGATGGCTGAAACGGTAAATAACTGGTTTAATGAAGACTTAAGTGATAATTATGTGTCTGCTAGGTAATGTAATTGTGTTGATCGTCTAAGTTTAGATATAATTAGGCGTGAAATGACAGACTTATCACAGTAAATGTCGAGGGAGCAATACGACAGAGATTCAATTTCCTTGAAGAACTTGAAAATTTTGAGGGCACTGAAAAACCTTAGCTGTATATATCAAATGATTCCAAACTTTCAGAAACAAATATGACAAACAAAAACGAATTACAACACCTAATGGTGATCAAAGTACATAAAGATTTAAATATTCTAGCAAAATATTGAAAAATGAGGGTCTGATTGGAATATTAGATAATTAGTTAATTCCAGCCGGCGACAATTTTTGAGTGTTTGAGGTTTTAACCAAAATAAAAGATATTTTGCCAGCTTTGAAGGCAACCAGGCTAGCTACACTTGTAAGACTACCACAATACAATATTTCCAACCTTTTACATATCATGGGTAGCAAACATCTAGGGTGAATAGTTCATGACTATTATTACTTCTATAATAATAATAATAATAATAATAATAATAATAGAGACTGCTGTAATTCAGACTCTAATGCTGGTGTGAAAAGCTATTGAATGTGGAAACAATAAAGAAGGCCAAGGGATAAAAACCTGGACTGTTCCCAGTTGGAAATCGGAAGAAGAATCGACTCTATTCAGACAACAGCATTGTTGAGAAAGGCCAGAATACTGAAAAGGGTCCTGGAGACCTGATGTCACTCAAACGTCAGTGAAAGCCCACCAGCTAATGCTGGTGCGAAAATCTTGCTAGTAGTAAATAATAATAATAATAATAATAATGATAATAATGATAATAATAATAATACATAAACTCCAATGAGACTTTAAAATACACATGAATCAACTAATCTCGGCCAGAAAACCAGACCTAATGATAATCAACAAAAAAAAAGAGAACTTTCAAAATAGTCGACTTTGCTGTCCCGGCTGATCACAAAATAGAACTGAAAGAATGTGAAAATAAGGATAGGTACCTGGACCTTGCTAGGGAATTGAAAAAAACTATGGAACATGCAGGTGACAATTATATCAATTTTAATTGGTGCGTTGGGAACAGTAACGAAAGGAACTGGAGGACATGGAAGTTGGCGGACGAATGGAAACCATCCAAACTACTACATTATTGCGAACGGCCAGAATACTGAGAAGAGACCTGGAGACTTCAGGAGACTTGCTATCACTCAGACTCCAGTGAAAGACCATCAGCTAACGCTGATGTGAAAAACTCTCATATATCATTATTATTATGATTATTATTATTATTATTATCATTATTGAAAGAGCACCAATTAAATCTGACGTGAACTTTCACAAGAAGTGGAATAATAATAATTATCAAAGGAAAAATTGATTGTATGCAAAAGGATATAAAGTGTGTGTTATCTATTGACAAATATATAATATTTGATTACATATTTTAATTTTGAAACTGAAAAAAATTTAAAATCAAACCTTTTCCTCATGTCATTCAGTGAAATTTTTAAAAGATTGTCCCTAATAGTCAAAACATTCCTTTAGAGGTAAATGGAAATTTAGTTAGGTTACAATAGATGCGACAATAAAAAGTTTGAGAAGCCCTGATCTAAATCGACGCATACTTATGAATGCTAGAGTTTCATTGATACCTTCCAATTATGGAAGCTGGTATTTTAGGAGCCGGGCTATTGGCTTAATCAGTAGAGGGTTCGCTTATGGTCCCGGAGACTGAGGTTCAATCCCTGGTCGAGTCATTGCAAAGACTCAAAAAAAGATGCTGCTTTGCTTAACACTCAGCATTAAAAGGTAAGAATCAAGGGTAAAGTAGAGCAATCCAGTGAATGAAGTAACGCCCTTCCTCACACCTCAGTGTAGTAGCTATTGAAAAGGAGCCTTCAGGTCACTTTCGACGATGGTCGCCAACTTTTACTTACTAATTTATATCATCTTGTGTTTCTGTTATTTTTTTTTTAATTCTTTTTTTCTTTCTTTTTTATCCAACTTTTACTTACTAATTTATATCATCTTGTGTTTCTGTTATCTTTTTTTTTAATTCTTTTTTTCTTTCTTTTTTATTTTTCTATTTTTAGTTGTTTCTTCTGATTTCAGTTCAAGTTATTCATTATTTTTAACCTTCTGCTCAGGATATTTCCCAATCTTCAATCTCCTCTTCCTACTCCTTGCCCATACCTTTTGATGTTCAACATCCTTTCCCCGACACTGCATCCTATAAAGGGTGTTTCCGATTCCCAATCACCCTAGGTGACGTTTAACTCATCTATTCTTCTCTAAAAACCGTCTGAGATTTCAGTGCCGCATAGACGCTGGAGGTGCTGACTGGAGAACAAACACCATAATGGGCCAATACTTTGAATTGACGAAAAGCACCATAGCATGGGCCAAAGCGAACTTATCAGGCCAGATACAAAAGGTGGGAAGAAAAGAAGACACGTGAAGAAAATGGCGGTGATATTCAACGTCTTTTCTTTTCTTTTAGCTATTCTCGGCTTTTGTTTCCGGAAGACTGCTGGGCATGATACTTTACCAGTAGATGAAATTTCACCCTTCCTTATCCTCGATTTTCGCCTTTTATTCGATTCGCCAGGTCTCATTATAAAACCGGGCAATTTTCAAGAACGTTTAAGAGATTTCTCGCGCGTGAACAGTGGGCCGATCATCAAATAGACTAAATCATTTTTGACTTCTTTCTTCACTATCTAAACCATCCGTCATATATATATATATATATATATATATATATATATATATATATATATATCACGCTCTTTCATAAGTATCTTTCTTTTCTCTTTCTTTCTCTCTCTCTCTCTCTCTCTCTTTCTGTCTCTCTGTCTCTCTGTCTCTCTCTTTCCTTGTCGCTATAATATTTGTAGTATTTTTAGTTGTAGTAGTAGTAGTTTACTCCTTGTAAGTTTATTCATCATGAATACGAGGCAGTTTTCACGTAAATCCGAGTGACAGTAAATCTCAACTGTGCAGTGTTCAAGCTAGTATCAGTTCTTCCTCGCATCTCTATTATTATTATTATTATTATTATTATTATTATTATTATTATTATTATTATTACAGTAGTAGTAGTAGTAGTAGTAGTAGTTGTAGTATCCTTGAGAGTTTTTCGCACAAGTTTCAGCTTTTTTTTACTGAAGTTTAAGTGACAGCAAATGTCTTCAGGTCTCAAGGATCCGTCTAAATATTTTATATGATCTTAATAGTGCTTTGGTCTGGATGGGTTTGATTCTTCCTCTTATTCCCAGTTCCTCCAGTCTATTTCAAGGTCTTTTGGCACCTTTCAAAGGGCACCAACTACAAATGGAATCACCGTCACTTTCATGTTCCAGAACTTTTTCGGCTCACAGATAAGATTATAATTAATATTATTATTACTCCTTTGAGAGTTTTTTACACGTGGGTTAGCTGATGGTTTTCAACTGGAGTTTAAGTGACAGAAAGTCTCCTCAAGTCTCTTGGACTTTTCTCAGAATTCTGGCTGATCTTAATTATGCTGTATTTTGGATGGTTTCCATTTGTCGTCTTATTTCCAAGTCTGCCTATCCCTTTATCAGTTTTTTGAGGATTGTTCCAAACGCATCAATTTAAACTGGTAAAAACGTCATTTTCATGTGCCATAGTTTTTCTCAATTCTTTAGCAAGATGTAGGTACATTATTATTATTATTATTATTATTATTATTATTATTATTATTATTATTATTATTATCTACTCCTTCAGAGTTTTTCATATCAGTGTTAGCTGATGGTTTTTCACTGGAGTTTGAGTGACAGCAAGTCTCCTCAAGTCTCCAGGACTCGTCTCAGAATTCTGGCCGTTCTTAGCAATGCTGTCGTTTGGATAGTCTCTACCCGTCCGCCAACTTCCAAGTCCTCCAGGCCTTTATTAATCCTTTAGTTATTGTGCCAAAAGCACCAATCACAATTGGCACAATAGTTACTTTCATGTTCCACAGCTTTTTCAATTCTCTAGCAAGGTCGAGGTACTTATGCTTCTTTTCACTTTCCTTCAGATTTATTCTGTTGTCCGCCGGGACAGCAAAGTCGACAATTTTGCAGATTCACTTTTTTTTTTTTGTTGATTATTATGAGGTCTGGTCTTCTGGCCGGGATTAGGTGATCCGTTTGTATGTTAAAGTCCTATAGGAGTTTATGCGAGTCATTTTCAAGGACATTATTATTATTATTATTATTATTTTGAAAGTTTTCCTCATCAGAATTAACTGATGGCTTCTCACTCGAGTTCGTTTGACAGCAAGTCTCCTTAAGTCACCAGGATTCTTTTCGGTATTCAAGCCGATCTTGATAATGATATAGTTTGAATAGCCTTTACTTGTCCTCTGATTACTAAGATCTCTATTCACTTTACTTGTCTTCGGGGATTGTTCCAAAGGTACTAATTACAATTGGTATTATTATTTAACTCGTTTTAAAGTTTTTCACACCGGCGTTTGCTGATGGATTTCCATTGGAGTCTTGAAAAACAGAAAGTCTCCTCAAGTCTCCAGAACACTTCTTAGTATTCTGGCCGATCTCAGTCAAGCTGTAATTTGGATGGTCTCCACTCGTCTACTTATTTCGAAGTTCTCCAGTCCCTATACCAATTTATTGGTGACTGTACCAAGCGTACCAATTATAATTGGTATCACCGTCACTTTCATGTTCCATGTTTTTTTCAGTTCTCAAGCCAAGTCTTGGAACTTATCTCCCTTTTCGCTTTCCTTCAGTTTTACCCAGTGGTCAGTCGAACCGGTAGGATCCACTATTCGGCAGGTTCTCTTTTTTTGTTGATTATCACTAGCTCTGGTCGTCCAGCCGAGATTAAAGATCCGTTTGTATCTCAAAATCCCAAAGAATTTTGTGTGTCTAATTTTCTTGGACGGATTCTTGGTTATGCACATACCATTTGTTCGTATGGTCAAATTTAAAGTTCTTGAAAAGTTCCCAGTGGATCACTTTGCCCACCCAGTCGTGTCTACTTTTATACTTTTTTTGTACTAACTTTCTGCATTTGCTTTATTTTGTACACCATAAGTTTCTCAGTTAAAATCTTGCCATATATATATAGATAGAACCAGAAGTGTTTATACGTACACGCACATAAATATACATCCGTAAACACACACACACACACACACACACACATATATATATATATATATATATATATACATATATATATACGCACTCACGAAAGGATACCTATTTTGCAGAATTTAACAACTGTTTTTTTTTAAATCATTTATTCTAAAATTTAGTTTCCATCGTCGTCAGTAAAGTAGTCGCTTTCGGCATAAATACAGCTCTCCGAATATTTTTTCCAACATTCCATGGCAGTGATTTTTTAAAATATCCATTGATTTTCATTCCCTGATCTTAATAATAGATGTTTAGTCAATAGCACTTGATCACAAATGTTTATTTACAATCTCTATATACAGATATATATTTTCTCGTACATAAATAATAAAAGTTAAAAAATACACATTGTCTGGTGTCTTTAACAAAAAGCAAACATATATTCACATAGCACAAACACACACTTATATCTATATGTGAGTGTGTATATGTATGGTGTCGTTTGGTTTCTTTGTTTAATGGCATATCAACCTTCGTGGCTTACTTCGTAACAAAACCATCTTTGTAGAAAAACTGCAGTGATTTTATTCAACCAATAAGTGGAGGGATAAGGGGGTTAATTCTTTATTAACGTCGTTTAAATTAAAATTGTGTCGCATCCTGCTCGTTCGGAGGGGATATATATATATATATATATATATACATATATATATATATATATATATATATATATATATATATATGTATACATGTATATATATATATATATATATATATACTCATACCCCTCCGCACGAGCAGAATGCAACACAAAGTCAATATTAAGCAGACTTCAACAGGTTTGAATAAAGAGTCTTCCTTCTTCTAAACTGGTTGCCATACCCAGGTTAAAGATCTGTCATCCCTAGTATTTACGTCTAGCTGGAGGGAGAATAACTGAATTCATATATTCTAAAGAGTATTAAGATTTTAATTCATTTTGCTGTGTTTTTTCTACGATGATTCACATAAGAACATACGCACCTAGTGAGTAGAGTGTTCGCCAATGATCTGGGAGACTTGGGTTCAATCCCAGGTTTCGTCATACAAAAGACTTTAAAAATGGTACTTGATACCTCCTTGCTTAACACTCGGCAATATAAGGCACGAATCAAGGTAAAGTGAAGCAATTCAGGGAAAGGAGTAGCGCCCTCCCCTACACCAGTCAGTATCAGAAGACAGTGGGTGTGAATAATTCATGTATAGAATATATGAGGAATATCATATAAATCTATGTGTGTGCTCAATGTATGGCTATTTTCACATCTTTTTCCTTCCAGGTTTATATAACAAAACTCACATACGGAGCGTATATAGTGCAATTAGAAGGAAACTCAAACCTGGTTAAATTGTCATTATAAATTTATTTCGCCGGAGAATGTTATTATACTCTCCGTCTCGTCTGAGGGTTATAAAATTTGCTGTTTTGAATCCTCAAGTCTAACATGTAAAGTTTTCAGACGAGACGGAAAGTATAATAATATTCTCCGGCCATATAAATTTATAACGACAATTTAAACAGGTTTAAGTTTCCTTCTAATTGCACTATATATATATATATATGTGTGTGTGTGTGTGTGTGTGTGTGTGTGTGTGTGTGTGCATATATATGTATGTGTGTGTGTGTGTGAGAGAGAAAAATACGTTGAAAAGTGAATAAACCAGACACTGACTACAGATTTAGCAATGATATTTCGTCTTTATTTAAAAGATGAAATACCATTACTAATTTTTTCTTATCTTGTCAGATTTACCAAGATCTATCATTTTTCCATATATATATATATATATATATATATATATATATATATATATATATATATATATATGTACAAAGAGATGGGGGAGATTAGCACTTTTTTACCACAAGACTTTTTTTAACGTCACTTCAATTGACACAAGTCTTTAATTTGATAATAGGAAGCTTTATTGAACTCAGTGACATTTGATGACAGAACACACCTCTTGTTCCCAGCCAATGGCAATTGCTTTAGTTCGCACCTGATATCTAATTTACCTTCTTTTTTTTTAAATACAAGAAAGTGTTTTTTAATGATTATTTTCCTGCAGTGAAATCATTTGTCTCTTTGTAACCCTACTGTTGTTACATCTTCATCCTATTGGAGTTAAAAGACTCTACTATCACTTAATATTAGATTTAAGAAAAAATGGCCGAACAACAGGACTTGTGTCTGCAGAATCGATTGATAGAACATAAACTAATATAAATATGGATAATTTTTTTTTGATAAGTTATTGATCGGAGAAGAAATAATCGAAATTGATTTGAAGAGACACAAATAATAAATATAAACAAAATATATTGATCCAACATTGGTTAAATTGACGCAGTATTGTCCGAATCCTACTTAGTTTCGCTTACAAAACGACTTCAGAACCACGAAGTAAAACGATGTACTTGATGGTTGCAGGTTTTAGTCGAAAGTATTTCAGCCACGATACATCTTCTCAAAGAAAATAAAAGAAACAAAAACTAACCCCATAATACACACGTGTTGTCGTATTTATTCACTCTTCTGGTTTATCCTGATGGAGGAGGGTGTGTTACACTTTCCCGATATGAACTTGGGCGCTGAACAGGAGAAAACTGTAATATCAGCAAGAAGCTGAGTGGTAAATTTCTGTGACGATGAGTCTGGCTTTTTCGTTTCTGAAACGAGTTCATCATCATTTCTTTATCAATTTTCTTCATGACACCCGCAATTTTACACTGTCTGTCTCTTTCTTTCTTTCTTTCTTTCTTCCTTCCTTTCTTTCTTTGTCTGTCTCTTGCTCTCTCTCTCTCTCTCTCTTTCTCTCTCTCTCTCTCTCTCTCTCTCTATATATATATATATATATATATATATATATTTGAATACTTTATAGAATTACTATTGCAAAAACACTCAACACATGATGAGAGTAAACATTGTTTCGGGACTGAAACAAAATTCTACTCACCCAGAACAAACTGCTAACATCACTTAATTATATCAACGCACTTTTTGCTTTTCTGTCACACTGTGATTCAGCCATATCTACATAGATACAGTTTCCGCTTGATCTTTTGAAATGTAAATAACTAGTTTAGCAAGTACCAGTAAATTTCCAGTAATAATAATAATGTTCATTATCCAACCATGTGTCCTGCAATTTTTTTTTTTGCATATCTTCATATCTTTCAACTACAGTTAATGAGAACATTTGATATTTTTCTAAATAGATAAGTTAATTCATCCAAACTCACTTTCACGCATCTCGACTTACCCGATATGTTACTATTTTCAACATTGGGCACCCCAGGTGGCGTAATGGTTAGCAAATTAGACTAGCAAACCTTCACGAGTGTGTTCGAGTCTCATTGGGTTCCCCATTCACACTAAGCAAAAAGCTTATTAATTTCTACAATTGTCAAGAAAACTGATGTCGTTTATAACTACCACAGCGTAATGTATTAGTAACCCCTCCAACATCAGAGGACCTTGTGATATACAACAAATGATCAACCAGGGGAAATCTTGTGATAAGTGTGAGAAACATTTACACGAAAGTTACGGTTTTTTTAAACGTACTGTCAATCTGTAAGTAACACACAGAGCAAAGATAAGAAGCTTTGGAACTAGCGAAATCGTCACACATTGAGAATATATGACGATTTATGAAACCATGGGATGCTTGCTTCATCGATTCAAAAAGAAACTTCACTTCTCTCTGTTTTAGAGGTTGACACTGAAGGTGGTTGAAGCACTGAGTTATATTTTTATGCTAACTAGTGTCTATTTTTTCCTGATGGGAACTGATTGTCATCTCTTCATCTCGTCTACGTTCCCGATAATTTTTAAGACCCAACAATGCACCAAAAATGATCTATTTATTTATGATGTTGTGCTAAAACTAACTGATATTTCTCTCTGCCTCCCACAAGACAGGACTTGACACAAGGTCAATGACCCGAAGGTCGATTTTTAGTGGATTAGAGGAGAGGAAGGTCGGGCACAAGCCGAGGTTCGAGCCCTGCTGGACTTGAACTCTGCTGGTCATCAGCCTACTTAGTGCAATGTGGGCCTGATGAGCCTAGGTGGACATGGACCCAAATCTGGATCCAGGCACGTATAACTTATAGCTTAAACTGGACAGCTAGGTCCAGTGCTAAACAAAGGTGACAAAGTTGTCAGTGATGCCACTTGCGCACCCAAAGGTGGTCCAGCCGATAGTAGGGGCCTTTCGACCTCAAGTCTGCCATGGAGCATGACCGTCCGGCACGAACGCCAGACAGTCCGCAGAAAAAAAACCTCTGCGCAAACTACTGTCGCTAATCAAGCTTTGTATTGAATTTGTACTAAAACCAACTTGTCTTTAATAAATAGCAATAGAAATATATCCACCGATGCAATTAGTTTTTCTGGTTTTATAAATACGAAAATGAGGCAATTGTCTAGTTCTTGACGCATCCATTTTTTTTCTTCTTGGTACAAGCACTCATATAATTATTGATAAACACTGAACTTACTGATTCTAAATTTACCTTGTAACACTGATTTCTACGTAAAATACAAGATTTTACATATCAAATCAACATAGTCATGTCTAGAACAAGGACACTTTAATGAGATACATTGTCAAAATCGACCTCAGAAACTTCATAATCTGTTCTCTGTGTATGACACTAAACTGCATCTGAAAGGGAAGCTACAAATTTGAAAATCTGGGGAGTGAAGAGTACGTTTTCATTGCAATTAATCCTAGGTCAACATTGACCCAAAATGGTAGTACCTATTAGGTTCCTATCTATCGCTCTAATATACCCCGGCAAATTATTCGTCATAGATAGAAATATTGGATATTATTTAACTTGTGAAACTACACAGAATATAAATATAAACATACAATATACGCAATTTCCTAATTTCTAGGCATAAAATAACCCAAGACGGATCGACAAATAAATCTCTTAATCAAACTGAATTAAACTCCCCCTGAAAATAAGTCACGTAAACCTGTTTAAAAAGTCTGTGGTTGATAGGAATAATTGATACGATATAACCGTAAATTATCTGTCTTTAAAATAGTTACTTGGATCTATCATTGCGAACTAAACATAATTATTAGTTACTTAAAACCATGTATGTGTGGAAATAAATGAAAATTATCAAATTGAAATAATTGCTTGAAATTATATAACTATTAGTGTTAGATTTGAATACGTGAAATCGTATGACTGTGCACAAATGATTTATGTTAGATGGAGAACTTGATATCATCTGTATGCAAAAAAAAAAAAATCTATGAAGAAGCAACTAGAGTAAAATCTGGATATTAGCATATTTGTAATTTCCCAACCTCAAGGTATAAAATAACACCAGGCGAGTTAAAATTCCCTTCAAATCATCGTTGCACAGTCGGCTGGGGCTGTAGAATACACCGACTGCACCTCTGCAGAGGGGTAAGAGCCCCCTCCAAATGAGTGTCTTTGGTATGACACTAAACAATATGATGATGAGTTCCTGTGATGCTGGAGCTTTGTGGAATGCAGAGCACCCCTTCATTGCCATTGCTCCCAGGTCCACTGTGGCCTGGAATGGTAGCATCTGTTAGGGCCCTATCTATGAGTTAAATAGAACTAAACTGCATACTTATGCTGAACTGATCTGTTTGAAATAGAACTGTCTGACTAAACTGAATAGCTTGAAACAGAAATGTTTTTGACAATTAAACTGTGTACTTACATTTATACAGCGTATTTATGCTAAACTGAATTGTTTGAAATGTAACTGTTTTTGAGATTGAAACTGTACTTATGCTAAACTGAATAGTTTTATATAGAACTGTTATGACATTTAACTGTGTAAACAAAATATATACTCACGCTAAACTGAATTAGCTGAATTAGAACTGTTTGAATAAACGGAAAAGCTTGAAATAGAAATATTTTTGACGATTAAACTGTGTACTTATACTAAACTGAATTGTTTGAAGTAGAACTGATTATTTGTTTAATGATGGATTTGGCATTAAATAACCAACAAAGGTTGATATGCCATAAAACCCATGCAATCAACCAACATCCCTTCAAATTAATCAATCAAAATTGATTTGTAAACAACAAATAACGTGAATAGCATAGAGACACACACGTGGTGTAACGGCTATTATCGTAGAAAAGGAAGACGGAGACACGAGTTCAAATTCCTGGATGAGCCTGTTTTCATTTCCCATTGCGCTTATAACTTTGGAACGGTATGAATTCAAATGTTGGCCCTTCAGCTATTGATAATTGGTAAGGCAAACTGGACAATAAATTTTTTATGGTAACCACTTGAAGAGAAGGAAATCTCTAAAAAAAAACCTGTTTGACTCCGTTTTAAAATTGACCTTTTGTAGCATCTTGTTCGTGCGGAGGAGTTGGTTAAATTATACACTAACGACAAATGTGTTGGTAATTATACATTGGGAAAATAACAAATTTTAGGTAAAAACAATTCGAAACTATGAAAGAACACAAAACGAGGGAATATGTTTATGTTTTTCTTTGTTTTTTTTTTTTTTTTGTTGTCTTTTTTTTTTAATACATAACACCTGAAACTATTCAGAAAGTTTTTCTTGATCTTTTATTCTTCTGTTTTGTGATATCAGTTGGTCGTGTTTCCTCTGTTCTAATACAGATGCTGAGGATTTATCTTGACGAACTACATTCTGTATTGAAAAATAATTAGACACATGTTGGTGTCGAAGGAAATTCTTTCAAAGTTATCGTTAATTAGCGTTTGACTTGTTGAACACGACGCAGATAATTGCGAAGATTCTATGTTTCATTCTTTTCTGTTTTCGATCTGGGAAATATCGAAACGAACAAAAGAAGCAACAAAGAACGTTAGTCAATGAATACAATAGTACAGAAACGTAAGCAAAATGTGTCAGGGTATCTGATTGTTTTCCCCGGCAAAAACAATAACGAATCCCACAATAATTTCTTGAAAGACTCTACTATATATATATATATATATATATATATATATATATAATTATGAAAACTTGAAGTGACCGACTTCTAGTTTTCGCAAAAGAAATATTTTTTAGGTTTTATACCTGCTTTGCTATAATAGCATCAAACCCCCTCTTTTATTTTAGGAAAATTTTCTCATTTTTATTTCTTTTTTTTTTTAAGGGGAGTTCCTGTGACGTAATGGCTCCAGTACAGGGGCAGGGTTCGAACTACACGAGTTTGAACTTCAGTCGTTATATTACGTTCACTTTCAGATCAAGACCCTTGAGAAAAGGCATATAACCTCTTGTCGCTTTGCTATGGGTTAAATAGCATCACTTCTGTTCTTCTACAAGGATGGATTTGGCATGAAATAAGCTACGAAGGTTGATATGCCATTAAGCAAAGAAACTAAGCCCAACCATTTCTCTTTATATTATATATTAACAGTAAAATTTGTTGTATGAAAGCCACGTCTGATTCGTCAATAATTTTCCTGTCTTACATCTTATTTTATATCTATAAAAAGTAATGACAGAACTCAGTAATTTTTAGTACTGAGGACTACATTGTAAAGATTGTACAAATTAAATTTTTAATAATAATCATATATATATATATATATATATATATATATATATATATATATATATATATATATATTAATATTAACCCATCATTAACAATAAGATATCGTCTGTTGGTTACAAAGGTGAGAGAGTTAGTCATCAAACGATGTTGTATTTAGTTTATCCTTATATATATATATATACGTATATATATGAGAGTACCTTATATATATATATATATATATATATATATATATATATATATCATCATCATCATATCGTGCTGGCAGCACGGATATCCCCGACCCTCTCTCGCCACTCCTCCCTATCGTTCATCGCCCTAGGTAGGTCTTCAGGACAACAACCTGTATCCTCACATAGCTGCTGAATGTACGTTCGTGCTGGTCGTCCTGCTTTTGCGCGGCCGTGTGTGGGGATCCATAAGAGTACATCTCTTATGAGTTCATCTCTGCTTCTCCAGCAATGTCCTGCATGTCTGGTTCGCCTAACTTGAATAGTTTTCGTGATAGGGGGCAGATGGCCGTACAGTTGGTGTCTTGTGGGGTGTTGCTGCCAGGACTTGTTCAGGATTGCACGCAGCATTCTTGTGTAATTGCCATCTAGTTTCTTCTCTCTATATATATATATAAGGTACTCTTCACTCCAATAGATCAGGAGTAGGGAACAATTCCGTCAAGACAAATAAATTATTAAAATTTCGAATATTTGAATATTCCCGGTAACGAGCTCAATGAAAATCAATTCACAGAGCAAATAATATTATTTCGATTCCATATGATGAAGCCCTATTAAAAATTGTTTTAGAGTCTTTGATTCATATCAATGCCCTTAACAGGATGGAAATAGATTATTATCCTAATGTGACCAATTATTGTTTTTTTTCTTTAAATATATATATATATATATATATATATATATATATATATTTAAGAAAAAATAAAAACCGGTCACATTAGGATTATGAATTTATTTCCATCCTGTTATTGGTTTTTGATATAAATCAAAAACACCAAAAAAAATTAACAGGACTTCTTCAGATCTTATGGATAAAATAATTCAGAATAGATACAGGAAAGAATGGTGGGAGGGGATAGAAGAGGGGTGAAGAGTTTTCTCCTCATTCAGCCCACTTCCAGTTTTTTTTTTATCTTATTCCCGATTGGAATTATAGTAAATTAATTTTTTTTTTAATTCTAAATACTTTTTGACTTAAAACTCCAGATTTAATACTAATTTAGACAAATATAACTTTCTTTAATAACTTTACGTAAGGATACAGTAATACTTAAATTAAATTCAAAATTTAGAATTAAAATTTTCAATTTCAATTTATTTTTGTGCTTATTAATTCAGTTACCCATCCATTGACGAGTACGTATACATTGTATGGTTCTTCTCATTTTTTTAAATTTTATTTTATTTTTATTCATTTACCCTAAATCTCAATTTAATCCTATGTTTTTTTATTTAAGCATTATCAATGATATTTTTTCTATAGTTTAAATTTACTCTTATGTTTACATCTAGCTATTAATTCACATCTCATATTTAACAATTTTTCAGGGTCTGCGTATATCATTATTTGTATTTTTTCCTCTCGCCATAGATTACGTCTATTATCAAAACATTTTGGAGTATTTGACTTTTTCAAGATGGACCATTGAATCTCAGGGGTTAAATCATCATCATCATCATATCGTGCTGGTAGCACGGATATCCCTGACCCTCTCTCGCCATTCTTCCCTATCGTTCATCGCCCTAGGTAGGTCTTCAGGACAACATCCTGTATCCTCACATAGCTGCTGAATGTACGTTCGAGCTGGTCGTCCTGCTTTTGCGCGGCCATGTGTGGGGATCCATAAGAGTACATCTCTTAAGAGTTCATCTCTGCTTCTCCAGCAGTGTCCTGCATGTCTCGTTCGTCTAACTTGAATAGTTTTTGTGATAGGGGGCAGGTTGCCGTACAGTTGGTGTCTTGTGGGGTGTTGCTGCCAGGACTTGTTCAGGATTGCTCGAAGCATTCTTGTGTAATTGCCATCTAGTTTCTTCTCCAGCCGTTTTGTTAGCGTCCATACGATGATATATATACATATATATATATATATATCATTGTATCGCTGACTCTTTCTCAGGGATTAGATACGATGATACATATCTATATATATATATATGTATCATCGTATCACTGACTCTTTCTCACCATTCGTCCCTATTATTCATCGCTTCCGGTGGGTTAGAAAACCCACCGGAAGCGATGAATAATAGGGACGAATGGTGAGAAAGAGTCAGTGATACGATGATACATATATATATATATAGATATGTATCATCGTATCTAATCCCTGAGAAAGAGTCAGCGATACAATGATATATATATATATATGTATATATATCATCGTATGGACGCTAACAAAACGGCTGGAGAAGAAACTAGATGACTACATCCTGTGTCCATACAAAACTGTTGTATGTAAGTTCTTGTTGGTCGGCCAACACTGGTCCGCCCGTGTACAGGTGTCCATAGGAGAATTCCACTTATGGGTTCATCCTAGCTTCTCGAAAAGTGTCCCGCATTCGTCTAGAACCCGTTGAGTTCTTGTTTGACGATTGGCCACGTTTATATTGAAGTTTCTATTTACGTAGTGCATTCAATAAGTTTCCAGACTTTTTTGTACAGGCTTTTAAAATTGTCATAGACTCTTGAAAATTCAGTATGTTATTGCTATACATCTTATAAGATTACTGACCAATTTTTATGACTTCAGGTTCAAATGAACAGCTACAGTAGCAATTGGAATACACCCTACTAAAGCCTGATTGTCACAGCTGTGAATTTCAAAAATGCAATCTGGACGTGAGGACACTTTAAAAGAACGATATGCAATAAAATTCTGTTTTAAACTTGGAAAAAACACCACAGTAACGTATCGAATGATTCAGACTGCTTTTCAACCATCTTGCATGAATCAAGCATCCGTTTTTGAGTGGCATAAGAGATTCAAAGAAGGCAGGGAGTCTGTGAGGGATGAGAGGTGTGGGAGGAGTAATGGAGTCAATACACCAGAGTTGATTGGCCAAAGGGTTAGGGTTAGGGTTTCTATGTTGAGGTTTTAAGGGAGTTCAGGAAGAAATTCCGTAAAAATAGGCCAGCACTCTTCAAATCGGCTCAGTGGCATTTCCACCAGGACAATGCACCAGTCCATAACTCCATCCTTGTCACTGACTATTTGACCAAGATGGGCATCAAGACAGTTCCTCACCCTCCATATAGCCCAGACCTTTCTCCCTGTGACTTTTGTTTATTCCCTAAGCTTATAGGCTGTCGTTATGGATTGTGGAGATGAAAGAGGCTGTAACGAAGGTCATTGACACGCTCACAAAAGAGGACTTCCATGGGGCCTTCCAGAAGTTGTTGGAACGGTACAACAAGGGCATTGCAGCTGGGGGAGATTACTTCGAAGGGGACTAGAGCTTCATGTGTGAACTATCAATAAAAGTGCCCATACGAAAAAAGTCTGGAAACTTATTCAATGATCCTCGTATATGGTTTTGAAGGACCCTAATTATCATTATATAAGTCATAGCTATCTCCTTTATACAAAGAATTTGAATCATTAAAAGAACATGCCGATCCCATAGAATTAAGTTGCAAATTGGAATGGGAATATCTTCATTCCCTAATTTAAAGCATTTTATGTCAATAAATATTTTAAAGAAACCCACTGTGATATTTTGGGATAACAGAAATGGTATATAGTTCTGTAAAGAAATATACTTGATTTAAGGGTCACTTTAGACATTTATTGATTTCTTTATTTTTGTTTTATTTGAATTGATAATCTTATTTAAACAATTCTGCAAGATTATTTCTCTTTTTTTTTAATTCGAACACTTCAATTCTCTACGTTTTGCTGCAACCCGCAAGGATGAATAGAGTTTCCTGTTTAGAATCCTCTCACGATGAGATTCCTCTATCACTCATTTTAAATTAGACTCTTCTTCTGGGTTGAGTATGTATGTATGTATGTATGTATGTATAGCCAACTTTAAATTTCTATTACAAACTGCCAATCCGTCAAGCGAGAACTGAAAAACTCTCTCTCTCTCTCTCTCTCTCTCTCTATCTATCTATCTATCTATCTATCTATCTCTCTCTGTGTCTTGTGTGTTTATGTGTGAGAATATATATATATATATATATATAATAAGAAATGAATTTCATCTTACACCCCCACACACATACACACACACATATATATACATATATAAATGCATATATACGCATATAAGAATGTATTTGTATGAACAGGTTTGGCATTAAATAAGCTACAATAGTTGATATGCCATAAAACACAATCAAATCTTAATCTGTTATATATATATATATATATATATATATATATATATATACTGCGTTGCAACAGACTTTAACGGCGCTTACTGACTGTCAGTTTTTCACCAATATGATCATCGGACCACTAACAAGGAACTGAGAGTTACCAATCACGACTAGTTTTGTATCTACTTTATTCGCAGAGTATGTATATATATATATATATATATATATATATATATATATGATTGAGTGTGTAAGAGAGAGAGAGAGAGAGAGAGAGAGAGAGAGAAACAGACAGAGACAGAATCAAAGACAGAAAGAGAGGCAAGCAATTTACTACTTAACCGTGATTTAATGGGAAATGTGTCTCCATCAAAGCTGAGAGATTTTTCATTCAAAAGATAACCGAGGAGGACATTTTTTACGATATTAGAAATTATTCCTGTAAAGGAAAAATTCAATTCGAAAAAATAAAATATAATTTTATTCAACAACATTATATATACTTATCACATTCTAATAACGATTACACAGAATTTACTCATCTTTTTAACCGATTAGTTCCGAGATTCTTAAAAATTTGGATGTGACCCAAAATCAAATCCATTATCAAGACCATGTTTTCATAAATAAGCTATATCGTATATATATATATATATATATATATATATATATATATATATATATATATATATTTATATATATATATATATATATATATATATATATGTGTGTGTGTGTGTGTGTGTGTGTGTGGTCTACCGAAAAAGATGAAAAGTAATTTGAGATATATTAATAATGACTGATATACTAATAAATGACCCTTGTCCAATCTCTGTGGTCTTTTAAAGCAGAAATCAGTCAGGTTACTGTAAGCGAAAATAGTTGTTTCTTCATCGCACACATACACACGTACACACATAAACCATTTGGTTCGAGGGTGTCCTCGACGTGTAATGGTTAAAGAAATGGACTGCGAAATGTTAGTAAGTGAGTTCGAATTCCAGTCGCACTATTACGTTCACTTTCTGACAAATACCCTTGGGAAAGGTATGAGGCCCCTAATCCTCCCAGCTATGGCGTTAAATAGTACCGCTATTGTTCTTCTAGGAGAATGGCCTTGGAATTAGATAACATATAAAGGTTGATATGCCATTAAACCATTTGTTTATTTTTTTACGATGTTGCAAAAGTAACTTGTATTATTTTTTGAACAATCATAGAGATGTCTTTAAAGATTTCTAAGCTCATAGTACTCCGTTTTTTGTTTGTTTGTTTGTTTGTTTTTTGTTTGTTTTTGTTTTTTTGAAGGGGTGTGACTCATTTGTGTGGCTGGATACTAACAGACATCAACCCTGTCGGTGAATATATCCCCTGCAGAGGGGTGAGCTCCCTCTCCCAAAATAGGTATCCTGGGTACGATATAAACAGAATTTGGTGACGAGGCTACAGTTCTAAAGAGCTGGGGATATGGAGTGCCTTCTCATTGCCATTACTCCCAAATCAATGATTACCTGGAATGGAAGTACCTGTAAATGTCTCATCTATGGGTTACATAGATATTTTTGTAAATTTATATCAAATTGGAATACTTGAAAGCTAGCCCAGTCGGCCGGAGCTATAGAATATATCGACTGCATCTCTGCAGAGAGTTAAGACTCATCCAACGAGTTTCCTTTGTAACGTAATGGACGAGGGATTTCGGTTCATGCCTTAGAGTTTTTTTAGGCTGAGAACCTTTCGGCTCATCACATGGGTTAGTTAGGTGCAACATTGAGGCTGGTGTTAACGCGGGTGCGCGCGGGCGGATGGAGGTGTCACTCAGAGATGTCACAGCAGTCCGAGACGAAACGGGTGACGGAGTACGAGTGACGTCACTCACCGGAAGCGCGCATAGGTTTGTGGAGAATTGAAAGAAAGTTAGAGAGTTGAAAACTAGACGCCGAACGAGGAGGATCGACTTTTGGAGCTCGCAGACACGAGGCGAACTTGCGCCCTATGGGGGCCGCTCAAGATGGGAGCCAAATGAATAAGACAGCATAAAAAGATTGTATCTCTCTCCTTAAGTCGAAACCTTTAACTCAAAAGTAATAAAAAGGTTTCGTTCCTGAACAAACAAGTCGTTACGTGTTTTCGAATTTCGAGATTCCTATGTTCTTTATGTGTTCTACGTTATGTATATATGTAATAAACGTCCCATGTACATTTCGCAAATAGCCGTATTTACCTATAGTACACCTTGATATGACACTAAACAATCTGATGGTGAGATTTCAGTAATACTGGAACTTTGGGGAATGCGGAATACCTCTTTATGGCCATCGCTCCTTGCTCTACACTGGCCCGAGATAGTAGCACCTAATAGGGTCCTATCAATGGATTAAATAGAATTAAACAATGTACTTATGGTAAAATGAATTGTCTGAAATAGAACTGTTTATATGTATAAAAAGTGATTTCGAATTAAATAACCTACAATGGTTGATATGCCATAAAACCAAACCAAACCAAACCAAACCAAAACTTTCAAGACACAAATAAATCTAAATACAAGCGTGCAATATACACAATTATTTTTCTTCTTGGCGTAAATTTTGTCCGAACGAGTTGATCTGCTGTTAAGATAAATGAGAAATCAGAAGACCAACAATGAAGAAATGCTATATGTTTACGTGGAGGTGCTCATAATGAAATAGTTATTATCATTGGAAATCCAACTATTCTCTCACTAGCTATGTGTAAATAGTAGGGCAGACTGTGTTCTTTAACCTTGATATGGCGAAAAGTCTAGGGGAATGAAAACTCTGAATTCAAACCTTTTAAACTCCTCTTAAAAATTGACCACTTGTCACATCCTACTCGTGCATAAGGGAATGTAAATACGTCCTAAGGTTGTTTTTTTTAATTCTATTTTCTTTCCCCACCCTACCACATTTTTCGATTGTCATTACCTCTTGTCTATTTCCACATCACTACTCACGTATATATGTATACACACACACACACATATATATATATAT
The DNA here is from genome assembly GCA_963585895.1 of Sepioteuthis lessoniana. Lineage (NCBI taxonomy): Eukaryota > Metazoa > Mollusca > Cephalopoda > Myopsida > Loliginidae > Sepioteuthis > Sepioteuthis lessoniana. The sequence goes on from OY757906.1 coordinate 110,975,222, forward strand.
ATATATATATAAATGTACGTATAGATATATGAACATATATATATATATATATATATATATGGAGAAATGGAAGATTTTTTTTAAATCTGACAATATGATGATAATAAATGGAAAAGTGGATAAACCACTGATAACGGATTCAATATTTTTTTCTTTATTGGAAAGAGAACTTCATCAGAATCTGATGAATTTCTAATATGATGAAGTTCTATTTCCAATAAAGAACGAAATATTGAATCCCTTATAAGTGTTTGGTTTATCCACTTATTTCTATCATATATATATATATATATATGTGTGTGTGTGTGTGTGTGTGTGTACAAGCTATGGGCGGAAGAGGGATTAAGGGATTGAGTTATCATCTAACATGATATATTAGGAGAATATAACTATAATCTTCGCTATCTGCAGCCATTGCATTTTTTACAGGCTTTCGTTTACACCTCTTTTCCAAGTCATTTACCTCTGATCACTGAGAAACAAATAAACCTGAATCTATTTGTCTGGGTGAAGAAATTTCCGTCACAAGCACTTGTAATACGACAGTAAGTGTATGGAGATAACATCGTGTTAGGTATATGTGTTTTTGAGTTGCAAAAAATGTTCAAAGAGGGTCGCAAAGAGGGTTCAAAGAGTGGAAGGCCTTCAACAAGCAGGACTAATGTCAAAGTCTTGCGAGTAAGACAGGTAGTCCGTTGCAATCATCAGTTGACAGCTTGAATGATCACAAGGCAGACACGCATTCGAAAGAACAGTGTTCGGAAGATTTTTTTAACCGAAGATTAAGGTATATCTGAAAAGGGACTAGTTGTGTAGTATATCCAGGAGTTGTCTTAGCAGAGAGAGACATCGCTCTACTGGTACAAACACCTTGTTAATATCACCAAGGGAACGTACTTTTCAAAACGAGTCTTCTTGATGATCGCAGAGGTCATAAAGAGTTCAGTAACGACTCAACTTAGGAGCATCCCTCGGGAATCCCCTCCGTAGTGCATAAAATCTTTGTATAGAAAGACTGAAAAGTGTATTAGATTCTAGGGGAAATGCCGAAAGGGAAACCATATAGTTTGTGGTTTGAAATTTAAATAAATTGGTTGTGACACCAGTCCCGTTACTTTTCAGACATACCCCGTGTTATATATATATATATATATATATATATATATATATATATATATATATATATATGGTTGAGTTAAGATGACTAGCGTATTAGACACTTAAGGGATTACTTTGAAAAGAAAACCATAGTTTGTTGTTTGTTATTGAAATAAATTGATTGTGACACCATTCCCGTTAATTTCCGAATACGCCTCGTGTATTCATATATATATATATATATATATATATACAAACACACACACACCACACACACACACACACACACACACACACATATATATATATATATATAGTCATATGTGTTAAAATGGGTGCGTTTAGTTGATAAAAGCATTCGACACTAGGGGGATTACTTTGAAAGGAAAACCATGTAGTTTATTGTTTTGTAATTGAAATAAATTGTGACACCAGTCCTGTTACTTTTCAGACACACTTCATGTACATATACATATGTACATATATGACTATATATATATATATATATATAGAGAGAGAGAGAGAGAGTCATATAGGTTAAAATGGGTTCGCCTAGATGGCTTATAGGAGGACTGCATAGTTTGTGTTCGCTTGAGTAGCTATCGATCAAGAAAAATCAATTTTCCCTTTGCTAGAGAGGCGTGGTCATTTCAATGCAAGATCATCGAAAGAAAGAAACCTTGTGATAATGTATGGAATAATTTTTAATGAATGACCAGAGGTTAGAGTAAGAGAGCGAGGGCGCGACTGAATGGTAACTTTCGAATATGTCAACTGGAGAGAAGTAAAAGACATTTGACAAGAAAACTTTAATGATAGCAAAGGAAGCGAAACTCTATATTTGACATAAGGTCATTTGAATTGGACACCTAGTAAAGGGAAGATCACTTGTTTATTAAATTTGCTTAGTTGCCTCATTTCAAAAACAGGTTGTTATCTAGCTATCAAGCTTAGCTGAGTCTGGTAAGAGGCCTTTAAATCGAAATACTTTTTAGTAGGTTTGCTTATTTACGAGACGGTGCTTTAATGGAGAACTTTTAAGTTTGTTTTCTTGAATAATTTGTTTTATCTAAGTTGAAGTTTATCACGTAACACAATCGATTAATATTGATGTATATATTAACACACACACATATATATGCGACTATAAACAATCGTTTACAATGCATTTGATAAGTTAAAAGGTTCTCGAATGCTGGCCAGCAGAGCATGAAAAAAAAAAAAACAAAAGGAATTAGGATCTCATCTTCTTACTTTTGTCTCAGGACAAAACTGAAATCACAATAGTCAATGTCAATTGCGTAAAAAAACTATTGATTTCTAATGAAGTTTTAACTAACGATGTCAATTTAGTTTTAGAGAAGACATATGAAACTATTAGTCAAAAGGGATATAGATAAGTAAGAAGGTGATAACCTAATTCTTTTTGCTTTATATATATATATGCATATATATATATATATATATATATATATATATATATATAGTGAAATCGGATGGAAACTCAAACCTGATTATGTTGTCATCATAAATTTATTTCGGCAGAGAATATTACTATATTCTCCGTCTCGTCGGATGACTTTTTACATGCTTTCCTCGAAGTTGCAGAATAGCAAATGTGGAGTTATAGTTTGTATGTGAAAAAAAAAAATTAAAATTCACAAGCGAGGGCAGAGGGGGTCAAAATATTAGGTATTATAAGCATCAAGAAACAGGAGTGTTGGCTTCTCTGTAGGTCAACCCATCCTAATTTACGCACTTGTCGGGGGTCTCGTCGCAGGTGGGATTTTCTAAATAATCTACGATTGTAGAACGAATGACTATCCCCATATACACTTTATATTTACTCCTAATACTATCTCAGCTGTTGCGATCTTAGATATTCCTCTTAATTTAATTCTGACTGGATATCATAAATATATATATATATGTGTGTGTGTGTGTGTGTGTGTGTGTGTACTCTTTATGTTTCTGTATTTGTGATAGTAAGCGTGTACAAATTTCTCTGTAAGACTGTGTGCAAATATGCATGTGTATGTATGAAGGAGAAGGAGAGATCACAGAACATAGAAAATGGAAACTATTGACACACAGACACACAAATATATATATATATATATATATATATATATATATATATATATATAGCCATCCACAGACAGATCAGTTTCGTTCTATCAGAACTCATCAGTGTGGCGAGACAGTAGCTACCCGGTTTGACTCAAACGCCAAGCCGAAGCTTCAAACCATTCAGCCACGAG
>OY757906.1:110981080-111016080 GCA_963585895.1 Sepioteuthis lessoniana
TCTCATCATAGACTCATATGATAACGTTAGCATGAGTATTTTCCTCGAACACACACGCGCACAAACACACACACACGTGATGATAGATAGATAGATAGATAGATAGATATCAGACTGGCGTAAAGTCAGCCGGGTTTCGATCCCACCTTGAACCAACTTGTGGGCCTAGTCACACTGAAGCCTTGTGATACAATGAAACAGTCTGTCTGTAGATGACAATATATATATATATATATATATATATATATGTTGAGTTGGGTCATAAATATTTTTTTTTAAATGCAAACTGTTATTATTTCATACTTCCCAATATTTTGAATGATACTGGAAATTACCTGATTAAAGAGTGCCTTTACAGGTCATTCTTTTTTCAGAACTGAAAGAGCATTCACAATAATTTAATCTACCATTTAATGCACCTCAAATGAAGGAACTGTGCATATTCGAAATGAAATGTTATAGGAATTTAAGAATAAAAAACGCGACTGGAACAGCTTAGAAAATTTGTAGTGTTTATGGACAAGATCTCATTACTGACCACCAAGTTTAAAACTGGTTTTCCAATTTTCGTTCTGGAGATACGTCATTGAAAGAATCTCGACCAGGACGCCTATCAGACCTAGATCGAGACACCCTAAGAGAATTGGTTAAATGCAAAACAGCGCAAAAGTTCCCGAGAATTATCACTTCAACTCAATACTTCCCAGACTACTATCTGTCACCAACTGAATGTATAGGAAAAGTGAACAAGACGGGCGTTTGGGCTCCTCATACTCTTTGTTAGAAGAGTAAAAGAAAGACAGTATATCTATTGCGACAAGAATATTCAATGGAACATGTAGTGAATTGAGAAGGGTGAATATCCACAGACTACCCTAAAGGCGAAGCTTCATGGAAGAAAATGTATATTGTATACATGTTAGGATCACTGCAGTTTCTGAGTTTTTAAACCACTCAATGCACACCAACTTTCAAAAATCTGCAACGCATCCAGGAGAATCCTCTAATAAAACACCTTGCGCTTGCCTACAGATGAAACATTGTGCTTTTTCTTGACAACGCAAGGTCACATTCAACAGGAATCAATCACACAGGAAACAATCTTGGATTTAGGATGGTCCATTCTACACCATCCACAATTTATATATATATATATATATATATATATATATATATATATATATATATAGTCAATCCAGTAAATCTAAAGGAGTAGGGGATAATTCCAATCAGGAACAATAAAATATTCAAAAATAGAATATTCAATTCAAATAATCCAGGTAAAGAGCTCAATGTAAAACAAAATTAACAGAGCTAATAATTTTCTCTTAAACAAACCGACTGTTGTTTTTTAATGAGAATATATATATATATATATATTTGTATTTTAATTCTTTACCTTATACTATTTGCTATTTATTTGACTGTTTTTAATGTTTTCTTTCTCTCTTTTTATCCAGGTGCTATATTTGAAGTGGAACACTATATGGTTCCCTACCACACCGGCTTCCGCTATGCAGTCGGACGCCATAACCGTGATCCAGTGCAACAGGATCGTTTCAAATTAGAATTGGATGCCACAATCAGCCAAATATCAAGGAAAAATAACTACGAACTCGCCACAACAAGTAAGTAAATATGATTCCTTACATTTTCCTTTTCTTTTAAATTTCTTTGGGATATGTAGGTATTGATATATCTCGCCAAAAGATTTTCTGCGATAGAAGCTAATGAGATATCACGCGAGACATGTCTTTGTGCGTGATACGACTGGATATATATTTTGCAGAAAATTCACACCATTTTTCTTTGGAAATTCATCCTCTTGCAATGAATGATAGTTTTGAGTGTATTTAACCGACTTCTCACCAAGTCGATATATGATATAAGGTCGTTTTATAATAGACAGCCATGCACAAATCGACACTCAGGCACAACTATACCCAAAATGTCTGGTACCATCAGTATTCCCTTATTTGAGGCACCAAGCAATAAATTCAAGCCTGCAAAGCCGGTATGGCCTTGGAGAAAGGCACCCTGAGATCAGGAGACCAACTGTTTATTACCCACCTGACACTAATGCCAGGTAGAGGTTTTCAATGATAGTTCAAAGCGGCTAACAACATCTCTCGAGAAATTATATTAATTATTCCAAAAGTTTTTTCCTCAACAATGCGTTCTTCTTTCCTCAACAGTGCGGTTTTCCCTAATATCTTCATCTGCATTGATTTTTTTTTTTAAAGTTGTTCTATTGATTTAGATAATTCAGTTTAGTTTTTAAAGAATATTTTATGCTGTCAGAATTTTTAGCAATTAAACAAGAAAGGATTTGCATCCTATTTGTTTATTTAATGCAAAATGAAAACCCTAAGTGAACATCCCCTTAGAATGTTAATTCCATAATTTTTGCCAGGGTAGTATACCGCATAGTTTTTTTAATATACTGGTATTAATCTAATACTTTTAAAGACCGATAGTAGAAGATGATAAAAGTAGGTAATGTAGTTATTTACTAAGCTTACCCTAGTTGCGAAACAAGGCCTGAAGTATGAGGCTCCTAATGAGAATCGAGCTCATTTACTATGGTGTCCTAATCCAGCAAGAAAAAAATCCAAAACCATTATACTAAGTGAGATGAACTATTGGTCGTGAATATAGCGAGTGCCCTTGATTGGCTGATATATTTCCCCAATATGACACTACACAGGAATATTTCATTTTTGAGCTTGACAAAAAGTACATCATTTATCATCATGTCATGCCAACAGCTGGGATTCATTTGACTTCTCTCTCTATCTCTATCTCTCGCTCCCTCTATCTCTCTCCGTCCCTATCAGCCATCGCTCTTAGCATCTTATGTCCACTCAGAGCTAATAGATAAAAGTTGTTTTTTTTTGTTGTTGTTTTTTGTTTTTTACGGCTTGGTCAACACTGATATGTTCATATGTATGCATTTACCATACCCTCTGAACAAGTAGGAGGTGACACAAGGTCATTTTTAAACGAAGTTTAACAAGTTTAAATTCAGAGTTTTCCTTCACCTAGCCCAGTAGCCATACCAAGGTTAAAGAACCCAGTCTACCTTACCATCAATCCATATCTAAATGGAGAATCTTTGGATTCACACCTTTCACAAGGGTATTACCGCAATCTGGAAAGTAAACAGCTTCGTTCAGAATTCGAACTTGAGTCGCCATGTCCATTTCTAACGACGATAACCATTACACCACTAGCACCTCCCAGGATGTTCACTTGTTGAAGTCCATTGGAAAACGTTGCATTTGAGTACGTTCTTAGTTCTCCAACAGTGCCCGTAATGTCGTGTTCCCTTTTCTTGTTTTGTTTGCGACATGGAAGGTAAATGGCCGTACACCTGCCGTTTTTCAGAGTGAGGCTTGAATGATTTTTTGAAAACAACATACATCTTCGTTTAGTTCCCATCAAGCTTTGTTTTTTTTTTGTTTTTTTTGTATCGTGGTAAAGAAGAGATACACAGTGAAATAAAGAGTTAATTATTCATTAACTGGAGTGGTACAGTCCAACAGATATTATAAGTCTCGCGCTGTGGGTGTTACGTCCGAAGTTGGTCTTACTACTGACCGAGATCTTGTAGCACCCTCGTGCTTAAGAAACACGACGTCTTTTATACCTCCGCGATACCGGAGTTCACGTGGTAGGAGCCACTATACAACAGTTTTGAAGTGTTTCGTTAGATTCTGAGAGGAGCAACCATACGGTAGTATTGACTCGGCTACAGTTGGTAAGAATTTCTGTTTTATTTTATCTGAAAAATGAGATTTCTATGTTAACGTACTCATCGAGAAAGTACGGATTGCTATTGACAGATTATCGACCATATAGAAATCCGATCTTACTGACAAAAAAGATTAAAGAATATGAGATATTTGTTTGGATATGAAGTTCTATTTTATTGACAAAATGACTTTGGATATTTGCCCTCTGAATCACAAAACATTTGAATAAAGAGGAAAGTTAATTAACAAAAAAAAGGCTAGAGAATTCGGCAAACACCTAGGCATGACATTCGGAAATACTGGACAGCTGTTTTGACCTTATTAGGTCTCATCAGCAATGTATACCGTGATCTCCACCACTGGTCGCTGGTTCGATCTCCAGTGGTGAAGATTACGGTATACACTGCTGATGAGACCCAATAAGGTCGAAACAGCTGTCTAGTGTTTCGCCGAATTTTTTGGTCATGGTAAGTCGATTCACAATATAACTCCTCAACTTAAAAAAGAAAAATATACAAAAAAGGCCACTTTTATTTCAATTTTTTAGAAAAAGTTATGCATACACATATAATTTACAATTGAAATTCCCCTTGAAATTCCCTTTTCTCTCAGCCATTTCGCTTTTTTAAACTAAAGTAAATTATATATACATGGTGTTTCAGAATTTTTTCTTTTCTTTTCCACAAGCGAAATATCATTCACTGGAAAAGATTTTTAAAAAAGCGTTTAAACGTTAAACATAAAAGTTTGAGTTGTTTCTACAAATGCTGTTAAAATTTGAAATCATTTGAGTAATAATTGATCAAGTTATTAGATTACGAAATGATATGATTTTTTGTGAAACACCCAGGACATCCCAAATTTATCAAATTTTTAAATACCCTGTCTATTTGCAACCTCATCTCTGGAATCATACCACTGTAATATATTCAATCGTCCCCGGGTGCCCCAAATTATAGACAAAAGGAAAACCTGCTTAATCTTCAAGGACAGCACCTCCCAGTAAAGTAAATTATATATACAGGGTGTTGTAGAATACATTGATCAACATCTCTGCAGAGGGGTGAGACCCATCCCAACGAATATCCGATATATGACACCGAACAATCTGATGGTGAGATTCCAGTAAAGGGGTCTGTGATTTTCGTAAATTTGTCAAGATAGGAATTGAATGAGTCGAAAACGAATTCAATCTAAAGTAAATTATATATACCGAGAGTTTCACAATTGTATTGTTTAGTTCCTTTAGAGAAATGCCATTTACTAGGAAAGAAAAGACGTTTAAACATTAATCACAGAATTTTAGTTGTTTAAACACAGTCTGTTAAAATTTGAGACGATTTGAACGAGAATTTATCTACATATTCTATCCATTTTCTAATATACCTACAGCATCTCAAATGATATCAAAAAACTTTTTAAACACTCTTAATTTACAAAGCTTAGCTTAGTCTGTCAGAAGGCCTTCTTGTATGTGGCGAGTATCATATCCAGACTACACTCATCTGATACGATCTAATCACCATTACCCAGCCACAATAGATCCTTTGTTTTTTCTCATATATGTATACTGACTATTTCTGATTCGCCATTTTCATGACCACCATATTTATAATCTATCGCTGGCAGTCAATTTACTGCAAGTTGTCCAATCATATTAGTCAGTATTCTTTACTTTAGCTATAGAATCATCTAAATGGTTTCAATTCCTCTTCAGATTTCCAAATTTCCATCCTTTTATGAAGGTCACCGTGTGGATTTAATAATAGGTCACGGTGTCGCTCCAATAATAAGTGGTAACATAGTCACCTTCATGTGCTATCATATCTTTGCATCTTAAGCAAGGATGCTTTCCTCTATTTCGGTTTAGTCCTACTAAAACTGTATTTATCTTCTGACGAATCTTAATTTCTTTGTTTACGATGAGTAGATCTTATCTCTTCTCTAAGATCAGCTTAAAACATGGCTTTCACACCATCCGTATCTAACAGCTTTTGTTGCAGATTGTGTGACAGCATGTCTCTATGGAAATACTGGCAATGAAGAGATACTTCACACTCAGATATCAAGAACTAAAGCTTTACCATCATACCCCGCAGACATTGTTTGTTTGTTTGTTTTTGTTTTATGGTATATCAACCTTTGTAGGTTATTTAATACCAAATCCATTCTTATACAAATGAATAGCTCTATTTCAAACAATTCAGTTTACTATAAATACGCAGTTAAAATCTCAAAACAATTCTATTTCAAGCAATTGAGCTTAGCAGAAGTACGCAGTTTAGTTCTATTTGACCCATAGATAGGACCCTATCAGAGCAGACATGAAAGCGATGAGAATAAAGGAGTAATCAACATTCCCCTAAGCTCCAGCATTACTGGAACCTCACCATCGGATAGTTTGGTGTCATATATAGGACATTCGTTGGGGTGGGTCTCACCCCTCTGCAGATGTGTAGTCGGTGAATTCTACAGCCCCAGCCGACTGGGCAAACCCCCTTTTGAGGAGAAGGTCCTTATCCCTCGGCAGGGGATACAGTCAATGCATAGAAAGCTTCACCTGCAGAACTGGTACTAAGTTCGATTCCATTTAATGACTTTTACTAAACTTTTTAAACATATATATATATATATATATATATATATATATATATATATATATATATGTATATATATATATATATATATATATATATATATATACGTTCTTGTGGGTGTATTCTTGAACCTTTCATTCAATTCTTTACTTCATATTCGAGTCTCTTTTTAATTTGTTTGTCTCTTATCTAATTTATCTTTGGTTTGGTTTGGTTTGGTTTGATTGGGTTGGGTTTTATGGCATATCAACTCTTTTGCTTTATTTAATGCCAAATCTTGTTTATACACATATATTATATATATGATTTGTTCATTGATAATTTGTACGTAACATTATTTTTAAACATGCCGGAGCTCATTTGTTTGCATACAATTTAATTATTTTAAGTATTAATCAGTTAAATGGTTTTAAGTATAGTAAATATATGATTAAACAATTCTATTTGATTCATAGATGGGAATCTAAGAGGTATTACCACTCCGATTCAGAGTGGACTTGGGAGTAATGGCAATGAAGGGATACTTCACATTCCCCAAATCTTCAGAACAAGAGCCCCACCATCAGATGCTGTTTAGTGTAATATCCAGGATACTCGTTACGGAGGGGGTCTTACCCCGCAGCAAAGATGCAGTTGGTGTATTCTTTCAGTTTTTGTTGATATTTTTCTTTTCTTAAGTTCTTTTCTTTTTATGTTTACATTTTTTTACGTGTTTTCTTTTCTTTCTTTTTGATTATTTTCTTTGCTTTGTATTTCTTTAATTCAATTTCTTTTCGTCTTTTGATTTATTCCTCTTTTTTCGATCGTTTTTTTTTTTTTCTTTTCGCTTCAGATTTCGTTTCGCTTTCACGAGTGATTTGCAATCTAATTTTTCAATTCATCTTCCCTCACCACAATGACTAACATCTTTTCAGCCATATAATTTTTTGTTATTGTTGATGTTGTTGTTGTTGCTGTTGTTGTTGTTTTTCGAGTGGGAATCTTTAATAGTAATTATGTTTCGAAAAGTCTCTGAAATTCATTTACACCTCAGTCCGCCTGGAATGTTTTTTTATGAATTATTCCAGCTGGAATAACTCATCAGATGTCAAAGTCATTGATAATGCACAGTAAATTATCACTCACTAGAGCCACATTTCTCTGCTGTACTTGATTTTATTAAATCAGTTTTATAAGTGGATAATGGTACGAAGAAAACAATTCAGGCAGTTAGAATCTTTCAATGTTCATTATTCGTCTTTTATCTATTTTTTTACTGGCTATTTTTAATTTTCATGTTTATTTCTTAACTTGCCTTGTATGTGTATTTAAGTATATTTTTATATATCTATTAAATGTCAAGGTTCTTATAGTTTTATAATGATCGACTCAATGATCTCAATAATTTTCCCATTAGCTTTTTATTCTAACTCATCGTATCTCGAGAAGGATTTATAAAACAAAAACTCGAATCTTCTTTCTATTAAGTTTAACGGATATCAGCAGCGAAAATAGAATCAGTGACGCGAGTTCAAATAACCGACGAGACAGTTTATATATCACTTCATGCTAATGATTTTAGAAAGGCATGAATCCATTTGTTCCTCCGAGCTTTTGATTGTAGGACAGATGAGTTCTTTAGCTTTGCCTTGACAAACAGCCAAAGGGAGAGTCTTCGGGCTGGAGTTCGAGCTCGCTAACAACAATGTCTCAGTCTGTGCAAGATTGTGACATCGTAGTCATTGACTTCGAACTCCAGTCGAACTGTTACCTTTTTTTTCGAACAAATTGACCTGAGAAAGGTATAAAACCCCAAATTCCCTTAACTGTTGGCTAAATAATACCACTACCTTATTTCTATAAGGAGTGCATTGGCATTGAATAACCCACGTGGGTTGATATGTTATTAAGCAAAGAAATCAAAATAAAACAAACAACCAGGCTAGAAGACGGAAAACACTGAATTAAAAACATACTTTGGTTCACATCCTGCCCATGGCGGAAGGGTTGAATAAATACATAGCCATCTGCAGGGGAAACAGCGCATTCTTAGTTCTGCCAACAGGGCAGAAGAATATCTAGTTTTGTCCCATAAGTATAAATATCTGTACACTTTACAATTTAAGCGAATGGAATCATTGTGTTAATGATATATATAGCCGAATATCCATTCTCCGAAAACATTTTCTGGGATGGACTTATTTAATCACTTGTGGACATTGATGAATTTAACGGAAAACTTTAATAAAACGTCCCAGTTGATATTTTCTCAATTTGAAACATTTTATTACTGCTTTCCGCTTACCGGAATGAGTAATATTTTTGTTTCCTTAATTCGAAGATAAATACAGTCAGGATAAATAGAGGATGTTATTGATTTTTTCACAAATCATTTTTTTTTATGCCCTCGTTGTTTTAGACCAATCAAATGTGAAATATCATTTCCGTTTTTATTTATAGTTAAGTGAACGAAATTTATTTCATCACATTTTACTTAATGAGTAGAGTAGTAATTAGTAGACTTAACCCTGGCACGTTCTGTAACGTATTACCTTAAAGTAGGCAGTTACTCAATCGGTAAAAGCAAAGACAAAATTCCAGCTGAAATTATGACCTATTATCAAATGTGGCTAGGAGTAGCATACACGGCACATGGACAAGAAATTGATAGGTATATTTCATATACTGGGACTGAAAAGTTTGTAGAGTATCTTATTTTAAATGAGTTATAGCTAATTTGTTAGCACTGAAATGGTTTTAGCTATTGCTATATAACACAAATAATTCTATTTGATATTAATCATTTGTTAGTTCCCATATATATAGTAAAGTAAAGTTAGCGACCGTAGTCGAGGGTGACCAGAAGGCCCCCTTTTCAATATCTACTACACCGAGGTGTAGGGGAGGGCACTTCTTTTTTTCCTGGATTGCACCGCTTTATCGTTGATTCGTACCTTATATTGCTGAGTGTCAAGCAAGACGGTGTCAAGTATCATTTTTAAAGTCTTTGGTATGACGCGACCTGGAATTGAACTCAGGTCTTCCAGACCATTGATGAATACTCTACCCACTAGGTTAAAATCAAGTGTACTTCTGTATTGGAAACTTAGATCGTGATAACACAAAATAAACTATGAATTAACAATTAAATATATTGAATATATAAAGAGAGAGATTTCTTTTCTGTTTAAAATGTGACACCTAATGTGGGAAATTTCACAATTATTACATAGATAGATAGATAGATATGAGCCACAGTTATTTAGCCATATATATATATATATATACATATATATAATTTGGTATGTAGGAGGGTCACACTCATATTTGTGTGTGTACCTAAGTTACTATGGACGCGTATATACATATATATATATATATATATATATATATGTGTGTGTGTGTGTGTGTGTGTGTGTGTGTGTGTGTGTGTGTGTGTAAAAAAAATTGAAAACATGTATATATATTGAAAATGTAGTTTTCTATACATATAATTAAAGAGTGCTCAATATTCGAGATAGACCTTATAAACGAGAGTCATTCATTGAATAAGTGGAACTGTTTTTAAAAAAAGCAAAACACATTTTTTCATAATGTTTTCATAAATGTAAACGCTTGGAATTAGTTTATAGCAAAAATTATTTTAATTGCGCACCAATATTTTTGAGGCTTTTTAACATGGTAGCGATTCAAAAAGTGAGCTGTCATCAAATGTTTTGGGTTTGAAAAGTGCAAACCATGTGAAATTTCCCGTAAAATACCTGATGCCGAGAAAAGAAGTATGTTTTAGTCAAGAAAATGTTTACAGATGCGTTAAACATGAGTTTGCCACTACGAGCCTGAATCGAAAAGACAGTTCGTGAAGTGGAAACACGTTGACTTTCCGATAGAGAAAATGTTCTGCAGAAATTCATTTTCATTATTTATTTCCTTGAAAAAAGTGATACTATTAAGTATGCTTCCAATGGCTAAATCCTTAGGCAAAACTCTCCTTACTTACTGTTGTGATGCTTTCAAAAGAAAGACACGGGGCACACAAAAAGGTAGATAGAAAAACTTATATATTCAAGTTGTAGGGGTGACTGAATGTATTTTTATGGTACCCGACTATTTAACGTTAATTTTTGTATATTTAGAATAAGGTGTAATAAGCACATGGATAAAACAAATGAATGAATAAAGCATATTATGGGCACATGGATAAAGTAGTAAATGAAGGAAGCCAGTGAAATAAATGAGTGACGATATGAAACAAATAAAGGTTGTAAAACGGCGTGGACAAAATGAACATTTAAAACAAGGCGTCGAACAAAAACAAATTTATATTCTACAACAATAAAATTTACATTGATACATAAAAGAAATTACTAAATCTACTAACAAAATAATGGTGTGTGTATATGTGTGAGCTCGTGTGTGTGTGTGTGTGTGTGTGTAACACAACTAAGCTACAAAAGAATTACATGTCCTTTTTTATGGTTAGAAATGGGCAGTTTCTCAGAGACTGGAAAGCGTCTCATAGTCATTGTATATGAATGTCTGCGAGGCCCATTCATGGTGTTGATTTTCTCTCCTGTCGATTCACGCTGAAGGGAGTGTGTTGCTGCTGCGAAGAAATATGGTAAAAGAGAACAAGGGTGTTTGAAGACGACGTATTTATAGAAAATACGCATCTTGTAGGTGGCTCAAAAATGCAGGACTTGAATTTACGCGCGGACGTAGTTTTAGACATGTCAGGTTTCCCGAGACTGAATATGTGAGCGTCCGCCATCTTTGTGGGAACAAGTGGCATACCGCCCAAAATAATTTATAGGAGTGTAAAGTCCTATAAAGTAACAGAAACAAGATACAAGTGAACTGGGTTAGACAGTGGTTAGTTAATAGGAAGCTGACAGTCCAATCGGGTAGCGACTATTTTCCACAATGCAAGTAGTGTCACGTGGGTTTCGATCAACTCTGGTGAACTCTCGACAACGCTCCGTTGACGTCTATTTATAGAGGCGGGTGATTCCATTATGTAGAGAGTGCAACACTTATTGAATGACTCTTGCATTGGGAAAATGTCCGCTTCGTTTGAAGATCATGGAAACACCTTTGACCCTGTATCAACGCTAACTTAATACACACACAAACGCACACACACACACACACATATATATATATATATATATATATATATATATATATATATATATATAATATCGTGGTAGTGATTTACTAAGCTTTTAGCTTAGATGTGACACAAGCCCATTTGAATGGGGCATCCAATGAGACTCGAACTCACCCGTGTAGGTTTGCTAGTCTAGCTTGCTGACCATTACGCTACCTGATGCACCCAATTACCCTCACAAAGAGAAAGTAGGAAATATGTAATAATAGCGAATGAGTGGAAAAGTTAAATACTTGGTAATACTATATTAATTTACTAAGGAATTCATATACAGACGAACTCACCGTCTATCTGACAGCTAATTAATTAGATGGACGCAACCATTCTTTTCTTGTCCATAGGGGAGGTAGGTTATTCTATTCAATAAAAAATATTATTAATGTTTTAATATTAATATATATGCCTATTAGCAACATATATTTCACATGCAAAATGTATATTCATATATTTCATATTTCGAAACGCCACAAGCTATGACAGACCTTCATCGATATATTAGCAACACATATTGCTTATATTAATTCCTTTGCATCTTTGGGTATTGCTTCCTGTTTGCAAAATGCATTGCAGATTTGTGTTTTTATTGTTTACATTCCCTTTCTCTCATCATTGACTCCCAACTCTTGTTAACGTTCAAATCATTGACCATCAATCAATATTTTCTCGATTAAACAGACTTCAAGACGTGGAAGACTAAAACGAAAACTACAAACTTTGTCGAAATTTTGACTAATAAAAAAAAAGTGCCATGATTTTCTTAAATAAAAAGCAGTCGTTGGCTCCGTAAAAGAACCCTCACTGTGTATCTACGGGTAACAATTATTATTCGGAAGTTCAATATTTGAAGTAATTTTTTCATTCCTAGTTTTAATCTGAAAATTACAAACCACATGTACTTTAAAGTAATGTATAATTGGTGCTCATAATTCTATATTTTCTGGTTTGTATACGTGATCTGCTGAAGTTGAGACGAGTACTTTTCTCGTCTGAATTTAAACTTCCATATTTTCTGGTTTGTATACGTGATATGCTGATGTTGAGTCGAGCACTTTTTTCATCTGAATTTAACTTTATATATCAATATCTATAACTATATAGCACAAACTCTTTGCAGAAATTCTGACTTCACCAAATAGTAAACAATCCATGTCATAAAACTACATCACATATCCAGTTACCAACATCGGTATCCCCTGAAATAATATACAAATAACTCCACAAGTAACAACTATATTCCAAAACGACTGTATAAAACAAAAACGTCTTCGATATAAAATAACCCAAGAGTGCACATACCGTAAAATCCAACCAAACTAACCAACAATATATATATATATATATATAATTTTGTAATTAAAATTATAGGAATGTTTTAAAAATGCATTTGTTAAAAATTAATTAACTTTTATTGATTATTTTTTCTACTAAACGTCTTCGAGAACAAACGAAATGCTTTTTCCTCATTTGAAAATAATTTAAACAACTGCGAACAGAATATTAATTTTTTAAGATAAAATTCAAGTCTCACATGAACGCCAGTTTTCCAACATTGATTAGTATATCAGTCTTTGAATGTAATCAGTCATAATACATCATCTGATGATAGCCAAGACCTAAACAGAGCAGCATTACCAAACTTCTTACGAAATTTTAACGATTGTGTGTCTATTCTTTCCTTCGCATAAACATACATGCAAACAAACATATATATATATATATATATACATGTATTATATATATATATATATATACATGTATTATGTATGTATGTTTATATATATACTGTAAGTAAAGTTGGCGACGGTAATCGGGGGTGACCAGAAGGCTCCCTTTTCAATAGCTACTACACAGAGGTCTAGGGGAGGGCGCAACTACTTTACCAGGATTGCTTCACTTTACCCTTAGATTGCTGAGTATTAAGCAGGGCGGTATCAAGTACCATTTTTAAAGTTTTTGGTATGACGTTACCTGGAATTGAACCCAAGTCTCCCAGACCTTTGACGAACACTCTAGCCACTAGGCCAATAAGGTGCGTCCTAATTTGTGCAGGCAATTTTTTAAGTAAACAGGTTTGAACTTCAAAATAAGTATTTTTTACCTGACATTCGTAGCCCTCCCCACAATCAGGTGATTTTTAAAGTATTATGTGTAATAGATAATCATTAGATCACAATATTTTACAGTGAAAAACCTTAGTAGGCTTGCTTAGGTACATGGCAAGTTTAAGCACTGTCATTTCATTTTCTTACTGACTGATGTTATTTTGAATTGAATTACTCTAACCAGAAAATCCGGTGAACACGTACACACTAAACAGCTGTTTTGACCTTATTATGTCTTATCAGCAGTGTATACCGTGATTGCCATCACTGGAGATCGAACCAGCGATCACACATTGCAGAGCCGAAACTTTACAACTGAGCCAATAGACCGGCCACGTCTTACCAAACAGATTAGAAATATGTATCCGCGTAATTATTATGGGCAACGATATAGATCTACATTTTTTTATAAGTAGAGGAATTATATAATTAAATGAATTACCATAACCAGAAAATCCGGCAAACACTTACGCACGACATACGGAAACACTGGACAGCTGTTTCGACATTATTAGGTCTCATCAGCTGTGTATACCGTGACCACAGATGTAGTTTATCTGCAATACCGGTAAGTTCTATGTAATACATTGTCATTGCCCAGTCGGCTGGGGCTGTAGAATATACCAACTGCATCTCTGCAGAGGGTTAAGGCTCCTTCAATGAGTGTTCTTTGGCCCAGTCGGCTGGGGCTGTAGAATACACTGACAGCATCTTTGCAGAGTGGGGAGGCTACTCCCACGAGTGTCGAGGACATGACACTAAACAATCTGCCGGAGCTTTCGAGAATGCGGAGTACCAGATTATTGCCATCACCACCAGGTCCACTGTGACCCGGAGTAGTAGCATCTGATAGTCCTATCTCTGAGCAAAATAGACGGTGTACTTATGCTGAACAGAATTGCTTGATAGAACTGTTTTACATGCTAAACTGAATTGTCTGAAATATAATTGTTTTTGATATTGAAACTGTACTTACGCTAAACTGAATTGTTTGTTTTAGAACTGTTTGGCTAAACTGAATAGCTTGAAATAGAAATGTTTTTGGCAATAAAACTGTGTACTCATGCTAAACTGAATCGTTGTAAATAGAACTGTTTATTTGAATAAAAATAGATTTGGCATTAAATAACTAATAAAGGTTGATATGCCATAAAATACAAACAAACAAATAAATAAATACATTGTTAATTTATAAAAGAGTTGCCATTGTTGGTGTAGAAACGACCGTCACCTTATTGAAATTTGAGATGTTTGCGGTTTAGTTTAAAGGTGACTACAGCTCTAGCGTGTAACCAAAAGTTGATCATTGCTCTTATAAGGAACAGTGTGATTTTTCTGCGTCATTTTGTGGAGAAAAAATTGTCTTATAAACCTTGAAACATATATGTATATATATATATATATATAGAGAGAGAGAGAGAGAGAAAGAGAGAGAGAGGAATGGAGAAAGATTAGTCTCTATTCACATGACTATACAAAGCGACAATATAACGCTTGCTTAATTGATAGTTCAAAAAACGATGATGATCTTTTTTTATCTAGCCGTATTTATTTAGCATTTTATCCAATCAATTGTATAAGCTCGTGTAATATCGTTACTCTTCTCTTCTTAATGCCTGAAGATGCAAACTGGGCTGAAAGAGGAGAAGAAAATGGAAGAGGAATCAAGAAAAAGGATAACGATTTATAGGGTATGGGATCGATCTTTGTTGTGACGATGCCAACATCAATAGAATAGGTTGGTAGATAGATCGATAATCGGCTGACATTTTAATTTACTTATAAGCAAGTGATACTTATGGAAATCGATGACATGAATTGAATCATGTGTAAAATGAAACAGCTGTTAACTGTTGGCAATTTCAGACTAACAAATATATATATATATATATAGCATTGGATAAATATCCGTATACAGACACAGAGTTATTTGGTTTATTGATATAAAAGTCTTACCTATGGGATTATAAGTGGGGTTATTAATATCGTATATTCGCTGGAATAAATGATATATAGGTACGTTTAGAAACATAGTAATTAAGGGGGACTTATTAAATGTAAAAACCGATTTCTGTTCATGGTTTTTTCTTTTCTCTGACACATCTGTCTATCCATCTATATCTCTGTCTATGTCTGTCCATCTGTATCTCTCTTTCTCTCCCTTTCCCTCCCTCTATCTTTCTTTCTCTCTCTCTATCTATCGATATATATATATATATATATATATATATATATATGTGTGTGTGTGTGTGTGTGTGTGTGTGTGTGTGTGGTAGTTCGTAAATAATGAGATAAAAATTAATTAATTACAGTGTAATCTTTGTTAATTTTCTGTCATTTATTTCAGAATTTGAATATATCCCTAATCATGAACATGAAAAGAGAATTAATACATTTACTTTTTAGGCATCAGTTCAAACTGCAGGAATTCTCTGATTTGCCATATGAGACTTTTCCCTGTCAACTGTATTCTAATTGGTTAAAAAAATGGTTAAACTCCTTACTATATATATATATATATATATATATATATATATATATATATATATATATATATATATATATATATATATATATATAAAGTAAAATTAAATACATGTATATATGTAATTTTACTTATGCATATAATAAGTAAAATAATATGTAAAGTTAGCGACCGTAGTCGAGGGCGACCAGAAGGCTCTCTTTTCAATATCTACTACACCGAGGTGTAGGGGAGGTCGCTACTCCTTTCCCTCGATTGCTCCACTTTACTCTTGATATATACCTTATAATGCTGAGTGTTAACCAAGGAGGTGTCAAGTACCATTTTAATGAGTCTTTGGTATGACGCGACCTGGGATTGAACCCATTGGCAAACACTCTAACAACAAGGCCAATGAGCTGGTCAGAATATATATATATATATATATATATATATATATATATATATGTGTGTGTGTGTGTGTGTGTGTGTGTGTGTGTGTGTGTGTAATTTACTTATATAATATATATAATCAGTTAAATTATATATATATATATATATATATATGTGTGTGTGTGTGTGTGTGTGTGTGTGTGTGTGTGTGTGTGTGTGTGTGTGTTATTTTACCTGTCCTAGAAGGTAGAATGTTCACCAATGGCCCTGAAGACTGAGGTTCAATCCCTTGTCGACTCCAACCAAGAACTCTAATAATGGTACTTAATACCCCCTTGCTTAACACTCAGCATTATGTGGTACTTATCAAGGGTTGAGTGGTCCAAATCAGGGAAAGGAGTGGCGTCCTTCCCTACACCTCAGTATCGTAGCAATTGAAAAGGGACGTTTCGGGTCACCATTGACTACAATCGCCAACTTTACTTACTTATATATATAATTTTACTTATTTTATATTTATATATATAATAACAGATTGCTTTAAGATATTAGATCAGTTCACATATCGCAGCTGCAATATCTAATCTACTGAAAGCGATGTCAACATACCACAAGCAAAGGTGTAGTCTGCAAATGACAGGTTATCGATCATACAGAAATTTGACCCTTCTGGTTTAATAAAAAGGTATTTCTACCAAGCTATAACTGTGTTAGTACTACTCTATTGATGCACAACCAGGAATCTTCCGAAATGCAAGGAGAAAAAGCTAGATTCCAACGACACAGGAACACTGTGTGATGCAACACTTCACAAAACAGTTGTTGTACGACCACTTATCACCCATCTCACAAACTGTCCTATGCTAAATATGCAGGGCAGTGTTGAAAATGTGATAGCAAACACTTAAGTAACGTTCTTTTATGGACTCCGACACATTGATGTGTTAGTGCAGGTGGACCAACAAGGCCTTACATAAATCAGCACTTTATGGAGATTTGATGCAGTCAACAGGACCTATCAGGAGCAATGGGTTACAGAGACAGAAAAAGACAGAAATAAAGAGGGGGAAAGAGAGAGAGAGGCAGGTAACGCTGTGCTATAAGAACGACTCATGATGATTAATGCATATATATATATATATATATATATATATATATATATATATATATTTGTGTGTGTGTGTGTTTGAATATCTCTGTTTGAATATATATGTATATATATATATATATATATATATATATATATATATATATATATATATATATACGTATGTTTATATATATGCATATATGAACACACACACACATATAAAAATATTGTGAAATTAACTAATCGTTAAATATATATATATATATATATATATATATATATATATATATATATATATATATATATATATATATTTGTGTGTGTGTGTGTTTGAATATCTCTGTTTGAATATATATATATATATATATATATATATATATATATATATATATATATATATATATATATATATATACGTATGTTTATATATATGCATATATGAACACACACACACATAAAAATATTGTGAAATTAACTAATCGTTAAATATATATATATATATATATATATATATATATATATATATATATATATATATATAAGTGTATACATACATACATATACGTACACACACACACAAACACACTTATAACCAAATCCAAATCCAAAATTTTAATCGGATTTTAAAACTTTTAATATGAACTTCTAAAAACCTACTTTCCTAACATTTTAACATAACTATCAGTTCCACGATATGAATAATTTTTTAGATGCTTGCATAGATGATTATTATTTTTCGTTAGTTTGTAAGAGCAATTTTTAACCTCTACTTCCATCTTAAAGTGGGAAGCTTTAATGACTGCTATATCGGTCCTCACAAAAATATAAATATTCCCCTGATTTTTTAAACATTAAATCAATTTTTTTACTTTTATTTACTAAAGTTTTTGATAAATATACTATTAGTAACTTACAATGTGCTTTTTTTCGCTTGATAATTTGGTACGATAGAATTGAAATTTTGCAAAAAAATTATTTTGTATTTACCACCACTTGTACAATACTTATAGTCTTTGAATATTGATACTCGGCGAATATTTGTGGAAAAATTATTTGAATTATTCCAATTTATCTGAATTAAGAAGGGAAAAAAAAAACAATATGGAAGGCATTGTAGATAAACAAGAAGGATAAAAGTCGCTTACAATATCAAACTATACAAAATTTTCACATCATATTTGAAAGTACAATTTACATTCGTTTTTATCACACATCATGCAAGTTTTTCATGTCATTTGTAACTGGTGACTTTTCACTTGTGACTGAGTGACATGAAATCTTTTCAGATCTTCTGAACTCTACCAAGTATCCTTGTTAATTATAGACGTGTTGTTTACAAAACGGTTTCGATTCTTCTTCTCATCTCCAATTCCCTCTCTCTCTTATTATGTGATTTATTGTTTCGTCTCTATTACCAAATAACATACGCTTGCCATTGTGTCGAGAAGTATGTATTTTCCCTTTAACATAATTGGTCCTTATGGCGTTGTTTTGTACTGCTATTTGAAGAGATTCAGCTTCTCTTTGGGGGTTTCCTTTCCGTGGCCATGACCAGCTTCCTCGTGTGAGATTTCGCCATTTTGTCGCTTTGATATCAAAACGGTGTTGTTTGTTTTCCTTTTTCTGTTTCTTAGCTATGATGATTCTGTTAGTTCTCATATCAGTGCTGCTAGAATAAGTTTTTTCTTGGGTCTTTTTCATGCAGTCTAAGAGTCCCTGTATTGATGCATCCACGCTATTTTCAGTGTTGGCGTGTCCTCTTCTGCCTTCTTTTCTTGTTACATATAGTCTGTCAATCTCATCTCTCGTGTGTAAGACTTTGTGCAGTATCATCAGCTATCTTTTCCGTTGGCTCATTTATTTTTGTTCTTTCTTTGTCCATTTTAAGAATAGTCCCAAATATGTTACATGAGGGATTGCACAGGTGTTTATCCCTTTGATAAGGTTTCTGATGAAGAACTTGGTTTGGAGAAGCTTTTTCGTTCGTCTGTGGTACACTTTTGTTATTTTTTCTTTCATCTCCGCTTGTTTGATGGTGTCCGTTTCCAATATTCGGAAGTTATTATTATTATTTTTATTATTATTTTACTCATTTGAGAGTTTTTCAAACCAGTGTTACCTGATATTTTTCCATAAAGGTCTGATTGACACCAAGTCTCCCTAGGACTCTTCTTAGTATTCTGGCCGATCTCCACAATACTGTAATTTGAATGGTCTCCGCTCGTCCTCTTATTTCCAAATCCTTCTGTCTCTGTATCAATCCTTTGGTGAACGTATCGACCGCCAATTACAAATGGTATCACCGTCATCTTTATGCTCCATTGTTTTTCACTTTTCTTGAAGGTCTAGGTAATTATCTCTCTTTTCACTTTCCTTCAGTTTAACCTTGTGATCATCTGGAACAGCAATGTCCACAATTCGGCTGGTTCTCTCCCTTTTTTCTTTTTATTGACTATCCCTTAGTCTGGTAACCTGGCCGAGATGTGGTAATCTGTTTGTATCTTTTTATTATTTTCATTATTTTTACTCCATGAGGGTTTCTCACATCAGCGTGAGTTGATGGTCTTTCACTGAAACTTGAGTGACAACAAGTCTCCTTAAGTCTCCAGGAATCTTCTCAGTATTCTACCTGTTCTCAGCAATGCTGTATTGTGGTTTTTCTCCACTCGTCCACATATTTCCAAGTCCTCTTGTCCTTTTACCAATCATTTGGCAACTGTATCAGAAACACCAATTACAAATGGTGTAACCTTCACTTTCCAATTCCATTGTTTTTTTCAATTCCTAAGCGAGGTCCAGATACTTATCCTTCTTTTCGCTATCTTTCAATTTTACTCTGTTCTCAGTCGAGACAGCAAAGTCCACAATTCTGCATGTTCTCTTTGTTGATTATTATAAGGTCTGTTCTTCTGGCCGATATTAGGTGATCCGTTTGTATCTCAAAGTCCCAGAGAAGTTTGTATGTCACATCCTCCAGGACAGATTCTATGTTGTGCATATACCATTTGTTCGTATGGTCACACTTCAATTTCTTGCACAATTCTCAGTAGATCACCTAGCTCACCCAGTCTTGTTTTCAAACCAGCGTCAGCTGATGGTTTTTCTCTAGAGTTTGAATGACAGCGAATCTCCTCGTATCTCCACGACTCTTCTTAGTATTCTGGCTGATCTAAATAATGCTGTAGTTTGGATGGTCTCAACTCGTCCTCTTATCTCCAACCCTTCAGTCCCTGTACCAGTCCTTGGTGACTATACCAAACGCACCCATTACAATTGGTATTACCGTCAATTTCATGCTCCACAGTGTTTTTTAGTTCTCTTGCAAGGTCTACGTATTTATCTCCCTTTTTGCTTTCCTCAAAGTCCACCATACGGTAGATTCCCTTTCTTTTTTTTTTCTTGACTATCACATGATCTAGTCGTCTGGCTGACATTTGATGATCTGTTTGTATATTAAAGTCCCAAAGAATTTGGTTCCTCTCATTTTCTAGGACGGACTCTGAGTTGTATATGAGCCATTTGTTCGTACGATCGAATTCATTATTATTATTATTATTATTATTATTATTATTTACTCCTTTAGAGTTTTTCACATCAGTGTTAGCTGATAGTTTTTCACTGGAGTTTGAGTGACAGCAAGTCTCCTCAAGTCTCCAGGACTCGTCTCAGGATTCTCGCCGTTATCAGCAATGCTGTCATTTTGATAGTCTCCCCGTCCGGCAACTTCCAAGTCCCCCCGGCTTTTTAAATAATCCTTTAATTATTGTGTCAAAGCACCAATCACAATTGGTGTAATCGTCACTTTTATGTTCCACAGCTTTTTCAATTTTATTATTTCACTCCTGGCGAGTTTTCATGCCGACATTACCTTATGGTCTTTCTGTGAAGTCTGAGTGACAGTGAATTCCTCAGGTCTCCAGGACTCTTCTCAGTATTCTAACTGATCTTATCAATGCGTTGGTCTAGAAAGCATCAATTCTTCTTCTGATTTCCAATACCACTGGGTTTTTTCAAAGACTTTGGAAACCATTTCAAACAAGTGCTACTAGTAGTAGTAGTAGTAGTAATTTTATAAGTATTATAGGATGTATTTTGCAACCTTAGATAAGATTTCTGTCCGCGTCCATAGGTAATAACTTAACATATATAGCTACTGAACTGTTGGTTTAGTGGGGGGTGTTTGCTAAACATAAAATTTTCAAATTAACGACTTCTATGTTTTCCAATGCCAGTTTAATCAAAGATTAGTAGATCTTGATATTCTTTTGGGGATTTCCAATTCTAATTTCAAAGCAGGACTTCACCTGAGAGTTTGGCACAGCACAATGTTTTTATTTGGCAAGTCGGTTAACAACTAAAGTAAGTAAAGCATAGGAAAAGTCTACATAGATTTGTGAACTTCTCCCCATCCTTTGTCTGTGCTCGTTTACCAAATGAATTTTGACATTAACAAATGGGAAGCGACCTTTTGACTAAGCCCCTGGTTGACTGCGTGCGACACTGATTCAATCAAAACAGTATTTATTTCTATCAGCGCAATCTAATATGGAGGCCGGAATAGGTCGATGTTCTCTACTGAAAAGAGGCCTTATACCAATAAACATTCAACACTTCGATGGCCTGCCTCTCTCTCTTTCTCTCAATACATATATATATATCTTCACCTCTTGATTTTTTTCTCTCTTTTAGTTGGCTGCCTTTTCCATTATGTACAAATAATCGATGCCAGATAATACTCCTTGAGTGTTCACTCCATTAATAACTTGTGGTTTACACTAAAGATAAAGTGACAACAAGACCTACACTTACTCCAGCACCCTTCTTAATATTCTAGCTGGTTCCGCTATATACTTAAGACATCTCTTTTAGGTGCCCAGGTGGTGTAATGGCTAGCAAGCTAGACTAGCAAACTTCAAAAATGAGTTCGAGTCCCATTGAGGGCTCTATTCATATGACCTCGTGCTACATCTGAGCAAAAATCCCTCCACCACACGGTCAATTTTAAAGCGGATTTCAACTGGTTTGAAATTAGAGTTTTCCTTCTCCTACATCAGTTGTCCTACCTTGGCTTACGAACATAATCGACTCGTTACCCATAGCTGGGGAGATGAAGGCTTGCGTAGAACCATCTAAACTTTTGGGGGAATAAGCTGATAACAGATGAAAAGTGCAGCCATGTGCTACAATCTCACTCGAAAAAGACTGAATATATTTATTCAGATATTTGTCTCTGCCACCTACCAGACAGGACTTGACACAATTTCAATGACACGAAGATCGGATTAAAGTTGGGATTAAGGGAGGGAAAGGTCGGGCATGAGCCGAGGCTTGAACCCTGCTGCACTGTGCAGGCCGATATTTGTCTCTGCCCCCCCCCCACTAGACAGAACTTGACGCAAGGTCAATGACCCGAAGGCTGATTATAGTGGGGGTATAGGGAAGGGAAGGTCGGACATGAGCTGAGGATCGAGCCCTGCTGGTCTATGCTGGTCATCGGCCCACTTAGTGCAATATGGGCCTGTTGAGTCAAGCTGGTCTTGGACCCAAACATGGGTCCTGGCATGAATGCTTGATCATAGCTTAAACTGGACAACGTGGTCCAGTGCTACACTCGCTGGTCAATGACCTCGTGCCCACCCAGCCAAAAGGCTGAGGGCCACGCAAGGGTTATGAATGGAGTAATGAATAAAGATTTCCCTTCTCCTAAACAGTCAAGGCGATAGATCTCAGTCTTCCCAAATTGATTCCTGTAATGTTTTCGCCCAAATGTTCTTTATTCTCTCAAATTCTTAACTCCTTTAGCCTACTTGCCATACTTTTGTGGATTGATTCCCGAATCCCTGTTGCAAAAAGGCTTACGCGCTGGACTGCGGAATCATAGTATCTCCAGTCGTACAATTACGTTCGCCTTTTGACTGATATTCGAAAGAAAGCTATGAACTCCCTGATCTCCTCACCGGCTATTGTTTAAATAATACAACCACTCTCCATCTACAAGGAGGGCTTTGATATTAAATAACCCCGGAAAGTTGATATACCATTAAAGAAAGAAACCAAAAAAAGACCTGATCATAGCGATCCAACAACGGTGATAACCAGTGTACTCTTCGTTTTACATTATTTTCATTCCAATACCAAGAAATCACTAAAGACTGCGTGGTAGCAAATAGGAACTATCCTGCACTTTCCACAGTATCATCCATGACCCAAGACTGCTGAAATATTGGCGGTTTCCACTCACTCAAATCTCTAATTCCTCTCTATTGTAATGTTTTTTAGTGTTCCAAATGCATCACTTACTAGGAGGTGTCTGTGATGTAATCGTTATCGTCATAGAAAACAGACACGACGAACCGAGTTCAAATCCCGGAAGAAGTTGCTTGCATTTCATATAGCAATAATATACTTGAGAAAAGAATTAATCTATCAGTTCTCTCTTTAGCTATGATTCAATAGTCGAACCAACTGGGTCCTTTAGACTTACTTGGGCAACCTGCCTAGGAAAAGGAAAACTCTTGATTCAAAACAGATAATCTAACTTTTGAAATTGACTTGTATTGCATCCTTCGCTTGGTGGAGGAACTAGATGAATATACACACGCATACACACTCACTGATACACACATACACACATGTGTGTGTGTGTCTGTGTGTGTATGATTTAATATTCAAAAGCAAATGGCCAAAAAAAAACGAAGTGAGAATTTTTTGATAGATTGACTTCATATTCAATATTGCTGTTCAAAATCCAAAGATAGAACCCTGACTTTTAGCAACCCTTGTCAGCATTCAAGTATCTTATCCACCAAGCAGATATTCTCTTTTCCAACACAATTCGTTTCAGTAATGAACACCAGATGGCATTTCTCTGAGCGCAATACTTAGCTTCAGGATCTCCCAGTCCACGAAATTACTGCTATTCTATCAACGGAAAGTGTAATGTGATGGTATGTGTCTGTAAAACAAGGATATAGAAATAACACTGAACTTGGAAGAGTAAATAGCCAGACTGCATTGATGAGTCGATCTTATCAGATACGATTCGTCATAGACGTCGGCTGTCAATCCGAAGGGATAACTTTATCGGTGTTAGTTTATCTTCATGATTATGGGATTATTAGACAACAAACATCAGCCGCCAGTGGATATTAACTTGTATAAAAGTAGGCAAATACGGAATTCAACGCTGTGGTTTGCTTACAGCTATTTTATAGAAGTTAATATAAAATCATATTTGTTAGTGGCGTTCCTCATTAGGCACCTACTTGAGCAGTACCTACTAAAGAAAAACCATAATTTATTCTCATATAGTTTAATCTAACATGTATTTTGAAATATAAAATGGTAGATTTTATCGTCAAAACCAACAGAACAATTTTAAACTCTCTCCCTCTCACTCACTTCGTCTCTGTCTCTGTCTGTCTGTCTGTCTCTCTCTCTCTCGATATATACGAGGTGCATACTATAAGTTTCCAGACATTTTTCGTATGGGCACTTTTATTGATAGTACACACGTGAAACTCGAGTCCCCTTCGAAGTGCTGCAGTGCACTTATTGTACCGTTCCAACAACTTCTGGAAGGCTCCATGGAAGTCTTCTTGTGTGAGCGTGTCAATGACTATCGTCACAGCCTCTTTCACCTCCTCAATTGTCTCATAACGACAGCCTCTGAGCTTAGGGAATAACCAAAAGTCACAGGGAGCAAGGTCTCGACTATAGGGAGGGTGAGGATCTATATTGATGCCCATCATGGTCAAATAGTCTGTGACAAGAATGGAGTTGTGGACAGGTGTATTGTCCTGGTGGCAATGCCACTGACCCGATTTGAACAGTGCTGGCCTTTTTTTACCTTAAAACTTCAACATAGTAACCCTAACCCTAACCCTTTGGCCAATCACCTCTAGTGTACTGACTTCCTTACTCCTCCCACACATCTCATCATCCCTCACAGACTCCCTGCCTTCCTTGAATCTCTTATGCCACTCAAAATCTGATCCTCCTTTAATGCAAGATGCTCCAAAAGCAGTCTGAAGCATTCCGTACGTTTCTCTGTCATTTTTTCTAAGTTTAAAACAGAATTTTATTGCATATCAATCTTTTAAAGTGTCAGATTGCATTTTTGAAATTCACCAGCAGTGACTATCAGGTTTTAGTAGGGTGTATTCCAATTGCTGCTGTAGCTGTTCATTTGAAGCTGAAATCATAAAAATGGGTCAGTCATCTCATAAGATGTATAACAATAACATACTGAATTTCAATTTTAAATGCCCGTACGAAAAAAGTCTGGAAACTTATCGTATGCACCTCGTAATATATATATATATATATATATATATATATATATCGAAGGTAAAGAGAGAGAGAGAGGGAAAAAGAAAAGCAATGACCAGATGTACATTGAATAAGTATTATTACGTCATCACACATACATTCAACTCAAAGAAGGAAGTGAAAAGAAAAAAACAACAACCGTTTGTACATACATATATGCGAATGTTTTTACGCACAAATACACAAAGTATATACTTGTTCATACGAATAAAAAAAGGGAATTAAAAAGAAACACAACCCAATCAAAAAACAATACATTATTAGTCTATTGAAGAGGACAACGAAGTTTGACTCATATGTTGCGCATACTCATATAAAATAAAACCCTAAAGGCCCAGTTGACTTGGGCTGTAGATTACACCGACTGCATCTCTGCAGAGAGGTTAGGCTCTATTAATGGAATGACACTAAACAATCCAATAGTGTGGCTTCAGTAATGCTGGAGCTTTGCAGAATACGGAGTATCCTTTTATTGTCATCGCTCCTATGTCCGCTCTGGTCCAGAATGGTAACACCTGATAGGGTCCTATCTATGGGTGAAATAGAACTAAACTGTGTAATTACGCTAAACTGTATTGTTTGAAATTAACTGTTTATATATGTAACTGTGCATAAAAAATATGCACTTATGCTAAACTGAATTGTTTAAAATGTAACTGTTTTTACATTTGAAAATACCTGATGGCACAGTCACCTAGTTCAGCAGATTACACAGGCGGCATCTTTCCATAGGGGTAAAACTCCTCCAACGAGTATCCTGGTCATGACCCTAAACAATCTGATGGTGAGTCTCTAGTAATGATGGAGCTTTGAGGAACGCAGAGTACCCCTTTATTGCCATCACTCCCAGGTCCACTGGCCCAGAGTAGTATCACCTTATCTACAGCTCAACTAGAATTAAACTGTGTGCTTATAGTAAACTGAATTGTTTGAAATAGAAATGTTTTTACGTTTAACTGCGCGTAATCAAAAACTGTAATTATGCATATTTGAAGATAGGAAGAACTTGAAACTTACAAACTTTTATTAAACTGATTTAATTCAGCGTTAAATGACCCAGAAATAGTTGAAATACCGTAAAACAAAGCAAACAACTAACCTAAAGTACCACATTGCAATCAATTTCCAGAACTGTTCATTTTAAGATACTTATGTAAGTATATAGATATAATCCTGGTCACAAATATTGGCACCACAAAATTCCAGCACGTAATATTGAATATTTCCTGATAAAGACAAAAAAAATTTTGAAGCAGTTTTAGTCTATTAACAATTCTTGGTTAAGAAAGAACAAGAATGGTTTAGATGAATTCGGTTGATCCAGTTTATTTCTGAAAATATCACTAAAAATCAAAGGTTGACAGTAATTGTGAATATATATATATATATATATATATATATATATATATATATATATATATATGAGGTATGTTTTCTTGAAAATAACTGTCAAGGTTTTGATGATCAGTTTTTTTTATTTGCCTTATCTTGTTGAGTGCAAGTTAGAAGCTGTTGTTGAAGGAAGTTTAATAACCGTCTGAAGCCTCAGAGAGTGTAATCTAAGTACGCATACTCTCGACCATCTCTGTACATTGTTTTGGAAGTGGGCACAACTGTATTCGGAAATTAAAGATTTTCTTTTTTGTTGGTTGGTATTTTATGGCATCTCAACACTGGTGGGTTATTAAATGCCAAATTCTGTTTTCATGTGACTGTTTGTTGGTAGCATTATTTTCAAAAGAGTTGTTAGAGCTCATTTGTTTGCTCAGAGTTAAATGATTTCAAGTATTCCTATCAAACACAAGTAATTCTATTAAAGATTGATGTGTCAAATTAATATTAATCATTCGTTTGCATACATGGTTCCAAGTACTGGTATTTTACATAATTAATTTTATTTATCAACTATTCCTATATAATATGAATGGTTAACACACTGCTGTATAGGTTCAAAAAACTTTGATCATAATAAGTAAAGTTGGCGACTGTAGTCGAGGGCGACCAGAAAGCTCCCTTTCCAATAGCTACTACACCAAGGCGTAGGTGAGGGCGCTACTCCTTTCCTTGGATTGCTCCACTTTACCTTTGAATCGTACATTATATTGCGAAGTGTTAAGCAAGGAGATATCAAGTACCATTTTTAGAGTCTTTGGTATGACCCTTGTCTCCCGGACCATTGGCAAACATTCTACCCACTGGGCCAATGAGCCAGCATTAAAAATAATAATCCTTATTAAATGATTTAACAGTTCTATTTGACCCATAGATGGGACCCAAGCAGGTCCTACTAATGCGAGTCAGAATTAAGCTGGGATTAAGGACAATGAAAGGTTTCACATTCCCCAACGCTTTTTGAGTGGAACCTCAGCATTAGATCCAATTTATTGTCATATCCAGAAAACTCGTTGGGTGGGGGTTTTTTACTCCCCCGACGGAAGTTTAGTCCGTGTATTCTACGGCCCCGGGCGATAGGACTGAAAAATATTTTATAAGACAGTTTATTATCTACAGGAGACATCATGTTTGAATGCGCCACTCGGCCTTTCGGCTGGGTGGGCGCGCCACGGCCATTGACCAGCGAGTATAGCACTGGACCTCGTTGTCCAGTTTAAGCTATAATCAAGCATCCGTGCCTAGACCCATGTTTGGGTCCATGTCCAGCTTGGCTCATCAGGCTCACATTGCATTAAGTGAGCCAATGACCGGCAAAGTCCAACAGAGTTCGAGCTTCGGCTCGTGCCCAACCTTCCCCTCTCCTAATCCCAACTTTAATCCGACCTTCGAGTCATTAACCTTGTGTCAAGTCCTGTCTTGTAGGAGGCAGAGACAAATAAAGTCATGTTTGAATGCGTTGAGCATTTGTGATTATTTGAATGTGTGGGGATATCAGCTAAGGATGATGAGACTGTATCCACCAAGACAGTTGGTCTTTTTGTGTCAGACGCATTTTAGTACTTCCGCTCTCAAGCTAAAATATGTGGGTTGTTTGATTATGTTTTACAGCATACTAACTCTTGTAGATTACTTAATACCTAATCCTGTTCATATATATATATATATATATATATATATATATATATGTGTGTGTGTGTGTGTGTAGGGGGGATTTGTAAAGACATAATTAGTAGCTAACACTTTTAACAAACCTGAGATCAAGATATACATTTACTTTTTTTTAAGTAGAGGAATTATGTTGTGAATTGAATATGTTGTGAATATGTTGTGAATTGAATATGTTGTGAATTGAATCACCACGACCAGAAAATCCGGCGTAAAGAGTACGGAAGTAACTTACAAGACACATTCAGGTTAATTGGCCGAGCAATTACCATGGCTTGGAGTTTGGCGTTACTTGTGTGCAATATGGACAGATGGCTCAGTGGTAGAGTTTCGACTCTCTATTCTGTGGTCACTGGTTCGATCTCCAGTGGGGAAGATCACAGTATACACTGCTGATGAGACCTAATAAGATCGAAACAGCTGTCCAGTGTTTCCGTATGTCGCGAGCAAGTGTTCGCCGGATTTTCTATTCACAAACCTGACGTCATTTATTAAGACAGTTCGTTTAAAGTATTCCTATGGTACACGTATGTTTTCACACTGCTGAAGTGTTTAAAGTACAGCTATGAACTATTAATAATCAATTTTTAAAATAATCATTTGTTGGCACACAGTTAAAAAGTTATGTATATATATGATTTGTGAGTGAATAGTTGGTAGTTTTATTGAGAACAAAATTGCTGGCGCACAATTAAGTATTTGCACAGTGAAACAGTTTTAAGTTTTGCGATGTAATATCAATGATTCAATTTTTTCACACAAACTATTTTAAACATTCCTATATAACACGAATGATTCTATTTAGTATTAATTATTTTCTTGCACATACTAAAATGTTTTAAGTATTGCTATCTAACACTAATTGTTTTATTTTCACACAGTTAAATTGTTCCATGTATAGATATGTAATAGGAATAATTCAATTTTTGCCCTCAGTTAAATGTTTTAAATATTGCTATGTAACACAAACAATTCATTTTCTATCAGCAATTTTGTACGCTGTTAAATAGACAAACTTCTTTGTTTCCCATACATTGGACTCAAACAGGTACTACTACTACTCCGATTCAGAATGGACTTGAGAGTAATCACAATGAAGGGGTTCTTCACATTCCCCACAACTCCAGGACTGGAGCCCTTCATTAAATGTTTTTGTGTCATACCAGGACATTTATTGAGAAGTCTTAATCCTCAGAAGAGATGCAGTCGGTATATTCTAAAGCCACAGCCGACTGAACTAGTAAAGATATGAATATATGCCGAAAACAAATTGCTAAATAAAAAAAAAAGCGAACTGATATCTAAATGTAGATATATTGATAAATTTCTCATGTGACATTTGCGACCTTTTAAATTTTGTATTTCACATCCTCTGTTTGGACACCTTTATATACATATATGCATATATATATATATAGTAGTTTTTTAAAGTTGGCGACCGTAGTCGAAGGTGACTCGAAGGCTCCCTTTTCAATAGCTACTACACCGAGGTGTAGGGGAGGGCGCAACTCATTCCCTCGATATATATATATATATATATATATATATATATATATATATATTAGAAAATTGAATGAAAAAAAATTCAAATTTGTGGTTTCATTATAAATGTATTTCTTAATAGTTCAATCCTTAGACTATTTTCATCGGATCATATATATATATATATATATGTGTGTGTGTGTGTGTGTGTGTGTGTGTGTGTGTGTGTGTGTGTGTGTGTTCGTGTATTTTGGGGGATTTTTTCGAGTAAGAGTATCACGTGTACTTCCACCTGAACACATGACTTTACACTACTATATGACTATGAGTAACTGCCTAGTTCTCTCCCTTTTCTGTCTGATGATTATGCACATCTCAGAAAACTTTAAGTAACTGGCCTCTTGTGTTCATAATTTGATATTTTTCTTAATTGTTTAATTCCTCGGCTATAGTAGTGTTGAGCACATTTTGGAAAGCTGTTCTCTTTTGCTTTTACTTCTTCCGTTATATATATATATATATATATATATATACATATTGTCTATATGTGTGTGTGTATGTGTGTGTGTGTGTGTGTGCAGAAGTAAAATATGGAATAATTTTCAAAACGTTTTTTTAATCTGATTAAAAACGCAATAATTCTAAATTTCCATGGTTAGCTCTATTATTTAAGGACATTTTTTTAATTAAAATTCAGCCCAATATGAGTGAGCATGAAAAGAAACGACTAAGAATCTATGATTAGTTTAACACCGAAACAAAGCCAAAGTATCTTTGTCTACCATATACAAAGTAAAGAAAAAAAATTACAGAAAAGGGCTTTCTACAGAAAAGGGGGAGTGGAACATTGAACAAAAAAACGAAAAGAAGGCTTTTTAACTGCTTTCGCTACGGTGATGAAGAAAGAACCCACAACGCCAAGAAGAAAGCTCGATAATGGATTGAAAGTTCATGAGAAGATAAAAACTAAACAAGATTTTTAAGCCCAGATTTTAACTCTCTGGATTACGCTGTATAGGGCGTTTTAGAAAACAAAACAATTGTAACTTTCTAACCAAATATTGTTTCGGTTAAGACTGCTTTTCAGGAGGAATGGAAAAAGATATCTGAAGAATTTATTTTGAAGGCATTCATATCGTTTAGAAGGCGTGTTGATACAATCATTGAAAAAAATGGTGGCCATATTGAGCAAATTTATTGTTTTGAGTCTATTTTCTTATTTTATTGTTTATTTCTAAAATTGAAATTAACCTTGTTTTATAATAGAGTGTTTATTATTATTTTAGAATATTCTTAATTTTGCTTTCGGAAACTGTATATATTAACTTTCTTCTGAAAGGTATTAGAATATTATTAAGATTCATTAATTTACATGAATTTCGATGAACATCTTCGAAAGTAAAAGAAAAATTACTTTCATATCTGAAAATATATTAAAAACGTGTGAATTGACTGTTTAAGTCGTTAAGATAAGTTAAACTTTCATTCACATGAAGACATAAATTCTCAAGCATCATTAAGTCTCTGAATGTAATCAGTCTTAAAATAAACATTCTCTGATGATAGTTTAAGGCTTAAACCGGTTGGCATTAATAAACTGAAAAAGCAATTTTACCAATGTCTGTGTGTTGCAAGACTGAAATACCTCCTACATTTTCCACTTCCACCTGTGAGATGCAAATGTCTGTTGAAATATCTTTGGAGACTAGAGAATCCATAACTGCTTCAAAGAGGGCATTGGAATGATGCTGTTCTGGATAGAATTCGCTACTCATAATATATACATAGCATTGATATACCACGTTACTAGTCTATTTTTCATCGCTTATTTTATAGCCCATATGTCTTTTAGAAACTATTTCAAAACTTTCTAAAGAAATATTTTCTGCACTAAAAGCCTATACGTATTATAAGTGTGTGTGTGTGTGTGTGTGTGTGTGTGTGTGTGTGTGTGAACCCACTTAATTTAGCTTTCATCCATCCATCCATACATACATACGCACATTGTTCCTGTCGACAAGGCATGGAATGTGCATGCTATATCCTCTACTGGGCAGTAAGATACCCTCAAAGGAATTGTCTTGTTTATGAACCTAAACTGCCTCTGGGGGTGAGGCTGTAGGTCTGGAGATCTGGGGATGTATTACAATTACTCCCAGGTCCACTCTACTCCATTGAGAAAGTCACTATTATTGTTCAATCTACAGATCAAATAGGTATTTTCGGAAGCCATTAGTATTAAATAGTAATGCGTGAAAGCATTTATTTTTATCCAATAGGAAAATTTGATACCCTATAACCATGTACTAACAAAAGTTCATCATTGACGAGCAAAAAAGTGCGATTTAAAAGAAAACCTGCTCTGGAATACTGAAAATATAAATGGTTATCATTTTAATCTAACATTTACGAATGAATCAAACTCCTCCATTGGATGATAGTACTTGAAATTATATAACTTATAATCATTTGTATTAGATAGAAACACTGTTTCATGTAACTTATCATCATCGTCATGTCGCGCTATCAGCACCGATATCCCTGACCCTCAGTCGCCACGCTTCTCTATTGTCAGTTGCTTCCGGCAAGTCCTCAACGCTATATCTCGTATCGGCTCAGAGCTGCAGTATATAGG
Source organism: Sepioteuthis lessoniana (assembly GCA_963585895.1). Lineage (NCBI taxonomy): Eukaryota > Metazoa > Mollusca > Cephalopoda > Myopsida > Loliginidae > Sepioteuthis > Sepioteuthis lessoniana. Next base: position 111,014,139 of record OY757906.1, read on the forward strand.
TTCGAGCTGGTCGTCCTGCCTTTGCTCGTCCATGTGAAGGGATCCACGGGAGTACATCACTTACGAGTTCGTCCTTACTTCTCTAGCAGTGTTCCACATGTCTGCTTCGTTTAACTTGGATAGAATTCGTGATGAGTGGTAGGTGGCCGTACAGCTGCTGTTTTGTGGGGTGCTGCCTCCACGACTTGTTCAATATTGCTCATAGAATTATTGTGTAGTTGCCGTCAAGCCTTTTTCTTCATACGTTTTGTTAACGTCCATGTAGTGCATCCATAACGCAGTAGTGACATAATCGCTGCTTGGAAGAAACTGCGTTTTATTTTATCGGTCAGATCTGACTTCCATATGTCCGATAGTCTATCGTTAGCTGCCCATGCCTTTGCCAGTTGCGTGTTGGTGTCTGTCTCGGTTGATGAGACACGGCTAATACAAGATATCATATAGCTGTGTGTCAGCAATGGTTATCATGAACAAATAAAAGTTATCTAAAAGAATGATTGCAACAGAGCATAGAAAATATATATGGTTAGGATTGTAATAAAACATTTACAAGCAAATTAAATTTCTAGATTAAATTACCCATAAAGAGTTAAATAAACTATAAGGAGATGATACATCGTAAACAAATAAACCAAGCCAACCATATATATATATGTATATATATATGCCGAGGTCCTTGGTTTAACCGCCATTTATATCAAGTAAGTTTATCTTTTTAAACAAACACACACCCACACACACACACACACACATATAAATATACATAAATACACACACACACACACACACACACACACATATATATATATATATATATAAGTGAAATATTGGTAATGTTTATCCGTAGACAATATGACTATTCGGAGTATTTAAAGGGAGGCACTACCAAAATCACAAAATCTGATGGATGACACTCGCATCAGATTTGATGGTGATGGATATAATCTTGTTTGATAGAGAATAATTACATCACTGGGTTTAATGGTGGACTAATGATAGAAACAAACTTAAGGAGGAGATTGACAGCTGCAATAAAGTCAATTGTCAAAAATAACAAATTTTACAATGAAAACGGCGTTTATATATATATATATATATATATATATATATATATATATATATATATATATATATAAAGAGATATATAAAAAGAGAGTCATAAATAGAAATAGAAAAATCGACCGTTGTAGACACACAACCAGATAGATAGATAGATTGATAGATAGACAAATTGTATCCTCAATCACATATTATGCAACGTTTTATGCAACTTTTATCACTTAAATTCCTTTCCTTATTCATTGATATCTCATATATATAAATACATGCGCACGCACGGGCGCGCATGCGTGTGTATGTGTGTAAGAGAGAGAGAGAGAGAGAGAGAGAGAGAATGTCTATATCTACCTATCAATGCTTTTCCGTCTATTTATCAATCTATCTCTCTATCTCTCTCCCCTCCTCTGTCTCTCTGTCTCCCTCCCTCTGTATATATATATATACATATATATTGTAAATAGATATATATATATATATATATAGAGAGAGAGAGAGAGAGAGAGAAATAGTAAGGCAAAGGTAGATATAGATATATATAGAGAGAAAAACTGAGACATTAAGAAAAGACAAAGAGGGACCTTTAAAGACTACAAATTCATATCGGCAGAAATTCAAGACTTTTGTCATATATATATGTTTATTATAGTATTTTGACACGCACACATGTATACATTCACACACATGCGCATACACACACATGCGTACCCACATGGTGTAATGGCTATCGTCGTCCGAAATGGGCACGGTGACGCAAGTTCAAATCTTGGACGAGACTATTTACATTTCCTATCGCCCAAATATCATTGGGAAAGATGTTATATACCATACCTATGAGCATTAAAGTGTATGTCCTATTCCTCTTAAATACGTTAGACTCTATTTT
>OY757906.1:111018580-111098580 GCA_963585895.1 Sepioteuthis lessoniana
AGAAAGCGAAAGTGAAAGAAAGCGAGGTTGGTGCAAATGTGATTTTGTAAACAGTAATCACTTAATCATGCATTACATTTTAAAATATATAGCCCCAATCAATTGGGTTAAACTAACATTATATATATATATATATATATATATATATAATGTTAGTTTAACCCAATTGATATATATATATATATATATATATATATTGAAGTTTAAAAAAAGGAGTCAAAAGAAAGTACTCAGTATCGATCGAGAGAGTAGTATATTACCTAAAATAATATAGTTCATCTACCCCTTTTCGGCTGCCTCATCACTAACAGTTTAATGCAATGTTTTTTTAAGGACTAAAAGAAAGGACTGAGTTTCTGGCTAGACTAATTCAGACTGTTGATTTCATTAGCGAGAAAATGACAATCGCCAAGTGCTATGGAATCTTAGTATACGCTATCCTAACTTAGATCTAAATATACTTTATCATTGATATAGAGCAGTCTTAATTTATCAATATAGCAAACTACATTATTATACATATATAATTTACAGCACTAGTGCTGCTGATTTGTTTTTGAACGCACATAAAAGGCAAATATTTCGGATACTGATTTTCAAAGCAATTCAGTTTCATTCATTTGAAAGACTGAGCAACAAAATGTTCAAGCATTAACTTTCCTCTTATGCCGTCTGCAAAACACACGTATGCTAAAAATTATCATTTTTCTTTTTCTGAAATTCAACGATTTTACTACGTTTGAAAATTGGCACAGGTTTTAGAATGTTTTTGTTTTTTTTCTTTTAAAGATCGGCAGTTGCCAATACTGCAGATTTTCTCTCTTAATGACACTGATATTGTTAAAAGGTAGGAAAGGAGTTCTACAAGGTTAAACTGTTTAACTAACTATTAAAAGCGGGAAAGGAGTTCTATTATGTTACTCTGTTGATCTAACTGTTAAAAGGCAGGAAAGGAGTTCTACAAGTGTACTCTGTTGATCTAACTGTTAAAAGGCAGGAAAGGAGTTCTACAAGTGTACTCTGTTGATCTAACTGTTAAAAGGCAGGAAAGGGGTTCGACAAAGTTACTCTGTTGAACTAAATGTTAAAAGGCAGGAAAGAAGTTCTACAAGGTTACTCTTGAACAAATACAGAGTTTGTATCAGGAGTTTTCAATTCTGGAGAAAGTTACCCTCATGCCTTTCCAAAAAGTATAAGGGGAAAGCGTGTCGTTTATTTGGGCTTATGCAGATGACGTAAAGACAACTGCTTAACTCTCTCTCAAGATATATATATATACTCCCAATCCGTCCACACAAGCGGAATGTGACACAAGGTGAATTTTTAAGTATAGGTATAACTTCAAAGTTTTCTTTCTTCAGCATTGGTTGGCATATTGTAGATAATGAGCCCAGTCTGTCTTATTTTTTACTCATTGCTCTAGGGAGAATGGTTTGGTTCATAGCTTTCCCAAAGGTGTTTTAACACTTGGTGAATTGCCAATAGCCTCATCTAGGATTTGAACTCAGGTCACCGTATCCATTTCCGACAATAACCACTACAGCACGAGCATATCTATATCTATATATGTGTGTGTGTGTGTGTGTGTGTGTGTGTGTGCGCGCATGCGCATGCGTTTGTATGTATGCGTGTGTTGATGAAAAACTGTATAATAATCATTTGATTATATAACAATTTAAGATGTAATACTTCAAATAATTACTCTTACATAAACGAGAGATCCCTCTGTATCCTCCTAATCCCCTATAGCTGAAAGGAGAAGATATGTGTTGATTCTTTTCCCAAGAACGGTAGGATGGAGCGTGTCATCTACTGTGTTTAATGCGGAAGGACTGAAAAAAAGCGGTAGACAGCTCAACTTTATACAATTTTCTATCATCCACTTCTATTAAGACATTCAAAGCATCGAACAAAGCACCCGTCAAAACATTCGGCAAAACTTACCCTACCCTTACACGCACTTTCATTATTAAATTTACACATTTCTGCAATAATTGCTACTGCGAAAATCTCAAAGAAATATTTTTGTTAGGTGGGGTACGCTCAATATACTTCCCCAAATGAATTAACAGCAACTGCTTCTTCGTTTTACGCTATCTCAGATTAAATAAAGTGAAAGTAACTTCTCCGTTTTACACCATTTGTGATTAAAGGAACAGCAATTTCTTCGTTTTACACCATTTCAGATTAAAAGAACTCATGACAACTGCTTCTTCACTTTACGCTATTCTAGATGAAAAGAAATAAAAGCAACTGTTTCTTCACAGTATGAACTGTTTCGGATTGAATGAATTAATAACAATTGCTTCTTCGCTTCACGCATTTTCGGTTTATAAAATGTTTTATAAGGAAGCTCTGCTCTCTTATATCTAAGTATACTTATCATTATTTAGATAATCATAAAACTAATGAAGAATGTATCCATCTTTGCCAAGCTGGAAGTTCAAGATACGTAATTGGCCAAATAAGTTGAGTGTTTGCCAATGGTCCGGGAGACTCTGGTTCAATCCCAGGTCTAGTCATACTGAAGACTCAAAAATGGTACTTGATGCCACCTTGCTTAGAACTTAGCATTATGAGATGAAGATCAAAGGTAAAGTGGAGCAATGTAGGGAAACGAGTTGCGCCCTCCCCTATAATTCGGTGTATTGGACATTAGCATAATGGTTACAGTGTTCGTCAATGGCCCGGGAGATCTGGGTTCAATCCCAGGTCGAGTCATACCAAAGACTCAAAAAATGGTACTTGATGCTATCGTGCTTAACACTCAGCATTATAAGGTACGTATCAAGAGTAAAGTGGAGCAATCCAGGGAAAGGAGTAGCGCCCTCCCCGACAACTCGGTGTAGTAGCTATCGAAAAGGGAGCCTTCAGGTTACCCTCGACTAAGGTCGCCAACTTTACTTTAACTGTTGAAAAGGGAGCTTTTGGGTCACCCTCGACTAAGGTCGCCAACTTTACTTTAACTGTTGAAAAGGGAGCCTTTGGGTCACCCTCGACTAAGGTCGCCAACTTTACTTTAACTGTTGAAAAGGGAGCCTTTGGGTCACCCTTGACAAAGGTCACCAACTTTACTTACTTATATGTATCCATAAAATGCCTTTCTTATTACTTTCTCTTTTTCCTCTTTATCCCCTTTTCAGTCTTTCACTCTTTCTTTCTTCGTATATAACTTTTTTTTTCATAAGTCTTTTTCTCTTCCTCATTCTCTTTTTTATTACCCCACCTTTCCCTGCAATTAGCCAGAGGACAATGTTTAAATAATTCCTTTCAACGACCAGTTCACAATTGTAGTGACTTCGATCTCCACAGGGTGACTTACCACTATGGCTACGTGCCAGACTAACCAACGCTGAAAAACTGTCTATAATTTTGAGCAGAGACATTATCATTCCAACTGTTGTTCGGACAACATAATAGATTCATTTTACTGCTTTTATTGTTACCATAACGTATCAGCCGATCAATTTTCCAGCCATCTTCAAGTGTACAAATATTCTATGCTTAATAAATAACTAAATCCGCTATGCATCGATGCTGAAATAAGTACGCATTGCTATATAATAATTTTTGATATCTTTGTACGAGTTCAGATGAAAACAATTTCTTTTTGGATGCTGATTTTCTAGGTAGGCACAGCTACTTTACTTGAACGATTCAGAGGCGAGAAATTTGTCCAATCTGTCTCAGACCCATTGACTTGTGTAGTTGGTAAGATTCTTACTATAGTCACATATTGATGTAACCTTTCGCCAAAATTTGCTAATCTTAATAAATAACACATCTGGGTAATAGTTCGCTCTTGGTAAGTCTTTCTGACAGTATACAGTGTCTGCAAAGAGCTTATGAATGTAACGTTTTGCTGGGCCGCCAATACTGGTGTGTCCATTCGTTGTAGTCCGTAGTGTATGTTGCTTATGAATTCGACCCAACTTCTCTAACAATGTCTTCCTCGCGTTACTTTGATGGCTTGGGAGATGAGAAGCATGTGGCTGTATAGCTGCTGTTTTAGGGCTACTGATTCTAGGATATGTTCAAAACGTAGCAATTTTGGGTATTTCTCATCTAGCTTTTTCTCCGAGCCTTTCGTTTAAGTCCGAGTGGTGCAACCATACAGTTGTATAGACACACCGATAGCTTGGAAGAAACAAAAAATATTGGAACTGAACTTTTCACTAATAACCCCAATAATCGAAGCGACTTGACGTAAGTTTTTGCTGGGGATTTGAAGAAGGTGCCTCATGATGCATAAAGTTTAATACGCTAATCTTGCAAATTATTACTTGTAGTTTGATTCCTGTTGTGTATTCCCAACTTCATGTTTTGTGTTTAAACTAAGCGAAACTGAGTAAATAACCCGTGATTAAGTACTAAACTTAACTTAAATTGGCATAAGGCTTGAAGTATGGAGGCGGAGGTGCCCGTGGTGTAATTGTTATCGTCGTAGGAAATGAACACGGCGACTCGAGTTCAAATCCTGGACGAGACTGACTTGCATTTCACATAACACTAACACCCTTGGGAAAGGTATGAATCCAATTATTCTCCCTCCAGCTATGGGTAAATAGTAGGGCAGACTAGGTTCTCCAGCCTTGGTGAGACAACTAGTTTAGAAGAAGGAAAACTCAGAATTCAAACCTGTTAAACACCGCTTAAAAATTGACCTTGTGTTATATCCTGCCCGAGCGGAGGGGTTGGGTAAATAGGATAAGGCTTGAAGTATGGAACTCCCTGTGAGAATCAAAATCTGTAAAAATGGTCTGCTAGTTTAGTTTGCTAACTGTTATACAACGACGAGGTGGCCAGAATATTGCGTCACCAAAACAACCTGCCCCCGACTCCTGAATAAATAAAAAATTAGCGGACCAATTTGCAAGAGAATTAAATCTTCAATGAAAAGGCGTTCGCGATGTAATAGTAATTGACGCAGGAAATAAACAAGGTGGCCCGAACTCAAAATCCTGGAAGAAGCTATTTACATTTCACATTGCGCTAATGGCCTTGTGAAAGCTATGAATCCAACTGTTCTTCCTCCAATTATAAGTAAATAGTAGAGTAGACTATGCTCTTTAACCTTTCTATGGAAACTGGGCTAGGAGAAAGAAAAATATGAATTCAAACCTGTTAAACTCCACTTCAAAACTGACCTTGTATCTCATCCTCCTCATGAGGAGGCGTTGGTTAATACATATATCTCCCCTTGGTTTGGTTTGATTTTGGTTTATGGCACATCAACGATTGTAAGTTATTTAATGCCAAATCCATTTGTATACATATCATCATCATCATCATGTCGTGCTGGTAGCATGGATATCCCTGACCCTCTTTCGCCACTTTTCCCTATCGTTCATCGCTTCTGGCAGGTCTTCTGGACAACATCCCGTATCCTCACATAGTTGCTGAATGTATGTTCGTGCTGGTCGTCCTGCTTTTGCACGGCCATGTGTGGGGGTCCACAAGAGTACATCACTTATGAGTTTGTCCCTGCTTCTCCAGCTGTGTCCTGCATGTCTGGTTCGTCTAACTTGAATAGTTTTCGTGATAGGAGGCAGGTGGCCGTACAGTTGGTGTCTTGTGGGGTGTTGCCGCCAGGAGTTGTTTAAGATTGCTCGCAGCATTCTTGTGTAATTGCCGTCTAGCTTCTTCTTCAGCCGTTTTGTTAGAGTCCATGTAGTGCATCCATATAGCAGTATCGATGCGACCGCTGCCTGGAAGAAACTGTGTTTCATTTTATCGGTTAGGTCTGATTTCCATATAATCGATAGCCTATTGATAGCTATCCATGCTTTCGTTAACCTCGTGAGGTTAACGAAAGCATGTATACATATAAACAGATCTATTTCAAACAATTCATTTTACTATAAGTATAGTTTGTTTTTTGTTTTTTTGTTTGCACCCAGTTAAATGTCAAAACAGTTCTATTTCAAACAATTAAGTTTGTATAAGTATAAATGCTTGTTTACACACAGTGAAATTTAAAAACAGTTAATTTCAAACACAGTTTAGTTCTATTTGACCCATAGATAGGACCCTATAAGGTGCTATCACTTCGGGCTAGAGTGGACCTGGGAGCGATGCCGATGAAGAGTTACTCTGCATTCCCCAAAACTCCAGCATTACTGGAATCTTACCATCCTATTATTTAGTGTCATATACTGGACACTCATTGTGGGGTCTTACCCCTTTGCAGAGTAGTCTGTGTATTCTACTGTCCCAGCCGACTGGGCAACTCCAGAATTGGTGCCTAATTTACCAAATGCAGTTTATTGTAATATGAAGGATATCTATCATTGGGGGAATGGGGAGTATTTTCCTTCTGCATCGATACATTCGACATATTCTAAGCCCCATTGATAGAGCGTTCTTATGTTTGATTCTAATTGAACTATACATACTTCGCTCAGCATCAGTTCTTAACAATAGAGAGAAGTATATTTTAAAGCTAAGATATTAAACTTAACGTAGATGCTTGTTTTTTCAATAGGAAGTCGTAGCTTAGAAATATTGTGTAGTTGCCGTCAAGCGTTTTCTTCATACGTTTTGTTAGCGTCCATGTAGTGTATCCATACAGCAGTAGCGACATGACCGCTGCTTGGAAGAAACTGCGTTTTATTTTATCGGTCAGGTCTGACTTTCATATGTTCGATAGGCTATCGTTAGCTGTCCATGCCTTTGCCAGTTGAGTGTTGATGTCTGTCTCGGTTGATGAGACACAGTTAATACTAGATATCATACAGCTGTGTGCCAGCAATGGTTATCATGAACAAATAAAAGTTATTTAAAAGAATGATGGCAACAGAGCAACGTAGATGCTTGTTTCTTTCAATAGGAAGTCGTAACTTAAAACGCTGTGTGTATTTATATGTATTTACCAAACCCCTCCGCCAAGTCAATTTTTAAGTGGAGTTTAAATTCAGAGGTTTCCTTCTCCAAGACTGGTTTCGTGACCAAAGTTAAAGCACCCAGACTGCTCTTCTATCTAACAATAGTTGGAGATGGATAGTAGTCGGATTTATCCCTTTTCCTTGCGAATTAAAGAAACATCCAAAAAAATTCATCCAGTATTTGGACTTGTGCCGCCGATTTCATTTCTTTCGATGATAACCGTTATGCTGGGTGCACCTCCTACTGTTCTAACTATAACCGAAATGATTACATATGTAAAATAAAAATGCCTAAAAGGTTGTTTGTTTTTTTTTTGCCGGTCAGTGTTTTCCGAAATGAACAATCAATCTTTCTTACACCAAGCAAGCAAACACATTTCAGCCGTGATTTCGTTACTCGATAACTGCTCTAGGAATCTGAAATTACGCTAATGTTATCCTTACACATTAAATATCTTTTTCCTATTTTTCTGGCTTTTCTTTTCTCCACCCCCTTTATTTTCAAGCTTTCGTCTTTCCTTTTTAATAGCTTGCTCTTAACTGTTTTTACTTTTTACCGTTGAGCGTTACGAACTAAATATACAGAACATTTCTACGACACAATATCATTCGCATATCACTTATTCAGCAAGTGTTATCATCGAACTGATTGACCAGATGCAACATCATGTGCAACCATCGAAACAACAGGTTTGTTACTCGATCTCTGTTCTCTATACACGTGTAATACGATCAAGGTCAATCTTAAAGAAATCTGTTCTATGTTGTTTGTCGTAATTTTATTAAATATTTGACAAGTCTTACGGCAAACCACGTTTGACTGCCAGCAAAGTCAACTACACCTTTAATCCTATTTACTAAGCTAAGATGAATACGCCGTAAGGGTAAACTTTATTTTTCCTTTCATATTTCTTATGCTTATATATTATATTAGTTTTAACATTTATTCGTCTTAATAGGTTGAGTGCCTTTCTTATATCATTGCCATACATGTTTTGTGTAGTTGCTTCTTGTTTTTCGCATACAGTGATGAATCAAGTATTCTTATCTAATAAAGATTATTTGCTTGCAATGATCCTGAGTAAACGACTAAAGATTCAAGTAACTATTCTTAATACTATGTTCAGTTATATGGCTTGCAAGTATTCCTATCGAATACTAATAACTATATGGTTTTAATTGATTATTTCTATTTAATGCTACGCATTTATTTGCACACTGTTATATAGTCCCAAGTAACTAATAATAATCTTTAGTAAACTTACCCAACCCCTCCACACGAACAGGATGTGATACAGAATCCATTTTTAAATTAGTTTAGTAGATTTAGATTCAGAATTTTCCTTTTCCTAGAGTGGTTAAAGTACCCAATCTGAACTACAATTTATCCATAGCAAGCAGAAAACTGCTAGATTTACACCTTTCACAAGGATATTAGCACAATGTGAATATATATATATATATATATATATATATATATATATGTGTGTGTGTGCGTGTGTGTTTGTATATATATATATATATATTCCCAACCTCTCCACACGAGCAGAATGAGACGCAACGTCAATTTATAAGAACTTGTTTAAATTCCAAGTTTCCTTTCACGAGACTGTTTGCCGCACCAAGGATAAAGGACCCAGTTTGACCCCTTGGTTACTCCTACCTTTATGGAGAATGGTTAGATTCATTGTTATCCAAAACTTATTAGCACTATGTGAAATACAAATAGCCTCGTCCAGGTTTGAACTTGGATTGCTTTATTTATTTCTTACGATGTTAGCCATTACACCATAAACGCCTAAAAATTATGTGGCAAACAATTGTAGCTTCAAGTAGCTATTCTTAATACAAATAATTTACCATTATATAAAATCGTGTATTTCTGTGGAACGCAAATAATTTTTAAACAAATCTGTCCAGTCGATAGGACCCAAACAGCAATTACTTCAGCTACTTCTGGTGTCCCTTATTCATCTTCTGGAGGACCTGAGAGTAAAGGCTATAAAGTCATACTCCACATGCCCTAGATTTTCAGAACAGGAACCTCACCACCAGATGTTGTTTGGTTTTATACCCAGGACACTGCATTTTTTGGTTAAGATAGGGTTTTACCTCTCAGCTGGAGATACAGTCATTGTATTCAATGCCGCACCGATAGGGCGGTTCAAAGCAAAAGCAACTGGATTTAGAGAAAGATAAAATTGATTATTCTCCCTACATTTCCTTGTTTATTGTCAATGTGGCCTAAGTTAATGTCGAACAATCTAGATATATGTAAAAAAAAAAAAAAGATTTAAAAATTGAAGAAAACATATCATAATAGATTTCAGCTAGGTTTCTTTTTCTTTGGGGCTGATATAATTGAGTGAAAGAATTAATTGAATCCTAATTCCTCGTGTAAACTTCACACTTCCATTTACTCTTTACAAAGCAAATTTTTAATTTTCCGATTTATAATGAAATTAAAGTAAAGAAACACATAAAAATGGATAATAAACACACTGAAATATTTATTTAACCTTTATCACTGTAAATATAGATATAGATTTTATTGAATATTAAATTTTATTGATGCAAAACTATACATTAAATTAACCAAAACGTAAATATTTAATGACATTTTCATATTTATTTTAACTGTTCTCAAACAAGGGCACTGGGTTATAATGCATTTAGTCAAATTTCTCCTGATTTGAAATCCTCAAAATAATTACCCTCATTTTTTTATATATATTATTGAAATTGCTTTTCCTGATTCCGGAAATTTTATTTAGTATTTCCTTCCTCATTTTTTTCTCTGTCTTCTTTTGTTGGGGGTGGGGCGAGGTCGTCGATTCTTCTTATTTGTTGGTTCTTTCTTTCTTGTCTTATTTTGACATTTTCAGTTCCTTTTCTTTATTCATTTCTTCTTCATTAGCCTATATTTTCTTTCTTTCTTTCTTTCTTTCTTTCTTTCTTTCTTTCTTTCTCTTGGGCTTTTCATCTTTATCTCTTTTTTTCTCTCATGATTTACTTTCGTATTTGAACTATCTATTATCTATTTCGCTCAATCCTTCTTCTTTTTCTTTAGGGAGAACTCGTATTGTAGTAGCTAATGTACTAAGACTGCCATCTCATACCGTGTTCAGAATTCAATCGCACTATGACATACACTTTCGAACATATACGCTCAGAAAAGGTATGAACCCCTTTATCCCACCTCCCAGCTAGAGGTTAAAATGTACCAGTTCTGTCCTTGAACAAGGGTGGCTTTGGCATTAAATAACCCACGAAGGTTGATATGTCATTAAAACAAAGAAACCAAGAAGATGATGATGATGATGATGATGATTTTTCTGCTACTGCTGGTGTTTCTTCTTTATCTTCTGCTGTTGCTTATAATGATGATGATGATGATGATGATGATGATTCTGCTGCTACTAGTGGTGTTTCTTCTTCTTCTTCTTCTTCTTCTTCTTCTTCTTCTTCTTCTTTACTGGCTCATTCTCTAGATAATGCCTATGTCAGGGCTGCTAATACATCTTTTGATTTCTACAATACTTACCTTATTAAACACTAAGAAAATCAGTTTTATATTTCGGCAGGACACCTATTGTCGCACAACGGATAGCAATTTTCTCTCTTACACCAATTTCTTACTATAATGAATTCGATCTTCATTGGGTATCTCATTAATGCTACCTTTCATCAAGATAAGGTAAACCTTGTAAATAATCTTAGCCTCGGTTTTATGTGCTTTAATTAGCACATTATTCTCTCAGACAAGTACATCAGTTTGATAAATTCAATCTTCGTCTCATAAAAGATGCGTCTTTGTACCATATTAAGCTTACCTTGCTCAGTATTCATTCTCGAATTGAGATCACGCCCGATCGGTGTGGCATAGAATATGATAACTAAATTCCCTGTAAAGGGTTAAACCCGCTAAAATAGGAGTGCTCACGAATGTCACTCAACTGTATTTGATTGTGAGGCTGAAGCTAGAGTCCCATCAATAGGTCGAATAGACATGTTTAAGAATTAATCGTATTAGATAGGATCGAGTGCAACAGATGCTACAACATATTCATATAAATATGAATGTACGATGAACGCAATTCCCAAAAGTTAAGTCATAAAAATCCATAGACGTTAAAATCAAACAATCAATAACAAAAAATAAAACCGAACCTAAATTATTCCGCATATAAATATCAACATCGAATGACAAAACAGAAACAGTTTCAATACCGGATCAACCAATACAATCTCATTCTTGAATAAATACCAATGTTATATAATTAAGGTAATGATTTTTTATATTAATCATTTTTCGTTAATTTCATTTTATTACCAAGTTTGGTAAGGCTTTGAACTACTCATAGTCAAATGTGCACTCTTATGCCCGCGCAGAAAGGATATGACAATCATCATCTGTGTTATAAACCCCCAGACAGGAAATTAGGCTGGACGGCCGTTTGAGTGAATTGAGTGGTTTGATGACATCATGCCCAGAAGTGATGGTCCAGAGAATCTAGAGGATTTTGAAAAGACAGTTTAATTGAGTTTCTTCTGTTGAAGCGCGCGGCTGGGTTTTTCGGATCTGAAGAGCAGATCATATTTTTGGGTCTCGACCGACAGAGATGAATTGAGATCTTAACCACAAGATGTACCGCGCGTTGGAGGTGGGATCAGCATAGAATAGTTAGCATAGGCTTTTACCATTTGTGCCTCTCTCCCCATGTCGCCAAGGACTGAAGCCAGAAATTAATAAACCCGTTCGTATCCAAACGGCAGAGTCTGCCTGTATTATTATTATTATTATTATTGCTGTATATTAACACTTTATGAGCATACAACACCAATAGCTAGAAAAAGGTTATTATTTCCGTCTTGCAAGTTTTTCATAGAAGCGTTAACTGGTGGTTTTCACTGGTGTCTGAGTGACAACAAGTCACCTCAGGTGTCCAGGATTCTTCTCAATATTCCAGCCTATTTTAACAATGCTGTGGTCTTGAAAGTCTCGATTCTTCCTCTGATCTTTACTTACTCTAGTCTCTTCTTCAAGCCTTTGGAGACCGTTCCAAATGCTCTGACTACAATTACTATCACTGCCACCCTCATGTTGCGCAGTTTTTCTTTTTAGTCCTTTAGCAAGGTTCATGTATTCATATAACTTTTCGCTTTATTTTCTTTTATTCTTTTTACTCTGTGGTTCGCTGGAACAGCTATGTTCTCTAGCTGATAAGGTTTTCTTGTTAATTTATATTAGGTCTGATCTTCCGGCTGGCATTAAGTTATCCGTTTGTATCTTAAAATCTCATAGAATCTAATGCGTCTAATTCTCGAAGTTAGATACTGGTCTTGTGCGTATGCTATTTGTAGTTTGTTCAGATTTTAATCTCTTGCGAAGTTTCCAGTGGATCACCATTTCCACCTTGGTGGGAAACTAGGGTGGGAAAGGGTAGCTAGTTTTGTACTCCATTTTGTGTACGTTAGCAGAATTTGCTAATATGATTAACGATTTCATCTTTGTCACCACATAATCTACACTTGCTATGCGGTTGCGTATAATAAGTTTTTATTTTAACATACTTGATTCTTATGTTATTACTTTATGCTGCTTAAAAATCATTTTTGAGCTTTCTCTTAGTGATGTTTATGTCTTTCGTTGGCAATATCCCCGGTTAAAAGTATCCATACAGTTGTTTTTCCTCCTTTTTTCATTTTTTAGTTTTGTTGTTTTTCTGATTGTTCTTATGTTGCTATTGCGGTTACTGGCTGCTGTAAGTAGTCTTTCTTTGCTCTTTTTTTACCTTCCTCAATTTCTTGCATTAATACATCTACGCAATCTTCAATGCTGGCGAGCCCTCTGCCTCCTTCTTTTCTTGACACACAAAGTCAGTTTATATCATCTTTTGTTCATGAAGTCTTGTGTATAATCATCAATTTCTTTGTGCTTTTGTCCTTTGGTCTTAGATTTTTCCACGTCCATTTTAAGAATGGTCTTGTGTATCTAAAAAGAGGGACTGCTAAGGTGTTTATTCGTTTCCAGATATTGTCTTCTTATTTGATTTCATTTCAGTTTGTTTGATTGTATCTGCTTCTAATACTCTCAAGTACTTGAAGTTTTCCTCTTCCCCAAAAGCTCAGATGCTTTTCTGATTTGGCGCTTCTATTCCTTTTGTTGTTTCTCTTTTCCTACGTTTCATGAACAACCTGGCACACTTTTTAATGTCCACTTCCCTCTCTATGTCCTGGTTAAATATTCTTATTGAGTATATCAGGGTCTCTAGTTTTTTTTATTCTTGGAAATATGTGGCAATCATCCATGTACATAAGACAATTGATTTTTCCATCAATTTTGTTAATTTGTAAACCCTTACGCATTTCCTAAGAATATGATTGGAATCATTGCTATCACAAGTAGCCGTGGTGAGAGTAATCTGTCTCTCTTCGCCCAGCCGCATGAGGCTGCAGAGTACACCGACTGCATCCCTGCATAGGGGTGAGTGTCTCCCAACGAATGTCCTAGATAGGACACTAAACAATCTGATGGTGAGGCTCCAGTAGTGCTGGAGCTTTATTGTCATTGGTCCCAGGTTCACTCAGACGCAAATTGGAAGCACCTGATGGGATCCAATCTATGGATTAAATAGAACTAAACTGTGCACGTATGCTAAACTGAATTATTTGAAATAGAAATGTTTATAGGTATAAAAATGGATTTGGTATTGAATAACCTACAATGGTTGATGTGGCATTAAACCAAACCTAACCAAACCAATCTCTCTCTCTCTCTCTCTCTCTCTCTCTCTCTCTCTCTCTCTCTCAGTTGCTCCTTTAAATTTTAAATTTCTCCTTAGAATTATTTTTAGTGAATTGAAGCAATATTGTTGAATATTGACCTTCGACCCGGCCAAACATGCCATTCCAAAGTGATGCACCGGAAGGAAGTGACACATTCCAATGGCAGTTATGGGAAGAAATCGCGTAGGCGGGCTTGACTGACAATATGGGGCAAGGTAAAATCCCATGGTACAGTCATAGACTGATGCACCGGAAGAGAGGGACCTGTGAACTGCATGACAGTTATTTCCGCTCGATGACAATCAAACATGCCATTCCAAGGATGGCGGAAGTGACACATCCCGATGGCCAGTCATGGGGAGATATTGAGTGGGCGATTGAACTATTATATAACTCGGTGAAGACAGGAAGTCAATTAGTTTGGAGACCAGATGAGTTAATGAAAAGATGCGGTAGAGAAAGCCAGTATCCAGCAGAGAGCTGGGCCCCCGGGCCTCCGGTTGAGCAGCATCAGGAGAACGGGAAAGAAACACTGATGGCCATAAGAGTGGGGGTCAATATGTTGTAGTTATGTTCGGTCTCCAGCTTCCTCTCACACACACAACTTTTCTAATAAAGTGAGAGGTACATATTTTTCAAAAAGACTGTGTCGCTTGTCTTCATTGTGTCGTTGTTTTTATGCATGCATATGTGTGTAGTTGCATATGTATTGTGTAGCCATACAACAATATAACTATGTGTAAACAAATAACTATTAAAAAGAAATAATTACTTAAAACTATATAATAGTTAGTTTTAGTTAAGAATACTTGAAACCATACAAATGTGTGAAAATTATTTCTAGTATTTAGGAATACTTGACATCATATAATACTTTCTTTATTTATGTTTTCTACGCCCACTCGGTGTTTTTAAAGAGCCATAAACGGTGATTTTGTGATGAGTCCAGAGGTTAGTAGGAATAAGTTGCCGAAGACCTTTGGAACTTCAAGAGGATACAACAACAACTCTCCCTTAACGATAATATATAATATTTTTATTGCAATATTATTATGTAAATATATATAATAGTGAAAGAAAAATTCTGCACACAAGTAAGCAGAGAAATGATGGATGTGGATGGCGCTTTTGCTTTATTTTGATTGACATAGAGATTTATGGCGGAAAAGGTTATGTTGGTGCTGTCCGTAAAACTTTGGACTTCAGGAACTTTGTTTCTTCTTCTGTTGTCAAAGTTTTATTCTTACGACAGTCATTTTTGGCGATATTTTCGGCGTGTTATTCACAGAATGCAAATCAGGTTTTAATCTACTTTCTTCCGATCTTTATCTAACTTTGGAGCCATTTTCTATCAGAGAAATTTGTAAACCTTAACACCTCTGATTAATCAATCAAATACGGATCGCATTCTCTTTGGGCAGCCAATTAGACACTATTCAGAGAGATTGAGAGGAGGAGCGAAAGAAAATTTCGACCGCTTTTTCATTGGACTTTGCATTTTCGTATCACATAGACTAAGGGGGAGGAGTTAAAAAAAGATCTTCTTACATTTTTTTTATTGGTCCTGGCACTTAAACTTTCGCTCATATTGACTTTTTCACCTTGAAATGAAATGCAGTTCAGAAAGTTTAGGCAAGTGCACAATTTTTTTATTCCCAGTCGGCTGGGGCTGTATAATACACGGACTGCTTCTCTGCAGAGGGATAAGACCCCCCTAACGAGTGTCTTGGATATGACTCTAAGCAATCTGATGGTGAGGTTCCACTAATGCTTGAGCTTTGGGAAATTCGGAGTACCCCTAAATTGCCATCGCTCCCAGGTCCACTCTGGCCCGGAGTGGTAGCACCTGATAGGATCCAATCTACGGGTCAAATAGAACTAAACAACTTATGCAAAACTGAATTTTTTGAATTAGAACTGTTTGCCGAAACTGAATAGCTTGAAATAGAAATGTTTTGAAAATTCAACTGTATACTTGAATTTAAACTGCGTACTTATGGGACTGTTTTTATATTCTAAACTGAATTGTTTGAAATGGAACTGTTTTTGATATTGAAACTTGACTTGCGCTAAACTGAATTGTTTAATATAGAACTGTTTTAGCATTTAACTGTTTATAAACAAAACATGTATTTATATAAACTGAATTGGTTGAATTAGGACTGTTTGACTAAACTGAATAGTTTGAAATAGATATGTTTTTGACATTTAAACAGTGTACTCATGCTAAACTGAATTGTTTGAAATAGAACTGATTATTTGTATACAAATGAATTTGGCATTAATTAACCTACAACGGTTGATATGCCATAAAACTCAAACAACCAACCTTATGCTAAACTGAATTGTTTAAAATTAAGTGAAACCATTTAACTGTGTGCAAGAAAAAGCTGTAGCTTGTTTTAAAAATGTTTTTAGAAATCATATATTTAATGTATGTATAAAAAGGATTAGGCCTTTAATTACCTACAATGGTTGATATGCCAT
The DNA here is from genome assembly GCA_963585895.1 of Sepioteuthis lessoniana. Lineage (NCBI taxonomy): Eukaryota > Metazoa > Mollusca > Cephalopoda > Myopsida > Loliginidae > Sepioteuthis > Sepioteuthis lessoniana. Next base: position 111,034,741 of record OY757906.1, read on the forward strand.
AAAACCAAACAAACCGAAAGAATTATTTTCTTCAGAGTCCCGCATGCGATTTTTTTTTTTTTTTGCCAGCTCGAAAAATTTGTTTGTTCCGTATTTCTAGTGGCATTTCTTTGAATTTGTAAACTTATTCAGAACTATTATTTCATCCATAATCATGCTTTTAATATTTTTCGTTTTGATATTATTTCTTCTGATTTCAAAAAAAAAATCTTTTCTCATTAATATATCTTATACACCAGTAGAAATTCTCGTACTGTCACAAAATCATTTAATCTATCAATCAATAAAAAAGATATCGCATGGCCATTCAGACATCAATGTATTTATCATTGAAACAAAATTTACGGCGCTTTTAAACTTCATTCCTGTGTAGTCGAAAGCTATAACTGAATGTTAAACGTGAAATTACTAGCTATATGAAAAGAAGCCGAAACGGTTTTACGTTTCTTAAAGCCATTTCCTCTTTACTCCTTAAGTGAACCCCAATTTCCTGGCGCTAAATCTCTTCACCCTTCTTATCAAGCACTTTGTTCTTCCTCATTGAGGAGCCAGAAGAAAACTTAGAAAGACGCAACAAACATTAAGTTCTACTCCCAAGAGCGGGTTTCTGGCGGGAGCCGAAGCCATACTTTTGAATTAATGTAAGCAAATCAGTAGGATTTTCAATTTAATGGGAAGAAGGTTTACATGACACGAACTAGAAAATCTTCTGGAACCCTAAACACTGGGCTTAACCAATAGAGAAAATGGGAATGTTAATCAACGTGCCTTATGAGGAAATGTATTCTGACTCTATCTTTGATTTTACAAATATATGGTTTCGCAGGTATAATGAGTATTTGGTAAAAAAATTTCCTACTTTATTTGAAATGCATTTACCGTTGCAAAAATGTTGAAGAAATTATGTGACCCTGGTTTCAGCAAGAATATTTTAAAAATATGCTATCATACCATCACTGATTTTAAACGCAAATTGAACAGAACAGTGAGAGTTCAATAAAGCAAATGGTTCTTAACCAATCATTTAACCAACCCTGTCGAAGGGGCTAAGAAAAACTTGGCTACAGAGGAGTAAAAAGTAAAAGTAAAGTTGGTGACCGTAGTTGAGGGTGACCCGAAAGCTACCTTTTCAATAGCTATTACACCAAAGTGTAGGGAAGGACACTACTCCTTTCCATGGATTGCTCCACTTTACCCTTGAAACGTACCTTATAACTATGAGTGTTAAGCAAAGAGGTATCAAATACCATTTTTGAATCTTTGGTATGACTCGACTCCAGTATCCCGGCCCATTAGCGAAAAGACCCAACAAAAGAAGGGTTCTGGATATTACCCTAATCTGCATCTGATGAAGAGGCTTCACGTCCTGAGATATGGGTATTGTGGAGTACTTCTTCATTGCCATTACTCCCATGTTCACTCTGACCGGGAGTGTCAGTACATTTTAGACTGTCATCTTTGGGCTGAATAGTATAATTTAAAATTATTCGTATTTGATTGGAATACTTGACGCCATATATCTGTAAATTAGTTTTATTAAGAATAGTTACTTAGAGCTATAATTGTAAGTAAAGTAAAGTTGGTAACCGTAGTCGAGGGCGACCAGAAGGCTCTCTTTTCAATAGCTACTACACCGAGGTGTAGGGGAGGGCACTACTCCTTTCCCTGGATTGCTCCACTTTACTCTTGATACGTACCTTATATTGCTTAGTGCTATGCAAGAAGGTATCGAGTACCATTTTTAAAGTCTTTGGTATGACTCGACCTGTGATTGAACCCGGCTCGCCCGGACGCTTGTTGGCCGAGTGGTCTGAGACTTAGTCAACGTAAAGTTGGATGGGTTTCGATCCCGGGTTCGAGCTTCCTACGTGTCGAGCCACGCTATAATTGTAAAGATTATTATTTGTTACTTAAAAACCATATAACTGATTACAAACAAATGAAAGTTCTTGAATAAAGATAATTATTTAAAACCATATAGTTAATTGAAATCCTAAAATCATTAGATAGTTATGTTTAAAGCTCTACAACTGTATGCAATTTATTTCAATTATACAGGAGTATTTCATAACATATCATTATCATCATCATCATCATGTCGTGCCGCAGGCACGGGTATCCCTGACCCTCTCTCGCCACTTCTCCCTATCATTCATTGCCTCTGGTAGGTCTTCAGGGCTACATCCCGTATCATCACATAGCTGCCGAATGTATGTTCGAGCTGGTCGTCCTGCTTTTGCCCGGCCATATGTGGGGGTCCATAGGAGTACATCACTTCTCCAGCAGTGTCCTGCATGTCTGGTTCGTCTAACTTGGATAGTTTTCGTGGTGGAAGGCCGGTGGCCGTATAGTTGGTGCTTTGTCGGGTGTTACCGCCAGGACTTGTTCAATATTGCTCGCAGCATTCTTGTGTAATTGCCGTCTAGCTTCTTCTCCAGTCGTTTAGTTAACGTCCAAGTAGTGCATCCATACAGCTGTATCGATATGACCCCTGCAAAAAAATTCTTCATAACATATAACAGGACGAAAAACTCAAAAGAAGCCACAAATGAAACATTGTCAATATAAATGTATAGTGAACGCAATCCCCTCACCTCTAGGCATTAAATAACCCTTAATAGATTAGCATGCTATTAAAATCAATCAATCAATCAATTAGTCAATATTATTTTGCATTTGTAAGATATCTACTGCCTTCGTCTCCTAAATAATGTGACCAGACGCTATAAGCAGTAGAATTAGGGGACACGGTGAGTTGCATTTGGAATTCGTAATTTTTTATCGATTTTAAGATCGCTCTAAATTGCTACTGGAAGGAAAAGGTGCCATTATGAAATATATTCGAGGAAAAATAGTAATAATTAGCTTAAGGCAAAGTTTCCAGACATGTTTTTATCCAAATATTTTAGCTCTATAAATTAATTCATAACAGTGTTATTCCATCAAGAAAATAACAAGAGGTAGTGGCCTAGTGGTTAACAAGTAGATGCAGTAAATTAGATTGTTAAGACGAGTTCAAATTCCCAAAAAAGGGATAACTTATGTTCAGTTTACAATAATGTCTTTCGGAAAGGCATGAAAGCATCTCTTCCCTCTCTATAGGTTAAATAGTAAAACAAACTAAACTTGGTTGACAATCGAAACCTCCGCTACCTTTTGATCTAAGCCATTAATGAGAAGGTCTTCTGAAGTGAAACACGGAATGCAATATCCGGGGTTAAAGACCTTAAGGTAGTTCAACGCTCTCTTTGGTATTGTATTGGTGCCAACCCTTATTGGTGCCAACCCTTATTGGTGCCAAACTGTATTGAAGAAGCCTTGTTGGATATAAAGACAGACTTTCTTCATCGAAAAATTGTTATTTTTCACACAACTTGTGCTTGTAGGACAGGAACGAATTCTTCCCAAGTTCAGATACATTGTCTCTCTAAACAATTGGATATACCACCTTTCAACTTAAATATGTCTTTTATAATAAAATCACTACTCTAATTTTCATTCGATTAATTCTTCTATGATTTTTATCTTAATTTTACAACGTGATGAAACCACTGAACCGAGAAATACATTTATAGAAATAAAAGTGGCAACGTGCTGAAAGATGCCACCGTGAAATATCTCTCTAATATCATGAATAAAGTTACTTCGTTTCATTTGCATAGACCAATATTAAAAATGAGCTCTGAATTTAAAAAAAATCAGCAGACAGAGAAATTATAACAATTAGAATCGTACTAAATAGTTTCGAATAACCTGTAAGTACTTCTAGGAACATAAAGCTGGTAATGTAATTATATATATATATATATATATATATATATAATGGCTACTGTCGTAGAAAATGGACGTGGAAAACCAAGTTCAATTCCTAGACGAGGCTGTTTGCATGTCACATAGTGCTAATGCACTTGGGAAAGGCATGAATCCAGTTATTCTTCTTCAAGCTATCGGAAAAGTAGGAGGGTAAACTAGGAGCTTAAATCTTGGTAGGGTAACCGATATAGGAGAAGGAAAAATTGAATTCAAACCTATTAAACACCGCTAAAAAAATCCCCCTGTTCGTTTTGTTTGGTTTGGTTTTATCAACCATTGGTTTGGTTTGGTCACATGAACCATTGTAGGTTATTTAATGCCAAATCCATTTTAATACATATAAACAGTTATATTTCCGACAATTCAGTCTAGCATGAGTATGCAGTTTGAATGACAAAACAGTTCAATTTCAAACAGCTCAATTTAGCATAAGTGCGGTGTTTAAATGCCAAGACAGTTCTATTTCATACGATTCAATTTAACATAAGTACACAGTTTAAATTTCAAAAACAGTTGTATTTCAAACAATTCATTTTTGCAAAAGTATGCAGTTTAAATATCAAAACAGTTCTAATTTAAACAACCCAGTTTAGTATAAGTACACTGTTTAGTTCTATTTAAGCCATAAATACGATCCTATTAGTTGCTGCCATTCTGGCCTTAAGTGGACCTGGGAACAATGGCAATAAAGGGGTGCTCCGCATTCCCCAAAGCTCTGGTATTGCTGGAGCTTCAGCATCTGATTATTTAGTGTCATATCCAGGACACTCGTTGGAGGAGAGGCTTACTCCTCTGCAGAGAAGCAGTCGGTGTATTCTACAGCCCCAGTCAACTGGGCCACACCTGTTCGTGCAGCGAAGTTGAGTGTATATATATATATATATATATATATATATATATTGTCATCTACAGACAGACTGTTTCGTTCTATCAGAACTCTTCAGTGTGGCTAGGCACGTAGGACGCTCGAAGCCGGGATCGAAACCCATCCAACTTTACGTTAGACCAAGTCTCAGAACGCTCGGCCAACAAGCGCACCACGTTGGCTAAGGGAATTTTTAAGGTATTAATGTAGCAACAGCAGCGTCCGTTTGTTTACATTTTTATACCCAATCGGCTACCAGAGTGCTCAATTCTTTCAAAGAGCTTTGCATTATGCGAGTGGCAGCCGAAAATTCTTTCACCAGAGTGCTAAGCTGTTTTTTTCTGTTGGTCTGTTCGTTATTGCTTCCTTTTTTTGTCAGGATTCTTCACAAAATTTTGCAACCTGCAATAGGATATATTACAAAGATAGCGATATTCATAAGATATTTTCTCTCTTTTTTTAAAATTCTTGTTGATTTTGTTTTTGTTTTATAGCTTTTTAAATTATTCTCGACTTCGATTCGGGAGTATTTTTATCAATCTTCACTTCCCACGAACCAGCAACTTTGGTATGATTATTAGTCGAAACACCAGTCCACAACTCCATCCTTGTCACAGACTATTTGACCAAGATGGGCATCAAGACACTTCCTCAGCCTCCCTATAGTCTAGACCTTACTCCCTGTGACTTTTGGTTATTCCCTAAGCTCAGAGGCAGTCGCTATGAGACAATTTAAGAGATGAAAGAAGCTGTGACGAAAGGCATTGACACGTTCACGCAAGAGGACTTCCATGGGGCCTTCCAAAAATTGTTGGAACAATACAATACGTAGTTAATGATCCTCGTAATTCTATATTATTTTAATAATAATGCAGTTAGCTTATTCTACGGTCCAAGCCGACAAGATTGCCATCTGAACCAGTCTCAAAAATAGGATGATGTGAAGGGTTATTTTCAAGTCAACTAATTAAAAAAAATTTTTATTGACAAATTGTAGCTCCCCTCATCTAAATGGTAAGGTTTCGCTTAAACCTGAAATTTAGATCGTTACTTGTCAATCTCCCGGTAACTGATTGACTGGCACCCTTCAAAAATTGCCAAACTCGCACTGGAACATCTTTCAAAAACACTACGAAAGTTCTCATGATTGGCTCTTGGGTGTCAGTAATGCAGCCGGGAACCAAGTTCACTAGGGTTAAGAGACGGTCACAACATTACAATAGTATTATTGCGCAGTTGGCTAGAGCAGCAGAATACACCGACTGCTTTCTGCAGAGAGGTAAGACAGCCCCAACGAGTGACCTAGATATGACACTAAACAATCTGATGGTGAGGTTCCAGTAATGCTGGAGCTTTTGGAAAGGCGGAGAACCCGTTCATTGCTATGGCTCCTTGGTCCACTCTGGCCAGCAATGGTATCATCTGATAGGGTCCGATCCATGGGTCAAATATAACTAAACTGTGTACTTATGCTAAACTGAATTGCTTGAAATAGAAAAGTTTTGACCTTTCAACTGCGTACTTCATTTAAACTGCGCACTTATGCTAAACTGAATTGTTTGAAATAGAACTGTATTGACATTTAACTGTGTGTAAACAAAACCTAAATTTATTCTAAACCGAATTGTTTGAAATAAAAGTATTTGACTAAACTGAATAACTTGAAATAGAAATGTTTTTGACTATTAAATTTTGTTCTCATGCTAAACTGAATTGTTTGAAATGGAACTGTTTGATTCTAGAAAAATGGATTTGGCATTAAATAACCTACAAAGGTTGATATGCCAAACAACCAAACAATATTACAATAGTATTAAACAATCTCTTTGTGTTATTAATGCAGGCACTAGTAAAATAGCAAAGATGTAGATGTAAAGAACCTATATATGCAAATATGTCATACTTCTGACCTATGATAGACTTTATTTCAAAGGTACATTGCAGTCTTTGTGTGTAAGCCTGTCAAACGCCGGAAGATTTCTTAAACTTACAGAATATAAAGCAATAAATTTGAACCAGAATCAGAACCGCAAATTTCCGCGCCGATTCATCAGTCAGTCACACAGAAAGAAACGAATGATGTTTGTATATTTATGATGGATATCTAAAAAAAAAAAAAAAAAAAAAAAAAGATAGAGGCTAGAACAAGAAATACAAAAAAAAGACAAGTCTCCTATTCGACTTGAACTTTTATATAAAATGGGTTTAATATTTGCAACGATAGTGCGTTGATTTTAGAAATATAAAAAATTATACCCTTGTTCGATGATTACAATAAATAAGAGTACTGCATATATAACTTGATATTGACTATAAAAAGTAGGAGTCACATTGGAGACGGCATTGTACTTGAGTAGATGTAACAAAGGCACAGATTGTAATAAATATGAACATTCCTGTAAATCGATGTGTAGATGGGATTATATGTCTCTCTCTCTCTGTTCTTCTTAATTCTTTGTTCTTGTTTTTTTTTATCCATAAGATCTGAAGAAGTCCTGTTAAATTTTTTTCGTGTTTTTTTGATTTTATAAAAAACACATAACAGGATAGAAATAAATTCATAATCCTAATGTGACCGGTTTGTGTTTTTTCTTAATGAAATTATTTCTCCGTAATGTCTGTTACATTGAGCTCTTTACCAGGAAAATTTAAATGTTCACTTTTGAATAGTTTTCTTGTCCTGATGGAATTACTCCCAACTCTGGTTTAACTGGACCATATCATATATATATATATATATATGTATATATATATATAAAACAAAAACCGGTCACATTAGGATTATAAATTTATTTCCATCCTGTTATGGGTATTGATATGAATCAATAACACCGAAAATAACAGGACTTCTTCACATCTAAAGGATAAATCAATTACAGTCAGAATAGACACAGAAGGGTAGGGTGGGAAGGGGGTAGAAGAGGGGTGAAAAGTTTCCTCCCCGTTTCTCCCTCTTTCGGTTTTTCTTTTTACCGGTCGGAATCATGATAAAGTCACTAGACGTATATTCAAAACTCACTTTCTACAGTAAATTAAATTTTGAATTTTTTAAATCTTAAATTCTCAATACATTTCAACGTAAATATCCAGATCTAACAATAGGAATTACAACAATTCTTATTAACCTTACGTAAAGATTACAGTAATACTTATCTTGAATTAAATTCAAAATTTAATATTAAGATTTTAGAATTTATTTTCGTGCCCATTAATTCAGTTACCTTTCCATTGAAACGAACGTTCGCATCACATGGTGTCTTCCCATTTTTTAAAATTTTATTCCTTTCACCTCAAATCTCAAATGAATCCTATTTTTTAGTTAATTAAACATTAACAGGATGGAAATAAATTTATAATCCTAATGTGACCGGTTTTTGTTTTTCTTAAAGGAATTATTGCTCTTTGATGTCAGTTACATTGAGCTCTTTACCAGGAAAATTTAAATGCTCATAGTTGAATTATTTTTTTGTCCTGGTTGAATTATTAACGAATCTAGTTTAATTGGACTGAATGTATATATATATATATATATATATATAATGATTAAATAGAATCAGGGCCATAGAAAGGTCCGTATAATCATAAGAAAAGGATTATTTAAAGAGACAGCGACTGCCAATTCTTTACAGAAGACCATCTCTTCAATTCCACAAAAAATCATCCAGTGGAATGAATGTCGCTTCTCAGACCAACTGCAGCCTTTCAAGCCCTGTCGTATATGTGGTAAACAAAAGACCTTACTTTGGCGGTGACATTAACTCTTGTGGCTTGTCAGATCGGATACAGACCAACAGACATTGTCACGACATTTATACGAATTACGTGTCGGTTACTGAGGAAGGATCTGTGTAAAATCAGCCAGCGATTATTCGACGTCATGATATTTCATATCACTCGCGAGTTCGGCTTTGGACCAAAAGACTCTACGGGAAATGTTACATGTTACATGTTCAAGTGTTCAAGAACGAAGTCCAATTCTGTTTCCGAAATGCTCGTTTCAAGATGATGTGTTCTTTTGTAAACCGGTGGATTTTCTGTCATTTGCATTCAGTCTACAACATGTACACTAGGAGCCCTAAAATGTTTTTTGGATGATATCTATAAAACGTTTCTTTGGTTTGTATCTCGGACATATACCACGTTGCAACTCTCCATAGAGCGACTTCTTAGCGAGTTTAACATCCCCTATCCAATTAAAGTGCCCAACCCAACACATATGATTGCATATGAAAAGCGTCTCTATATTGGCTGTATTTATTGGCATTAGTTACGATTTTAAATTAGATAGATAGATAGATAGATAGATAGATGCATACATACATACATTTCTGCCTACATTAAAACGTAAACTTCATTGTTATATTTCTTATTTGTCTTCACTGCAACACTCAATCCCCTACTTACGGCTGCCTGTATCATTAGACGGCTATGAAATCCACTGATGTAATTGTTCTCTATCAAACAGATTGCATCAGATACAATCAAATCTGATACGCCCGTCATCCATCAGTGATTGTGATCTTCATTGTACTTCTGTTGAAAATCTGTGAACAGCCATATTGTCTATTAACATTTCAAACATCATTATGTGTGTGTGTGTGTGTGTGTGTGTGGAGAGAGAGAGACAGACAGACAGACAGACAGATAGAGAAAGGCCTGTAGTAATTGGATCCTGTCAACATTGACAATGAGAGAAAGGAAAATTGTTTTCGGTTGTTTTAATTGTTTAATGGCATATAACTTTGGTGGAATATTTAATGCCAAAGTGAGTCTTGTAGAAAGATACTAGTGGCGCTATTTAACCTATTTATGATTGGGTAAAGGTGTCCGTACTTTTCCAAAGAGTATCAGTCCGAAAATGAACGTAATAGTGCAACTGGAGTTCAAACTCACTACAATGTCTGAGTTCAGGATGTTAGCCTCATGGTATAATGGTTAAAGCACTGGAATATGGAATCATTGTAAACGAGTTCGAACTCCAGTCGTACTATCATGTTGTATGGACCCCCTTGTCCTCCATAGATAAAGGTTAGATTATATTACTTCTGTTCTTCTGGAAGGATGGATTTAGCATCAAATTACCCTAGAAAGTTTATATGCCATTAAATAACAAAAACCATACCAAATATTATCCCCCAGTTAGAAGGATGTCTTTGGCGTTAAATAGCCCACGAAGGTTTATATGCCATTAAATAAAGAAACCATTTGGACGAGGAAAAGATTAAAAGTTTCAGAAAAAACAACATAACTCAGTCTATTTGCTCCTAATTTCATCTTACGATAACTATTGACGGAACGTTGTTTTCTCATACTCCTTTTTACTTCATTTAGTCCTAATTCAGACGAATACCAGCTCTGTCTGCGACGCTTGGTATACGCTAACATTATTCCCTGCCCAATTCTAGACCTCTGGAGAGTGTGGAGCACTCCTTCATTGCCGTTACTCCCAGGTCTACTCTGACCTGAAGTGGAAGTAGCTTTTAAGGTTCTATCAATCTATGGTTTAAATGAATCTGTTTAAAAATTATTCGTATTCAATTTGTGTACTTAATATGATATATCTGTAAATAACTTGTATTAAGAATGATTTCTTAAGGTAATATTGTTTACTAAGGATTAATGTTATTTATTAATTTTAACCATGTAACTATGCAAACAAATGGGTAGTATCAAATAGAAATAATGACGTGAAATAATATGACTGTGCAAATTATAAGTATTTGATATGAAAACTTAAAATCATACATCATCACCATCATCATCATCAAGTCACACTAACAGCATGGATTTCCCTAACTCTCTCTCTCTCACTCTCTCTCTCTCTCTCTCTCTCTCTGTCCCTTTCATCGATCGCTCCCGGCCGGTGTTCCAAGCTATATCCAGTGTCTGCACAGAACTGATGTTGATAAGTTCTAGCCTGTCAACCAACGCTGGTACATCCTTTATGTAGAAGAACGTCACTAATGAGTCTGTCCTTGTTTTTTCAGCTGTGTTCCACTTGTCTTGTTCGTCTTACTCAGATGGTTTTAGAGATGGGATGTAAGTGGCTGTACAACAGTTGTTTCCTATGGTGTTGCTTCCAGGATTCGTTCAAAATAGCTCGTAGCATTTTTCTAGTTTTTCCCAATGCATTTTGTTTGCTAAATCATACAACTGTGTGCAAACAAGGAATGCTTGATCAAATATAACTGTGCAAAAACTACGAAAAATGTAAATATATATGTACAATGAATGCAACTACCTAACCTCTTATTTTACATAACTATAGACTGGCTGACATGCCGTTAAAATCAAACAATCAATCAAATTGATATGAACTAATTAAATACATAATTATCTATCTATTCGTTTGAGATTTGCTTATTGACCGAGGTGAATGCTCCATTCGCTGAGGAGCCATAAGTCTGTGAATGAAGAAGAAAATTTGCGCAACTCACTCTTTATTTACATATAACCTCTTATTTAACTCTATATCATACTAAAGTAATCTTGAATACTAAAAATTATCATGTGCGCATTTTACATTTCTGTACTGTAATAATACCTTCAAAATTCGATTTATGTATCTTTTTTTAATTCTTTTTTATTTATTTATCTGTTTATCGTTACACAATCCTGGTCTGTGCCGAGATGATCTGCTAGTAATAACAGATCTACGCTAGCCTAAGCTACAGTTAGCTTCGTTTCGTTACTTTTTCGTCTGGCAAACGTTCCTTGTTATCACTATCCCCCATTATTATATTTCTCTTTATTAAGGCAACCAAGTGTAGAACGTCCGTTACTCCAACTCAAATTTCGTTTCTGTTTTTTTTTTCTTTCTTTCTTTTTGTGGTATTTTTATCATAACCCCATCGTCTGATTCAATAACACATTGCTAATTTTTATTCTCTTAAGGGGAAAAAACATTACATAAAAAATTCAGATGTTGTTTTTTTACCTTAACTCATAATTTGAAGGTATTGTTAACGTTCTTTTTTATTGAAAGTTTTGATTAAATATACGATAAGTCTGTCTGATGGGCAATAGAAAATATAATAGAGACTTATTCAGGTATGTGTAGTTAAGGGTGTTGAAAAATACTTGCGAAATGTTGTATATATGTTTTTGTAATTTGCTAAGTATCAAAACTGAGGCATTACAGGCGGAAATACTAATTTACGCCGGGTAAGATGTCATGATTCAGATTTTTTTAAACGAATTGTTAGACCTCATTGGTCTATACACAGATAAATGTTTGGTTGGTGTTTTATGGTATATCGACCCTTGTGGGTCATTCAATACCAAATCCTATTTTTATATTCATGATTAGCGAAGAAACAGTTTGTAGGAAACATCGTTTTTAAATGAATTGTTAAAGCTAATTCGTCTCTACAGAGTTAAATGGTTGGTTGGTTGGTTGGTTGGTTGATGTTTATGGCATATTACCCTTTCTGGTTTGTTGGTTGATTGGTTGGTTGGTAGGATAGGTTTTTATGGCATATCAACATTTGCGGGTTATTCAACGCCAAATCCATTTTTATACAAATAATCAGTTCCATTTCAAACAATTCAGTTTAGCATGAGTACACAGTTTAATTGTCAAACACATTTCTATTTCAAACTATTCAGTTTAGTCAAGCAGTTCAAATTCAGCTAATTCAGCTAATTCATTTTAGTATAAGTACAGAATTTGTATACACACAGTTAAATGTCAGAACAGATCTATGTTAAACAATTCACTTTAGTATAAATACACTTTCAATTTAAAAAAAAAATTTCTATTTCAAATAATTCAGTTTAGCATAAGCACACAGTTTAAATGTAAGTACGGTTTAATTGTTAAAAACATTTCTATTTTAAGCTATTCAGTTTAGTCAAACAATTCAGTTTAGCATAAGTATGTAGTTAGTTCTATCTAACCCATAGATAAGGCCTCATCAGGTGCTACCTCGCCAGGCCAGAGTGATGTTATGGTCAAAGTGCTGGCCTGCGCCCTCGAAGTAAGTGAGTTCGAACTCCTGTTGTGCTATTGTATTTTTTTTTTTTGGTAGGGGGTAATCAATTATATGGTTTTAAGTAACAAATCAATAATTTATTAAATTACGTCTAGAAGTAAGCAGTGGTTGTCACCGAGGCGAAGTGCAAACATGCTGGACTGTGATCCCTTAGGAAGCGAGTTCGAATTCTATGACCGCTATTGTATTCAATTTCGGACAAAAACATCCTTTAAAAAAGGTATTCACCGCCTTATCTTCCAGCTACAGATCAAATAGTACCATTTCTTTAAGGATGGCTTTGGCATTACAATGACCCACTTGCCTTGTCGGTTGGGGCTGTAGAATACACAGACTGCACCTCTGCAGTGGAGTAAAGTCCCCACCCTAACGAGTGTCCTGATTATGACACTAAACAGTCTGATGGTGAGATTCTAGTAATGCTGGAGCTTTGGGAAATGCGGAGTACCCTCTTATTGCCATTGCTCCCAGGTCCACTCTGGCCCGGTGTGGCAAAACCTGAGAGGGCCCTATCTATGGGCTAAATAGAACTAACTACATACTTATGCTAAACTGAATTGTTTGACTAAACTGAATAGCTTGAAATAGAAATGTTTTTGAGAATTAAACTTTATTTACATTTAATCTGCGTGCTTATGCTAAACTGAATTATTTGAAATAAAACTGTTTTTGACCTTGAAACTGTATTCACACTAAACTGAATTGTTGAAAATAGAACTGTCTTGACATTTAGCTGTGTGTAAACAAAATCTCTTCTTATACTTAACTGAATTAACTGAATTAGAATTGTTTGACAAACTGTGTACTTATGCTAAACGGAATTGTTTAAAATCGAACTGATTATTCATATAAAAATGGATTTGACGTTAAATATCCAGAAAAGGTTGATATGCCATTAAACCCAACTAACCAACAATGACCCACAAATGTTGATATACCATTAAACAAAGAAAGCAAAACGCCTGCAAGTATTTATTCTTAATATAAATTGTTTATACACAATTATATGGTTTCATATCACTACTAAGATCAAATAATAATTTGTTTGCGCATACTTGCATGGTATTGTGTGTTCTTATAGAATATGAATAATTTTTATACAGTTACATAGTTTCAAGTATTCCTATCTAATACTAATAACTTTCAAACAGCTGTATTTGACTCATAAATGCGACTCGAACAGATACAACTATTCCGATAAAAGTGAACCTGGAAGTAATGGCAACAAAGTGTAACTCTACACGCACCAGACCTCCTGAACTGTAGCCTCACCACCGGGTGAAGTCAAGTGTCATACTCAGGACATCCTTTTTTAAAGGTCTAAATCCGGTGCATTACATTTAATCGGCTTCTTCTAAGCACCACATACAGGATGTAATGTTTAACGAGGTTGGTTATCCAACCATTACAAGTCAGTTACATTCTTATTGAGTACATCATAGTTCAGGCCTTGTGCCACAACTAAGTTTTACGCATAAATTCCTATATATATATATATATATATATATATATATGTATATGTCTGTGTGTGTGTGTGTGTGTGTGTGTGTGTGTAAGTGCGTTTCTATATATACGGAAGTGTGTTAATAGCTGCATAGAGATAATTTTTTCGATCAATAAGTAACAGCAACGTCTAATAAAAATGTATTGTTTATTATCTTTCTTTATGGACGTTACTAACGTATACATCATTAATTGTATTGTATGAAAACAAATTATTTGTACATATCTATCACATTTTTCTATTTTTCTACTCCCCCCTCATGCTTTATATATATATAAATATATATATATATATATATATATATATATATATATATATATATATATATATATATATATATATATATATATATATATATATATATATTGTAATAAAATATTTCACTTCCAAGTGGGTGAAACAGTTGGCTATAGATCATCGCTGTCTATATCTGATGTTTACGTCAAAATAATTTACGATTTCAAATCAACACACACAAACATACATAGAAACATACACACACACACACACACAGAGAGAGAGATATATGAAGAAAGAAAGAAAGATAGAAAGAAAGAAAGAACGTTAAATAGTGAACAACTTCTTTTCAAACGATTTTTAAAAAGTAGAAAAAGTGTTTAACGCTGGCCAAGTGAGCTTGGAAAAAACCTCATGTAGTGATTTATTAAGCGTTTTAGTAAATTACTACATGTAACCGCGGTCCACCTACCCGTTCCTTGACTGACTCATTACTTTGTTATAACTAGGTTACAATCGTCAGCCTGAAATAATTAAAAAACTGCAGAATTACGTCACATAGCTACCACATAAATTTAAGCAGACAACATCTGATGATTTTAGCTTTTTCATAGCTGTATACAACTTAAAGAAATTAAACAAACAACGAGGGGGTCAGTGAACCTCAATTATATATATATATATATATATATATATATATATATATATATATATATATATATATATATATATATATAAAGTGTCTGAGAGAGAAAGAAAGGTTGGTTGGTTGGTTCTTTTGGTTTTATGGCATATCAACCTTTGTAGGTTATTTAACGCCAAAAACACTTTTATGAAAATAGTTCGATTTCAAAGAATTCAGTTTAGCATAAGTACGCAGTTTAAAGGTAAGTGCAGTTTGATTGTAAAAAACATTTCTATTTCAAGCTATTCAGTTTACTCAAGGAGTTTTTATTCAGCTAATTCAGTTTAGGTTAAGTCCAGATTGAGTTTACACACAGTTAAAAGTCAAAACAGTTCTATATTAAACAAATACAGTTTCAATG
Source organism: Sepioteuthis lessoniana (assembly GCA_963585895.1). Lineage (NCBI taxonomy): Eukaryota > Metazoa > Mollusca > Cephalopoda > Myopsida > Loliginidae > Sepioteuthis > Sepioteuthis lessoniana. The sequence continues at coordinate 111,050,200 of OY757906.1, forward strand.
TAAAAAAAAACAGATACATTTCAAATAATTCAGTTGAGCATATGCACGCACTTTAAATGTAAGTAACGTTTAATTGTCAAAAACATTTCTATTTCAAGCTATTCGGTTTAGTCAAACAGTTCAGTTTAGCATAAGTATGTCGTTCTGTCTATTTAACCCATATATAGGGCCCTATCAGCTTTTACCACGCCGGGCCAGAGTGGACCTGGGACCGATGGCAATATAGGGATACTCCGCATTCCCCAAAGCTCCAGCATTACTGGAACCTCACCATTAGATTTTTTAGTGTCATTCCAGGACATTCGTTGGGTGGGGGTTCTTGTCTCTCTGCAGAGGTGTAGTCAGTATATATATATATATCTCTAATATATATATATATATATGTATATATATATATATATATATATATATATTAGAGAGAGAGAAAGAGAGATAGAGACACTCGTGGTGTAATGGATTTCGTCGTTGGAATGGACATGACAACACGAGTTCAAATCCTGGACAAGGCTGCTTGCATTTGTCATAGTTCTAATACTCTGGGGAAATGTATGAATCCAATAATCCTTCGTACAACTACGGATACAAATACTAGGGCAGACTGAGCTCTTCAGCCTTGGTATTGCAAGCAATCTTGGAGAAGGAAAACGCTAAATCCAAACCTGTTAAACTCTGCATAAAAAAATTGACATTTTTTCGCATCCTACTCGTGCAGAGGAATTGTACACACACACACACACACACACACACACACACACACACACACACACACGTATATATATATATATATATATATATATATATATATATATATATATATATACATATTGTGATCAACAGACAGACTGTTTCGTTTTATCACAATTCTTCGTGTGCCTAGACACGAAAGACATATATATGGAAAATTAAAAAGGCTAACCCTACTTACCTCAGTGATATGATTATTTCAAGGGGTGTCATCGCGGCTTATTAGCTAATGTGCTTCAAGTAATCAAGTTCGAACTCCAGTAGAACTATTACGTTCATTTCCAGACAAATACTTCAGGATAAGATAGAAACCTTCTTAATTCTCTAGCTATTGATTAGATAGTATCACTTTGGGTCTTCCACAAGGCTGGCTTTGATATTAAAAAAAACCCATGTGTGTTGATATGCCATTTAAGGAAAAGGAGACTATGATTTCAAATAGTCTCCATCTGTTCAATACTCATGTCGATATATTCTAAAATTATTTGCATAATATCACTTCACCTTTTCTAAGAAAAAAAATGAATAAAGTTCTTCACCGGTAATGTTATGATTTTTTAATCACCAGTAAAAGATTCCTAGTATGTGTTGACAGGGACTGTGATCACGTGGAGACTTTAATCATAAATTACTGCCTGAGAAATATTAACATTTTTATAACTGCCTCTCTCTCTCTCTCTCTCTCTCTCTCTCTCTCTCTCTCTCTCTCTGAATTAGTGACAACCAACACTAACAATATATATATATATATATATATATATATATATATATATATATATATTGTAAGTGTTGGTTGTCACTAATTCATTTGTGGGTTTGTGGCGAACCAAATGTGATATAATTTGGAGAGTGCTCAATATCTTTGATAGAGCTATTACATAATGATAAATAAATAAAAAATAGATTTTATATATCTAATTCCATGGGAGTTTGTCTGTGACTTTAGGTTTCATGAAAATTTACAAACAACAATTATTAGGCAGTTAACAAAAGAAAATGAAGAAATCTAAAAGATCGAAAAATACACTCAAAAACCGTTAGAATTGTGAAGAAATCTTTATGTGCTTGTGAGTGTGTGTGGGGGGGGGGTTATATTTGCGTATTATTGTGTGTGGACGTATAAGTGGTGTTTAGCATATGTGTGTGTGTGGATACATTACAGGTTATTTAATGCCGAAATTTTATTCATTTGTTATAGTTTTACATACACATATGTATCTTCATACATACAACACCACTTATACGTCCACACTCAGTTATATGCAATTATAACCCACACACACAAACGTCTTTCACCTCATGTCTACGCTTTCCTAACTTAGATCTCCCTCGGTCTTTGTCGCTGTCTTATATATATATATATATATATATATATATATATATATATATATATATATATATATATATATATATATATGTATATATATATATACATATACATATATATAGGGATAGGATAGGTTAGGATAACGTAGATAGAGTCAACGGTGATTTGTGACTGTCACTGTCTCGCATTTGTGACCATCAGATATACCTACGCGATCATCCGATGATCTCATGGTCGAATGGTCGCTTATATATATATATATATATATATATATATATATATATATGAAAAAGTGTATACATTAGGGGTGTGCAAATGTTCACAGCGTTTTTATTTGCAAAAGAAGTAACGCCTTTCAACTTTGTTTCTAGTCTCTAGTTTTCCAAAAAAAAGATTGCGAGAATTGTGTGTGTGTGTGTGTGTGTGTGTGTGTGTGTGTGTGTGTGTGTGTGTGTGTGTGTGTGTGTGTGTGTGTGTGTGTGTGTGTAAAATGTTATGGCTATAAGGTCGAATACTTTCAAGTGATTTAAAAAGATAATCAAACATTGTCTGGTGTCTATTTACTATGAACATTATCGAAACAGATAAAAAAATATTTCTTCATATTTTGCTCATAAAGAGGCGACTGTGTTGACCTTTGTTTGCAGTAAAAGTTTTATATTTCTATTATGGAAAATTTTATGGAAATAAATGGCGAATGTATTCAATAATCAACGCCGCATAAAGATATATGCCTATGTCTCTACATATTTACACAAACCGTGACTGCATACCCCACACAAACCTCCTACATAAAACTATATATCTATTATATTTTTTTAATAATGAAAATGTCATGAAACTACTTCTCAAAAAAAAAAAAAGCTGCAGAGCCTGTAACGAAGCCTTTGTCAGGGATTGTTTCGGGGCTGAAACATTATTATCACTAATACAGATAGCATCTAGTGTATCTGACGATATTAATGGTTTTGTTGGTTTTCCATCCAAGAAAGAGAATGCCAAATATATACAGACGTAGCCAAAGCTCAGTCGTGGGCTTCTATGTATACAGATTTTTCTGAGGGGGGCCGAAAATATCAAACTGTTGAGGCTATCCCCAAAACCGGTTGCATGGCATTGATGTATTTTGACAGCCAAACAAAATGCTTTGACTATGCATGTATGAGAGAATGTACTCCCAATGGGTTACGCAGTCCGTAATTAACTAGTGCCAAATGTCAATATTAAAGTCTCAATGATAGACTGTGAAGTTTCTTCACGTCGCGGATGGGATATTTTTTTCTAAGGAGAAGCCTTTGTATCCCGATATCATCAGGTTATTTTCGCTTATCCCGGATTAGATAATCTCATCCCCAGTTTCTTCAGTCTCAGTTCTGGGTAATTTAGGATGATTTCTGATATATTAATACATCTGCTCTTTCGTGAAGAACTGGAGTTCTTAAAGTTCTTGCTCGTAATGACCTCATCACTTGCAGAACCTTTTCTCAAGCACGGAGAACCTGGTATTGAGTGACCAGAGGTACAACCGTTGCTTTTCCTGACTGTCTCCCCATCAGCCTCGAACCCAAAAGATTTTACAGTTTTTAAACAAGATCAAAGTATTTTGCTTTCTTTCTTTTTTTTTTTTACCTTCAACTCTTCCTCTGATCCGTCAGAAATCTTACAACCATAAACTGACAAAAACATTTCTTCTTTGATGTCAACAATGTCCGGTTTTTATTTTAGTTGGTTTATTCATTTGGTTTGGTATCTTTGTTTAATGGCACGTCAACGTTCGTGGATTATTCAATACCAAATCAATCCTTGCGGAAGAACAGCTGTGATATTATTTAAGCCATAGCTGGTGGGATAAAATGGTACATACGTTGAATGATTGATTTTAAAAGCATGTCAACCCATCAAGGGCTATTTTATGCCAAGAGGTTATGGAATCACGTTCTTTTAGCATTTAGATTTAGATTTTTTTGTGTTGTTGTTACTTAAAAGAGTTTTTGGCGTATTGTTATTTGATATCAAATAATCCAGTCTCATTCGAGAAATTTACCCACAATTAAGTGATTTGAAGTATTTCTATCAAGTGAAAGTAATTATGTGGTTCCAAGTAATTATTTCTGTTTGTGAAGAGTTATTAGCTTGCATAAAGTAATATGTTTTCAAGTAGCTGATAATAATCCTTAGCAAACAGTTATAGCTTCAAGTAAATATTCTTAATACAAATAAGTTACAGTTATATGGCAACAAATGTTCCTATCAAATACGAATAATTTTAAAACTGATCTATTTGACTCTAATATGAACGACCACTTCAGATCAAGGTTGACCTGGGTGTAATTTCAATAAGGAGATATTCTACACTCTACAGATCTCCTAGAACAGCAGCCTCATCACATGCAGTTTAGTGTGATACTTAGACAGCTTTATTTTAACAGAGTCATGTCCCTGTGAAAGAGATGCAGTTAGCGTGCTAAAATATAGTGCATATATCTATCTATCTGTCTCTGTCTCTCCCTCTCTGTCTCTATCTCTCTCTCTCTCTCTCTGTATATATATATATATATATATATATATATATTTATCTATGTACATATAAACAGAGGGGGATCTAAGTTACGAAAGCGTATACATGGAGTGAAAGTTTCCCCGATAGAGTGGTATTTTTGTTTAAGTCACTAGTCAGTCAGGATCTCAAATCCTCAAATATTTTCTTATTTTCTGGATCAACATTTATTTTGTTCTCAGACATCATTTGCATAATTCCACATGTGTTAGTATTCCTACTCTGCCATGACTACTTCTGTATTTTTCGGAGGAGCGGAGTCAGTTTTCTGAACTTTTTAATTGATTACTGGTGTGTTTGTTTATTTTTTAAAGATGATTCTGTCTATTTTTTTTATTATCATCATATCTCTTCATACGTCATAATCATACATACTTTTGCTTTATATCATCATTATAATCATCACTAAAGATGTTATTTTTCGAGAGAGAGAGAGAGAGAGAGAGAGAGAAAGAGAAAGAGAAAGAGAGAGAGAACCTTGAAAACATTATAATTACCAGTGAGTACAAAAGAAACAAAACAGAATGACCGATGGTCAGTGACGCGAACAATGACAACATAAAGAGGATAGTGTTGAGGTCAGTCAGTCCACAAATGATTAACTTTCTGAAGGATGAGAAAATTGCGTGAGCTCAAAACACTTGCCGAGTTCATCCGCCTCCGTCTAAACTGAAGCCAAGGAATTCCTTTGAAGAAGAGAGAAATTTCAAATATCTCTATTCAATCGTTTACTTTCAGAATGAATTGGCAATGTACAACTAAGCTCAGTAATCAAATACTGACCAGTATCAAGTTAGTTGGTTGTTTGGTAGGGTTTTATGGCATATCAATCCTTGAAGGTAATTTAATGCCAGACCCAGTTAATATATATATATATATATATATATATATATATGATTTTTTTGTGAGTCCAATTTAAGAAAAGTAAATATTTTAGAATATATACGTCCGAAAATGAATTTCTTTGTGAGGTTTTAGGGCTTTATTATCTCGACATGTGTTTCAGCCGTCGTGGTCTTTTTCAAAAGACTAATATATATATATATATATATATATATATGTGTGTGTGTGTGTGTGTGTGTGTGTGTGTGTGTGTGTGAGAGAGAGAGAGATTTGTAAATAGATAGTTTGTAGGTAACATTTTAAAACAAGCTAGCGTTCATTTGTTTGCACAGTTGAATGATTTTAAGTTTTACAATCTAACTCTAACAGTTGACTTTTCGCAAAGTTAAATAGTTTCTCTTGCTACCTAATAATTCAATTTAGAATTATTCTTTTGTTAGCACATAGTTAAATAGTTTCTGGTATTGGTATGTATCCTTAACAATTCAATTTAACAATTTTTTGCACAGTTAAAGGGTTAAACATTTTTATTTGATCGCTAGATGAGGCTCGAACTGGTACTCCGGGTCAGAGTGGACCAGGGAGTAATGGCATTGACCGAGTGATGCACGTTCTCCAAAGTCCCAGTACTAAAGCCTAATCATCAGATGCAGTTTAGTGTCATATGTTGAATACTCGTGTCTGGCGGGTACTACACAGCAGTGATGTAATCGGCAAATTCTACAGCCTCCGTCATTAGGTTAGCGATTCTCATTACTTGATGAGCCTGAGTTCTGAATTTTAAAAACTTATTAAAATCTTTTTATCAGTGAACCTGAAAAAATTTGAAAAAGATTGTTAGATTTTAACGGCTTCCAAATTTCTGTTGAGTTATTTTACGCCGGCAAGTTTGGAAATCGTATATTTACATTTTTATGTAACCAACCAATCCACCTAATGTGTGATACGACACAAGGTTCATATTTTAGAGTTGTAAAACTGATTTGAATTCTAAGTTTTCCTTCTGAGCTAGCTATCGCATCATCATCATGTCGTGCCGCCAGGATGGCAATCCCTGACACTCTCTCGACATTTCTCCCTATCGTTCATCGCCTCCTGCAGGTCTTCAGGGCTATATCCCGTATCCTCACATAGCTGCTGTATGTATGTTCTTGCTGGTCATCCTGCTTTTGCTCGGCCCTATGTGGGGTCCATAGGAGTACACCACTTATGAGCTCTTCCCTGCTTCTCCAGCATTATCCTGTGTGTCTGGTTCGTCTAACTTGGATAGTTTTCGTGATGGGAGGTAGGTGGCCGTATAGTTGGTGTTTTGTGGGGTGTTGCCTCTAGGACTTGTTCAATATTACTCGCATCATTCTTGTGTAATTGCCGTCTAGCTTTTTCTCCAGCCGTTTTGTTAGCATCCAAGTAGTGCATCCATATAGCAGTATCGACACGACTGCTGCCTGAAAGAAACTGCGTTTCATTTTATCGGTCAGGTCTGACTTCCGTATGATCGATAGCTTATTGATAGCTGTCCATGCCTTCGTTAGCCGCGTGTCGATGTCTTTTTCGTTTGATGAGACACTGCTTCCGAGGTAGGTGAATTTGTCAACTAAAGGTAAAAAATCAACTCTGACTTACTATTTCCAAGTAACTGAGGAGAGAACTGACACTGTTTATTTAGAATAATCGTACACAGTTATATGATAACAAATATTCCTATCAAATACAATTATTTGCAAATAGATTTATTTGATGGGGTGCTAACAGATACTACCACTCAGGATTACAATAGACCTGGGAATGATATATACATTTTTGTAAGCGCGGACAGTGACAATTACCACCTCCTTCTTAAGAGTGGAAGTGATAGAGGTTATCATCTGAGCTTAAAAATTAACCCAAAATAATTATGAGCTACACAGGCATCTGATAATCGATTCATGCCATCAGACAGAAAAATTATACAGAAAATTATTAACATATTCCAGTCCTGGGCAGAAATGCCGATAACCAAGTAAATAATCTCAACGTTTACACAAAAATTAACGTTTCAGTTTATTATTAAAATAAAGTATATATATATATATATATATATATATAATCATCATCCTTTAAATCACGCTGACAATACGGATTTCCCTGACAATTACTCTCACGACATTCGTCTCAATCATTCATCAACCCCTGCAGGTTTTACATTCAGTGTCTGCATAGAGCTGGTGTAAGTTCTTGCGAGTGAGCTACTTCTGGCGTATCCATGTGTAGGGAATCATAGAAGACCTTCACTTATGAGTTCATCCTTTCTTCTCCGGCAGTGTCCCAAAAGTTTTGTCCGTCTTACTTTGATGGTTTTTGTAAGTTGGGAGGCAAGTGGCTATACAGCAGTTGTTTCGTGTGGTGTTGCTTCCGGGATTTGTTCAAAATAGCTCTGAGCATTCTTGAGTAGTTCCCATCTAGCTTTTTCTCCATGCGTTTAATTCCTGTCCAGATGGTGCATCCATATATTAGTATGGACACAGCTAAAGCTTAGAAGACATACTGTTGTATTTTATCAGATTGATCAGACTTTCATATGATCAGTAATTTGTTGATAGCAGTCTACGCCTTCACTGTGCGTATGTCAGCACCACTTTTAGTAAACGAGATATTACTGCCGAGGTATATGAACTTGCCTCCTAATTGTTGAAACATTCCAATTAAAATAAAGATGGCTCCTTTTCGTTTAAAACATACGCATTTTCTTTTCTTCTTGATTGCCTTGAGGATAATGCTTCTTGCGGCTTGCCATAAGTTTTGCAGTAAGGATTTGGTTTGGCCAAGTGTATTGGTTAGAAGCGCTAGATCATCTACGTAGACTACATCTGTTAGTTTTTGCAGGATAGTGTCTGCTTCTTTGCTTTAGTAGTGTAAAGCCATTGTCTTCTATTAGTTCTATCGACGTTCGAAGTACATAGTCTTGACCGATTATGAACAAGTATGGTGCTAATGTATTTCCAGGCAAAACTCCAGCAACAGTGTCGAAGAAATTCGTGTCGCTATTTGCTTTTGTGTTTTTGTTAAGAATTATTAAAGCTGTAACTGTTTCGTTGAGGAGACCATATTCGAATTGTATTTGTTCTATCATCCCTCACTGCATGAAATGAAATTCTCTGAAGCAATGTGCGAAAAGTAGTGTTGCCTCGAGACATTTTGCATGTACTCCTTCGATGATTCAGTGAATGGCTTGAATCCATAAAGTTGTGGATCGATTTCTCCGAAAATTGATCTGATTTTTCTAAAGGAATTTTTTTTATTTCCGGTTGGATACGATTGAGAAGCAGAACATTATAAACTTTAGTAGTTGTAGCAGTAAGAGTTCATGCCTCTGAAGTTCTTAGTGATTCCGAGACCACCTTTCTTGGAGAAGGGGAGAATGCAGCCTTTTGTCCATATTTCTTTTGTGTTTTGCATAATCAATAAAGTATTTCAACAAAGTTCCTTGTCTTCTATATTTCTGGAGGTATTTCGTCGAGGCCCGCAGTTGTTCTGCTTTTGATTTTCTTTTTTAAGTTCTACGTGATATTTTTTCACCTAATTTGGTGTCTAGCTGACCATTAATAATTTTTGGTAGGTTTATCAGTGACTTTAGGAGAGATTCCAAGCAGATTCTTGAAATGTTCTTAAAACATCGAAATGTTTTTTCTATCTTTAAGTAATGGTCACCATGTGCTCTTCCTTCGGCTCAATTCATTTACGGTCTGCCATACTAGTCGTGATTGTTTAACATCAACCGAGTTTCTGTTTTTATTAATTTGGCCTTGAATGTGTTCTAGTTGGTGTGATTTTGTTTCCTTGTTTAATGGCATATCAACCTTTGTAGTTTATTTAATGCCAAAGCTATTCTCCTAGAAGAACTGTAGTGGTACTATTTAACCCATAGCTGGGAGGATAAGGGGGTTCATACCTTTCCCAAGGGTATTTGCCCGAAAGTGAACATATTCGTGCGACTGGAGTACGAGCTCGCTTACTACGATTCCGCAGTCCATCGCTTTAACCATTACACCACGAGAACACCCCCTGTTCTAGTTGGGTGGGGGTGTTGTTTTTTCTTTGGCGGAGTCGTATGCGTTAGTTTTCTCTGTGCTTTCTTAATTTTCTGTTCATTGGTATTTGTTGGGTTTCTTTTATTTAGCAAAGATGCCATTTTCAGGTTATCTCGTTTTTCTCTAATTTCTATTGCCTCTTATGGAATTCTTCATTTGATTCTTGATTTGGTTGGAATGCATTTGTATTGGACTTCTATATGGGCGGCAACAAAATCTTCATATTCGTTATTCGGAGTATGTCTTAAAAATATCTCCTGAAGAGTATCAAACTTATTTCTTACCGTTACCATATACTGATTTTTAATATCCTTATTGGAGAGTGAGGACCAGTTATATTGTTGAACTCAAACTGCTTGTGTCTTATTTCCGCTTAGATAGGCGAAACCTTGCCGTGACGATTCTGTGATCGTACGACACTATTTTAAAGAGAAGTATGATTCATGGTTTATTGTACTATTTATCCAGATCTTGTTGATTAATATATAATCTAGATGAGCCTTAGATTTATTTGATTAGGTTTAGGTTCATTGTTTTTTTCTCCTTTTTGGGGAATTTAGTGTTTAGGCATGCTATCCTATTCTCGACTGAAAAACCTGCTAGATATTCCCCACTTCTATTTGACGAGTAGCGTAACCTGATTTAGTTATTTTCCTCTTTGCCTATTTCAGTATTAATGGCTCCACCGATTATTAAAACATTGGGTTTGGGAATGTGTCGGACAAGAGAAGATAGCTCATTGAGGAAGGTGATGTGCGATTGTTTTAAGAGGTGATTGCCGTGCAGCGGTTACTTGTAAATGAAGCACATTTTATCTGCTGAATTCTCTTCATACTATAAAGCAATTTTAAGGCACGTGGACTGAAAAGCATTCCAACACCTCTGATAACGGCGTTGAAGAAGTTTTACCGTGCAGACGCCGAAATAATTTTCCATCAATTACCAATATCATGGTATTTTATTTCAAGTTCACTATGCGAGTATGTATGTTCTTGAATGCATATGGTATCTGTATTATCCTAGGCTGCAGACGCTATCAACTCAGGTAACCGGTTTACTGTCTTTTAAGTCCAAACGTTAGATGTCGCTTTGTTAAACATGCTTTTACATCTAAGTAATTTTGGTTTGGTAGCCGATTTTTCGAACACTGGGGCCAGAGCTCAAGCCTCAGCAGAACGCACCCCTTGTTTACCTTCACGAAGAGCAATGAGTTTTGGCCATACTGTTTTATGTAGAGTCATGGTAAACTTTCAGTGGCTTTTTTTCCCTTTTCACTAGACGCTACCCTTATAAATTATTAACAGTAGTTTCCTGACTGAACTATTTGATCCTGACTGTTGACCTATAAGGCTCAACTGCTCAGGATCTGGTGAATCATATCATTTAACCAACTTTGGATTTATCTGCATTACTTCAGATCTACACGCTGCTTTCCAAGGCTTCCGTTGATACGCGCTTCTCTCACTGTCTCCCTCTCTCTCTCTCTGTCTCTCTCTATATCTCTCTCTCTCAATATATATATAGTTTGTGTATGTGTGTGTGTTTGTGTGTGTGGTGTGGTGTGTGTGTGTGTGTGTGTGTGTGTGTGTGGTGTGTGTTTGTGTGTGGTGTGTGTGTGTATGTGTGTGTTTGTGTGTGTGGTGTGTTTTTGTGTGTGTTTTTGTGTGTGTGTGTGTGTGTGTGTGTGTGTGTGTGTGTGTGTGTGTGTGTGTGTGTGTGTGTGTGTTTTAATGTATTTCGAAGGAGCCCCACAATTTACCGGAGAAAAGGAATATGTGAAGAAAAAGAATTTGCTGAGGAAAAAAATTCTAAAAATGGAAAATAAGAATAAAAGAATTAAACAAAAGAGCAATTTAAAAGTGAATAAAAAATAAACATTTTATAAAAATCAATCGTATGGACTGAATAAGAAAGAAAGAAAGAAAGAAAGAAAGAAAGAAAGAAAGAAAGAAAGAAAGAAAGAAAGAATACCTCGAGTGTGGCATCGTTAACATGAGAAAGAAAGAAAGAAAGAAAGAATAGTTGGTGTGTGGCATCGTTGACATAAGAAAGAAAGAAAGAAAGAAAGAAAGAAAGAAAGAAAGAAAGAAAGAATACCTAGAGTGTGGCATCGTTAACATGAGAAAGAAAGAAAGAAAGAAAGAAAGAATAGTTGGTGTGTGGCATCATTGACAAAAGAAAGAAAGAAAGAAAGAAAGAAAGAAAGAAAGAAAAAAAGAAAGAAAAAGATAGAACAAATTTGAAGAAGTAAGATCTGACATCAGAATGAATGAATCAGAGAACGAATACAAGAAAGAGTAGAAAAGCAAGTCAAAATTAACCGAAAGAAGAAGCCACAAAAAGAGAAAAAATGAAAAAAGAGGAAAGCCAAAAAGAATAAAAGATTGTGAACATGATTAAGAAAGAAAGAAAGAAAGAAAGAAAGAAAGAAAGAAAGACTACATTTTTTTGAAAAAATGTGACATCAGTGAATGAAAAAGAGAATGAATGCAAAAATGGTTCGAAGATATTAGTAAAAATGGAAAGAAGGAGGAAAAGAAAAAGTCATAAAGATAGAAAAGAAAAAAAAAAGAAAAAAGAAATTGAGAAAGGCAAAAGGGATAAAGAATGTGGACCACATAAAAATATGAAGAAATAAATATGTGAGTAATCAAAGAAAGAAATGTAAAATGGACTGAATTCTTTTTTAAAAAATCCAACGTTAGAATGAATGAAAAAGAGAAAGAGAGCAAAATAAGTGCGAAATAGGAAAGGAAAATTTAAAGAAAGAAGAAAACGAAAACTAAAGAAAAACAAAGAAAGAAAATATCAAGAAAGATAAGAGAGAAAAAGAACGTGAACAAGATTAGATATGAAGAAAGAAAGAAAGAAATGGAAAGAGAATGCTGGAACGAATGAAATGAAAACCCCAAAGTGTACAATGAAAATCCAGGACGCGTGGAAATTAAGTGAACATCCGGGCAAAGTTGAGCAGCAGATTGGTAGCTTCCAAAATTGACTTCCTTAGAGGCAGAGGTAAAGGTTATCAGATCCTTGTGGGTTTCCTATTTAATACCGAATTCTCTTCGTAATCACATTTGCTATGCGTCGAGGCGCACGAACACTTGCTTTTACAAGTAACTCTTCCGGATTTCAACCCAATAAATGAATTATTAACGCTTAAAATGCTTGAGACTTAAAGTAAAATGAAAGAACATAGAAATAGCGCAGAAGCAACTCAAGAAAATTACTTAGAATCTTTTTTATATATTTGAAAAGATATATACACATTCCATATGTGTATATACATGAAAAAGAGAGAGACAACATTGCAATATATGATATACAGGGTATTTAAAAAAATTGATATTATTTGAGATCCGCAGCTGATTTCAGAAAAATTGATATAATTTCGCAATCTAATAATTTGACAAATTTTCGTTCAAATTAGCCCAGTCGGTTGAGGTTGTAGAATATTCCACTCCATCTTTGCAAAAGGGGAAAACCTTCCGCTAACGAGTGCCCTGCGTATGACTTCTGAAGATGATGTGGTTCCAATTCTGGATCTTTGGGAAATATTGAAGCCGTCTTCATTATCATTATTCAAAGGTACACTCTAACCCGGAGCAGCACTACACGTTAGATAACCATTTATTGGTCAAATAGAGATATTTAACCCCTTTCTATACTTCCAACCATTTAACTATGTTTAAGCAAAAGAAATCTGGCTCGTTTAAAATAATGTTACGACTAACCGTTTACAAAACCATGTACATCTAACACACACACACATATATATATATGTGTGTGTGTGTGTGTGTGTGTGAACTTGATTAGCATTAAATTACCTACAAAGGTCGATATGCTATAAACACAACCAACCAACCATGTCATTCAAATGATCCCAGATTATGATAATATATATAAAAACAACTCAATATTATACGTTTAATGTCTGACCGACTTTTCTTTTCCAGGAAATGGATTTTTGTACCTGAAAAAATATATATATATAACTAGATCTATTAAAACTAGATCTTTGAGTTTTTTCTGTCCAAGCTGTTAAAATATGAGATGATTTGAACGGGAACTGGTCACCTTATTAGATTAGGAAATTATATCAATTTTTATCAAATACCCTATACATCTCAAATTTATCTATTAGTTTTTTTTTTCCTCTTTAAACAACTTTACTTTTTACTATATTCTCACGTCAACCTTTAAAAAATGTCTATGCACAGAACATATACACTATTAATATACTAACTCCATTACAGATCGAATTCTGTTAAGTAATTCTTCTGATAGTTCCAAAAAATACCCACTTAAATTCTTTTTTTTTTAATATTTTTTCTGAAACCATCTAATTTAAGCTTAAATTATTTTACAATATTGCTGTTTTTAATCTGATCGGACAATTTGTTCCAACAATCTATTACTCGATTGGCAAAAAATTCCAGTAGGTTTATAAACTTAGTTTATAAAATCTGTGTTAACCGTCAATTTCCAGTTCGAAGAAGAATATAGAAAAAAATGTGCACGGTAATTAGAAATTCCATGTATTATTTTAGAATTTTCAATTTGGTCACCTCTCATTTTCCTTTCTCGTAATGTTCTTAATCCTTAATTTTTCGATCTCTCCTTGTAACTGAAATATTTTACTCTTTTTATTATTTTTGTAATTCTTCCTTGTATGCCCTCCAATCTTAATATTATACTCAAATTTCCATGTTCCGACACTGGAGCACAGGCCCGAATACAATATTCTGTATGAAGTCTAATGAGGGTTTTAGATATTTTTAAAGCAACGATTGTCTCTCTGGAAATAAAATGTCTTACAACCCAGCCAATCATTCCATTTTCCCACGATACAATAGACAAAACATTAGTGTCGGATTTTAATCTATCATTGAAGCCAACACGAGATTGCATCTCTCGTTTCCATTTTTTAACTTTGTTGCTTAATTTTATTCAATTTTAATGATTTTTGGATCCAATTCGTAGTACTTATATTTTTCTTAATTAAACTTTAATTTCCAAATATCTTTCCATTATGACAATTTATTCATATCTATGCGCCTTGTTTCTTTTAATAATGGTCTCACAAGTAGTTTAACATCATCTGCTGATAGTTTTCCTTCTGATTTTATATGCTAAAGTAAATCATTTATAAATATTATAACAACAAAGGTCTCTGTACTGATCCCTGAGGGACACCGGAGGATATATATATATATATATATATATATATATATATATATATATTGGCAGCATTTCTTCATTGATACATATTTGATTGAACATAAGAGACATTTTTTGTCTACATATTTTTTTGTTAATCCTTTCGAATTGCCGTATCGATCTTATGATATTCAGCTGGAATTGGTTGATAAATCTTCCATAATTAGTTATTTCCCAAGTACTTTCTACCCAACTTTGGGCCATCATCCGGGGAGGATCTATTACAAAAGTGATGAAACATTTGTATGTAAATTACTACTTTGTAAGAAGGGCGTCTGTACTATTGTATTGTGTAGCGTTGTCTTTTCGAATTTGTTTCTATAAATAGCGTCTATTTATGGAAACAAATTAACGTTAACAATTCAATTTGACATCAGCTTTTTTTCCCACTCAGTTAAATGGTTAACAGTTCAATTTGACCCATAGTGGGTAAGTTGACAGGTGCTACCAATCAGGATCAGAGTAAACCAGGGATCAATGGCAACGAAGGGATAATCAACTCTCTCCCAAAACTTCAGGATCGGTGCCTTACCCTTAGATGGTTTAATGTTATATTCATGACAATCGGCGCTTTCTACAAACCCAGCCGACTGGGTTCGTATATACTGTTTCATAACAATTGCTACCTATTTTGGCCTATAGATCTGTCTCTCCAAAATATATCACAATACTTACTATTTTATTAGACATTCTTATATTTTTCATTTTCTCTTGTAAAAAATAAGAAAATTCTGTATATAATGCTTTGCTAAAATCCAAATTACATAAAAATTTTTTAAAGACCGAGTACATTCGAGGATCACAATCAACGGAATTGTCAACAGCAGATTAACATATCTATATTTGGCTCAATCTGCAGAATTTCCAAAACTTTTACTAAACTAGAATGTATATATATATATATATATTTAAAAAAAACAGTAATCGGTTACATTAAGATAATAAATTTATTTCTATCCTGTTAAAAAGCATTGATATGAATTAATGCAGAAAAAATTCACTGGACTTCTTCAGATCAAACAAGAAAATGGATTAAAATAACTCTTTCACATTTACAACCAGACTTTTAAAAAATGTAGAGCACCCCTTCATAGCTATTAGTCGTTTTCGATATGTCACTTTTCTGAACGTATTCCTGAAATATATATATATATATATGAAGGAGTACTCCACATTCTCTAAAACTCAAAAACTAGAGCTTAACCATCATATGGCTTAGTGCCATACTCAGATCACTCGTTGGGAGAAGGTCTTACCCCTTTGCCGACGTGCAGTCGGCGTATAATACAGCCCCACCCAACAGTTTTGGCATACTCCCACATTCCGACGATTTCATCGCTTCCAACCACTCTACGACCAATTGGCCTTAGATCTCACCCCCGATAAATTCAGGATCCCATATACTGACCTGAAACCAACAATTAATAAACTCCTTCACACAAAATGGCAACAACGATGGGGCAATAACATCCACAATAAACTCTTCCAAATTCAGCCCACCGTAGGAGAGTGGAGACCAGCATCGAGAAAATCAAGAAGAGAACAAGTCATTATATCCCGATTGCGAATTGGTCATACCAGGCTTACTCACTCTTTCACACTGAAACAGGAACCACAACGACAGTGTTTGTTTGACCTGTCAGACAACTTGCACGGATAAACATATTCTTATAGAATGCAGAACTTTCGCTGTTATCAGAAAGCTATTTTTAAAAGTAAATAGTTTAACCGATCTGTTCGAAAACGTCAAAATAGATGACGTTCTGTCCTTCTTGAAAGAGACAAAGTTGTACCAAAAAATATGACGAATTAAAACTAGTTAATCTTGTGCAAACAAATTAAATCCTGCTTATTGAAAATTCTACCTACCTAAGTATTCGTTTAGAAATCTTTGGTTGAATATATATATATATATATATATATATATATATATAAACAAAATCTGGCGTTAAATAACCTACAAAGGTTGATATGCCATAAAACCCAAACAACGAAACAAAAAAAAAACAATGTATTTTTGCTATTATCACTCATAATAATCTCAGTCGGTAAGATTGTCAAACGGAGAGACACGATCTTCCTGATCGTTCTGTTGAGATTAGAATTCGTTAACTGTATCCACTGCAGTGTGGTAAAACGCCTTGAAAAAGGGTGTTCTAGGTATGACACTAAACTGCATCAGATAATGAGAATTCAGTTCAGAATCTCAGTGGGAGCAGGCGTAAAACACCCTTTCATTGCTATTAGTCCTAGAACCACTCTAAACCAGAGCGGCATAACTTGTTAGGGTCCCATCTATGTCTCAAATTGATTATTATTCGTATTTGATAGGACCGTAAACAAAAACAAAAAAAAAATCTTACGAAACAACAGCAAAAAATGTTAATATGAACGTGCAATGCACGCAATTCCCTAACCCCTAGGGGATGTCTTCGTGGTGTAATGGTTAAAGCTAGGGACTGCAGAATCGTAGTAAACGAGTTCGAACTCCAGTTTACATTCACTTTCGGACAAATAGTCTTGAGAAAGTTATGAAGCTCCTTATCCTCCGAGCTATGGGTTTAATAGCATTACTGCTGTTCTTCTAGAAGGATGACTTCGGCATTAAATAACCCAACAAAGGTTGACATGCCATTAAATAAAGAAACCGGAAACATAACGTCTAGGCATAAAAAAAACGTAAAATGAATTGCGATGTCATTAAAATCAATAAATCTAAATGGTCATCCAAGTTATTAGGAAGGTGACATCAGCATTAACGGTGTTCTATTCACTGATGACATCGTGTTCATGGCTAAAACCACTTTTATAGTAAAGTAAGTAAAGTTGGCGACCATAGTTGAGGGTGACCCGAAGGCTCTCTTTTCGATAGCTACCACACTGAGGTGTAGGGGAGGGCGCTACTCCTTCCCTGGATTGCTCCACTTAACCCTTGATCCGTACCTTATAATGCTGAGTGTTAAGCAAGGAGGCATCAAGTACCATATTTTTGAGTCTTTGGTATTGAACCCAGGTCTCCCGGGCCATTGTCGAACACTCTAACTGCTTGGCCAATTTCCGGTATACTTTAAATAGAAGTATTTTTTTTCTAATATCTAATTTGAATATCTACAAAGATATCAAACACTGACTTATAAAATCCTGAATGTCAGATTAATAAAGAAAATACTTTTGTTCCTCGACTATTGAAATTTTTACGCACAATTCATTTTATTTTGTGAAAGTTTTATTTACTCAATAAGCCAAATATATTTCTGAGTGGATGAGAGAACATAACCTCTGTAGAAACATTCAGATGAGTTAAAAAGAAAAAAAATTATTTCCAATTGAAATGTTTTTCTACTAATTTTCACTCGAAAAGCTTTCACTCGAGAGACTACCAAGCCATATCCACATAATTATTTTAAATTAGCTGTCATCAAATATGGTGCAATGATTGATGTATTGCTGATTGAAGTAAACATTGAATTTATAACAGTCCAATTCGACGTTGTAATTAATGAACATTTCTTTTATCGTTATTTTGTCTTTCTTTTCTTTTAAAAACAAAGAAAATTCGCCTTTGCTTTTTTTCTTGTTTTTGTTTTCTTTCCAGCAGAAACATGTTTTTTTTTTAAATTTTAATTACTTTTTTAAAAATGGGTTTTGATTTCTACGATAAAATTCTTTAAACATACTGAGTATATATGGATGACTATTATCCGAGGATTTCCCAATATATATATATATATATATATATATAAATATATATATATATATACGTGTGTGTGTGCGTGTCTGAGTGTGTGTCTTAGTGTCTAAGTGTGTGTGTATGTGTGTGTGGTTAGGCAGCAGTCTTTCATGTAAGCATGTTTGATTAAATAATAAAGACACATTTTGTCTATATAGTTTTAAGAGCCTTTCAAGTTTCCTGATTAGTGTCTTGGTTTTAGGTTGGAATTGGTGAATAAATTTATCAAAATTGTCTCGAGCGCTTTTGAAATGCCTTCATTTTTTTTTTAAATATTCCTTATTTCTTGATTATATTCTATTTCTGTTGATAGCGTTCTGTTTTTTAAATTCATCAGCATCTCAGTTTTATCCAATTCTGCGTTTACGTAATTTTGTAACGTTATAAAAAAACCTAAAAAAAACTCTTAAAAAAACTCTTTAAAAAAACACTTTATATATGCAAGTAACCCCTGATTATAACCTATGAAAGATTCGAAAGCGCTCGGGACAATTTTGGTAAATTCATCTACCAATTCCAACCTGAAACCAAGACACTTATCAGGAAACTTGAAAGGATCTTAATGAAATGATAATCATCATCATCAACATCATTATCATGTCATGCCACCAGTGCAGATCTTCCTGACCCTCTTCCGCTACCCTTCTCTTTTGTCCATTACTCCTGGGAGGTTTTCAAGGCTATATCCTGTATCGGTACAGAGTTGTTGTATGTAGGTTCTAGCTGGTCGTCCTGCCTTTGCTCGTCCATGTGAAGCGGTCCACAGGAGTATGCCACTTATGAGTTCATCCCTACTTCCCTAGCAGTGTCCCGCATGCCTGATTCGTCAAACTTTGATGGTTTTCGTGATAGGAGGTAAGTGGACGTACAACTGCTGCTTTGTGGGGTGCTGTCTCTATGAGTCGTTCAATATTGCTCGGAGCTTTCTTGTATAGTGGCCGTCAAGTTTTTTCTTCATACGTTTTGTTAGCGTCCATGTAGTCCATCCATACGGCAGTATCGATACGACCGCTGCTAGGAAAAAACTGCGTTTCATTTTATCGGTCATGACTGACTTCAATATGAACGATAACCTATCGATAGCTGCCCATGCCTGTTTTAGTCGCGTGTTGATGAGACACTGCTTCCTGGATAGGTGAACTTGTCTACTAGTTTCAGAGAACTACAATTTAGTGTGAAGATGTCACCTTTTTGATTGAAGCGCATGTATTCCGTCTTTTCTGCGCTGACATGAAGCCCTATGCCAGCAGCTGCTCGTTCCAGACTATGTAGCAGGGTTTGGGCTTGGGCAGGTGTATTTGCCTGAAGCGCTATGTTATTGGCGTAGTCCACATCCATAACTGTCTGTGCGTGGTATCTTCTGCTTCTTTCCTTTGTCAGCTTGAAACCGTTGTCTTTTATTTCATCAACAGACGTTCTAAGCACGTAGTCTAGACAGATGTATGGCGCTAATGTGTCTCCTTGCAGCAAACCTACAATGTCGAAGTAGTCTGTGTCTCCATCCGTGGAGCGGACGTTTACTTTCGTGTTTCTATATAACATCATTATGGCTGCGAAGGTTTCTGTGGGTAGGCTGTAGGCGAATAGTTTTTTCTCCATCTTTCTTCTGTTTATGAAGTCAAAGGCCTTGTTGAAGTCGACAAATAATATTGTAGCTTCTAGGTTTTTTGCACGTGCACCTTTAAGAATTAGATGGATAGTCAAACTTTGTGACGTCGTGGATCTATTTCTCCGAAAGCCATTTTAGTTTTTCCTAAGTATCTTCTCAATTTTAGGTTCAAATATTATTTAATCAATCATGCTTAAATATATATATAGAGAGAGAGAGACACACACACATCTATATATATACATGTGTGTGTGTGTGTGTGTGTGTGTGTGTGTGTGTGTGTGTGTGTGTGTATTCTGAAAGAATAAAATTTCAAGTTTATCATAGTGAAGCTTTGTAACAGAAATATTATTTAGAGTTGACCTGTGAGTAATAAGACTAAAAGGTTTACTCCACATTCCCCAAAGTTTCAGAAAAAGAACTTCACCATCCGATGGTTTAGTGTCATACTCAGAACACTTGTTAGGTGGGAGGGGTTTTTAACCCATCTGCAGTGATGCAGTCGGTGTATTCTAAAGTCCTAGTTATGGTTTAAATCAAATTACTGCCCTTCTTCTACACAGAGTGCTTTCACACTAAATAACCCACGAAGGTTGATATGCCATTTAACAAAGAAACAAAACTATTACACCTCAGAAATAGATTGACAGAACCACTAATAATGATGAATAAAACTTTTTTAAAAATGTTGGTTGGATTAAAAGAAGGTCGGATGAAAGGACTTCTCGCTTTAAAAAGTAAAAGTAAAAATCCACTGATTAGAAGCCAGGAATATTTGTTGTGTTTCGTGATTTCTGACACGTTTACAATTTTTTTGTCTTCACGAAATTTTACCCGAGTTTAATCAAAGATGGTTGATCTTGACGCAAACGTTGTAGCATTTTTTTTCTCATTTGTGTTGGCGAATTTTAGCAGCGATGTCAGCTTTTATTGAGCGTCTTCAGCGTAAGGAGTTGACACATTGAAGTAAAGTTCTCGCGCGGATTTGTAAGACATTTTTTTAGAAAATTATAAAAAGCATGAAAACGAATAAAAATGTAAATGACAAAAAAGGAATTTTTAGGATGCTTTTTAGTTTATAAGCAATGGGAGTGGTCAGGACCAAGCAAAAAGTTGGGTTTTTTTTTTTGTTGTTGTTTTTTTGTTTTTTCTGCTTAGAATGTACTTTTTTTATGACAGTTGTCACTGTTTTTTCTTCGTGCTTTTTAGAATTTATCGCTAACTTTCTTTATGTATTAAATGTAATTTCATGTTACAAACTATATACGTATTTTCCATTTATTTACTTATATCTTATTAGCTTTCGACTTTCCTCTTTTCTTTTCAATTTTCACGTGTCGAAGAGGTTTGAATTTTTGAGTATTTTTTTTTTTTTTTTTTTGCGTGAATTCAAAAATGATGGAAAATGCTTATTTAAATCAATAAATAAATGCCGTTGAAACAACTAACATTCCTTCCTCCAAAAATTTAGCGTTCATCATGCTGGTCGGTGGGTACTTATTTACTAAGTTTACCTTAGATGTGGCACATGGCTAGAAATATTAGAGGTCTAAAGAGAAGCGAACACTCAAACAATGGTCTGCTAAGCTAGATTGCTAAACATTTTACTGAGTGAGGTGCCTGCACTGAGTGGTGCGTTGTAATTTACTAAGCTTTTTACTTAGATGTGGCACAAGGCTGTATGAATAGGGCACCCAGTGAGACTAGAACTCACTCGTGAAGGTTTGTTTGTCTTGCTTATTAACTATTACACCACTGGAGGCGCCCAAGCTGAGTGTTGGGTAGGTGGACTAAACTAACTTGTTAACCTTTATACCTCACGAACATAGAATGATAAAAGCATTAATAATAATTAGGAATAAAATCTTTTGAGAAAATATTGGTTGGATTGAAAGTTGTGTGGATAAGTTCTACCATACACAAGGGCACATCTTTTTTTTTTTTTTTTTTTTGCACTGTGGGACTGTAGAATAGACTGCATCTTTGCAGAGGGATTAGACCACCCTCTTCCTTAGGAGTGTCCTGGATATGGCGGGAAACAGCAGAAAAAAATCAATTCTTCGTTCGCTTTAGGAGGCGTAATTGCTAAAGTGCTGAACTTCGGTTTCGAAGTAAGTGAGTTCGAACTCGAGGAACGTTATTAAATTCACTTTCGGATTTATGCCTTTGGGATATGGAAATATTTTTGATAATTAAACTGTGTACTTATATTTAAACTGCGTTCTTGTGCTAAACTGAATTGTTTGAAATGGAACTGTTTTTCACATCGAAACTGTACTTACGTTAAACCGAAGTTTTTGAAATAGAACTGAATTGGTTGAATTAGAACTGTTTAACTAAACTGAATGGCTTGAAATTGAAATGTTTTTTGACAATTAAACTGTGTAATCATGCTAAAATGAATTGTTTGAAATAGAACTGATTATTTGATTAAAAATGGATTTGGCATTAAATAACCTAAGCAGGTCTATAAGCCATAAAACCCAAACAACCAGTCTTCGGGAAATGTATGAACCGTCTTATACCCACCCAACCAGCTATGGATTAGATAGCATCCTTAATTTCCTTCTACAAGGACAGCTTTGGCATTGAAAAA
This sequence comes from Sepioteuthis lessoniana, assembly GCA_963585895.1. Lineage (NCBI taxonomy): Eukaryota > Metazoa > Mollusca > Cephalopoda > Myopsida > Loliginidae > Sepioteuthis > Sepioteuthis lessoniana. Next base: position 111,072,893 of record OY757906.1, read on the forward strand.
ATCCACGATGGTTGATGAACCATTAAATAAAGAATCCAAACCTTAGCTTGGTGTCTCTTTATGTCGATTTTGCCGCGTGACTCAGCTGGGTATTCTTCACCATGCTATTTCGCTTTCTCTGAAATACTACAACAATATTGTAATTATAATTAACTATTGCTTTAATAATTTTTTTAATTCCGTAAAAATTAACTATACTTGTTAAGTTGAATACGTCAAATTTCCATGATCAGATCTATTGATATAGAAAAGACAGAGGAACCTAATGACGGTCTACTAGTATTACCACTTATTAAGAAGTATTCAAGATTTTCTATTATGTAAATTCTGGGGGCTGGCAACTGTGGCGTAGTGGTTAAATACAGGACTGTGACATCATAGTAAGCGAGTTTGAATTTCGGACACACTATTATGTCAACCTTCGGACTAATCACTTTAAGGAAGGTATGAACCCCTAAACCGTGGGTTAGTGCTACTACTGTTCTTCTACAAGGATGTATTTAGCATTAAATGACCCATGACGTTTTTTTTTTCGTACATTTTACTTGCGTTTCATCTGAAATTTTTTCTAAGAGATAAAACTAAGGAATGAAAGTGATATAAAAATGTATTTTATATATATATATATATATATATATATATATATATATATATATATATATATATATATATACATATATATATATATATATATATATATATATATAAACTACCAAGCTTTTTCCTCAGATGTAGCACAAGGCTGTATGAATGGAAGACTCAATGAGATTTGAACTCACTCGGAATAGTTTACTAGTCTACCTTGCTAGACATTACACCACCCGAGACGACCATGTAGTAATGTATTAAGGTTTTTGCTTACATGTGGCATAAGGCCGTAAAAACTGGGCACCAATTGAAACTCAAACTCTCAAGTGAAGGTTTTCTAAACTAGCCTATGACCATTACAACATATATATATATATATATATATATATATATATATATATATATATATAATCCGAGGAGAAAATCCAAGTGGTAGGAGTATCCAATTCGAGCGCTCAATGCCAACAGCCATCGACTTAGAATTAATTAAGAATACATCAAAACTTAACGTGCAGATTCAAAATAATGTTTATATAAAAGTAAAAATAAAAATAAATTCACTTCTTTGGCATCATTATAAACTTACTTCTGGTCGACGGTGACCATCATACGACGGTCATCCTAGACCAGAAGTAAATCTATTATGTCTATAATGACACCAAAGAAGTGATTTTTTTCTTTATATATATATATATATGTATGATAAAATTATTCCTTTACTCTAACTAAAATATATCATTTGGATAAGGCTCTGTGCATGAAATAAAGAATATATATATATATATATATATATATACTTTTTTGTATTTTAATATTAGTTGGGATAATTCTAAATGAAAAAACATTTGGATTTCAATATTGTTTCTAAACATGTAAGAAAGAAAAAAAGTGAGGACAAATTCTTTTATATGCTTGTCTGTTTATTGACCCCTTTCAATTTTTTAATTTAATTTTTTAATTTTATTTATTCTATGTTCGCAGTCAGTACTGCCGACTGATATAATATTCCCTCAACACTAGCTTAGTCACTATCCTCACCCACTGTCGACAAGTTAAGGTTGTCACTTTTCTTGATTTTCGCCGACTTTGGTATAGCTGGATTACAGATAGCACACGAGCAATTGAGGTTAAATCATATTTACCCAACCCCTCCGCTCGGGCAGGATATGACACAAGGTCAATTTTAAAGCGGAGTTTAACAGGTTTGAATTCAGAGTTTTCCTTCTCCTAGACTAGTTGCCTCGCCAAGGCTGAAGAACCTAGTCTGTCCTACTATTTACCCATAGCTGGAGGAAGAATAATTGGATTCATACCTTTCCCAAGGGTATTAGTGCTATGTGAAATGCTATCAGTCTCGTCCAGGATTTGAACTCGTGTCCATTTCCTATAAACATTACACCACGGGCAACTCCCTTGAGGTTAAATCGAGCTTAACTTAAATTGCCTTTTTTTTTAATTTGATACATCCTGCTTGAATAAAAAGCTTAAACTATAAAGAAAAAATTATTTAAAATGGACATTTGAAAATAGTAAGTTAATGTAAAAATGTTCTCTTTGAAAAACAGTGCATACAAATCAAAAGATCTTTATTAAAGATTATTTATAGAATAAAGCAAGAAATACTTTGCCTATTAACTATGTCTCCTGTTTGATAGGGTTCAGATCTACCTAGTCCGTCTAGTCACGTTGATTTGATTTTATTCTTTTTTTTTACTGACTTCTTTCTTTCTTTCTAATGACCGCTATTAACGAAATATATTTTGATCAATATTTTGAGTCACAGAGTTAAAACAATTAATTTTGGATCCAGCTGAAGTCAACAAAGAAAATGACGTATTACAAAAGATTTTTGTTGCTTTGAAATAGATACACTTGATTCACTTGGGTTGAGCCCGACAAGCCCGACCACCTGAGTCGCAAATACATATATATATATACATATATATATATATGCGCGGGCGTGTGTGTGTGTGCGTGTGTGTGACAATATATTGTATAATGTTATTTGTACATACTAATTATACCGTAGCATTTTCTAGACTCCAAAGACCCAATATTTGGAATTAGATTATACAGACCAAAGACCAGATCCAAAGCAGAACTAGATTGCTGAAACATTCTTGCAAATTTTCATAGAAGAACGCTGATTCTATCAATAAAAATAATGTAATTTTTAACAAATTGGAAAAATACTATGAAAATGCCTGAAAATCTCGAAACAAAAATAATGATATATAGACAGATTTCCTCGGTTGTCATCTGAGGCTCTTTAGTCAATTTAGTGGCTTTTGTTTCCGGGTTATTGGCACATTTCTCATTTTTTAAACTTTTGAACATAATCTCTCGCTCTCTCGTCTGGACTTTTTTGGTTTGAACGCCTGAGTTTATTTGACCTCTAACCGGTGCCAAATTCATTCGCGTCTGATATATTTGCTGCGACTTTAAGAATCTAGTTGCAACCATGTCAACACAAAGCCAGATTCTCTGAATTATCTTAGAGAACAAGATCTCTTACAATCACTCGTACTATTTGCATACTTAATAATATTAACGACCTTGGCTTTAAGTTACTATATTATATTTCTACTCGAGAAATATATTTCAAAGGGACAATAGGATAATAAATATTCGAAGATTCAAGATCTACAACAATAAGATTCAAGATCTACAACAATAAATATTCAAGATTCAAGATCTACAACAATGCAAAGACGGTATAAGTGATTCTTATCATAAAATCAAGAAAAGATAGACTTTTACAACAACCTTGAACGTGGTCCTTGTTAGTTTTTGTTTTGTTAGTAACCATTCCATTAATAAGAATCATTGATTGTTTGATTTTTTTTATTGACATATCAACCCGTCTGGGATTATTTTATCTCTAGAGTTTTGGAATCGTGTACATAATATGTTTATGTTTTCATATTCATAGTTTCTTAAGTTTGTGCACACGGTTAAGAGATATCAAATCTTCCTATTTAATACAAATGATTTACAAATAGATCTCGTTGGCCCACAGATGAGACCCTAAATAAAACTACTACTTCGATCCATCGTGAATCTGGGCATAAAGGTAATGAAAGTGTACTCTCCCCTCTCCAGAACTCCCAAACCCCACCACCGGATACAGTTTGATGTCAAACCCAGGACACCCCTTATGGGAGCTTACTTCTCAGCAGGGGATACGGTCTGTACATTCTAAGCCCCTCTAAACTGAGCAATTATTCATAAAAAGAATGAATTTTACATTCTCAGATAAAACTCCTTATTCCAGATTATCTGAACTAGAAGTGTCCCATAAAAGTGTTGTGTAGCCGTGATGAATGAAGAAACCACAACACTTGGTTATAAAAACATAATTCTCGCTATTTTATTCTCGAAAGTGTTTGAATCTCTGTAGGTGTGGGAGACAGACGGTGACAGAGAGATGGATGTGGGGTGAATACAGCCTCTCATATTAACCCATAACTTCTTCTCTGGACTATACCACGCTGTGTTATCTTCAAGTTCCCACTTATAACTTCAACTACTTCTAGGCAGTCTACTGTGAGCCGCTCTGTGGGATGCTGCCCCAGTGGGGCGCCCAGCCAGTCGCTACAGACCAAATCTCTTCTGGTCGCAAGTGAGACAGACTCAAAACTGAGATTCATAGCGCCCGTATCTCACATGGGCATCTGCCTATATCATTTCATAACAGCCACACATTTCTGGTCAACCAAGTGAATGCTTCCGCGTATTTTCACACGTGCGTCCTTGTGCAGAGAATCTCTGATTGACGGCTCAGTCAAGGGTCAGCACGAAGTAAAATATTAAGTAGTCGAGATGACGCACGCTTCAAATTTCCTTCACTGAGTTTCCCGGGTGTTACTAGGTGGTGCTTATCTCCCTACAAATAACATGTGGAAAAGTTTACTGGATTATATTACTCTAGTTGCAAAGAACAATACCAGGCTAAATCCTTTACAAAACTCACTTGTGTTTACAAGGCTAAAGGGCTCAAACTGCCCAACTAGTTGATCATAACTTGGAGAGAAGTGAATTCATGCATTTCCTAAGGTTATTAGTGCGAAGTGAACGAAAGTCATCCCAGCTGGAGTTTGAAGTTGATTCATTTTCTGTTTCATTGATCGTATGCCACCTGCATTTCCTAATAAGGGTTGAACACCTGACTTGAAGTGATGTTTTTAATGAATTATGATGGCGTAATTGTTAACTAGTACAAAGAGTTCCATCTTTATCCATGCTCAATTTTTGTGGCGTTGTACCAGACTTAACCAAATTTAGAAAATATCCGCAATCATTTAGATCACTTATGCTAGATGGACATATCGAAGAACAAGATTAGAGAATTAGTTTCAGTCGCTATTTTGAGTTCAGTCCACGTTGTTTTCTCGTACTAAACTTAGCATAAAAGAATATCTCTTAATCTTTGAGATATTCTTAAAAGAAAGAGGTTGATGAAAACAAGAAACGTTATATTTACGATGGTCTTCAATGGCGCTGCTTTTGCATGAGTCTGACTCGGTTTTTGTTTTTCTGTTTGATGATATAGAAGCCTTCGTGGGTTATTTAATGCCAAAGCCATCCTTGTAGAAAAACAGTCAATATTCTAGTTAACCTACGGCTAGAGGAATGAGGGTTTCATATCTTCCGCAAGGGTATTAGTTCAAAAGTGAATGTAGTACGGCTCACTATGATGTCGCAGTTCAGCACGTTAACCATTACGCCAAGAGGAACCCTATAAAATGAAACTAGAGTTGTGTGTGTGTGTGTGTGTGTGTTTTCTAACGGTTTGCTTCCTATGATTCAAGTCACCGATTGTACCATTTAAAATTTCTACAACCTGAAATTGCTATTATTTTATGTAAACGATTCATGTCCACTTGAACATTTCATATAGAAAAAGAAAAATATATAAAAATGACTTAAGACTAAATGATTTGGAATGTTGATTTTCTAAGCTAAATTTGCTCATTCACTAAAAAGATTAACTTAATCCAAAGTACTACCTCTGTTTCGCCTAATATCATAGTAATCAAACAAATTCTTCTATTTCATTTTTTTTTTTCTTTTTTAGTGACTCCTTTTTGTAATTTGAAAACGTTTCGACACATTTAAGCCATCTTCTGGGAGAATGGCTTTAGCATTAAATAACCTACAAAGGTTGATATGCCATAAAACAAAGAAACCAAACCTCTCTGCTCACTAACATAGCAAGGATAAGTTGAAGCGAAAAACAACTGAAAAATAAGATAAAAGAAAAAATTTACTATTTTCACTCTACGCGAATTGTTAAACACCTGTTTTTAATGGAGGGATTTTCACCGAAGTCTGAGCGACAGCACGTCTCATGAGATCTTCAAGACTCTTCTGAGAATTCTGGCTTATTTTAATTGTGCAGTGCTTTCGATGGTCTTTTTCTCCTGATCTGTAATACTTGAAGTCTATTTCCGACAACTTTGAAGACAGTTTCAAAGATTCCAACAATTGGTGGTACCACCGTTACCTTCGTGTTCCTCTGCTTTTTAAGCATTCTGCCATGATCCAAGTATTAGAGTAGATTTTCTTGCTTTTATTTTCATTCTGAAGTCCACTGGAACGGAAAAAATCAATTAGATGATAAGTCTTTTCTTCTTGTAAATTAATGCTGCATCCGGTCTTCCAGTCGGGATTCGATAGTCCATTTGTACTTCAAAGTCCCATAGAATTGAGTGCAAATCATTTTCTGCGACAGATTCTGATTAGTATATATACCATTTGTCAGCATGTCCAAATTTTAGTTTCTTGCACAATTCACTGTGGATCACCTTTCACACCCATCATGCTTAGTCTTATAATCATATTGCACCAGTCTGCTGCAGTTGCTTATGTGATTAACTTTTTCATCTCTGTCACTAAACCCTCAAAACTTACTAACATCAATTGTTTCTTTGACGTTATTGCTATGAAGGAGGCATGTTTTCTTCTCTTCAGGTTTCAAATAATAATAATAATAATAAAAAGAGACAAACACCTGAACCTTGTCAGAGAATCAAGAAAGGTGAGTAACACGAGAGTGACGGTGAAACCAATTGTAATTGGTGCGCTTGAAACGGTCTCAAAAGGAGGCTGGGAGAGCTGAAAATCAGTCGACAAAACGAGACTATACAAACTACAGCATTATAGCTGTCAGTAACAACATTATTAAGATAGGCCAGAATATTGAGAAGCGTTCTGGAGAATTGAGTATATTTGCTGATACACAAGCTATAGTGATAAACCATCAGCTCACGCTGGTGTGAAACATTTACAATAATAATAATAATAATAATATATTGCATCTGTGAAGTACAGTCTTATCATCGACATCGTTGGCCGGTGCTGTAATAAAATAATTCCTGATACATGTTAATGTTTTTTCGGCGGGGGGGGTCTGGGTCGTATTTACCACATGCCCATGCAAATGTTGGTTGGTTTATGCTTTATGACATATTAATCCTGGTAGGTTTTTTAATACAAAATCCAGTTTATATATATATATATATATATATATATATACTTTGTAAACGAATAGTTTGGAGATAACATTCTAAACACACCAGGGCTCATTTATTTGGAAACAGTGAAGTGGTCTCAAGTTTTACTACCAAGAATAAATAGCGTTATTGGCACACGCTTAAATGGTCTCAAGAATTGCTATTTAACACTAACAATTTAATTTATAATCACTCATTTGTTTATTGTCATTTAAATGATGAAAGCGTCCTATTTGATCCTTATATGGGACACTAACAGAACACCACTACTCCGCGCCAGAGTGACCAAAGAGTACTCCACATTTCCCAAGCCTTCAAGACTGAAACCTCATCATCAGATGCACCTAAGTGTCAACTCCATGACACTTCTTGAGGCGGGGTCTTACCACTCAGCAGAAATGCAGTCGGCGTATTCTACAGCCCCAACTGACTGGGTTTTATATGTGCATGTGTTTATTGACTCATTTTACCGTAAGACCTTGGCACAACTGATGTTTGTGGACAATATAAACAAAAGCAATTACACTCAAAAACGATGATTAAATCTGTTTTGATGGCAAGGGGATGGTAAATGAAATTACAGTTCTTTTTATCAGTTTTCTTTATTTCATAAAAATCAATTAAACCAATATATTTGATTTTTCTGAATTCATTTATTTATTTACTAATTTTGTTTGGCACTTCGCCCAAATACTTGGACCTTGAAAGCAGAAAAAGCTTTAGGAGGTGACTATGATGCTAATTGTAGTTGGTGCACTTGGAAATTTCCACAATAGCCAGGAAAATTGGCTGGGAGGATAGGAAATCAGTCAAAGAATCGGGGCTATCCGGAGCACAGTGCTGTTGAGATCAGCTATAATACTGAGAAGAATCCTGGAGACCGGAGGAGGCTTACTGTCACTCAGACTTCAGTGAAAAACCATCAGTTTAACTTGGTGTGAAAAATTCTCATAAAATAAAAAAATATTATTTCTTTACAAGTTTCTTCAGGCCATTAGTAACTGGTGGCCTTCACTGAAAGCCGAGTGATAGCGAGTCACCTTAGCACTTCGGCATTCTTACATATATTCTAGTGTCGTAGTCAGGACTGTTTTTTTTCTTCTCTTGATCTCCAGTTCTTCCAGTCACTTTTCCAGACTTTTTCAGATTTTTCAGAACTGTATTATTTTACTAAAACCGGACATTGGCATAATGATTAGAGTGTTCGCCAACGGCCCGGGAGACCTGTGTTCAATCCCAGGTCAAGTCATACCAAAGACTCAAAAAATTGTACTTGATGCTAACTTGCTTAACACTCAGCATTATAAGGTAAGGATCAAGGGTAAATTGGAGCAATCCAGGGAAAGGAGTAGCGCCCTCCCCTACACCTTGGTTTAGTAGCTATCGAAAAAGGAAACCTTCGGTTCACCCTCGACTAAGGTCGCCAATTTTACTTTTTACTTTATTATTTTACTCGTTAGAGTTTTTCGCTGGGCGTTATTTGATGGTTTTTCAACTGAGCTTGAGTGACAACAAGTCTCCTTTAGTCTCAAGAGCCTTCTTGGTATAGCCCAGTTGGCAAGGGTTATAGAATACACGGACTGCATCTCTGCAGAGGGTTTAGACCGCCTCCAGTGAGTGTCCTAGTTATAACTCTAAACCATCTGATAGTGAGGCTTCAGTAATGGTGGAGCTTTGGGGAAGGCGGAGTACCCCTTCATTCTCATTGCTCCCAGGTCTACTCAGGCATGAAGTGATGCACCTGATTTGGCCCACTCTATAGATTAAATAAAACTGTTTGATATTTAAACTGAATGCAAACAAATGAATTATTCTAAATTTAATTGTTAGAAATAAAACTTTTTGGTCATTTAATTCCGTGTAAACTAATTACTGATGTTATATTGTTAGTGATACATAGCAATACTTGGAACCATTTCACTGGGTGCAAAAGTTTTAGCTTAGACTCATTTAATAAAAGTTATAAACAAAATGTATTCAAAAATTATATGTATTTAATATATATGTATAAAGAGGATTTGGCATTAAATAACCTACAATGGTTGATATGCCATAAAACCAAACCAAACCAATATTTTCAGAATTCTGCCCTGTCTTGACAATGCTGTGATTGATAGCTATAATTAGTCTTTCTTTGGTGTTTTTGATGTAATCCTCGAGTCTTTTATTGATGTGTCTACGCAGTCCTCAATGCCGGCAAGTTTTCTTCCTCCTTTTTTTGATACATAATTTTCTCCATATAATCTACATTTGCTATTTCTTGCTTATTATGGATTTTCGCTTATATATAATCGGTAATGATAGCATTGTCTTATACTGCTATTAGAAGAGATTCGGTTTCTCTTGAGGGGTCAGTCTACTCGCATTAAAACGTAAAATTTATATCCGAGTATCCTGTCCACAAATACAACACAAATTTATAAAACAACGCTAAAAAGCGATAAGAATAAAACCAGGTTGAATTGGTTAAACATTCATATTAACAACTTTACTTACACACCTATGTTTTTTAGTCTTTTGGTATGTTGTGGTCAAAAAAAACCAAAAGTTCAAAAATGTTCTTGGTGAGAAGTTAGTATAATGTGTGTGTGTGTGTGTGTGTGAAAATGAAACGCACTTGGTAGCAGAGTATATGTTTGACTACTGATTGAATCTGTGTGTGTGTGTGTGTGTGGTAGGAGACATGTGATGTCAATAAGAAAATGAGTATACAGAAAGATGATAAACTTACTTTTGTTGTGGCTATGAATGTTGTTTTTTTGTGTTTGTGGACTCGCAGTTGTCATTATAATAAAGCAGAATTTTGATCTGTGTTAGAATGTATAATAATATAAGTATATCTTCATCATTATGGAGGTGTTTTACTGAGTGTGTGTCGTTTACATGCTGTGTGCAGCTGTGTGTGGGGTTCTCGCATTGTTCGGCTGCGTGTTGCTGTGTGTCCGGCCGTGGATTTGCGAGACTGCGTCGGCTGCCTGACTGTATTCGTGGCTGTCTGTGAGACCTGAGAGTATGTTGGCATCGGAAGCATGAAATAAATAGGTTTAATGATCACGTGACCGGCTTCAAATGAAAGATATTTTTCTTGTTTGGGTTTTATGGCATATCAAACTTTGTAGCAAATTTAATGCTAAATCCCTTTTTATACAAATAAACAGTATTATTTCAAAGAAATCAGTTTTGCCTAATTCAGTTAAGCACACATAAACAGTTCTATTTCAAATAATTCAGTTTAGCATAAGTACGTAGTTTAAATGTCAAGACCGTCCTATTTCAAGCAATTCAGTTTAGCAGAAGTAAACAGTTTAGTTCTATTTCACCCATACGTAGGACCCTATCAGGTCCTACCACTCCGGGCCACAGTGGACCTGGAGGTGATGGCAGTGAAGGGTTACTCCGCATTCTCCAAAGCTCCAGCATTACAGGAACGTCACCATCAGATTGTTTAGTGTCATATCGAGGACATTCTTGTTGGGGGGTCTTACCCACTCAGCAGAAAAACAGTCGGTGTATTCTACTGCCTCAGTCAACTGGGCAACCAAATGAAAGATTTTATTTTGCGCTGGACAAGTTCATTAGGAGTTAAACTGCGCGGACGTAGTTGAAAACAACGAATGTGACTGTCTAATCTGGGTATTTTTTTTACTGATTTGTACTTAAATCTGTGTTTTTATTATTCTGCTTTGGTTTGGTTTCTTAGTTTAATGGCATATCAACTCTTTTTAGGTTATTTAATGCCAAAGCTATTCTCCTAGAAGAACAGTAGTGGTACTATTTAACCCATAGCTGGGAGGATAATGGGGGTTCATACCTTTCCCAAGGGTATTTGCCCGAAAGTGAACGTAATAGCGCGACTGGAGTACGACGTCGCGTATTACGATTCCGCAGTCCATCGCTTTAACCATTACACCACGAGGATATCCCCACTTATTATTCTAATCAACTTCATGTGTGTATGTGTGTGTGTTTCTTACAAATTTATGCTCGACATACGGATAGTAGAATATAGGATTTTATATCGTATACTCTCTTAAGATTTCCCTTTCGTAGCTTTGTCCCGGTCTTCTCGCATGCAATTTCACCAATTTATCGCTTGAAATATCCATACATTTGTTATTGTTCTGTTTGTCCTTATGTTGTCACTGATGTTACTGACCGCTGTAATTAGACTTTCTTTGCTACTTTTAACGTAATAATCGAGTTTTGGTACTGAGGAGTCCAGCTGATGCTGGCAAGTTTTCTTCCTCTTTCCTTTCTTGACACATATTGTCTGTTTATGTCTTCTCACGAAGATGCATAGTCATCAATTTAAAACCTCCTGCAAAGTCATCAATTTTCTTGTCTATTTGTCTTGGTTTCTCCCAAATCTATTCTATTATTATTGTTATTATTATTATTATTATTATTAGTAGTAGTAGTAGTAGTAGTAGTAGTAGTAGTAGTAGTGGTAGTAGTAAATTCAGCTTCTGAGAAGAAAGAAAACTAGATAACGATTGAAGAGACTGCCACTACCTTTGATTCTTGATAAAAATTCCATTAAATCAAAGCTTCTTTTTATACAACCTATGCTTGCGTCTTATAGTGTACTTTTCTATCTGTTTATACTTGAGAGGATTAATTTTAAAGAAAAAAGAAAAAAAAACGAAAACGGATTTTTTCTTTATTAATCCTTGCCAATACTTTAGAAAATAAACAATCTGTTTTGTGCAATGTTATTGACGTTTGAATTTGTTTAACAACATTTTCAACCATCAATGACATTGCTCAAAAAAGTTTGCCTTCAGGGAAGATTAACAACAACAACAGCAACAAAGAGAGAAAAACTATAAAGAAATGTATTTCGTGCTAGATTTTAAAATATATTTAACCAACACCTCTGCATAAACAGGATGTGACACAAGGTCAATTTTTTAAAGAAGAGTTTAACTTCTCCTGGACCATTTGCAATACTAAAGTTAAAGTTCTCTGTCTGCCCTAATATTTACCCATAGCTGGAAGTAAAATATCTGCAGTCTTACCTTTCTTGAGGGTATTAGCCGTATTTAAAATGCAAGTCACTTAGTCTAGGATTTGAACTCGGGTCACTGTGTCGATTTCCTACAACTATAACCGTAACACCATGAACGTCAGAAGCTTTTGTAGCCAATATAATCTGAGAAACGATTTCTGAAACAATTTTTAAAGGCATTTCCTCTGATGATGAGACATCAAATTCTAAAAAACTAATACACCTATTATACCCCCTGCACTTGAACTAGGTATGCCTAAATATTATTTATGTTTTCGTTTGATATAGCCCACTGACTTTACTACTACTCCATTAAACGCTGTGTCAACTGAGATTAGAATACAATGATTGTATCCCTGCAAACGAGTAATGCTTCCCCAAAAAGAGTATCCTGAGTATTACAGCAAAATTGGGAGGCTTAAATTCTTGAGATCTTTATAGTGTCGAGTATCTCTTCATTGCCAATATTTCTATTTCAACTCGGACCCATCTATAGGGGAAATATTTTACAATCATTCGTATTTAAATGTACCAAAAACTGTTTAAGATTCAGCATTTATATATAAATATATATATATGTGTGTGTGTGTGTGTGATATTTGTCTCTGCTTCCCACCAGACAGAACTTGACACAAGGTCAATGACCCGAAGGCCGATTGTAGGAGAGGGGATGGTCTGGCACGAGCCAAGGCTCGAGCTCTGCTGGTCTATGGTGGTCATCAGCCCACTTAGTGCAATGTAGGCCTAATAAGACTAGCTGGTCTTGGACCGAAATCTGACTCCAGGCACGTATGCCTGATGTATAGGTTAAACTGGACATGGTCCACTGCTATACAAGGGGGCAAAGGTGTCAGTGTTGCAGCTCGCCCACCCGATGGTGGCCCAGCCAAAGTCTCGAACTTTTATTAACGTATATATATATATATGTGTGTGTGTGTGTGTGTGTGTGTGTGATTAAATAGCATACATTATTTCTTCCTATTTTTAGTAATGGCCTTGTAAACCGGGTCTGCAGAATACACCGACTTCATCTCTACAGAGGGGTAAGACCTCCCCAACAAGTTTCCTGTTGATAACACTAGACAATCTGATTGTGACGTTCCAGTAATGTTGGAGCTTTTGGGAATGCGGCGAACCCCTTCATTGCCATCGCTCTCAGGTCCACTGAGGCCCGGAGTGGACCTGATAGGGTCCTATCTATGGATCAAATAAAACTGTTTGGCATTGAATTTGTGTATTTATGCTAAACTGAATTGTTTGAAATAGAACTGTTTGATTATTTAACTATGTGTAAACAAATGACTGATGTTTAATTGAATTGTTAGTGATACATAGCTATACTTCGAAAACATTAAACTGTGAGCAAACAAAGTATTTATTGTGAATAGAATAATTCATATTAGATAGAAATAAGTGAAAGCATTTAACTTTGTAAAAAAAGATCTCAGGATCATTTAAAAATGTTATCTTCAAAATGTGTTTAGAAATCATATATTCAATATATATGTACAAAGAGGATTTGGCATTAAATAACCTACAATGGTTGATATGCCGTAAAGCCAAACCAAACTATTTTTAGTAGGTCCATTCAAGCTATCATAGGAATTCTTTAACATCTATAAACATCTCGAACTGTAACATACTGACCCCGGCCAAGCTGTCAAAATAGGAAATGCACCTGTGTAAATAACAGGTGCATCCGGTCGAGGAATATCAGAATATAACATTGACTGTGGACGGGTTGAATGAGTGCGATTTGTGACGCCCATAAGAAGAAGGTGGATGTCGAACAATTATATAACCCAGGTGAAGACAGGAAGTCAGTCAGTTGGAGATAAGATGCGATAGAGAAAACCAGCACCCAACAGAGGGGGGCCTGAGGCCCCCGATTGAGCAGTTGTAGTTGGATAGAAGATGCTGGAATGAGGAATATGTCCCAGAGAGGCTGGAGCCCCAGCTCCCCGGTTGAGCAGCCCAGGAGAACGAGAAAGAAACGCTGTCATAGCCATATGAGTGGGGGTCAATATGTTGCAGTTCTGTTCAGCCTCCAACTCACCTCTCACACAGTAAAACCTTTAGAAAACCTTTCGAACCCTTTCAAATAAAGTGAGAGGTATATTTTTTCTAAAGAACTGTGTTGCTCGTCTTTATTGTCTCGTCGTTATGATTCTGCATGCATCTGCATATGTGTATGTATAGTTGTTCATGGCTATACAACTGAACATCTCCGACCCTTTATCTCTCAAGTTACCACTCTCTGAACACATCAACCAACATATAACACCCTACATACATAGCAAATCTAGGCTTAAATCCGGCCATGAACTTATTCAAATTTAATAAACTTTCAAAACTAACAAACAAATCATAGCCTCACTCGAGGTCGAATATCTTTTTACCACTTCCTGTGAAATTTAATTTATATTCTGGTAGGGGAGGTCATACTTGATTGGGAACTAAATATTATATAAAATATTATATGATATATATATATATATATATAATATATATATATATATAATTTTTATATAATATCTTTTTACCCCTTCCTGTGGAGTTTAATTTGGTTTGATTGTGTTTTATGGCATATCAGCTCCTATTGGTTATTTAATGCCAAATACTTATATATTAAGTATATATGAATTATAAACACATTTTGTAGATAACATTCCGAAACGAGCTTGTGCTTTTTTTTTTTGTACACAATCAAGTGGTATAAAGAATTTCTAGGTAACAGTAACAATTTAACAGTCATTTGTTTGTATCCAGTTAAATATAATTTATAAGCAATTCCATTTTTAAAGGAGTTTGGACTAACTTCTTTGGCACACAAATGTTGCTCCTCTTTCCACACAACAATGCAGTTTCAACCATAGCTAGCAAACACTGATTATTCCACCTAATATAAATCAATAGCGTACACACAGCAAAGTGATCTCAAATATTGCTTTTTAACACCAACTTTTTAGTTGAATACTATTCCCTATTGGCCCAAAGTTAAACAGTTAAAATTATTGCTATATATCACTAACAATTCAATTAAACATCAGGTACTTATTTACACCCAGTTAAATGATCAAACAGTTCTATTTCAAACAATTCAGTTTTAGCATAAGTCATTTATTTGCACTCGCTTTAAATTTCAATCAGTTCTATTTGACCCATTGATAGGACCCTAACAAGTGTTACCACTCCGGGTCAGAGTGGATTTGGTAGTAATGGCAATGAAAGGATACTCCATAATCCCCAAATATCCAGGAGCCTCGCCATCAAATTGTTTAATGACATATCCAGAACATTCTTTGAAGGGGGAGTCTTACCCCTCCATAGATATGCAGTCGGGGTACTCTATAGCCACAGTCCACTGAGATGTATTCACGTAAAAGAAGCTATTGACCTCATTATATATAACATAGAATAACTCTACCTGTCCTCTACTAAAAATTAACCCAAATATTCTTAGGAAGATTCTCCTCAGTTATATACTGAAGCTCCATTCTACGACCGTCACGAATATATATATATATATATATATAGATATATATATATATATATATAAGATAACGTCATTTCGATGGTGTCCGCCTTTGGACCAACTTTCAGGAATTCCAACATGGCTCATGAAGAAAATAAAATTTTGAACTATATAAAAAAAATTCGCTTTCTTTTCGCCCATAGCACAAATAAACTATATAATCTACAACTGTCTTTCCAAGATTGTGTTTAATTTGGTTAGGCTTTATGCCATATTGACCTTTGTTGGTTTACTCAGTAGGCTGGGGCTGTAGAATACACCGACTGCTTCTCTGCAGAAGCGTCAGACTTCCCCAACAAGTGTCAGCGATATGACACTAAAAAATTTGAGGGCGAGGCTCTAGTAATGCAGAAGCTTAGGGGAACACATATTACCCCTTTATTGCCATCGCTCCCAGATCCACTCTGGATCGGAGTGGTAGCACCTGATAGGGTCCTATCTATGCGTCAAATAGAACTAAACTGTGTGCTTATGTTAAACTGATTGGTTGGTTTCTTTGTTTAATGGCATATCAACTATTTGTAGGTTATTTAATGCCGAAGCCATTCACCTAGAAGAACAGTAGTGGTACTATTTAACCCATAGCTGGGAGGATAAGGGAAATCTTACCTTTCCCAAGGGTATTTGCCCGAAAGTGAACATAATAGCGCGATTGGAGTTCGAACTCGCTTACTACGATTCCGCAGTCCATCGCTTTAACCATTACACCACGAGGACACCCCCTTATGTTAAACTGAATTGTTTGAAATTGGGCTGTATTTGACATTGAAACTGTGTACTTATGCTGAACTAAATTGTTTGAAATAGAACAGTTTTGACATTTAACTGTGTGTAAACACAATATTATACGAAACTGAATTGTTTGAAGCCTATCAAAATGATTTAATTCAGCGTTAAATGACCCGAAAATGATTGATTCGGCGTAAAACAAGAAAACCAACTGTTGTTGGTTATTTAATGCCAAATATGCTTTTTAACATATATATTAAATATATGATTTATTAAATTATTTAGCAGATACACACAGTTAAATGATCAAACTGTTGTATTTCTAACAATTCAATTTTGCATTAGTCCAAGTATTGCTGTTAATTACTAATAATTCAATTAAGCACCAATCGTTTGTTTCAACATAGTTAAATGAGCAAACAGATCTATTTCTAACAATTCAATTTAACATTAGTTATTTGTTTGTGTTCTGTTCAAATGTCAAACAGTTTTATTCGACCCATAGATTGGACCCTATTAGGAACTAACCATCCGGGCCAGAGTGGATCTGTTAGCGATTGCAATGAGGGGTACTGCCTATTCCCAAAAGCTCCAACATTACTGCAACCACATCATCAGATTGTTTAGTGTCATATCTCGTTAGGGGAGAATCTTACCCCTCTGCAAAAATAGGTGTATTCTACAGCTCAGTTAACTGGACTGTGACGTTCCAAAACAATTCCGTACTAACTTTTGTTTTGAAACTCAACACTACTAATAAGTTCCCATTTCTACATCGATAAAACAATAACATTTTCATCGCCTTCCCATACAAAAAAAAAACCTACAACCGCAACTTCCTGCACTCTCAATTATAAAAGCAAATGCCCCGAACAATATAAAATAGCGATAATTAAAAATCTAATGTATTGACCCCAAACTCATATCATCCCCCAAAACAATCATCTACTCTAAACTTAAAAACATTGAACAAATCCTCATGAACAATGACTTCCCAAACTACATTGTTGACGAACAAATAATATGCTCCCAAACTACATTGTTGACGAACAAATAATATGCGCTATTAAATATATCAATTCTAATTCCAACATAAGTACTACTACATCAAACAAACCGAAACACATTAAACTGTTTTTCGTAAGCAGATGCACAAACACAATAAACTCGATGAAATAGCACTAAAAGATTTAATATGTAATAAGACCTCTCTGTCTGACTCTGACAATAAAATAAAAACTAATTATATATCATCCCGAATTCAATACAACTAATGCCGCCATCTATTATAACTTTTCTCCCTCTGTGAGTTACCTCAGTACGATCAATGTAGTGTGCAAGTCAAATGTCCACTTGGAGAATACTTCTCCCATGAATTAACCACTTACATCTGCCTGACTACAAAGACTGTCTCAAGACTTTTAACCCTTCTATCAGACACTAGTTCCATCTCTCAGCACCTCAAAATACATTCGTACTCCTCCTCCAAAATTCCAACTGAAAACACCTCCATATTACACAAAGAAAATACAAACAAAAACTCTAAATTCTTGAAACTCTTTATATAATGGCAAACATACCTTTCTTACACAAAATCTACTTCGAATGTAGCAGCCGTTTTCTGAAATGCTTTTAACACTTTTCTCGACAATTCTTTCTCTTACCTCAAATAATGTTATTTTTCGTACATTCCTCACCCACTTGTTCTTTCCTCACCTCTTTATGCAAATTTATATGACTTTTCGTTGTGTATATCATTTCACTGTTCGAACCCTCAAAGATGGCTCTAGATGGGACCGAAAGAACATGGGAAAAATAATGGAGCTTTTATCAATTCATTCTAAGCAGATGCCAAACGACTCATACGTGGACTTGAATGGAGCAACTATAAAACAAACAGAATTGAAGTGTCTGTCCTATTTAATCAAACATGTTTCAAAGAGAAAATGCCACACACACACACACACATACATACAAACACACATATATATGCCCGTTGTGTAATGGTTATTGTCATAGGAAATGGACACGGCGACACGAGTTCAAATCCTTGACGAGGCTAATTGCATTTCACATAACACTAACAACCTTGGGAAAGGTATGAATCCAATTATTCACCTTCCAGCTTTGAGAAAATAGTAGGGCAGACTGAGTTCTTTATCCTTGGTTAGGCAAGCAGTATAGGAAAAGGAAAACTCTTACTTCAAACCTGTTAAATTTCGATTAAAAATTGACCTTGTGGAGGGATTATATATATATATATATATATATATATAACGAGAAAAGTTTAGAAGGAAAAGTACTCTACACTACGACAGTAAACAAACATCATCTTGGGATTGTGTACATCGTTACTTCAAATTCCATGTGGTGTGGACGGAAAAACGAGAAAATTGTCAATGACTTGTAATTATTTAATGGCATTTAAGTCACATAATAAGAACGAAGTACATGTGACATTGTATAGCTCTTCAGGGCTCTTACTCTACGATCATGTTGTGTATATGTAGGTGGGCCTCTCTTGGACGATTGTTCTATGTATATATGTCTTACCTAACGATTAGGCATCTTTTGTCTCTTTACTTTGCTTCCTTCCCACTATCCTTCCTCTCTTCTACGTTCGCCTTGTATGACTGATGTTTCTTTCGTATCACCATCTTTGTTCTTATTCGTTGTCTTCTGTTTTCATTCCCAGTCGTTCTAAATTCTTCTCTAGTGGAATAATGAATGTGAACGCGTACACAATTTCATGGGCACATTTCACTATTTATTTCTTGGCAACTTTTCAATCATTGTTACCCGCTGTAGCGTAAACGAGGAATCAGTGAGTGTTAGATGGATAGTTTGATCACTCAGGTCGGCTGTTTCTCACTGACTAAATTATTTTTAACTCCGGAAGCTTTTATTCCACCTGACTTAAACCATCAAAAGAACCGTGGTCTCAGATTGACCCCTAGTTCAATCGCTGTCCATCATACTGGTTGATCCAACTGTATTTTTCGACGCGTTCAATGGCTCAAAACTTAATTTTAACGCAACATGTTGCCACTCATAATATATACGTGTGTGTATATACATATATTTGTATATACATATAATTATATACACACACACACACACACATATATATACACATACATGTGTATATATATATGTCGTGAGTGTAGATATTTTTTGTCATTTTAAGTAGACATTTCATTTTTTTGTTGAAGGAAAAATTTATAAAAGGCCCATCGATCACATAAGGTCACAAAAAGTAGAAAGTCAAACAACAAATCAAACTGAATGGCAGTTTTAATTTGAATTATGGGATAGACTCAGATCTCCAAAAAGTGTACAGAAAAATTTACACACATATTTCGACACTTAAAAATAATGCGAAGAAAACCAAGAATACTTTAGATGTATCCGAGAAAATGTTTTTGCAATTTAGAAGAATTTATAGTGTATGATTTATTTATAGTTACTTTAGAATATTTTGTACGTACGACATAATATATATATATATATATATATATATATATATATATATATATATATATATATATATTGTTTATTCAGGCAGTAAATCATTATCTAAACAGGTTTGGTTGAATATTGCGGATTGTTTTTTTAAATCTTCAAGCGAAGACGCTCGTGTCTTTTTAGAAGTTTTCTTACTTTTGAGTCAAGTTGTTAAAAAAGAACCCAATATTAGCCCAAGCACTTTTGACCATATAGGGTTCTTTCTTTACCAATTTAACCCAGAAGTAAGAAGACTAGTGAGAAGACTTGAACGTCTTCACTTGAAGATTTTAAAAAATTAACAATCCGCGGTAATCAACTACACCTGTTTATATATATATATATATATATATATATATATATATATATGAATCGAGCTCTCGGTAGCCGTTAAGGGGATATAGGTAAACAATAACAATTGTGATTCATAACCGTTTAAATTTCCTTCACTTTCGCTGGTTTCCTCGTGGCTGAGTGGTAGAATCTTGGATCAACCGCGTTTCGATCCTAGCTTCGGGAATCTAGACACTCTGATGAGTTTTGATAGTATGAAACAGATCTGTCTATGGATGAATATATATATTTATCACCATGATCAATACCGAAAGGGGTAGACTCTTTTGATTCTCAGTCTGTCGCTATCGGACATAGATTTTGTTAAATCCCCTAAAGAGCATCCAGGGAGATAATGACTATGAGATTTTGCCGGTCTGGTGTGTTCCTGTGTAGGATTTAAAAGGAGAATGTCACTATCGATTTAATGTGTACCTCTCTCGTATAGTTTAGTATATTTTCTTCGTTTTATTTAGATGGTTCGTCTGATGAGAGGTAAGTGGCCGTACAGTTGCTGAATTGTCGAGTGTTGCATCCAGAATTTGTCCAATTACAGCTTCCTTGTATAGTTTCCGTCTTGCCTTAACTCCTACCTTTTCATTAAAGTCTAAATTGTGCAACCATATCACAGTACTGACACGGTTATCGCTTGGAAGATTTCCTGTTTTATTCTATCACAGAAAGCAGAGTTCCATTTGGTCGATAAACTATCAATAGCAGTCTATACTTTACGTAGACTTAAATATTCTTTGTATGTTGACATTGCTTTCAGAAGATGAGATATTGCTACCGGTATTTATGAACTGGTCTACTAATTGAGCAGGTTTGTCATTTAATGAGGAGATGACTCCACTTCGATTAAACTCCAGCAAATATTCCTTTGTGGCAATTGACCATGCAAATCTGGAGACAGTAAAACATACAGTTTCAGAAACAATTTCGAATGTTATAGATATTACAACAATTTGCTACATATTTTTCCGTCCTTATCTGCTTCAGTATCTCTCTCTTTCTCTGTCTGTCTGTCTGTCTGTCTCTGTCTGTCTCTCTCTCTCTCTATATATATATATATTATATTATCAGATTGTTTGTCGTCAGTAAATCACTATGTGGTTATGTGTCGAACCAAGCGCAATATAATATGGAGAGTGCTCAATATCTATGATAGAGCTATTATATTAATAATGAAAATAAATAAATATATATTATATATATATTTAATCCGTGGAAAATATTCTTCTGCAACGTAAGGTTTCTTGAAGTTTATAACAAAATTCATCAGGCAGTTAAGAAGATGGAATGAAATTGAAAATCAAAAATGCGACAAAAATACAGACAAAATCGAAAATACGGCCAAAAGCAGACAAAAAGCCGTTAATATCTCGTTTATGTGTGGTTGTAAGTGTGTGTGTATCTATGGGTCAGGGTGTATGTGTGTGCGTGTGGATGCGTGTTTTTAAGTTAAGTCAGGCCAGGAACATTAAGCGTTGGTTATAACTGTAATGGGTAGCGAATGTGTATACATTTGTTTCGTCGACACTGGATAGAGTGTTCGCCTATCGTCCAGGAGACCTGGGTTCTATCCCAGGTCGCGTCATGGCAAAGACTTTAGAAATGGTACTTGATACCTCCTTGCTTAATACTCAGCAATATAAGGTACGTATCAAGAGTAAAGTAAACCAATTCAGGGAAAGGAGTAGCGCCCTCTCATACACCTCGGTGTAGTAACTGTTGAAAAGGGAGCCCTCTGGTCGCCAACTTTACTACTTATATACATATATAAAGAGAGAGAGAGAGAGAGAGAGAGAGAGAGAGATGATGATGATGATGATGATGAAGAAGATAAGGACGGAAATATATGTAGCAAAATGTTTTTGCAATGTTATAAAAAAAACTAAAAAACTTTTTTAAAAAGTCATCTTTAAACTCGCAAACAACTCTTCATGATGACTAATGAACGGTCCGAAAGCGTTCGGGACAATTTTGGTAAGTGTGTCTTTATTATTTAATCAAACATGCTTATATATCATCATCATCATCATGCCGTGTCGCAGGCACGGATATCCCTGACCCTCTCTCGCCACTTCTCCCTATCGTTCATCGCCTCTGGCAGGTCTTCAAGGCTACATCCCGTATCATCACATAGCTGCTGTATGTATGTTCGAGCTAGTCGTCCTACCTTTGATCGGCCATATGTAGGGGTCTATAGGAGTATATCACTTATGAGCTCGTCCCTGCTTCTCCAGCAGTGTCCTGCATATCTAGTTCGTCTAACTTGGATTGTTTTCGTGATGGGAGGCACATGGCCGTATAATTGGTGCCTTGTGGGGTGTTGCCGCCAGGACTTGATCAATATTGTTCACAACATTCTGGTGTAATTGCCGTGTAGCTTCTTCTCCAGCCGTTTAGTTAGCGTCCAAGTAGTGCATCCATACAGAAGTATCGATACGTCTGCTGCCTGAAAGAAACTGCGTTTCATTATATATATATATATATATATATATATATATATATATAACTGGATGTGATTTTAAATTAACAAAAATAATAATTACCACAATATAAAATAGTTATACCATAAAAATTTTTTTCAAAAATGAACGTTTCATAAAAACTAGTAAATCAATGGAGATCCATGTAAAACGGCTGAAAAATATATTTTATAATATTGTCAGAAATATAGATTTCTACACTCATACAAATGCATGACTGGAAAGTTATAATCAAAAAGATTTATGATGATAATATTAAAACATCAATAAATGGATACATTTCGTTGGTTTGGTTTCTTCATTTTATGTCATTTCAACCTTCGTGGGTTATTTGATGCGAAAGCCATCTACGTAGAACAGCAGTGATACTATTTAACCCATACCTTGAGGTATAAGGGAATTCAGATTGATAGATACTCGAAAATTAGCCGTTCTTATATGATATCTCCTAGATAATAACTAAATATCAAATAATCATGGTTTTTAAGAAGCACTTTCATTTCCAAGTTTTATATATATACATATAACATATGTAGATATATAGAAACTGACAGACAGAAAAAGTGATAGATAGATAGATAGATAGATAGTAAGCATATAAGATAAGAAATATTATACTTATCTTGTTTATTCTTGGAGCTTACAACACTAAACAAATGCGATCAGGTTTCGAACCTCTCTAAATACGACATTATTGTAGGTCCGAGAAAGACTGATTTAAACGTAAAAAATAACGATAAATCTTTTCAATTTGAATTTTAATGCTCTTATTATCTAACATATGGCCTCTTCACACGCATATACACATACATACATACAAATTTGTGCGTGCGTGCGTGCGTGCGTGCGTGCGTGCGTGCGTGCGTGTGCGTATGTGTGAGAGAGAAAGAGTGACAAAGATAGAGAAATAGAAATACTGATATCTTCCATTGTGGTTGTGGCAAACATTTGATTGAATTTAATTATCTGCCCTTGGTAAAGTGCCCAATTAACTGTTATAATTCGTACCTTGGCAAAAAGGCGTGTCACACTAGATATATTGTTCTCACAATGACCTAAAACTGTAATAGAAACTAACAGCGTGCCGAGAGACATACTTTCACCTGTATATGTGGTTTTAATTATTGACTTACACCTATATAAAGAGAGAGAGAGAAAGAGAGAGAGAGAGAGAGAGAGAGAGAGAAAGAAAGAGAGATAGGAAAATATAACTCCTTTTATGCTGAAATATCTACCTATCAACCTTATCAACTTCTACCTCTCATTCACTCATTCTTTCTTTCTTTCTCAATCTATCCTCTCTCTCTCTCTCTCTCTCTCTCTCTCTCTCTCAGACACATACACACACTTCGTTTCTCTTGTCTCTTTCCTTCTAGTTATATATATGTATATGTCTATATGTATATGTTTGTGTGTTTATGTGTATCTGCAAACAAATATATTTCAAATATATATATATATATAAATATATATATATATATATATAAGGTTAATTGTGTGTGTATATATATATATATATATATGTGTGTGTGTGTGTGTGTGTGTGTGTGTGAGAGAGAGAGAGAGAGAGAGAGAGAGAGACCCTGGAAACATGATTTAAACCATTAAGAATTATATCCACAAGAGATACAATTCCAAAAGTACAACTCAAGCTAATTATACATGCGACGGCAACGACAAATTTAATAAATCTCCCATTGCTGAATAGAAAATTTAAAAAATGTCTAAAGCGTATGGATTTCCAGCAATCGTAGATTGTGTTTGGGGGAGAAATTAAATATGATTACTTTCCCCGATTAAGAGCATCACCTTTCCAAGACATCAGAGCTCATTAGCAAGTACAGGCATTAAAATAAGGATTTGCAGAGTCACCTTTTCCCGCTACTAAAATGAAAAATATGGTGTTCAGAAAACCTGGGTTTGGTTTGGTTTGGTTTTATGGCATATCAACCGTTGTAGGTCAGTAATGCCAAATTCATTTGTATACACTGTTCTATTTCAAACAATTCATTTTAGTATACAGTAGTACTGACACAGCCACAGTCATGGAAAATTCTCATTTTATTTTATCATAGAAATCAGACTTTCATATGATCAATAACCTCTCACTACCAGACCAAGCATTTCGTTTGCTTATTTTGACACTGCTTTTAGTAATATATATATATATATATATATATATATATATATATATATATATATATATATATATATATATATTAAATCATATATACATTATTAGAATAAAATGAAAGAATAGCAAAAAGAAGAAAAACTTCAGGGATGAATTCAACGCCTCCAAACTGAGAACACTTTGTATTGGTCAGTCCATAAAAATGCAGAACGATATCGCAAATATTAACAATTATAAAAAAAAAGGTACCATCATAATAACTCACGACTGAGCAAGGCAGTCTCGTGATGATCAAAAATGTGAAATTC
Organism: Sepioteuthis lessoniana; assembly: GCA_963585895.1. Taxonomy (NCBI): domain Eukaryota; kingdom Metazoa; phylum Mollusca; class Cephalopoda; order Myopsida; family Loliginidae; genus Sepioteuthis; species Sepioteuthis lessoniana. Next base: position 111,098,039 of record OY757906.1, read on the forward strand.
AGAATCTTGGCGGTTATTTTCGTAATATATATATATATATATATATATATATATATATATATATATATATATAACATCATCAACCATGTGCAAATAAATGTATGATATTAGATTGAATTATTCCCATTAGATAGCAATGCTTGAAGTTCCAATCATTATTAGTATTTTACTGTAAGAAAACAATAAATATACCTAAAACCACCCAACTATGTTCAAACAAATGAAATGAGGCTCATTTAAAAATGATATTGACAACAAAGTATTTGCTTGCATATCATATATATATATATATATATATATATATATATATATATATATATATATATATATATATATATAAACAGGATTTGATATTAACTAACTGGCAAGTGTTGATATGGCACAAAACACAATCAAACCAAAACTGTAACTTTATTCTCTCTTAATATAATTGAACACAGAATTTCACTTTCCGTTGAAGTTTTCGAATATATTCCCTCTATAAACGGACAACTAGAATAATTGTATAATTACAAACTGTGAACGGGTTTGATATTTAAAAC
>OY757906.1:111108580-111176080 GCA_963585895.1 Sepioteuthis lessoniana
ACCCATTCTGCCTTACCCTTTTACCCATAGCTTGAGGAAGCACAAATCGATTCATGCCTTTCCTAATGGCATTACTGCAATGTGAAACACAAACATCATCATCCTGCATTTTACACGGATCATCGATTCCATTTCTTATTACAATAACAGTTAATCTAAGCCCGCATCCAAGTTGTAAATGTAGATAGAATACCTGGCTGAGAGGCAAGATTCTCTAGCATACCATTTCTCCAATAGTAAGTTTGATTCCCAAAAAGTGCTCAACATCTGTGACAATGGAGATACAAATCTATCTGAATTTAATATTGCTAAGTTCTTATTTATAGAGCAGTCTGATGCTCGAGGTAATTATATACTTCCCTAGAGTTCCAATTTCAAATGACTTTAAGACAGTAACGCTGCTCTTAATAGTGAGTGAGGCATAGCATAATTTTCTTGGTATCATTTGATCTGGTGTCGTACCAACGAAAGCAAACAAACACCAACTGTCAGAGATGTTATGACCTGATTCAGTAGAAATATTACAAAATGCTACAAAAGGTCTTTCACCTTGAGTTGAGCCTGACTTAAGGAAAGGCTTACGGTGCAATCATAACAGCATTTGGCAAGTTTCTTTAGATGTGACCCATTTGGAGCAATCGATAAGCCAAAAAGTGCTCGTGCTTCTCTTTAGTCTTTTTCTTCTGCGAAATATTCGTGCATATGCACTTGCTTTACTTGCACGAAAATTAATAAATTTAATTGACTGGTAGATGCTGAGTTCGCCTGGTAGCTGAATTAGATGTTTTTTCTTTACTGGTGCTTGGTGATCGAACCTAGGTAAAAACTAGAGTATTGAAGGCAGCCTTTCAAAGCGTGTAGAAACACCTTATTTTAGAACATTTGTTGATTTTTATTATCCTAAATATCATTTTAAACCTTATGACAAGCAAAGCTAACCTCACTAACGTGTTTAAACTTCCAATAGCAGGCCATGCTTATTTTGATATCACTTTCAGTTGATATTGCTACTGAGGTTTATAAACTGGTCAACTAATATAATAAGCTTATTATTTAAGAAGATAACACCATTTTGATTAGCCCAGTCGGCTGGGGCTGTAAATTACGCTGAATACCCCTCTGCAAAGGAGTAAGACAACCCCCAACGAGTGTTCTAAATACGACACAAAACCATCTGATGGTGAGGCTCTAGTCCTGGAGTTCGGTGATATGTGGAGTAACACTTCATTGTCATAGCTGCCAGGTTCACACTGATCCAGAGTGGCAGCACCTGACAAGGTCCTATTTATGGATCAAATAGATTCTTTGAGCATTTAAACTGTGTGCAAACGAATGACTTATTTTAATTTGAATTGTTAGAAATAGAATTATTAGAACATTTAACAGTGTATAAACAAATGACTGATGCCTAATTGAATTGTAAGGATACATGCAATACGCAAAACCATTAAACTGGGAGCAGACGAATTAGCAATGCTGAATAGAATTATAAGTGTTAAATACTTGAAACTCTTTAATTGTGTGCCTAAACTGAATTATTGATATGATATAGTAATACTTAGATCCATTTGACTGTGTGCAAATAAATTAGTAGTGTTGAATAGAATAATTAGTGTTAAATAGCAATACTTAAAAGTCTTTAACGGTGTGCCTAAACTGAAATACTGATATTACATAGTAATGTATCATATCCAGATATGGATATGTGTGAAACGTACATCGAATGTTCATAAAGATAGAACATAGAACATAAGATCTTGAAATTCGAAAATCACGTAACGACTTCTCAGTTCAGGTACGAACTTTTTATTACCTTTGAGTTTAAAGGTTCTTCGACATAAGGAGAGAGATACGCATTCCTTCTATTCTGGCTTTTTCATTTGCCCCCCATCTCGTGCGACACCTGTCCTAGGCCTCCGCGAGCAAGCGAAAGTCAACCGTCTTCTCCCGAGGCAGGTCTCAACTTTACTGACTTTTTCAAAATCCTCTGCGCGCTTCCGGTGCGTGACGTCATTCGCACTTGCTAGCCCCGTTTCCCATCTGGGCTATTGTGACATCTCTGAGTGACACTTCCGCTCCGCGCGCGAGCGCGCGTGAACACCTGTGTTAATGTTGCACCTAAGTAACCCATGCAGTGAGCCGAAAGGTTCTCAGCCTAACTAAACCCAAAGGCATAAAACGAAATCCCTCAGCCATTATATTACATAGTAATACTTGGATCAATTTAACTGTGTTAGTAATAAATGAAAAGTGTTGATTAGAATAATTAGTGTTAAATGGAAATAAATGTGACCACTTAATTGTCTGTAAAAAAATAATTAATATTGAACAGAATTGTTAGATAGTAAAAACTGAAACAATTTCACTTTGTAGAAACAGTAGCAATAATAGTGGGCAAACAAATCAGTTCGAATTCATTTAAAAATAAAATTACCGACAAACTATTCCCTTACAAATATATGTATATCTATTCAAATGCATGTAAATAAATGACTGATGTTAAATTATTACAATTAAACAGCTCTATTTGGAACCATATAACTGTGAACCAAAAATGAACTCAGAGTTGTTAAAAAATGTTATCCAGAAAATGTTTTCAAATCATCTATATTTAATATACATGCATAAAGAGGATTTGGCATTAAATAATCTACAAGGGTTGATATATCATAAAACCAACCAACCAACCAAACAAACAAACATCTTGATGAAAACACGTAAATGTTTTATCTGAGTTCATGTAGAGACCAATGTCTATTGCTGCCTGCTCCAGACTATGCATCAGAGATTCGGCTTTAGCGGGTGTATTTGCCAAAAGCGTAAAATCATCTGTATTGTCAGCATCAGAAAAAAATTCTGCTGGATATCACCTCACACTGAAAAAAACGGAAAAAGAAAAACAAGAAGCGGATGATAATATTTGTCACTGCCTCCCACCAGACAGGACTTGACACAAGGTCAAAAGCCCGAAGGCCGATTAAAGTGGGGATAAAGGAGAGGGGAAGGTCGGGAACGAGCCGTGACTCAAACCCTGCTGGTCTGCTGATCGGCTCACTTAGTGCAATGTGAGCCTGATGAGGCAAGCAGTTTCACGAACCCAAATGTGGGTCCGGGCACGTATGCCAGTTTACGGCTTAAACTAGACGCTTGGTCTAGTGCCGTACATGGGTGACAAAGGGGACAAAAGTGCAGCTCACCCACCCGAAGCAGATGATATTCAATAGAATGTTTCTATTAGACGACTATATTTACGTCAGGTTAAAGTTTCTGACAAGAAGAAATCAATCAAAAAGGTAAAACTTTCGTCAATCTTAATTAGCTACAATAACCTTTGGTTTGGGAAACGCCTAACGAAATGAAACATTCCAATGTATTTACAGCTTGTCCAAATAGTCAAGAACACACATCTGTTGGAGATGCCCTTCTTCTGGAGCTGTGGGAGAGTAGGGTCACCTCGTAATTACGATTAACGGGGTTCAGGATAGGCTGACTCTATCCCTTGCAGAAGAGTAAGACCCTCCACCACTAAAAGGGGGGGTCTTGGGTATGATACCAAACTATATCTGAGGATTAGGCTTTTTTAGGGAGGTCTGGGTTGTGTGAAGTATTCTTTCATTTTCATTACACCCAGATTCATTCGAGACACACGTGGTGTAATGGTTGCTGTCATAGGAAGTGGACATCGTAACCTGAGTTCAAACCCTGGACGGGGCCGTTTGTATTTCACAAAACCCTTATAGGAAAGGTATGCAGCGAACTATTTTCCCTTTAGCTAGGGATGACTAGTAGGTCAGAATGAGTTCTTTAACCTTGATATGGCAATCAGTCTAGAAGAAAGAGAAGTCTGAATTCAAACCTATCAAATTTCGTTTAAAAATTGACATTGTGTCGCTTTCATATCATCCTTACTGTTTGGTAAATACATTCTTACAAGTCCACTCTGCCTGGAGTGGTAATACCTGCCAGAGTCCCATCTTCAAGTCAAATAGATTTGTTTAAAATAATTCGTATTCGATTGGAACTTGTGCAAGAAAAATCTTATAAAACAAATACTGAAAAAATGTAAATATAATCGAACAATGAACGTGATCCCCTAAATATGGAGCATGAAATAACACTAAACGGGTTGACCTGCCCTTTAAATCAATCAATCATCTTTTATTGCAAAAAATCTGAGGCCCCATCAGACCCAAACTAGTGTTATTCTTTAGGAATCTATCTATGGATCTAATAAAGTAAATTGTAAAAAGTAATTATTTGATTATTTAGCTATGGAAATACAGGGTGTTTAAAAATTATATCATTTGAAATGTGAATGTCTAAGTAATTCCATAAATTAGTGAAATGAAATTAAACCTGATTATTTTCCAACAAAATAAGATTTGTTCAAGATACGTGTAATTTGAATGGGAAATTCAAAGGTTTGTGGATTTCAAGAAAGATTTTGCAAAAATGTTTCCTGAACTAGCTCATCCATCTTTGATATGCAATTAAACAGAACATGAAAAGCAAGCCTTTACGGTGGGATGTTTCGCTGATGACACTGATTTAAAATAAAAGATAAAAGGTCAATAGTTGTATCAGTATAGTTTTTGTTTACAAACAGCTAAATATCAAAACATTTAGGTTAAATATCAAAACAGTTTTATTTCAAACAATTTAGTTTAGCATAAGTATACAGTTTCAAAGTCAAAAACAGTTCTATTTCAAACAATTCAGTTTACCATATGTACTCAGTTTAGTTCTATTTTACCTATAGATAGAACCCTATCAGGTGCTATCACTCCAGACAAGAGTGGACTGAGAAGCGATAGCAATAAAGGGGTTACTACGCATTCCCCAAAGCTCCAGTATTACTGAAATCTCACAATCAGATTGCTCAGTATCATATCCAGGACACTCGTTGGAGTAATCTTTCCCCTATACAGAGATGTAGTCGGTGTATTCTATAGTCCCTCCCAACCGGACAAAAAAGGTTAATTGGAGATCCATTCAGTAAAATCTGCTTCCTTACGTTGGAAACTTAATAGGTATGAGTAAGGTGAGAAGTTTATGCATGACAATATTTCGAAGAGAAAGATCGTTAATTTCTTGAAAATCAGTATTCCAAATTCTCATTTTTAACAGAATGAGAATACAATTTCTTAGAGCGGTGAGAAAATGCGCAACTATATTATCTACTACAGCAAACCATGAGTAAATCCCTATTATTACGACTATGAATAATTTAACTAGAAAGTAAAAGAGCGTAAGCGGGTGCATACAGATTCGTATGTGAATTCGGGTTTATTGATCGTTCGATTTCAAAGTAAGCGTGATGAGTATTGCAGCTTTGGCCTTGGGTTGAATATCTAAATGTTTATATAATTATCAATTTGACTTCAAAGTCAGTCGACGAGGATGGTTTTGAGAAGTAGAAGAAAAAAAAATGGAAGAAGGGGAAATTTAGAGAGAAAGGAACGAATCAAAAGAATAAATTCAATCAAATGTGATAACACACTTAAAAATTCGGCTGTTGAAAACACCTGACTGAGAGTAAAAGGAAAGGATTACCTGCTTAATTAGCTCGCTTAAAAGGACAAATCAGAATACTTGTGCATATATATATATATATATATATATGTGTGTGTGTGTGTGTGTGTGTGTGTGTGTGTGTGTGTGTGTGTGTGTGTGTGTGTGTGTGTGTGTGTGAACTGGGCAGAACTTCATTTTTGAATGCATATATATGTGTGTGTTTGTGTGGGTGTGTTTGGGCATTTGGGTATTACCTTATCTAGATAAATATATCTTCTTATGTGTGTCTGTTTGGGCAGCACTTAATCCATACATATATGTGTGAGTCTTTAGGTGTGTAGATATGAGTCTGTCAGGATAGCATCTTGTCTCACTCTCTCTCTCACTCTCTCTCTCTCTATATATATATATATAAATTATATGGGGGTGTATCACTACATATATATGTGTATATATTAGGGTAGAACCCATATATATATATATATATATATATATATATATATATATATATATATATATATATATACATGCGTGTGTGTGCGTGCGCGTGTGTGTGTGTGGATGAATGTGTATTATATATACATATATATTAGTGTGTATTAGGTAGTACCTCATATATATATATATATATATATATATAAGGTACAACGCTAATACAGAGACACACTTGCACACACACACACACACACACACACACACACACACACACACACACACACACACACACATATATATATATATATATACATATGTTTGTGTAGTGTGTGTAGGAGGTCCAAAATTCCTGAAACTTAAAGTGCAAGAACATCTAGCAACTACATTTTAAGAGGAGAGAAAAATAGTTACTTTTTCAACTAATTAAATAATTTCATACATGAGAGACACGGGAAACATTAGATAACTCGAAAATTAATAGATTGTTCAATCAGACCAAACTCAATGTTTTATAAATATATATATATATATATATATAATATATATATATATATATATATGTGTGTGTGTGTGTGTGTGTGTGTGTGTGTGTGTGTGTGTGTGCTGAAATATATATATATATATATATGTATATATATATATATAAGTGTGTGTGTGTGTGTGTGTGTGTGTGTGTGTGTGTGTGTGTGTGTGTTTGTGCTGAAATATTCTCGGCTCAACTGAGAAGAGAATGACGTTTTTATTGATATTTTCAGTAGTGTAAGAAATGATTTGAGAAATACTAGGCTAAGTTTGATACCTGTAAGTCGTTTGAAAAGTTCTCATTGTAGACAATAGTGGTTGGTTGGTTTTGTGGCATATCAACCTTTGTAGGTTATTTAACGCCAAATCCATTTTTATGAAAATAGTTCTATTTAAAAAATTCAGTTTAGGATAAGTACGCAGTTTAAATGTAAGTACAGTATAATTGTGAAAAACATCACTATTTCAAGCCATTCAGTTTAGTCAAGCAGTTCTAATTCGGCTTGTTCAGTATAGTTTAAGTACAGATTTTGTTTACACGCAGTTAAATGTCAAAGCCGTTCTATATTAAACGAATCAGTTTAGTGTAAGTACACTTTCAATGTCAAAAAAGAGTTCCATTTCAAACAAGTCAGTTTAGCATAAGCCCGCAGTTTAAATGTAAGTACAGTTTAATAGTCACAAACATTTCTATTTCAAGCTATTCAGTTTAGTCATATAATCCAGTTTAACATAAGTATGCCATTAGTTCTATTTAACCCATAGAGAGGGTCCTATCAGGTGCTACCACGCCGGGCCAGAGTGGACCTAGGAGCAATGGCAATGAAGGGGTGCTCCGCATTCCCTAAAGCCTTACCATCACTGGAACCTCACCAGGACACTCGTTGGGGGGGTCTTACCCCTCTACAGAGCTGCAGTCGGTGTATTCTACCGCGCCAGTTGACTGGGCAAAAGACTATCGTGATATGACAGAGACAAACGTTGTCTCCCGATACCTACAAATCATACACTGCATGAAGAAGAGTAAATGATTTTCTAAGGACATGAATATAAAGAGAACATAACCAGCCTTGATTAGAACTCTGTTCGCCTAATATGTTTTTCAAATTGACAACCTTCCGACAGACCCACTGTACCATAGCTAGATACGGATATGTGATAACATATATACATAGAAGATAGGAACCCCGAAACACGAAAAACACTTACGACTTCTTAGATCAGGTACGAAACTTTTTATTACCTTTGAGTTTAAAGGTTCTTCGACATAAGGAGAGAGATACACATTCTTTCTATTCTGGGTCTTTCATCTGCACCCCCCATCTCGTTCGGTGTCCGTAGTGTGCAAATTCTTTTGGCCTCTACGAGCCCTGAAAGTCGACCCTTCTCGTTTGGTGACTAGTTCTCAACTCACGACTTTTTCAAATCTCCCAAAATCCTCCGCCCGCGCTTTCGGTGCATGCCGTCATTCACATCTCAAGGGATTTTTATCTTGACATCTGTGAATGACACATCCTCCCCGCGCGTGCGTCAATGCCTGTGCTCAAGTTTTCACCTAACTAACCTCTGCACTGAGCTGAAAGGTTCTCAGCCTAACTAAACCCATAGGCAAGATATATAAAACGAAATCCCTCGGCCATTATATTACACCACATTGGCCATATGTCTTAGTAACTACTCAAGTTCTATCTATGGGTTTGGTTTGGTTTCTTTGTTTAATGGCATATCAAACTTCATGGATTATTTAATTCCATAGCCCATCCTTTTAATCTATTCCAGGCGGATAAGTGTGTTCAAACGTTTTACCCAGGTTATTAGTTCGAAAGGGAATGTAATAGCGCGACTGGAGTTTGAACTCGTTTAATACAATATCACAGTCCAGCACATTAGCCACAATGGCACGAGAACTTCCCCTACTGCAAATTTACTTTAAAATTAAAAGTATTAGAAACCTTATAATTATTTTCAAGTGAGTATAATAAAATAGGAATATTTACTTAGATTCGTAAATTTACGCATATTATTTGCTTAAGATAAGAATATTTCATATCATATAGCAGTGCAAAAAAATTATTTTTATAGATAAATAAAAAAAAAGCGTTATTTAAAAAATGATTGCAATGAAATGTTGAGAATATAGTTATGACTCTAGTCAGACATACAGAAATGAATCAAATTTCGTGATTATACAACTCATCGTTAAACAAAAAAGAACAAATGACCCCTCTCTCTCTCTCTCTCTCTCTCTCTCTCTCTCTCTCTCTCTCTCTCTCTCTTGAGAGATAGATTTCCACATCTTGGTTGAGGTGAGCTGCCTTTACCACGAAAATTACTGCTCAAACGTCTAGATTAATTGTTAATTCATTCAGTGAAAAATATACAAGATCCTATTTACCCAACCCCTCCGCTCGGGCAGGATATGACACAAGGTCAATTTTTAAGCAGAGTTTAGCTGGTTTAATCACGAAATATACAAGATGCATAAGTTGATAAGTTAGTAAGATTTCTCTGCATCATTGGATTGTAAGCCTATACAACAGCGCACCTCGGGTAGCGTAATGGTTAGCAAGCGAGACAAGCAAACCTGCACGAGTGAGTTCGAGTCTCATTGGGTGCCCCATTTATTTGGCCTTGTGCTACATCGAAGCAAAGAGCTTCGTAAATTACTATGCACCCATACAACACATGCCACTCTTTGGGTCTACATAAATGAAACCCTGTGAAAAATATAGCAAGATAAGTAGTAACTATGCAAACTGCGGGTTTTATTTCAGATTACTTTCCCTTAGTTTCAATGTCAAAAACAGTTCTATTTCAAACAATTCAGATTAGCATACAAAAATAGTTCCATTTAAAATAATTCAGTTTAGCATACGTTTGCAGTTTAAATGTCAAAACAGTTCTATTTCAGAAAAAAGGGGGTTAAATGATTGAGTAATTCACCGATCTACAAATTTATTAGTTTCATTGCTGTAAATTGAGTCAAACGTTTACTGAAAAGCAAAAAGTAAAGTAATATTAGCCAGTGCGTAAATACATTTAACAGACGGAGTTAAGATTCGTGCAATGATTTAGGATAGGTTGGTTGGCTGGTTGTTTGGGTTTTATGGCATATCAAACTTTGTAGGTCATTAAACGCCAAATTCTGTTTATATATACATACATATTCAACCAAAGATTTCAAAACGAATATTAAGGTTGGGAGAATTTTCTATTAGCAGGATTTCATTTGTTTGCACAAGATTTACCAGTTTTGAGTTGTCATATTTTTTGGTACAACTCTGTCTCTCTCAAGAAGGACAGAATGTCATCTATTTTGACGTTCTCGAACAGAGCGGTTAAATTATTTATTTTGAAAAATCCCTTTCTGATAACAGCGAAAGTTCTGCATTCTATAAGAATGTGTTTAACCGTGCAAGTTATCTGGCAGGTTAAACACTGTAGTTGTGGTTCCTGTTTCAAAATGAAAGAGTGAGCAAGCCTTGTATGACCAATTCGCAATCGGGATATAACAACTTGTTCTCTTCTTGATTTTCTCGATGCTGATCTCCACTCTCCTATCTAGGGGTTTGGTTATAGGTACATAATTTAGTTCTATTTGACCCATTAAGTCATGTGCTACCACTCTGGAGCGCCACCTGGCAAGCGAATTTTTATCCTTCGGTCTCAGGGGGCCTTCCCCCCTAGGCTTTTACCTCCTTCGGGAGGGTTGGGTTTACCGCCCGGCGCCCCCAAAAAGGGGAATGCCGACGGGGCCGAGGGCATTTTTGGAAACTGCCGGATGCATGTGTGCTACGGCCCTGCACCCGGACCCACCATAAAAAAGGCCTTGTGCCATACTTGCCCGTTAGGTGGGCCAGGCAACAAATACCACTCTGGGTCAGAGTGGACCAGGGAGCAATGGCAATAAAAGCGGACTCTACATTCCGCAAAGCTCCAGCTGTTGTATACTCACAACCATAATGATCTCAATCACAGCTGTGATACAAACACATTTACAAATGCAGGCGGATACAAATTCAGATACAGGCAAATACAGGCAATAACTGGTGGATGCAAATACATTTGCAAAAACAATACAGGCGGACTCCATTGTTCAGGTACGAACGGTTTATTAATTACTTGACTTCGGTTCTTCGACACGAGGAGAGAGACACAATTCTGAAAAGTCTTTCGTAATCATACTATGCTAACAACATCTCCAACGTTTGGCACATCTTCGTGGAGTTTTAGATTTCAATTCATCTCAGCCGGTAGAGATCCGAAAAATTCAGCCGTATGCCTCAACGGTCGAAACCCCAACTACTCGACTCCATGGCAGAGAACTCAATTCTCTGCCCCAATGGCAGAAACTCAATTGTCTGCCTGCATAGTCCAATGTCAACCCTCAACTGCTACTTTTTCAAAATCCTTAAATTCTCAGGACCATCTCTTCCGAGCATGACGTCATCCACACCCCAGCTCTATTTTCTATCTGGGGTTTATTATGACAATGGTGATTGTCATATCCTTTGCGCACGAGCATAAAACTGTACCGAATGACTATGCTCCGAACTCTTCACCCGAATAGTTCAAAGCCCAACCAAACTGATTGATAAAATATAACTAACGAAAAAGGAATAATATTTAAAAAAATCATTCCTTAATTATATAACGCAGCATTACTGAAACAACACCATCATATTGTTTAATTTCATATCCAGGACACTCGTTGGGGGAGTCTTACCCCTCTGTAGAGTTGCAGTCGGTCTATTATGCCGCCCCAGGTGACTGGGCTATAGTTTTGTTTTGTTTCATGGCATATCAACCATTTTAGGTCATTTAATGCCAAATGCCTTTTACACATATACACGTATATCAAATATATGATTTCTAAACACATTTTACAGATAACATTTTTAAACGAGCCTGTCCTAATTTTTTCAGACAGTTAAATGCTTTTACATATTTTTAAGACGAATGATTATATTTAATATTAATCATTTGTTTGCACACAGTTTAATGCTTTGAAGTACTGCTATTTAAAACTAACACTTCAAGTAAACATCAGTCATTTGTTTACACACAGTTGAATGATCAAAGAGTTCTATTTCAAACAATTCAGTTTAGCATGTCAAAAAAGTTAAATGGTTCCAAGTATTACGATGCACCACAATTGAATTGTTAGTGATGCATAGCAATAGTTGTCATTTGTTTACACACAGTTAAAGGGTTAAAAAACTATTGTTCAAACAATTCAGTTAAGTATAAATTCACATTTTTGTAGGCACACAGCTAAATCTAAAAGCAGTTCTCTTTCAAACAATTCAATTTAGCATAGGTATACAGTTTTTTGTTTGCACACATTTAAATGTAAAAACAGTTCTATTTCAAACAATTCAGTTTGGCAAAAGTACAAAGTTTAAATGTCAAAACCGTTTTGTTTGACTCTATCAGGTGCTACCCTTCTGAAACAGAGTGGATCTGGAAGTGATGGCAAAAATGGGGTATTCTGCATTTCACAAAACTCCACCATTATTGAAGTCTCACCATCAGATAGTTTAATGTCATACCCAAGAAACTTGTAGGGAAGTTTTATCCCTCTGCAGAGATGCAGCCAGTGTATTCTGTAGCCCCAGCCAACTGGGATATTAATGCTGGCGATTACTTCTCAAGTTAGATTTTGGGGTTAATTTCGGCTTGAACGAGAGCCTTTAGCACGACTTAGACTGGAGCCCCTTATATATATATATATATATATATATATATATAATATAAAGGAACTCAAATCATTTCCATAATAAAAATATGTTAATTTTTAGATCAAGAAGTTCTAAGTTTTGTATCTGCCATTTTGCATGGATGAAACAATCGGCGCTTGTTTTAAAATTTTTAGATAATTTGCAGACGATCATATTTAGCTTGGCGCGAAAAATTTGGAGGATTGAAACCCAAAATTATTTTAGAAATCCTTTTCCTCCTAGGCTATTAAAATAGAATTTTTTAGCTAATTAGATTCAGAGATAAATCATCAACTTTTGAATCTAATTTCGAGCCTACCAAAATTGAGTAAATAAGCAAACGAACAAGATATTTCTTCTCCCAGTTGTAGAATTCACTGACTACCTCTCTGCAGTGGGGGTAAGACCCCACCTCCAATGAGTGTCCTGGATATGACACTAAATAATCTGATGGTGAGGTTTCTGTGATGCTGGAGCTTTGAGAAATGCCTACTACGCCTTCATTGCCATCGCTCCCAGGTACACTTTGGCCCGGAGTGGTAGCACGTGATAAGGTCCTATCTATGGGTCAAATAGAACTAAAATGCATACTTATGCTAAATTGAATTGTTTGAAATGGAACTTGTTTTGACATTCAAATTGTAGTTACGCTAGACTGAATTATATGAAATAGAACTGTTTTTTACATTTAACTGTGTGTAAACAAAAACCCTACTTATACTAGACTATATTGTTTGAATTAGAACTATTTGACTAAACTGAATGGCTTGAAATAAAAATGTTCTTTACAAGTAAACTGTGTACTCATGATAAACTGAACTGTTTGAAGTAGAACTGTTTGTTAGTATAAAAATGGATTTGGCATTAAGAAACCTACAAAGGATGATATGCCATCAAACCCAAATAAACAAATGTTTCTTTTGTAAGTATGGTTCATATCATATACATTTTCGATTTATTTCTTTTGAGTTAAACTACATTCTTTTCTTTCAAGAATGCATTTCATTTCAATTTGATTTTTTTTTCTAAAATTAAATATATGTTTGCTTACATTTATTATTGCGTTGAAAATACTCATCAGTCCCAAACTGATATAGAATCAGCCGCTGTTACATAAACGTTAAAAAATTTATACATTATCTCTGAAACATAGTGACAGATTTATGCAAAGATTTTTACGCACACAAAATATATACCTTTATTTTAAGCCTGCAATTACTGCTAGAGTTTATTGCTCGAATCTTAACACTATTTGTTAAAACTATCTACGCTCTGACTAATATTATCTTTGCTTACAGGAAAATATTTTGAAGATTTGCTTTTCAGCTAAAGTGTCACTCAATTCAAAGAAATAAAATCTATAAATTTTGAGATTAGTGTGTTACTCAATAATTTTTCCCCTTTTTCCAATAACATAATATATAGTCATCTACAGACAGATCTGTTTCGTTCTATCAGAACTCATCAGTGTGGCTAGACAGTATCTTCCCGTAGCTGGGATCGAAACCCGGTTGACTCAAACGTCAACCAAGCTTCTAACCATTCAGCCACGAGGAGATATCAGCTGCGAAGTAAATCTTTTAAATTAAATAAATATATATATGTATTGATTAGGTACTTCGGAGCTCTTTGAATATGTATTGAAAATGTGAATTTTGTGAATGATTTCTTTTGTAAAAGAGACTTTTAACTGACTTACCTGAGTCAGGGTAAGGATATTAGCTAAAAGCACTCCACCACCATATTCGCTGAACTGACACTACTGTGTGCATCATTCATGCAAATAAATATTACTATCTATCGATTTTTCTATACAGAATTTTTTACATCGTCATGTGAAGCGAAATTCTACACACGGCAATTATTTATCGTATTTTTTTAATCGATGATGCTGATCAATCAAACGGAATGCATGAAAAAACAAATACCCAATCCCTTCTAGTTTAATGCAATAGAGAAGTACTCTACATGAAGCAGGATCCCGAAACAAAATTTCTAAATCATGAGGATTTGTATTCGTATCTGCTTAAATTCCCAATATTCTTTCGAATAGCTTTTATTACAAACCCGGGCAAAAAATAGGGCATATTCACTCAGGATTTTTTATCATCATCAAACAGTAAATAAACTAATAAAAGATAATATTCAACATAAGGGTGACGGGAGTCAGCTGAGGCTGTAGAATACACCGATTGCATATATGCATATATGCATATATATATAGTTGAGGTGCTACCCTTATACATACGTACCCACACATACACATGAATATATATATATATATATATATATATATATAAACATACATATATATATATATATATAGAGAGAGAGAGAGAGAGATGAAGTGCTACCATAACAGACGCATCCATGCACACATTGGGTGCCTCAGGTGCAAACTCAACTAGCAAACCTACACGAGTAAGTTCGTGTTTCATTGGGTGCTGCTTTCATTTGGCCATGAGCCATATCTAATGAAAAAGCTTTGTCAATTATCACATACACGCACACATGTATCTTCAAATAGTACGTTTGGTTTTTCTTCGATTAGACCGTTTCCCATAGCAAAATTAATGAACACAGTCTACCCTACTATTTATTCACAAATGGGGAGAATAGAGGAATTCATATGGCAGACCAAATGCTGTATAATACGGAGAGTGTTCAATATCTGTGATGAAGCTATTATAAAATAATAATTATAAATAAATATATATTAGTCTTTATTTATTAGCATGAATGTTTATCTATGACAATCTGCGATAGAAATTTTACTCACACGCACAGACATTAAAAAAGTCATACAAATCTCAACGTAACCATTCGCCTGACTGCATTTTTCGATTTTTTCGATTTGTCAAACATCTTTTTTTCACTGCGTGATGATTGTCGTAATAAGGCAGCATGAAACCCTGTGTCACAGATAAACATCCATGCTATTAAATAAATATATATAAAAAGTAATATATATATATATATATATATATATATATATATATATATATTGTGTATTTATGCTTCAAGTTATTGTTTAAGCAGGCTTTATTATTGACTAAGCAATATTTTTTCTTGTGATCTTCATGTGTAGATGTTCAAGTCTTTTCCTACGTCGAGATCCAGATGGGGAATAAAGCATTTCTTATTTACACAAACACTTTCAACCATATCTCTGGTTGTCCTCGAGTTGCGGTTTTTGTTTGGTGTGATTTTTTTTATTTGTAAGTATATATATATATATATATATATATATATATATATATATATATATATAAGTATATATATATATATATATATATATATATATATATAATATATATATATATATATATATATATATATATATATATATATATATATATATTATATATATATATATATATATATATATATATATATATATATATATATATATAATATATATATATATATATATATATATATATATATATATATATATATATATATATATATAATATATATATATATATATATATATATATATATATATATATATATATATATATATATATATATCGTTGGCCTATTCAGTTAAGAAGACTGCTAATGCCAGCCATTAGATATTTTTAGTATAATAGTGTCAGTGTTAAATGTTTTTTTCTTTATGTTGAAGATCATAAGGAATATGTATATATATATATATATATATATACTGGTTGAATGCAAATCAAGTTGTAGTAGTTGTAGTCTGAATGATTCTTATTGCAAAAAAAATGGCTTTCTGTTGTTTACCCCCATGTGTACGATACCGTCTTTACTTAAATCTATCTAAGCCTGTTCCAATCCATCTATCTTAACCGGGTAGCTTCAAATAACAAATATATAAATATATGGGGTGTACTTATTTTTTATACTCATTCGTATCTTTGTATATTAACGTTTCGATATATGTGTGCTCTTTTGAACATTCTACTTCGTTTTTGCAATCAAACAAAATTACCAGGTGTAATGGTTAAAGCAATGGACTGCGGAATCGTAGTAAGCGAGTTCGTACTCCACTCGCGCTATTGCGTTCATTTTCGGACAAATACCCTTGGGAAAGGTATGAATCCCAGCTATGGGTTAAATAGTACCAATACGGTTCTTCTCGAAGAGTAGCTTTGGTATTAAATAACCTTCAAAGGTTGATATGCCATTAAACAAAGAAACCAAACAAAATTACCAGATATGTATGGAGATGTGTGTGTGTGTGTGTGTGTTTGTGGTTGGACGTGCGTTATAGAACAGAGGTCTGTCTTCTAATGTTTGGTGGCCGAGAAAAGCAAACCCTGTGAAATGTAGAGATGAATGTATGATGTGTTGCTTATGCTAGCTTCAGTCGAAAAGATACATGGATTATAAACCTTTTGTAGGGCAGACTAGGTTCTTCAGCCTTGATGAGGCAACTAGTCTAGGAGAAGGAAAACTCCGAATTCAAACCTGTTAAACTCCACTTAAAAAATTGACCTTGTGCCATATCCTGCCCGAGCGGAGGGGTTGGGTAAATATGATAAAACCATGGTCTCTCCAGTAAAGAAAATGTCTGTAAATGTCATTCTGACAGTCTCTCGCAACTTGAAAGGACCCCTCCCTATTGATTATCTTGAAAAAGAATCAACTTTGAACAATACTTACTATTACCAAATTTTTATTCTTATTCACTTTATTGAATGACCTTCGTATATTATCTCTTTCAGAATGTGTGTATGTATGTATGTATGTATGTATGTATGTATGTATGTGTATGTGTGTGTGTTTGCGCAGGAGTGCACTTGTAAAATTATTTACTTATGACATTATATATGTATATATTGTGTATTATGAGTGAACATTAATGTACTTGAAAGTATTTGTAGGGGGGGTCTTTTGCAAAATGAAATTTCTTAGATACAATTTTTGACAAGTCACCATCTTTTAAAAGTTTTACTGGGGTCTTTGCAAAATAAAATTTCATGGATACAATTTTAGACAATCACCGTTTCTCAATTCTTTCTTTTGGGGTCTTTTACAAAATAAAATTTCCTAGATACAAGTTTAAACAATCACCGTTTGAAAAAACAGCGATTGTCTAAAATTGTATCTTTGAAATTTCGTTTTGCAAATTTCCTGGATACAACTTAAGACAAGTCCCCGTTGTTCGAATCATTTTTCTGGGGTCCTTTGCAAAATAAAATTTCATGAATACAATTTTAGACAATTCACCGTTTTTCAAGTTGTTCTTTTGGGGTCTTTGGCAAAAGAAATTTCATGGATACAATTTTAGACAAGTGACCGCCATTGTGATTCCACAAAGACATTCCATGGGATACATAGATTCAGTGTTCACTGCTTTATTATTCATAACAGAAAACTGGAAAATTGAAAGTGCTGTTCCTGATTGATTTAAAGAAATACCATTTATCTTAACTTTCCCCTAGATGAAAACACCTTCAAGTTTGGTCTATAATAAACTTTCTTTGTTTATTCTTGGTTCCTGGAGCAAAACCTAGCAATGGTGTCTCTGGCATTAAGAATTGAAATGCATAATTGAGCAAAGGAGATTACACACCAATGGATAAAATATAAAAAATAATAATAATAATATCGGGGAAAAAACAAAGAAGGAAAAACGCCCTTCTCAATTCCTCCTTCTCAATTCCTACCAGAAAAACACCGAACAATAAAAATTGGGAAGCCTTTCAAATCAGTCAAAGACTGGAAGCATAAAAAAAGGAACGATAATTTTACTTCCAGCTCGTGTCATAGATACCTTGGAAGAAAATAACATTAAGAAAAACAACATCTCAATCGGGATTTATCCATCATACTAAGACTTTAGATTTGAAAAACTGTGAACATGTATTCACACGATGGCAAGAACGGCTTACTTGCAATGAAACCAAAACCTATTTTTCTTCCTGATTTCACTTCCCAATCTGACAATTTCATTGTCCTTGCCTGTCTCCAAAATCGCGCTTTCTAAATGTGTGATATGTCTAAACCCACATTAACGCTAATGAAAAAAATTCAAAGACCAGCACTAGCTTAGTGACTTTATATATATATATATATATATATATATATATATATATATATATATATAAGTAGGTACCTGTGGTTATCCTCGTAGGAAATGGATACGGTGACACGAGTTCAAATCCTGGGTGAGTTCAATTACATTTTACATTGTACTAATACCCTTGGGAAAGGTATGAATCCTCTTATTCTCCCTCCAGGCTTAGGTGGGGCAGGCTGATCTCCTCAGCCTTGGTGCGGCAACCAGCCTTGGAGAAGGAAAACTCTTAATCCAGTAAAAAATTGAGCGTGTGCAACATACTTCCCGAGCGGAAGGGTTGGTAAATGAATAAATAAATGAATTAATATATATATATATATATATAGAGAGAGAGAGAGAGAGAGAGAGATTGATGATGAGAGACAAAGAGTGAGTAGAGTGAGTGGGAGAATCCAAGTGGTATTATGGCTAAAATGATGGAGTGTGGCCTCAAAGTAAGCGAATTCGAACTCAACTCCCGCTATAACGTTCACTTTCGGACTAATACCCTTTGTAAAAGTATAAATCACCTTATCCCCCAGTTATCGATTAAATAGTATCATTGCTGTTCTTCTACAATAATTTTTTTGGCATTAAATAACCCACAAAGGTTGTTATCCGATAAAAACAATGTAGAAGAAATATATATATAGCCATTCACAGATAGATCTGTTTCGTTTTATCAGAGCTCATCAGTATCTTCCCGTAGCTGGGATCGAAACCCGGCTGACTCAAACGCCAAGCCAAAGATTCTAACCATTCAGCCACGAGTTATGAATCACAATTACTATTGTTTACATACATCCGTTCAACATATATATAATATATATATATCTATTGTCATCCACAGACAGATCTGTTTCGTTCTATCAGAACTCATCAGTGTGGCTAGACAGTATCTCCCCGTAGCTGGGATCGAAACCCGGTTGACTGAAACACCAATCCAAGCTTCTAACCATTTAGCTACAAGGAGAAATTAGCTACGAAGTACATTTTTAAACAGTTATGAATCACAATTAGTATTGTTTACATACATCCGTTCAAACGGCCGCCGAGATCTCAATTCAAATACGAAGAGACTTATAAAGGCGCTAATGGCAACACGAATACTTCTTCGCTAGAGAACTCAACCCTACGGGGGTAGGGGAGTATATATATCTATTGTCATCCACAGACAGATCTGTTTCGTTCTATCAGAACTCATCAGTGTGGCTAGACAGTATCTCCCCGTAGCTGGGATCGAAACCCGGTTGACTGAAACACCAATCCAAGCTTCTAACCATTTAGCTACAAGGAGAAATTAGCTACGAAGTACATTTTTATACGGTTATGAATCACAATTAGTATTGTTTACATACATCCGTTCAAACGGCCGCCGAGATCTCAATTCAAATACGAAGAGACTTGCAAAGGCGCTAATGGCAACACGAATACTTCTTCGCTAGAGAACTCAACCCTATGTTCTGTTTTTATGTGAGATAGTGAAAAGAAGGAATACATAACACATAAATATATAATTCCCTGTCGGTAGGGCTTAGAATACGTTGACAGTTCCCCTGCAGAGGATCTACACCCCCAAAAATGTCTTTTGGGCATGACACAAAACTGTATTTGATGGTGATGCCCCAATTATATAGTGAGGATTCAGTTATATGATGACCCTACATTTTTATGATTTTTTTATATTCAAACAAATCTATTTGGCCCATTGATGGGACCCTAACGGATACAACCTCTCTGCGTCTGAGTCGATTTGAGAGTAATAGCAAAAAAGGGCCACATCATACACCTCAGAGTTCCAAAACTGGAGCCTCCCCATCAGATGTGGCTTAGTGTTTTACCCAGGACATCCCTTATGGAAGAGCCTTACCATTCTAGAGACTGTACAATCTGTGTTTTTTTTAACCCCACTGGTTTAATGGATCGAATCCTAAAGAAGAACAGGAGATTTCGATTTTCGAAAAAAACGTGTCTGTCGAAAATCTTGGATTGGAACAGAAGTAGACTATAGAAGGCGATGATCCATAACACTTGTCAAAATTAGCAAAGAAATCATCACCAATAAGTCATGCTGATTGCATGGAAATCCCCCCTCTCTCTCTCTCTCTCTCTCTCACACACACACACACACACACACACACGCACACACACAACCACAACCACACACCATCTGTCCCTATCATCCATTTCTCCTCGCAGATCCTTTAGACTGCATCCAGTGTCTGCATAGAGCTGATTATATAAGTCTATGCTTGTCAGCCAACAGTGGAACGTCGAAGTGTAGGAATCCATTCGAAAACATCACTAATGAACCCGTCTATATTTCTCCAAATGTATCCAGCATGTCTTATTCGTCTTACGTGGATGGTTTGTCAGAGTAAAATGGTCGTACAGCCGCTGTTTTGTGGAGTGCTGCTTCAAGGATATGTTCAAAAGAGCCAGTAGGATTCTTGTATAGATCTTACCTAGTCTTTCCTTCATTCGTTTCTTTAGCGTCTAGGTGATATATCCATAGAACAGTAGTGAAACAACCACATCTTGGTTTTATTTTATAAGATGGATCAGATATCCTTACGATCGGCATCTTGTCAATTGCAGTCCATGATTTTTCCATGCGTTTCAGTAGATGAGGTATTGCTGCCAAGATATGTGAACTGGTCTATAAAGTCAATTGTCCAAATCAAAGTGCAGACTTTACCTCGATTGAGAATTTGTGGGAATATACAAATATATGTATATAATGGCATGGAAGCCTAGACATTAATAAATGAGGAACAGGGGAAAACTTCTGTTGAGATTTGTCGGAACCTAATGATAACGTATGAGAATAGGTTACAGGTTGAGATAGGCCAGTTCACGATAACGGATATGATTATGAGAAATGAAGTCAGTGACCAGAGTTCGAATCGAGACGGCGTTTCACTTCTCCCTTCTTCCCTTGGAAAAAACATGAATTTATCTGTTTTCTTTCCGGAGTAGTTTAACCTTGGTAGGTAGAACGCTAAATTCAAACCAGTTGAATAGTATTCCACATAAAGACTGACATTATGTCACATCCTACATTTAGTGGAGATCTTGAGCAAATGCCTACAGCCTGAGATAGCTGATAAAAGCTTTACAAGTCATTATTAAGATATGGGTTTGGTTTGGTTTGGTTTCATTTTATAATAGCATATCAACCTTTGGGGGGTTTTCAATGCTAAAGCCACCCTTGTAGAAGAACAGTAATGGTATTATCTAATCTATAGCAGGATAGCCTTTTATTAGTTGGAAAGTGAAGGCAATAGCATGACTGGAGTTCGAACTCGCTAACAAAAGAATGACAGTCTAGCAAATTTGACACTATGCCAAGAGACTCTCCAGAAGATATGGGTCTGAATATTTTGAATATACCATTTGAAAATACATATGTGTATATGTGTATTATGGTAGCACTTTCTCTAGATGCATGTGTGTATATGTATGTATAAGGGTAGCACCTCAAATATATATATAGGTTGATATATATTTGTGTGTATGTGTATGTGTATGTGTGTGTGTATGAGTGTTGATAAGGTTAAAACCTTATCTATATGTGTGTTTAGAGTAGCATTTCATCTCTCTCTCTCTCTCTATATATATATATATATATATATATATATACTTGTGTGTATGTGTATGTTACTGTCTGTTTCAAGAGCATCCTATTGTGTTTTGATACAAAACTTCCAAAGCTTTAATATATGTTTTCATATCAATCTTGGACATATTTGGCTCATAATTCTACCATAATTTTGTCTGTCATGTTTGTTTCGATTTTCTTCCCATCCTATAAGGTGTAATAGTGCTTTTTAAAAGATATTAATAAAAACTTTCATCTAAGAACATCATCGTGTTCAGACATTTGTGATCGTTGTTTGTCTCTTTGCAAGGAGTTTATAGAATTTCTTCTATTTCATGGTGGTCTCTTTTTTACTCTTATATGTCCATCAAAGTTATTCACAACTTCTGAAGCAAAACCTAAAACGACGCTGACTCACATTCTACGAATTTTTTTATTCTTTATTTTCAGTGAATTCTTTATTCATCTTCTTCTTATTTTTTTACTCGGCTTAAAACCTTGAGCAAATATAAACTCATAAATATAGACGCAAGGATAATAAAGAAAGACATCAAATTCATTATAATAGATGGTTTAAAGCCTTTTACACTAAGATTCGTATATCTGTCTCACGGTGTAGTCAGCGTTCTGTACTTGATTATTCATTCCCAGTTCGATAAATATCATCGTCATCCTTAAGTCGTGCTGATAACTCGAAGATCACTAACTCTCGTGATCCTTGCCAATATATATAAGTCTTTCTTGTTCAGCCAAAGCTGGCGGGTTCATGTTTAAAAGTCCATAAGATAACGCCGCTTATCAGTTCGTCCTTACTTCTCTAGCAGTACCCACCATATCTGACTCGTTTTACTTGGATGATGTGTGACATTAGACGTAAGTGGCCTTATAGCTGCTGTTTTGTGGAGTGCTGCTTCTAGATTATGTCCAAAACAGCACGTAGTGTTCTTGCATCGTTCTCGTCAATCTTTTTATTCCTTGGGTTTGTTAGCGTCGAGATGATGCATCCAAACTATAGTACTGACACAACCATAACTTGGAAGAAATCAGGTTTTATTTTTGCCGAGAGATAAAATTTCCATACAATCTACTAGTTTCGTTGCTTTGCAAAGTTAGGTAGATATGGCTTCTTCTTGTTAAAATGACATGAAATCTACAAGATGGTGATTACTATTTGTTCAAAGGGCATGAAACTTATAAATTTTATTCGCTTGCAACCTAAGATAGAGATGGCTTCTTTTTATTAAAAGGATATGAAATCTACAAATTTCATTGGCTTGCAACCTTGGGTAGAAAGGATTTCCTATTGTTCAAAAGACATGAAGTCTACAAATTTCATTGGCTTGCAACCTGAGAGGGAGATGACTTCTTCTAATTCATAGGACTTGAAATCTATATTGTTTTTTTTTTTTTTGGTGGGGGTAGCTACCTAGGGTGGTGATGGCTTCTTCTTTTTGAAAGGACATGAATTATACAAATTTCATTTAATTGTAATCTAGGGAAGAGTTGTTATTTTTTTTTCTTGTTCAATGGACATGAAATCTACAAAATTCACTGGCTTGCATGAAATCTAAATTTTTTTTTTTTGGTTAGCAACCTATGGTAGAGATGGTTACTTCTTGTTCCAAGGACTTGAAATCTACATATTTCATTGGCTTGGAACCTATGGTAGAAATAGCTTTTTTTTTTTTTCAAAGGACATTATCTTTGTTTTATCTATGTTCACGTAGACACCAAAGGACCACCAGGGATCAACTAACTCATTCAGGAAACTCTCGCTACTCATCCATAAAAGTGGGGTCTATTAATTAAAAAAACTGCCACCAAAAGTTTACCTTGACCCCCCACCAACACACACACACACACACTTCGTGACGTATAGCCTAACATATTGGACTGTGACACTTAATAAGCGAGTTCCAATTGCAGTCACGGTGTAACGTTGATTTCGGTTTCATAACCTCGGCAAAGTTATGAACTCTCTATCCTATCATGTGTGGATTAAGTAGAAGCACTATTGTTCTTCTACAAGGAAAACTTTGGTATCAAATAATCCATAGATGTTGATATGTCATTGAAACAAGAAATCAAAACACACACACACAGTCTCTCTCTCTCTCTCTCTCTCTCTCTCTCTCTCTCTCTCTCTCTCTTGGCCCAGTCTGCGGCTGGGGCTCATCAAAGGAGTGAGGCCCTCCCCAATGAGTGTTCTGGATATGAAACTAAACAATCTGATGGTGAGGTTCCAGTAATGCTAGAGCTTTTGGGAATGCGGAGTACTCCTTTATTGCCATCACGCCCGGGTCCACTCTGGTCCAAAGTTGTAGCACCTGATAGGGTCCTATCTATGACTCAAATAGAACTGAACTGAGTACTTACGCAAAACTGAATTGTTAGAAATAGAACTGTTTTATGCATAAAAAGGGATTTGGCATTGAATAATCAACAATGGTTGATATGCCATGAAACTAAACCAAACTTTTATCAAACTAACTTTATTCGGAGTTAAATGACCTGAAAAGGATTGATACGCCGTAAAACAAAACAAACAACCAACCAATCTCTCTCTATCTATCTATTTCTCTCTCTCTCTCTCTCTCTCTATATATATATATATATATATATATATATCCGAGTGGCGTTCAAAATGTGGTAAACCACCGATTTTAGATTTATTGTACACCTCATACATTTGTAATCGTCTCACCGAAACAGAAATTAAGACGGAAATCTGTATTAGATTTTCTGGTTCTATAAGAAGTTGCCACAATAAAAAATTTTCCGTTATGACTCGAATTTATTGACCAGGCTAAGAACTTTTTGAGCGACCCATATATATATATATAGTATATATGTGTGTGTGTGTGTGTGTGTGTGTGTGTGTGTGTGTGTGTGTGTGTGTGTGCGTGTGTGTGTGTGTGTGTGTATTGCAATATATAGATAGATAGATATCAGAAAATAATATCTCAACTAAAATCAAAGTAGAGATTATGAAAACAAGAAGAACGCGAGAAATATGTCACAAAAAAGAAGTCACAAAATTTCGCAATTTATTTGAAGTAATTCAATATTTTCTCAAAATAATTTATTATCGCTTTTAAATGCATATGTGAAGATCTGCCAGTGCACGTATGTACTTACCTACATATATATATATATATATATATATATATATATATATATATATATATATATATATATATATATATATATAAGTATATGTCGTCCTCATTTTCTTTCTCGCCTCTGTTTGTGGAGCGTTCGCTGTTCATCTTTCCCGCTTTCCTTTTGGTAGCAACCAATAAAAGTCGATCTTTTTTTTTTTCCTTTTTGTTTTTCTTTTAATAAGTTCCTATATTTTATCAGTGAATCATTGGTGTATATAGCTTGGATGAAAATAAAGATACACAGATGGACAAGCAGACACAAGTTATTCAGAAAGCACAATGCAACCGAAGATATAGCGCAAATAACTGTCTCTGACACGTTTTGTAGATAGATAATAAAGTAAAAACAAAAGTAAGGGCGAACCAGATCGATTGCCTGATTGATTAAACGATTGGTGAAAAAAGTAGAATATAATTCACACGCAGACATTAATACACGCACCAAAAAAAGAAAAAGAAATCAAAAGTTGAGAGATGAAAAAAGAAGTATAGTTTTGAGGCACGCACAGAAGTGGAAAATGAGAGGAATAAAAAGATTGAAAAAAAAAAAGAAAATATTCAAAAGATGACTGATAGAAATAAACAAGGAGGAGAACAACACGTGGCTTGATGTTTGCTAAGTGAGGCTTAAAGTAGCAAACTGAAATAATCACGACTGTAGTGTTTGCAATTATTAGCTATGAACTGAAGAGATAGATAGATAGATAGATAGATAGATAGATAGATATTAAGAGAATATGATGGATAAGTAGATATTAACGATAGATAGATAGATAGATAGATAGATAGATAGATAGGTAGAAACAGGTCAAAATAAGAATTTGTAGGGATTGTATGATCCCTACATAGAACAGGTCGAGATCGATTGATAGATATTAACAGAATGTGATAGATAGATAGATAGATAGATAGATAGATAGATAGCGTCCATGTGGAATTGACACGACTGCTGATTGGAAAATTGCGTTTTATTTTAGGGAATGAATTTGATTTCCATATAATCATTAATCTATCGATAGCAGTCCATGCTTTCTCTAGTCGTATATTGATGTAATTTTCAGTAGATGAGACGCAGCTTCCGAGGTAGGTAAACTTGTCCTCTAGTTTCAGAGAACCACCATTTTGTGTGGAGATGTAAACCTTTTTTTATTAAAACATATGAACTCCGCTTTGTCTGCATTCACGTGGAGGCTAATGCCACCTGCTTCCTCCTTCAGACTCTGCAGCAAGAATTCGGCTTGGGTAGGTATATTTGCAAGAAGTGCAATGTCATCTGCGTCGTCTGCGGGGGCACCGTCTGTTTCCTGCTTTTTTTAGTGTAAAAACATATTCTTTCATTAGATCTATCGACGTTCTAGGTACGTAGTCTAAGTAGATTATGAACAGATATGAGACTCATGTATCCCTTTTACAGAACACCAGCAACAATATCAAAAAGTCTGTGTATCCAACCGGTGAGCGATCTTTTACTTTTGTGTTTTTATAGCTCATCATTATGGCTGTGACATTTTCTTTGACGAGATTATAGGTTCGAAGTATTTGCTTAATATTCGCTTAGTGTATGGAGTCAAATACTTTGGAGAAATTTACAATTTAGAGTATCGCTTCAATTTTTTTTTTTTTTTTTTTGCTTGAATTCCTTCTAAAATTCAACAGATTATTAGAATCTGCGGCGTTGTGGATCGGTTTTTCCGAAAACTATTTTGGTTTGGTTTTGTTTTGTTTGGTTTTATGGCATATCAACCTTTGCCGGTTATTTAACGCCAAATCTATTTTATGTAAATAGTCAGTTCTATTTAAAACAATTCAGTTTAGCATGAGTACACAGTTTGTCAAAAACATTTCTATTTCAAACTATTCAGGTATATATAACAATTCAGTTTAGGGTAAGTACAGTTGCAGTGTCAGAAATAGTTCAATTTAAAACAATTCAGTTTAGCAAAAGCACGCAATTTTAAATGTAAGTACAGTTTAATTGTAAAAAAAACATTTTTTTATTTCGAGCTATTCAGTTTAGTCAAGCAATTCTACTTCAGCTAATTCAGTTTTGTAAAAAAACAGATTTTGTTTACACACAGTTATATGCCAGAAAAATTGTATGTTAAACAATTTAGTTTAGTGTAAATACAGTTTCAATGTCAAAAAACTGTTGCAGTTATATGTAACAATTCAGGTAAGTGTAAATACAGTTTTAATGTCGACAAAACAGTTCTATTTCAAATAATTTAGTTAAGCATAAGCATGCAGCTCAAATGTAAGTATGGTTTAATTGTGGCATATCAACCTTTGTAGGTCATTTAACGCCAAATCCATTTTTATGAAAATAGTTCTTTTTAAAAAAATTCAGTTTAGGATAAGTACGCAGTTTAAATGCAAGTACAGTTTAATTGTGAAAAACATTTCTATTTCAAGCCATTCAGTTTAGTCAAGCAGTTCTAATTCGGCTTGTTCAGTTTAGTTTAAGTACAGATTTTGTTTACACGCAGTTAAATGTCAAAGCCGTTCTATATTAAACAAATCAGTTTAGTGTAAGTACACTTTCAATGTCAAAAAAGAGTTCCATTTCAAACAAGTCAGTTTAGCATAAGCCCTCAGTTTAAATGTAAGTACAGTTTAATAGTCAAAAACATTTCTATTTCAAGCTATTCAGTTTAGTCAAACAATCCAGTTTAGCATAAGTATGCCGTTAGTTCTATTTAACCCTATCAGAAGTGGACCAGGGAGCAATGGCAATGAGGACAGAGTGGACCAGGGAGCAATGGCAATGAGGGGTACTACCAGGACAGAGTGGACCTGGGAGCAATGGCAATGAGGGGTACTCCGCATTCCACAAATCTCCAGCACTGCTGGAACCTCATCATCAGATTGTTTAGTGTCATATCCAGGACACTCGTTAGGGGGGTCTTACCCCTCTGCAGAGGTGCAGTCAGTGTATTCTACAGCCCCTTCCGATTGGGCAAGAAAACTATTTTAATTCTTCCTAAGAATTTTCTCAATTTCTGGTTCGATCCGGTTGAGTAGCTGAACATTATAAAACTTAGCCGCTATGGAAGTGAGGGTTATGCCAGGGTAGTTCTTTGCAATTCCAATGTCAACTTTTTGGGGGAAAGGGAGAATGCAGTCTCTTCTCCATCTCCTTATTGTGTTCTGGTTATATACATATTTACCAACCGCTCCGCTCGGGCAGGATATGACACAAGGTCAATTTTTAAGCGGAGTTTAACAGGTTTGAATTCAGAGTTTTCCTGGTTATATATGGCGTTGCAGTATCGGGGCAGTTGGATATCGAATTTCCTTATCTTTAATACATCTGGAGGTATTTCATCAAGACCAGCAGCTTTCATATTTTTAATTTTTGCTTGCACAACGTCTTCTTTTGTAAACTGTCGTAGTTTGATGTCTGGTTGATTATTAATAAATTTGTATTAGGTTTATTTGTAAAAGCACTGATAGATTACATCCTCATGAATAAGAAATAGATTTATAGCGGTTTGAATTGTGAGACATATTGCTTTTTTTGAAAATGTGTCTTCCGTCACAGCAAAGATACGTCAAAGCCTACGTCGGAATATGACGCAAACAACCAAAGTCACACATTATAACTGGTCCTTACTTACCAATAGAGATATAAGCAATAAATACACGATCATACTATGAAACAAATTCAATACTCTTCAGAAGATATCCGAAACACTTACTCCGATTGACAAATATGAGAACTTCGTCAATACCCACATGGAAGCAATAGTAGAATGCATACCAACCAAAGAACTAAACATAGTGTTCTGTGGGAGACATTAAGAATTAATATTTATATATATATATATATATATATATATATATATATGTTCTCTCTATTTCTGTCCCTCTCTCTCTGCCTCTCTTTCTCTCTCTCTCTCTCTCCCTCTCATTATATATATTTTTATAGAGAGAGAGAACTAAACATAGTGTTCTGTGGGAGACATTAAGAGTTAATATATATATATATATATATATATGTTCTCTCTATTTCTGTCCCTCTCTCTCTGCCTCTCTCTCTCTCTCTCCCTCTCATTATATATATTTTTATAGAGAGAGAGAGACAGCTATAGAGAGAGCCACACGGAGAAAGAGAGAGAGAGAGAGAGAGAGAGGGGGACGGAGAAACAGACAGACAGAGATAGAGATAGTTGGTAAGAGAGAGAAGGAACTTCCAGATTGACAGCTACAAGCCGACTAAGACAGAGAGATAGATAGATTTGTTTTCACATGTAATCAAGTGTTACAAAACTGTATACTGGTCGTGTAGATTGAAACGATCTGAGGCAAATGCAGAAAATGTGGATATAATGTCGTTTTTGTTTTTGTTTCAAACTGTCACTGATTTGGCGTCCAGACAAAGTTTGATGGACAAAATACTGGGAATATTTCCCCAACTCTTCAATCAGTTCATCCACTGGTCTGAATTTCAACAACCGCTTCTTCCTGCTTTTCAGAGCACATGTTGTAGTCTTTGCAATGAGTTAGTTTTCTAAGATTTGTTTCTGAAACTATGAGCTCCTTGCTGAACGATTGCAACGGTTATAAGTGAAATTTGAAAATACGCTTGAATGATCTACACCATCTTTTTAGTAAACAAAATGATGTGTACAGTATTCCAATCAGATGGGGCTGTAGGATACCTACAGCATTCTTATATAGTTCCCATCAAGATTTTTCCCACTGTGTTTCAATAAAGTCAATACAGTAGTTCAGAGATGGCTACAACTACGAATAATTCTTGATCTATTTCATTAGAGATGACAGTTAAGATGTATAGGTGGTCGGTATCAAAGATTATGGTTTCTGAGTTCGAATCTCACTTAGTGCCACTCTGCATAATTAATAGATTAGCCATTATATCCTTACTGCTATTCAACAAAAACTCAGCAGATTTTAGTTTAGCTTGGTTTTATGACATATCAACCATTTTAGGTTATTTACTGCTAAATCCTGTTAATACGTATACATTGAATATATACTATTTGTAAACACATTTTCTTGATAACATTTTTAAAAGAGCCTGAGCTAATTCTTTTTACACATAGTGAAATGGTTTCAAGGATTGCTAAAGTGGGAAAAATCTTGGTGGGAATTATATACATATTTACCACCCACTCCACTCGGGCAGGATATGACACAAGGTCAATTTTTTAAGCGGAGTTTAACAAGATATGAATTCAGAGTTTTCCTTCTCCTAGACTAGTTGCCTCACCAAGGCTGTAAGAACCCAGTCTACCCTACTATTTACCCATAGCTGGAGGGATAATAATTGGATTCATACCTTTCCCAAGGGTATTGGTGCTATGTGAAATGCAATCAGCCTCGTCCAGGATTTGAACTCGTGTCGCCGTGTCCATTTCCAACGACGATAACCATTACACCACGTGTACCTCCATTTTAAACCCCCGATCGGGCAGGATATGACACAAGGTCAATTTTTAAGCGGAGTTTAGCAGGTTATGAATTCAGAGTTTTCCTTCTCCTAGAGTAGTTGCCTCACCAAGGCTGTAAGAGCCCAGTCTGCCCGACTATTTACCCATAGCTGGAGGGATAATCATTTGATTCATACCTTTCCCAAGGGTATTAGTGCTATGTGAAATGCAATCAACCTGGTCCAGGATTTGAACTCGTGTCTCCGTGTCCATTTCCAACGACGATAACCATTACACCACGGGCACTTGTATGGGAACTATATAAGAATGCTGTGAGCTATTTTGAACAAATCTTGGAAGCAGCAACTGAGAAAACAGCTGCTGAACAGCCACTTACTTCCCATCTGGGTAACTATCCAAGTATGATGAAGACGAAATGCTAGTCACGTTGAAGGACAAACTCGTAAGTAACATTCTCTCTGTGAGTCCTACTTCGACTTGGTTATGATGTGGTGATACTCATGAAAAATCTATTGCCCATCTCTAGGAACGTAGTTAAACACAGCCAATGAACATAAGACTTCGAGGATATTAATGAAATTTAACTTCATCTCTCATAGCTGGTCTTTTTTAGATGCAGCGCTCTTATACATGAGTCAACCATCTTCTTTCAATTTTTGATATTTCTATTATTCTGCTGTGGGCAGTAACAATAAAGAACTAACACATACGTGTTACATTCAATAGGTTTCCAAACTTTCTTTGTACAGGCATTTAAAATTGTCGTAGACTCTTGAAAATTCACTATGTTATTGCTATACATATTATGAGATGACTGACCAATTTTTATGATTTCAGGTTCAAATGAACAGCTACAATAGGAATTGGAATACACCCTACTAAAGCCTGATTGCAACAGCTGCTGAATTTCAAAAATGTAATCTGGACGTGAGGACACTTTAGAAGAACGATTTGAAATAAAATTCTGTTTTAAACTTGGAAAAAATGCCACAGAAACGTATGGAATGCTTCAGACTGCTTTTCGGCCATCTTGCATGAATCGAGCGTCAGTTTTTGAGTAGCATAAGAGATTCAAGAAAGGGAGGGAATCTGTGAGGGATGATGAGAGGTGTGGGAGGAGTAAGGAAGTCATAACACCAAAGTTGATAAGCCAAAAGGTTAGGGTTAGGGTTACTAGGTTGAGGTTTTAAGGGAGTTCAGGAAGAGACTCCGTCGGAAGAGGCCAGCACTCTTCAAATCGGGTCAGTGGCATTTCCAGCAGGACAATGCACCAGTCCACAACTCCATCTTTGTCACAGACTATTTTACCAAGATGGGCATCAAGAGAGTTCCTTACCCTACCTATAGTCCAGACCTTGCTCCCTGTGACTTTTGGTTATTCCCTCAGCTCTGAGGCTGTCGGTATGAGACAATTGAGGAGATGAAAGAAGCTGTGACGAAGGCCATTGACACGCTCACACAAGAGGACTTCCATGGGGCCTTACAGAAGTTGTTGGAACGGTACAACAAGTATATTGCAGCCGGGGGAGATTACTTCGAAGGGGACTAGAGTTTCATGCGTATACTATCAATAAAAGTGCCCACACGAAAAAAGTCTGGAAACTTATTTAATGATCCTCGTATTTCTATTATTCTGCTGTGGGCAGTAACAATAAAGAACCAACACATACATATCACTCACCTATGTTTACAAGATCGTTCTTCATAGTATCTAAAATCAACATGCTTTCTGACATGCTGTTTACAAAGTAATAGCACATTTTTATTAAAAGGACAAAAAAAGAAAGCTTTAAAATGTAACGGACGTTAAATGTTTCAGTAAAGAACATAAATAACATTATTAGCAATAAAAAAAAAAAGACTTTTTTAAAGAAAAATAAGAATGATTCCTTCTTTGTTGAAACAATTTGAGATGTTGGACGAAAAAATGTTATTCGTTGGGAATTAATCTCTTCTTTTAAAGATATTAACGAAAACAATTTATTTTTCTGTATTTTTTTTAAATTTTAGATAATCTTTTTATTTCATTTTCTTTTTTCAGTTCATTCATTTTATGACAATTTTATGGTGTTAGGCCGCAGTTTATCACTTTAGACATTAGTCCACAATGTTTGTTTGTTTGTTTGTTTGTGTTTTATGGCATATCAATCTTTGTAGATTATTTAATGCCAAATCCATTTTTATACATATAAACAGCTTTATTTCAAACTATTCAGTTTAGCATAAGTACACAGTTTAAAATCAAAAACATTTCTATTTCAAGCTCTTCAGTTTAGTGAAACAGTTCTAATTCAAACGATTCAGTTTTGTATAAGTATAGTTTTTATTTACACATAAACCATCCAATTTAGCACAAAAAAACAGTTATATTTTTAAAAATTCAGTTTAACATAAGTACGTAGAATAAATGTCAAAACTGTTCAATTTAAAGCAATTCAGTTTAGCGTAAGTACTCAGTTTAGTTCTATTTGGCCCATAGATAGGACCCTATCAGGTGCTACAACCCCAAGCCAGAGATGACCAAGGAGCGATGGCAATGAAGGGGTACTCTGCATTCTCCGAAGCTCACCATCAGATTGTTTTGTGGGGGAGTTTTACCCCTCTACAGTGGGTGTATTCTACAGTCCCAACCGAATGGGCTATTTTGGTTTAGAAGAAAATGATCCATTTCTAAAATAACATGTTAGATGGGTATATATATATATATATATATATATATATATATATATATATATATATCATCATCATCATCATGTCGTGCTGGTAGCACGGATATCCCTGACCCTCTCTCGCCACTTTTCCCTATCGTTCATCGCCTCAGGCAGGTCTTCTGGACAACATCCCGTATCCTCACATAGTTGCTGAATTCATGTTCGTGCTGGTCGTCCTGCTTTTGCAGGGCCCTGTGTGGGGGTCCATAAGAGTAGTGCGTGCGTGTGCGTGTATTTACCAACCCCTCCGCATGAGTAGGATGTGACACAAGGTCAATTTTTGAGAGGATTTTAACAGTTCTGAATTTAAAGTTTTCTTTTTCCTAATCCAGTTGCCATACCAAGGTTTGAGAGCTCAGTCTGCCCTACTATTTACCAATAGCTGGAAGGAGAATAGTTAAATTCATACCTTTCCCAAGGATATTAGCGCTCAGTGAAATGCAAACGGTCTCCTCTAGGATTTGATCTCGTGTCACCGTATCAATTTCCTCCAACTATAGCCATTACTCACGAGTGCTTCCTTTATATATATATATATATATATATATATATATATATATATATATATGTATGTATGTGTGTGTGTGTGTGTGTGTGTGTGTGTGTGTGTGTGTGTGTGTGTGTGTGTGTGTGTGTGTGTGAAGAAAGAAAGAAAGAAAGAAAAAAGGAAAGAGTTAGAAAATGTGGTGAAGAAGAAGAAGAAGAAGAAGAAGAAGAAGAAGAAGAAGAAGAAGAAGAAGAAGAAGAAGAAGAAGAAGAAGAAGAAGAAGAAGAAGAAACCAAGCAAGATATAAACTAACAATCAAGATAAATATAGACAGACCGAAAGTGAACTAGTAAACAGAGTGACACTATGTACAGATTGACTTATATAGAAGTACATCTATTAGTCTCGGGCCTAATAATGAAAAAAACATTTATTTTACACAGCAAATATTTATTATTCAACATGATCTCCAACAAAATTTGTTTTTTGTCTATAAACGAGAAGCTGCTGCAAAGTACTTGTCCCACCAAAAAATGAATCATCTCTTTTTTGTGTGCATTTCATCGACTGATTTTAACGGCATGTCAACCCGTTTCGGATTATTTTATTCTGAAAGTTAGGAAATTGCAAACGTTGTACATTTATGTTTACATTTTTCTGTATTTTTTTTATTAATGGTTTTTCTCTTAATTGTTAAATTCTATCGAGTATTCTCCTTTAATACAAATGATTTCTACACAGTTGTATAGTTTCGAGTATTCCTATCTAATACTGATTTATATACAATTATATGGCTTTAAAAAAACTATTTCAATTTGATGATTTTCTTTTGTCTACGCTATTCTATGGTTTTAAGTAACTAATGATAATCATTAATAAGCAATATAGCTTCAAATAATTATACTTAATGCAAATGGCTTCAAAAAATTATTTTTGATGCAAATGTCTTCAAATAATTATTCTTGATGCAAATGGCTTCAAATAATTATTCATAATGCAAATGGCTTCAAGTAATTATTCTTAATGCAAATGGCTTCAAAAAATTATTCATAATGCAAATAGCTTCAAATAATTATTCTTAATGCAAATGGCTTCAAATAATTATTCTTAATGCAAATGGCTTCAAATAATTATTCTTAATGCAAATGGCTTCAAGTAATTATTCTTAATGCAAATGGCTTCAAGTAATTAATCTTAATGCAAATAGCTTCAAATAATTATTCTTGATGCAAATGGCTTCAAATAATTATTCTTGATACAAATGGCTCCAAATAATTATTCTTAATGCAAATGGCTTCAAAAAATTATTCTTGATGCAAATGGCTTCAAGTAATTATTCTTAATGCAAATGGCTTCAAATAATTATTCTTGATGCAAATGGCTTCAAGTAATTATTCTTAATGCAAATGGCTTCAAATAATTATTCTTCATGCAAATGGCTTCAAGTAATTATTCTTGATGCAAATGGCTTCAAATAATTATTCTTAATGCAAATGGCTTCAAGCAATTATTCTTGATGCAAATGGCTTCAAATAATTATTCTTAATGCAAATGGCTTCAAGTAATTATTCTTAATGCAAATGGCTTCAAGTAATTATTCTTAATGTAAATGGCTTCAAATAATTATTTTTGATGCAAATAGCTTCAAGTAATTATTCTTTATACGAATAATTTGCACACTCATTTATATGGTTCCATATATTCTCATCCAATAGAAATAATTTTCATGCTGATCTATTTAACCCCAAAAATAACAAATATTATCACTCTGATTTAAAGCGGACCAGGGAGTTATAGCTATGAAGAGGTACTCCCCATTCCCTAAAGATCCAGAACAAATCTAGTCAGATGGAATTTACTATCTTACCCAAGGCAGCCCTTTTTAGATAGGGTATTAACCTTCTGCAAGGAATACAGCCAGTGTATTCTGATCTCTACCAAAAGGGTGTACTATCTAATACTAAAAATTTATAGGAAATTCTATGGTTTCACATATACTTCTTCAATACTAATCATTTTGAAAAAGATTTATTTGTACATTACATGGGGTTAGGGATACAACCATCCCAGGCCAAACTGAGACTGAGGCAATGACGATGAACGGTTACTCAACAGTCCAGAGCTTTGGAACTGATATAGTGTAGTATAAAACCCAGGAATCCCTTTCTTTGGTTGGTGGGGTGGATCTTACGTCGATGCAGAGTATGCAGTCAACATATTCCTTGTCCCATTGACCAGCCAATTGAAATTTTATTGATTTGTTCAAGGATTAACGAAACTTACTTTGGCTAGGTTTGGTTTGGTTTGGTTTCTTTCAGTTTTATGGCATATCAACCACTGTTGGTTATTTAATGCCAAATCTTCTTTATGAATATATTTGCCCAGTCTGCTGAGTCTGAAGAATACACAGACTGCACCTTTGCAAAGGGGTAAGACCAACCAGTGACACAAAACAATCTGATGGTGAGGTTCAAGTGATGCTGGAGTTTGGGGGAATGTGGAGAGCCCCTTCGTTGCCATTGCTCCCAGGTCCGCTCTGGCCCTGAGTGGTAGCACCTGATAGTTTCCCATCTATGGGTTAAATAGAACAAACTGCATACTTATGCTAAACTGAATTGTTTGAATTAGAACTGTTTGACTAAACTGAATAGCTTTAAATAGGAATGTTTTTGACAATTAAAGTGTACTTACATTTAAATTGCGTGCTTATACTAAACTGAATTGTTTGAAATGGAACTCTTTTTGACATTGAAACGGTACTTGCACTAAACTGAATTGTTTAATATAAATCTGTTTGGACATTTAACTGTGTATAAAGGAAATATATACTTATATTAAACTGAATTAGCTGAATTAGAACTGTTTGAATAAACTTAATAGCTTAAAATAGAAACGTTTTTAACAATTAAACTGAGTATTAAAACTAAACTGAATTTTTTTAAATAGAACTATTAGCATAAAATGGATTTGGCGTTAAATAACCTACAATGGTTGATATACCATAAGACTCAACCAACCAACCAACCTTTATGAATATATACATTAAATATATGATCTGTCAACATTTTGTAGATAACATTTTTTTAAAAAAAGCTTGAACCGTTTTTTTTCCCAGAGTTAAATGGTTTCAACCATTTCTATCAAACACAAATAATTCTATTTACTATTAATCATTTTTTTGCACATAGTGAAGTGGTAGGATATACCGCATTCCCCAAAACTCCAAGACAGAAGCCTCGCCATCAGATGTTTTAATGTTATATCTAGGGCACTTTTTGGTGAGTCTAACCCCTCTGTAGAGATGCAGTCGGTGTATTCTGAACTGAACAGACGATATTTGGGAAACAATATGCTAAGTATGGTCAACTGTGGTATGTTTATGTGGAATATACCATATAAGTTTCATAGGAATGGAGCTTTTTTCTTGGTTAGCTTGAGAACTTTTCAGTATCCCCTCGTATCAGGTAATATACTTTTTTCTGTTTCATCGTTATTTTTTTCTTTTCATTGCTTACTAATGATTTTCTTTTATTTCTTTCTTTTTAGGTAAGTGCGTCTTTTTGTCAGTCACACTTTGATATTGGTAACGTAACTTCTTTTTCTTGTTTACTTCTTTGTTCTAATTTTTTGCAAATTTGTAAAGCTTCCCTTCTTTTAATGTTCGTCGCATCGTCAGATCCTACACTCGAGATATTCATTTTCCGTTTATGAAACACGAGAGAATCGCCCAGAGCTAAGTGTAGTCAAAATGGTGGATGCTGCAGTTGCACAATCACAGGTTTTTGCTAAAACCTACTGATCAAAAATTGTCAAAAAGTAGGGGCGGGTCCTCGTGGTGTAATGGTTAAAGCGATGGACTGCAGAATCGTAGAAAGCGAGTTCGTACTCCAGTCGCGCTGTTACGTTCACTTTCGGGCAAATACCCCTGGGAAAGGTATGAACCCCCTTATCCTCCCAGCTATGGGTTAAATAGCACCACTACTGTTCTTCTTGGAGAATGGCTTTGGCATTAAATAACCTACTTAGGTTGATATGCCATTAAATAAAGAAACCCAACCAAACCATCAAAAATTAGTACTAGCACGCCCAGACTTCATCTGTCTAGATCTCTAGACATCATTATTTCGTTGCATTATTTGCTTAACTGTGTATAATATTTATGTAGATTCTTAATTGCAAAATTTAAAAAAAAACGAAATTGCTTTTTGATCATATCTCGGACATTACAATTCCTCGACCAGATATCGACCAGATGCAATTGAATGTATGATGACTAGTATGGAAGGTGCTTCACTTGTATTTCACCAAAAAATGTTGTTCAAAAAATATCAACACTTGCTTCATAATTTCGTTTTCAAATTGGTACTGACTCAGCCAAACGTTAAAACAGCATCACATTCTTCGATAATTTGCTCTAATGTGCTCACGTATTCATTTAAAATTCAAATCTATAAAGAAAATTAAAGCCTCGCACTGATATTTTTCAAGAACACTTTTATAGAAGTCCTCCTGACGTTGTGGCTACTGGACTGCGACATCGTAGTAAGTGTGTTCGAACTCCTGTCGCGATATTACGATTACTTTCGGCTTAATACATTTGGAAATGTTATAAACAACTTTATCCCCCAGCTATGAGATTAAAGGGTACCACTACAGTTCTTCTACAAGGATGGCTTTAGTATTAAATAACCCATGAATGTTGATATGACATTAACCAAAAACCCAAAGGTCACCTTGAACTATATATTCTTTAGGTAATACATTTTTCTCTATATATCTTATGATCTATTTTTAGATAATATCTTGTCACTTGTTATCATTGATAATTTTGAGTTTTTTGTTATGTCCTCATACAGTAACATTGCGTGTTTTAAAAGGTTTTTAATTGAACAACTTATCTCTGCAAGTGCGTGTTTTGTTAAATCTATTTCGCTAAACACAGAAGCATACTTATAGATATATAGGTCTAAAGATTACAATATTGCTCACTTAGATTGAAACGAATTTGAATTGGATAAAATAAAATAAAATGGAATAGATTGTTTATTTTTTTCAAAAGGATTTACATAATGTCGGTTATTTATGCTACTATTTAAAGAATGGATTTTTTTTCTCTAAAAAATGTACTGTGAGTTTTAAGGAAATGAAATTCTATATATACAAAAAAACTGTTTTTATATCCCAACATTCATCTTTGTTCCTTTTTAGTTAGATTTTTGCAGCATAATTCGAATAGGAGACTATTGCTGTCAAAAACATACACGTTTTTAATAAGAAAAAAATAGAAATACAGTACATAGTACTTAAAAGGCCTTTTATTTATTCCAACTAGACTATATATATATATATATATATATATATATATATATATATATATCAGCATTCTGCTGATAGTAAGAATTCACATAACCCCCCCTCTCTCTCTCTCTCTCTCTCTCTCTCTCTCTCTCTCTCTCTCATCACTCCTCGCAGGCCCTCTATATTGCACTCGGTATCCGTAGATAGCTGATCTATATATGTTTTTGCAGGTCAGCCACCATTTCTGTGTACATGAGTAACAATCCATTAATGATCGTTGCTTACGAGTTCGTCCTTAATTCTCCAGCATCTATAGTTAGTCTTACTTGGATGATCTTTAAGATGGAAGACCGGTGGCCATACAACTGATGTTTTGTGGAGTGCTGCTCCCAGAATTTAGTTCAAAACACCATGCAGTATTTTTGTGTCGTTCCCATCTAGCTTTGAATATATATATATATATATATATATATATATATATATATATATATATATATATATATATATATAGATAGATAGATAGATAGATAGATAGATTGTATGTTTGAGTCGACAGCGCTTGGTGATTGACAGTTTCTCGCCTTGCAGTCATCAGACCAATGAGCATTAGCTTAAAAACAATGCTTTAGACGAAAGGTAACGGCAAGTTTCCCACTCTTAAGATTATCAGTCTATATATATATATATATATATGTGTGTGTGTGTGTGTGTGTGTATGTGTGTGTGTGTGTGTGTGTGTGTTCATATTACGTATT
Organism: Sepioteuthis lessoniana; assembly: GCA_963585895.1. Classification (NCBI taxonomy): domain Eukaryota; kingdom Metazoa; phylum Mollusca; class Cephalopoda; order Myopsida; family Loliginidae; genus Sepioteuthis; species Sepioteuthis lessoniana. The sequence continues at coordinate 111,148,233 of OY757906.1, forward strand.
GCCTTTTACGCATCACAACTTAAGAAACACTTTCTCCCTTTCTCTTTTCTCTAGGTTCTCCCAATTCTCATTCGCTTAATATCAATGTATGTTTCTCGGATAGAAAACATAAGCAATTCTAAGAAAACCAAGGAATCGAACGCTCTAATCACAAAACTTTCAATATCATTATCGCTTATTGAATATTGATTACATATCATTTTGCTACGAACCCTTTTATCAAGCTAAATATTTTCGAAATATAGTAAGTTCAATCCTCACTAGACCCTTAAATATTTCTATGCATTTTTACGTAAATATTTATTATTGGTAATTACGATTAAATATAGAGAATGTAAATTCCCAAATATCTAATTCCGCTATTCAATTCTTGCATCGTTGAACTATTATTCCAGAATATCCGTATCTGTATCAATTCTCAGATAACAAATTATCGAACGCACTTGTTTTAATACGAAGTCACGTTCAGAAAATAGCAGACAGCGAATTCCGGGACGTGCCTCAGCAAAGGGTATCTTTCTTTTCATTGAAAAATTCGATAATTCAGTTAACGTTGCGTTTCCATTCGCAACAATCAACCTAAACCACCAATAGAGAATTACAAACTGGGCGTAAATATATTTAAAGCAAATGCTATCATTAGCAAGTTTGTCCAGACAAGCTTAATATAACCCAAACATTATTGTCTGCTTTACCTGTTTAAGTGACGTGAAATCACTTTTTTTTTCTTTTTTTTTTTTTTTTGTCGGGAGGGGTAGGTATCCAGCAACAATAAACCTTAGTGAAAATCCATCAAAAAAAGCCATCTGATCAAATTTGTTATCAGCGAGCAAGAACTTATTCGAGGGGGAAAACGATTAAATACTAATTAGATTTCAAAAGCAAAACAGATTAAACATGTGAATTTCGAAGTTTTGTTTATATCTTCAATAGCATGAAAAAGGAGAACATAGAGTTGAATTGAATAAATGCTCTTCTGGGGCTGTACTATACACCGACTGCATCTCTGCAGATGAGTAAGACCCCCCACCAACGACAGTACTGGATATGATACTAAACCGCATCTGATGGTGAGGCTTCGGTCCTGGAGCTTTGGAGTGAGTGGCCATTAATACCAGGTCCACTCAAACTGTTTAAGGCGCCATCTATGCATCAAATAGAACTATTTAACCATTTAATATACTTCACACCATTTAAGTTTGTTCAAACAAATGATTGATATTAAATTTATTAGTGTTAGATAGCAATGTTTGAAACCATTTGCTGTGTGTAAACGAATGAAAAATATTGACTAGAATTATTAATGTTAATGAGGAATATTTGTATCCACTTAACTTTGTGCATATAAATGAGTTCTGGCTCCTGAACCAGACATGCAGGACACTGCTGGAGAAGCAGGGACGAGCTCATAAGTGATGTACAACTATGGACCCCCACATATGGCCGGACAAAAGCAGGACGACCAGCTCGAACAAACATACAACAACTATGTGAATATACGGGATGTAGCCCTGAAGACCTGCCAGAGGCGATGAACGATAGGAAGAAGTGGCGAGAGAGGGTCTGGGATATCTGTGCCTGCAGTGACATGATGATGATGTTGATGATGATGATGATGATTCTCCCACAAAAGTTTCAATATCATTATTGCTTATGGAATATTAACAACACATCATTTTGCCATGGAGCATTTTAATCAAGCTAAATATTTTCAAAATATTGGTAATTCGATCCTCACTGGAACCTTAAACATGTTGACGTAATTATTTAAGTTTGGTAATTACGAAACATACATTTGTGTGTGTGTGTGTGTATGTGTTATATAAACAAGATTTCCCATTAAATAACCTACAATCGTTGATATGCCCAAAAATACAAATCAAACCAAATCATTAAATACACGTGGTATGTGTGCAAGTGCCTGTGTATATGTGAGATCATTGCTTAATATGGTAATTACTATTAAAGACACCCAGACGGTGAGGCTTAGATTGTATCCCCATCAGAGGAGTAAGGCGCCCCAAAAAACCGAGTGTCCAGGATTTGGTTGTTTTAATGACATATCAACCTTCTCGTGTTATTCAATGCCAAAGCCATCCTTCTATAAGGACAGTGGTGGTACTATATAACCCATAGCTAGGAGCATAAGGGGGTTTATACCTTTCCCAAGGGTATTTGTCCGAAAGTGAACATAATAGCGCAAATGGAGTTCGAACTCGCTTACTACGATTCCGCAGTCCATCGCTTTAACCATTAAATCAAGAAGACACACACTTTGGATTTGAGATGTGGGTATTGTTGAATTCCTCTTCATTGCTATTACTCCTAAGTCCATTCTAACTGAAAGTGGTGGTAACTATTAGGGTTCAATATACGGCTCAAATGCGTATGTTTAAGAATTATTCGATAAAAACCTTTGAGAAACAACTTTACAAAGAATGTAAATATGATCGTATAATGAACGTGATTCTCCAATCGTCGTCTCCCTTTAAATACAGCTCAAACATATTCGGCTTTCTTTTGCTCTATCCTTCCGTTCATTGGGTAATAAAAAAAGGAGCCGATTATATTCTATACATATTGAATTCTCTATTATACAACACCAATTGTTGATAATAATTGACATGCTCGTCTCACAAGAAACTGCTTCATCAATGGATGAACCAATATCTTACTCTAGATTCAAATTGAGTTGTACCTAAAATTGCAGCGGGGGTAGGTCCCCAAGGTGTAGTTGCTAACGTGCTAGACTGAATTCAAACTCCAGTTGCCCTATCAAGTTAACTTTCGAAATCCTCCTAAACCCATATATGGTTTAAATAGATCTACCACTGTTCTACTAAATTACCTATGAAAGTTAACATACTATTAAACAATCAAAACTGAAATTGCGTACATATGTAAAAGGTATGTCCAGGACGCATCAAGTTACTCGTATATTAAATATCTTGATAATAAGCAACAGGACCTTGGTATATATAAGTAACCATTTGATTGTTTGCTCGATTTTAACGGCATGTCAAACAGTATAAGGTTATTTTATGCCGAGATATAAAAGAATTGCGTTAATATTCATATTTTTGTGTAGCAATTTCTGAAGAAGATTTTGGCACATGGTCCTATCGATACGAACAACATTTGAAACGATCAATATGACCTTTTGATAGGACCCTAACAGTTACTATAGCTCAGGTCCTGAGTGGCCCTGAGATTAATAATTATAAATGGGTATTCCACGCTCTCTAGATTTCCAGATCTTAGGCATCCCTATTAGATGTAGTTTAGTGTCCTGCACAGGACCCACTTTTTGTGTAGGTCTTACCCCTCTGCAGAAGTAACAATCAGCGTATTCTAATCCCCACGGATAGAACGTACAACCAATAAGATCACAAGCGAGAATAGTGTTCATAATTTATCAAAGGTTGAACAACCAAACACACATTGTGATTTTAAAGAGTTGGGAGTGCCGTCATAGCATAATGGTTAAAGTACTGTTCTGTACTACGGAATCGTAGTAAGCTAGTTCGAACGCCAGTCGCGCTATTACGTTCACTTTAGGACAAATACCCTTGGGAAAGGTATGAATTCCTTTATCCTTCCAGTTATGGGTTAAATGGTACTGCTACTTTTCTTCTAGAAGTATATCTTTGGCATTAAATAACCCAAGAAGGTTGAGATGCAAAGAAACCAAACCATTTAGAAGAGTTGTCAAACTTATTAGTTAATTTGGATTTCACGTTTTATGGAACTTGCAGTCGTTGCCAATAATATACGTGTTGAGTAACTGTTCAAATTTCCAAAACTCATAAGTAGTGTTTTGTTTAGGGTAATTCTCATAATAGAAAATGCTACTTTTAAATGAACAAAATTTCATTTTATTGCTGAAATCTGAAATGGATATCATGAATGTCGAGCTAGAGAGGGAGGAAAATTAATTTACCAGTTGGACATAATTTTCCCAAAAGAAATGTGAATTCGCCTTTATTGATCGACTCTGGTGTAACGGTTATCCTCGTAGGAAATGGACACGGCGACACGAGTTCAAATCCTGGACCAGGCTAATTGTATTTCACATAGCCTTAATACCTTTGGGAAAGGTATGAATCCAATTATTATTCCTCCAACTATGGGTAAATAGTAGGACAGACTGATTCTTCAGTCTTGGTGAGGCATCTAGTCTAGGAGAAGGAAAACTCTGAATTCAAACCTGTTAAACTCCGCTTAAAAATTGACTTTGTGTCATATCCTGCCCGAGCGGAGGGGTTGGGTAAATATGGACTCTGAACAATATCTTAGTAGGATAGAATAGATTGTTCTAATGTAATAATTTAGAAATGTTTTTTTCCAGATATTTAGCATTCAAAAATATATAATAATCGGGATATTGCCTTGTCATATTGACAGCAACAAAATATGTTCCATATTGCATGATATACGAGGGTTTAAAAAGTTCTAAGCTGAACATTCTTTTGTTGTAACACAATGGCACTTGTTATACAGCTAGACAAACAAAACAGATGTTTCTAGTTTTGCAAGAAAAGGTCACATGTTGCCCCAGCAGAAATATTCAGCGATGCATTCTCTCTGGGTGAAGCTTAGAACTTTTTGAACGATCTTTATACCAATTTCAACTCTCAAAGCTAAACAATTAAGAGACATTTAACGGCTTATTCAAATACATATAATCAATCCCCTATGTATTATGTGCAAAAGTTTCCAGCGAAAAGTATATTTTCTGTAGTGTGTTCAGCGTTTAGGTTTCAAAAGTGAGTAAGCTTTTGCTTACACCTAATATATATGTATATATATATATATATATATGTGTGTGTGTGTGTGTGTGTGTGTGTGTGTGTGTGTGTGTGTGTGTGTGTTAAACACTCAGACATACGCATCGATTCAAGCATATAAACACACACAAGAAAAAATAAAAGAAAGATTTGGTTTCCAAAATCTGTCTTGTGAGTAAATTCAAAGAAAGGGCGATGCTAACGGCATTTACAAGCACTTGCGACGTTGAAAACGTGCTGTCCTGATGCAGGCCTAGGGGTCGGTATAATAGGGTTAGGCAGGGATAGGAGATGTGTGATGACATCACTAAGAAGGAAAACAAAAGGAAACAAAAAATCGGTTTTCAAAGAAAGATTTCCCCAGTTCCCAGTAAGAGAGAAAAATATTTGAGGTTGAAACAGATTAGGATGGTGCTGATAAAAACAAGAACAATCTGAAAGATAAATGAAAAAAAGCCGGAAGACAATGTGGGGAAAAAGTAAATGGAAATGTTAGAAAAAAAAACACTGAGAAAATAAAAGGAGACAAAGGGCAAGAAGAAGAAGAAGAAGAAGAAGAAGAAGAAGAAGAAGAAGAAGAAGAAGAAGAAGAAGAAGAAGAAGAAGAAGAAGAACGACGATGTAAAATAAATTAGGAAGAAAATCTCAAAATTTAGATGCAGGAAAAATAAACAAAAAGCTGAAAGCGAAGGATGAATGAGAAAGAAAATGAAGAAAAACCTGATATGAAAAAAAAGTTTTTGGACATGGAGATAATAATAAGACAGATATAAGAGATTGTAGAGAAGAAGAAGAAGAAGAAGAAGAAGAAGAAGAAGAAGAAGAAGAAGAAGAAGAAGAAGAAGAAGAAGAAGAAGAAGATGAGGAGGATGATGATGAATGACCTCAGATTTTCTTAAATTGTTTGGGACGAACATTTAAAGCGATTTAAGTAAAAGAAGCGACAAGATAAGATAGTTTTGTCCTCACGGGACTGTATAGCATTAGAATCATAAGAAAATACAAGATGTTTCTTAGTCACAGGATAATTTAACAAATGGGCGATGGTTTGAACGGATGAAAACATAAGAACGAAAAATTATGGACCATGTGAAAAGAAAAGAAAAGGGAAATTATTTAAAAAATAAAGGACCTAGAGAGAGTAAGAATGATTACCAAAATGAATGGAAAAAAACAAAAATGAATGAAAAAATCGCATAAGAAGAAGAAGAAGAAGAAGAAGAAGAAGAAGAAGAAGAAGAAGAAGAAGAAGAAGAAGAAGAAGAAGAAGAAGAAATTGGAATAGATAAATAAATAAATGTTAAGAATCAAAAGGGGAAGAGAATGAAGCAAAAAAGAAAAGAAAAGTGAAAGTAGAAGAAAGAGTGAAAAAAAACGGAAAGAAGTACAGAAAGAAAGGCTAAAAGAAATTTAATTAGGAGTAAGAAACCAAATGGAATAGAGAAAGAAAGAAAAAGAGATCATTAACAGCATCGAAAGGAAAGAAAGAAGAAAGAAAGGAAGGTAGGAAGAAACATAAGACGTAGTAAAAGAGTATATCAACACCGTTGAAAGTAAGTAGAGATACGACAAGAAAAAGAAGTGTCTAGCTTTGGGGCATTGCTTTTGCGTGAAGGGACAGAATCAAATAAGGCTGATAAGACAAGCAAACACAATATGGCGGCAAAAGTACGGACATAAGAATCAGCAGCAGCGTGGACAGAAAAGAAAACAATGGTTGATATTAAGAAGAAAACGAGGCAGCCCATCCACAAACCAGTAGACTTAATAGTGTCGAGGAGCTTATTTAAGTTTATGCGTCCAAAGCACACAATCTAAATCGCTACCCACTCTCTCTCTATATATATATATATATCAATATATGTATATATATATATAGAGAGAGAGAGAGACGGAGCGAGGGAGAGAGAGAGAGAAAGACACACACATGCACGCATACAGAGGACAGATAGACTGAGAGTGAGAGAGCGTACTTCACAACTATTTGGACAAACAGACAAATTCGTTTTGAGAGCTAAAAACAAGAACAATGTACATAAAGAAGCGAGTTTTTTTTTTGGTTTTTTCTTGCAATATAACAAGACTGGTATTTTGTCATGCTTACAAGGATAGTTCAAAAGTTGGAAGCATTTTGTTGTGGCAACACACAACTACTTTATATAAAGAACATGTGTGCATAGATATGTTTGAATCGATTCGTGTGTAAAAGTTAACTCTCTTTTCAGAACTAAAGGTCGAACGCTGCAGAAAATATACTTTTCGCAGGAAACTTTTTCATATAATTAATATATTGTGGGCTGCCTCTAAGTATTTGAATAGGCCGTTAATTTGTTCTTAAATGCTTTGTTTTGTGAGTTGTTATAGATACGAGGGTTGTTCAAAAGGTTGTAACCCTCTCCCATAGCTGAACATTTTTGTTGTGGTAACACTCTACCACTTCTAATAAAACTAGAAAAATCTGGATTTGTTTTTCTAGCTTTATGACAAGTGGTCACGTGCTACCCTAACAAAAATGTTCAGCTCTGCTCCTCTTTCTAAGTGAGACCAAGAACATTTTAAACAACCCTTGGGTGGTTCTGAAAGCTAATTTCCGGTAAAAATGTTTGATATTATTGGATTTTTAAATTACGTTAAGCAAATAACAAAATTCAATCGTTGATTGAAACAAACGTTTAACCTTGTTCAAATTCATTTGTATCGAAAAAATACAACAGAAAATGTTGGTTTAGTTTTTATAGAATGGTCAGTTATCAATTATCACCTGAGCCAAACCTGCACTGGAACAGAGATTTAATGAAAAAAAAATTAGCTTGGATGAATGTCAACTTTTTACTGGTGTGCTCATGTCCATTGGAGAATGTTGCTTGTGAGTTCGTCTCTAGCTATGTCCAGCGTGTCTTCCTTTTCTTACTTAGATGGTTTGTAAGATAGGAAGTAAGCTTCCGTTCTGCAGGATGCTACTTCCAGATATCTGTGTGTGTGTGTGTGTGTGTGTGTGTGTGTGTGTGTGTGTGTGTGTGTGTGTGTTGGGGTGCTGATAGAAACAGCGAAAACAAGGCAAGACACACACATATTTGTTTCGATTATTCGACCCTATGTTAAAAAGAAGTCTTCCGATTTAACTTGAATCTATTTTCATGTCTAGAGTAATTTAAGAAGCCGCACTTGGAGTGGAACGAATCAATTTTGACCAAGGAAGATTCCACAGACTTCCTTTACGTGTTTGGTAATCTCTTTTTTATGCGATTTTACCAAAAATGGTGCTCGAACTGTCTTTGCTTTTGATATAGGAGACCACGACAGAACTAGTAACATCGGCTTTGCGTGTCTTTCGGCTTCTCAGTGTCTTCCTGAGCGTGTGGATCAAACTGAATTGGTTGCCGCTGGCCTTGTGATAGGCTTCGGTAGTGTGGCCAATATTAATTGCCGGTCTGCCACTAATGTCGCGGCCCGACATTCGAGGATCAAAATCGAAATAGACACAGCATTTGTAGAAGCACGCAATGCAAACATGTCCGTTTTACTCGTACCTAATTGTGTAATGGTTCACAATGAATACATTTGCAAGGAAAATATTTCCGCAATTCACTGGAAAAACGGCTATTTAGAGACTTTGGCTCACGACTCCTATGGTTGGAAGTGTAGGCATATTGTATAGTCATAGAAGAAATGTTCTATATTCCCATACCTCGGTAGCAATATCTCATCTACTGAAACTGATCAAAACATTAAAAAAAAATAGTGATCGTATAGACTGCCGTTCACAGATTATCGATAATGCAGTAATCTGATTTATATGATAAAATGAGAAGGGATTTCTATCAAGTTGTGGTTGTGTCCATACTATTGTATGGATGCATTACCTGGACGGTAAGGAAATGCAAGGAGAAGGTGCTTGGTGAGAATTATAACAGAATGTTAAGAGCTGTTTCGAATAAATACTGGAAGCAACACCCCACAAAGCAGCAGTTTTTTGGCTACTTGGTTCTTATCTTTAAAAACCAAGTACGATGAACAAGTCATGCGGAGCTTTGCAGAACTCCAAAGCGACATTTTCGTATGGACTCCTACAGATGGAGCCACCAGTGCTGGCAGACCAGCAAAGTCTTACATAAGCTCTGTACAAACACTAAATGCATTCTAGTGGACTTCATAGTTGCAATGGATGAAGGGATGGGTGTCGAGAGAGAGAGTCATGGAACTTCATACGATTAGCACGATTTGATGATGATGATATTGCTTTTTGTCACAAAACCGGGAATTTATTAATTGACTAATGATTTCAACGGCATCTCAACCTATCTTAGGTTATTGTATACCTGGGGTTCAATAAATATCGTTCATTCTACGTTCATATTCATTATATGTGTGTGTGTGTGTGTGTGTGTGTGTGTGTGTGTGTGTGTGGTTGTTTCTTAGCTTTTCCTACAGAGTTATATGATATCAAGTATTCCTATCTAATCCAAATAATTCGAATACAGTTATATGGTTTCAAGTATCCCAATCAAATACGAATAATTACGCACAGTAGTATGGTTTTAAGTATCCCCATGTAATTCTAATAATAATGTTTTCAAGGAATTGTTTGTATTTAATAATGATAGATCTAAAATAAATAGATCTATTAGACCCATACATGGGACCCTAACAGGTACTACCGCTCCAGGTCAGTGTGGATTTGGGAGTATTGGCTATGAGAGGTTTTTCACACTTGCCAATGCTCGAGAACTGAAGTCTCATCATCAGATACTTTTATTCTTATACACAGGACTTCCGTTTCAGGGTGAGGTTTTCATTCCTCGGCATAAAATACAGTCAGTGTATTCTAAGTCCCACCAATATGGAAGTTTATCAGCTAGAATAAACGGTATCAATACTAAGTTGAATTTAAAACTGTAGTCAAGTAATACATTTTGGTTTGGTTTGTTTTTTGTTTTTTTTGTTTAATGGCATATCAACTCTTTTTAAGTTATTTAATGCCGAAGCTATTTTCCTAGAAGAACAGTAGTTGTACTATTTAACCCATAGCTGGGAGGATAAGGGGGTTCATACCTTTCCCAAGGGTATTTGTCCGAAAGTGAACGTAATAGCGCGACTGGAGTACGAACTCGCGTACTACGATTCCGCAGTCCAGCGCTTTAACCATTACACCACGAGGACACCCCCAATACATTTGGGTTTTGTCAGTTTGGGTTTTATGGCACATCAACCATTGTAGGTTATTTGATCCCAAATTCTTTCATAAATATATTAAAAATATAAGATTTGTTTTAATTTGGTTCTGTAGCATATCAACCATTGTAGGCTATTTGATGCCAAATATTCTTTATACATATATATTAATTATATATAATTCTGTTTGGTTTTGGTTTTAATGGCATATCAACCAATGTAGGTTATTTAATGCGAAATCTTGTTCATGAATATATTAAAATATATAAGACTTGGTTTGGTTTAATTTTTTGGCATATCAACCATTAGAGGTTATTGAATGCCAAATCTTGTTCATATGTTATATATTAATTATATAAGATTTGGTTTGTTTGGGTTTAGGGCATATCAACCATTGTAGGTTATTAAATGCCTAATCCTGTTTATATATATATATATATATATATATATATATATATATACATATCAAATATATGATTTGTAAACATATTTTATTGATAGCATTTTTAATTGAGACTGAGCTACTCTATTTTTTTTTTTTCATTCTTTTTTTCTAGTTGAACTGTTTCAACTATTGCCATGTAAAAGTAATGAGTAGAGTGTTCGCCAATGGTCTTGGAGACCGGGTTCAATCCCAGGTCGAGTCATACCAAAGACTCAAAAAATGGTACTTGAAGCTGTCTTGCTTAGCATTCAGCATTATAAGGTTAGGATCAAGGGTAAAGTGGAGCAATCCAGGGGAAGGAGTAGCGCCCTCCCCTACACCTCTGTGTAGTAGCTATTGAAAAGGGAGCGTTAGGGTCGTCCTCGACTAAGGTCACCAACTTTACTTAGTTACCTTTGCAGCCAATGAAGAGGTCACAAGTATTGCTATTTAACACTAATCATTCTATTCAACACTATTCATCCATTTGCACATGTTCTAAATATTACTGTATGACACGAATAATTCAATTTAAGAACATTGTTAAAGAGTTTTAATTATTACACTTTAACATTAAGTATTCGATTCAACTTTACTGATTCCTTTGCACACAAAACATTCTAAGTATTGATATATCTCACTAACATTTCAATTAGACATCAATCATTTGTTTACGCACATTTACATGATAAGAATATGCTATTTCAAACGATTTGATTTCACATTTGATTTGTTTGCACTCAATTTAAATGTCAAACAGGTCTATTTGAACCATTGATAGGGCCCAATCAGATGCGTATGGACTTGAGAGCAATAGCAATCAAGGGATTCTCCATATACCCCAAAGCTCGACGCCTAGAGCCACAGCATCAGATTGTTTAATATCGTATCCGTGACACTCGTTGGATAGGGGTTTACACCTCTGTTGAAGTGCGTGGTCAAATAATTAAAAAAGAATTGCATAAAATACTAAAATAAGACATAAAGAGGTTGTGTAAGATCCTCATGCAGGAAGTGGGAGAGTTTGTTGGATAGTTTGTGAGAATAGATCTCCTGGATGAAAGCAAATGGAAACACATCGGACGCCCAGAAATAGTCTTAAACCGAACCAACTTTCAATTCGCAACCCCCGAGGTAGAAACCCTCGGCCTTCAACTAAAAGTTCCCACAGGCATATACAAAAACATCACCACACACACCATACTTGACAATTACCGAAACTACAATACCGACTTTTCCAAAGAATTCATCCAAGGAATCATCCACACCACTATCTCACAACCAAACGAATCTTCACTTACCAAAAGGTATACACAAGCATTATCTAACCTAACCCAAAACACACACATCATTATCTCCCCCACCGACAAAACTGGTGGCGTTGTAATCATGCAGAGGTACATCGAGAAAATTAATTTATTACTTGAAGACATGAACACATGAGATATATATATATATATATATATATAATATATATATATATATAGAGAGAGAGAGAGTTGAATAATTGAAACCAAAAATTGAAACAAATATATGTATATATGTACATTTTCTCGTTTAAGTCGAGGAATTATATTGTGAATTGAATTACCACGACGAGAAAATCCGGCAAACACCTGCGCGCAATATACGGAAACACTGGACTAGTGTTTCGACCTTATTAGGTCTCATCAGAAGTGTTAACCCTGATCTCCACCACTCGAGATCGAACCAGCGACCACAGAATGCAGATGTAACTTACAAGACACATTCAGGTTAATTGGCCCCGCAATTACGCTGACTAGTTAATTTGGCGTCACTTGAGTGCGATGTGGATTTGTGGTCAGAGATGGAGTTTCTGCTCTGCTTTCCGGATTTTCTCGTCGTGGTCATTCAATTCACACACACACACACATATATATATATATATATATGTGTGTGTGTGTGTGTGTGTGTTCGTGTGTATGCATGTGTGGTTGATTGGGTCTTCTGGCGTATCAACACTTGTCGGTTATTGAATGCTAAATCCTTATATATACCTATATATATATATATATATGAAATATATATAATTTGTAAACAAATAGTTTGTAGGTAACATTTTAAACGAACCAGAGCTTATTTCTTTGCATACAATTAAATGGTTTCAATTATTGCCATGTAACACTAACAATGCAGATTTGCAGTCGGCCTTTTTCTACAGCCTTAGCCGACTGGTCTGGCATAGAAAAGACGGCTGCATAGTTATGTTTTAGGGTTGCTGAATATTTACATTTTACAACAGCTACATATTCACATTTCAGGCCGCTGCATGTTCATATTTTAGAGATGCTGTATATTCACATTTTAGGACTTGCATATTCACATGGCAAGCCAACTGCATATAAATATTTTCGGGCTGCCATATGTTCACACTTTACTGTTGCTGCATATTCACATTTCAAGGCTACTGAGTATTCACATTTTTGAGCTGCTGTATATTCAAATATTAGGTCTGCTGCGCATTCACATTTTAGGGCTACCACACATTCACATTTTAGGCTGCGGCTTATTCTTATTTTTATGCTGTTGCTTATTCACATCTTAGAACTTGTTATATTCACATTTATAGCTGCTGCATATTCACATTCTAGTCGATATTTGGACTGCTGCATGTTCATATTTTAGTGCTACTGCTTATTTACATTTTAAGTCGGCCCCATATTCATATTTTAAAGGTCCTGCTTAATCACATCTTGGGACTTGCATATTTCCATTTATAGCCACACATTCCAATTTTTGAGGTGCTACATATTCACATTTTAGAGAAGCTATATATTCACATTTTAGAGAAGCTACATATTCACATTTTAGAGAAGCTACATATTCACATTTTAGAGAAGCTACATATTCACATTTTAGAGCTGCTGCGTATTCACATATTAAGGCTGCTACATATATATATTTTAGATCTGCTGCCTATTCCCATTTTAAAACTGCAGCATGTTCACATTTAAGAACTGCTGCATATTCACATTTTAGGGCTACTGAATATTCTCTTTTTTAGACTTACATATTCACCTCACAGGCCTGCTGCATATTCACATTTTAGAGCTGCACATTTGAGAGCTGATACATATTCTCATTTAAGGACTACTGCATATTGATATTTTTTAACTGCTCTAAGTTCAAATTTTAAGGCTGTCCCATATTCATATTTTAGCGCTGCTGCATATTGATGTATAAGGGCTGGTGTATATTCACATTTTATGGCTGTTGCATATTCACGTTTTCGAGCTGAAACGTATTCACATTTTAAGGCTGCTTCATATTTCCATGTTATAGCTGCCACATATTCATATTTAAGAACTACTCTATATTCACATTTTAGAGCTGCCTCATATTCCCCTTTTAAGGCTGCTGCATATTTCCTTTGTAGGGCTGCTGCATTTTCCACTTTTAGGACTGCTGTATATTCACTTTTTAAGGCTGCAGCATTTTCAATTTTTAGGGCTGCTACATTTTCACGTTTAATGACTGCTGCATATTCACATTTTAGAGCTGCCGAGTATTCACATTTTTGATTCGATATTGGCAAAGTCAATTCGATGAAAACGTTTGCACGTAGCAAGTGTCCTGTTCGCTTATTGTCTTTTTTCTCATGAATAAAAATCGATGGAATACATGTTATTTTTTTAATCTGATAGTGAAAATAATCTGTCCTAACCTGGAAATACTATTTTCTATTGTTGATTTGCACGTTTGAAGGTTTTGTTATTTCTTTTAAAAAAATTCAGTGTGACACGTGTTGTTGTCGATGAGAGGCGTTTCTTTCCTGATTTGTTTCTTTGGTTTTTCTTTTCTTTTTTTTTAATTCCTTTTTGAGAGCCGAAAAGCACGTGCAAATTCCGGGTTGCGCTAAGCAATGTGCTGAGATTTCAAAGGAGAAAAAAAATATGAGCAGATTTTTTTTAAATATAGAAAGGAAAGAAAAAGGTTTTGTTTGATTTGGTTATGTTTTATAGCATATCAATTCTTGAAGATTATTTAATGCCGAATACTCTTTATATAAATATATATATATATATATATATATATATATATATAAACACACGCGCGTATATATATATATATATATATATATATATATATACGATTTGTGTGTGAATCATTTGCAGTAATTTTATTTCTAAACGATTCAAATCTCATTTGTTTACACATAGTTAAATGGTTTCAATTATTGATATCCAACTCAAATAGTCAAATTTGCACACAGTTTAATGGCTTTAAGTATTGATATTTATTGTTTGCGCACAGTTAAAGGGTTTCAAGTATTGCTATTTAACATTAGTATTTTTTTATTTATCAAGTATTTTTATCAACTAAAATATTAATCATTTCTTTGCACACAGTTAATGGCTTCAATATTGCTATCTAGTATAAATAATTCTATTTAATATTAATCATTTCTTTGCTCACAATAGAATGATTTCAAGTATTTCTAAAACTAATAATGTTGTATAGCCATAATGCTATACTCAAACATAATGTACGAACTTCAATGAACGAACGAACACAATTCTTTATAAAAATATATCTCTCACACTTTATTCTCGAAAGAGTTGATGTTTCTTGTGTGTGAGAGTTGAGTTGGAGACAGTGGACGGACTGCTCTATTGACCCAACTTCTTCTCTTGACCATAGCACGCTGTGTTATCTTCAAGAACCCACTTAGCACTTCTTCCGCATCTTGGCTGGGGTTGCTGAGGGCAATAGCCCTCAGCGGGGTGTTCTCAGTCTTCAAGCTGGCTGGCGTTCCTGTCACCAACTGACTCAACGGACACCGGCAACTGCCTATATTCTTTCATAACGTCCACTTGCTTCCACTTCTTCTTCCGCATATTTACACAGGTGCATCTCTGGTTGACGGCTCGGTCAAGGGCCAATATATAACAATAATTCTAAATTGATTCAAATATTGCTATCGAAGACAAAAAATTCTATTCAACATTCATTTGTTTCTACACTAAGATTATTTAGTGTATTGTTATATAATTAAGGAATGATTTTTTTATGTTAATCATTTTTCGTTAATTCTATTTAACATTCAGTTTGGTAGGGCTTTGAACTATTCTTGTCTCTTAGTCCAGGAGCAGAGTCACTTGGTGCAGTTTTACACTCACGCGTAAAGGATATGACACTCACTATTTGTCATAATAAACCCCCAGAGAGGAAATAGGGCTGGAGTGTGGATGACGTCATGCCCAGAAGAGATGGTTCTGAGAATTTGAAGATTTTGAAAAGAGTCAGTTGAGATTCTTCCGTTGAATGATGTAGTTTGGTATTCGACCGTTGAAGAAGAGAGTTGGGTTTTCTACCGTTGAGGCATGCGGTTGAGTTTTCGGATCTCGACTGGCAGAGATGAATTGAGATCTTAAACCTAACAAGATGCGCTGTGCGTTGAGGTGGGGTCAGCATAGTATGGTTAGCATAGACTTTTAAGAATTGTGTCTCTCTCCTTGTGTCTCCATGGACTGAAGCCAGCAGTTAATAAACCGTTCCTATCTGAAACGAAAGAGTCCGTTTGTGTATTGTATCTGTATATGTATTGTATACAATATCAACTAGTATTGATTCAACTGAACATTTGTCATTTGTTTGTTCTCACTTAAATTGTTTAAAGCTTAGTAAATGATTAAATAGTTCAATTGGACCCACAGATGTAACCCTAACAGATACTGTTGTATAGCCATGACCATGATTAACTATACAAACACATAATACATATACATCTGCAAACAAAATCATAACGACACAATAACGATCGAAGATACAGTTCCTAGAAAAATATACCCTTCACTTTATTTGAAAGGGTTGTGTGTGAGAGGGAGTTGGAGACCAAATAGAACTGCAACATATTGTTTCTTTCCCGTTCTCCTGATGCTGCCCAACCGGAGGCCCGGGGGTTCACTCTGCTGGGTGCTGGCTTTCTCTACTGCATCTTGTCACCAACGGGTCTGGTCTCCAAAACTAACTGACTTCCTGTCTTCACTGAGTTATATAATAGTTCAATCGCCCACTCAATATCTCCCCATAACTGGCCATCGGAATGTGTCACTTCCGCCGTCTTTGGAATGGCATATTTGATCGTCATTGAGCGGAAATAACTGTCATGCAGTTCGCAGGTCACTCTCTTCCGGTGCATCAGTTTGTGACTGTTTGTGACTGTACCGTGGGATTTTAACCCTGTCTCATATTGTCAGCCAAGCTCGCCCAAGCCAATGGAATATGCACTTCCGCCGTCTTTGGAATGGCATGTTTGGCGGGGTGGATTCCTCTTTAAAAATTCACCTAGTTTAAAGCTCAAAAAGTTCTTCACAAATATTTTAACTGATCTCCTTGAGAAATTTTTTTTTAATGTTGAGAGGATTTTGTAAAGGATAAAAAAATAGAAATCAGTTGGTACTCGGTCTGGTAAATATGGTGGATGGAGTAGATTAGATCAACGTAAATTAAATATTTTTGCAGCTCGATTATTGCTAAACGTGGCCGTGTGTTATCAATGAGTAGCACAATGTTTCTTCTATTGACGAGTGCAGGGCGTTTTCTTCGAATATTTTCATTCACCCGTTGAAGATGTTGAGAGTAAAAGTCTGCATTGCGTTTGAAACACAAAATGTATAGTCACACGGTCATCTTACCATACGCACTGCATAATTTTTCTTCCGTGAAACTTGGCCTTTGGAGTATGTTAATTCATTGGCTTTTGCGTTGAACATTCTCATAAAAGACATATTTTTTGTCCACTGTAATAATATTCTTCATTACCCTGCTTTGAAAGAAGACTTGTCACTCTGGCAAAGCGATTTTCCTTGTTCTTCCTACTCAGAATTTAAGGAATCCAAAAGTCCAGCTTGCTCACTTATTTTTCCAAGGGACGGCAGATTGTGGATTGGGACGTATGTGAAGTGCTACTTCTCCTTTGCGTGGAATGCATCGCACTATTTCTAGGAAAGCTTCTTGATCGCGGTCTGATGAGGCTCCTACGCTGGGTTCATTCTCAATGATGTATCACCAGAACGAAACTTTATATACTAGTTTCGGCAGTCAGTAATGAAATCTAGGCCATAAACACGAGAAATTTTGTGAGCTGTTTCTTTAGCATTTCTGTTATTCTTTAACACCAATAGCATTACATGTCGAATATGCACTTTTAGTTCCACCATTTTAAGGGCGTGTATAACAATATAAACAGGACCATTGGTCTAATAAGTAGAGTGTTCGCAAATGGTCCGGGAGACCGGGATTCAATTCCAGGTCGAGCAATACCTAAACTAAAAAAATGGTGTTTGATGCAACCTTGCTTAACACTCGGCATTATAAGGTACGGATCAAAGGTAAAGTGGAGCAATCCAAGGAATGAGATAGGGCCCTCTCCTACATCTTGGGGTAGTATCTATTGAAAATGGAGCCTTCGGGTCACCATCCACTAAGGTTACCAACTTTTTACTTTACTTTTATAACAACATGAGGTATTCACTGGTGCTAAAAACTAATGGAGAGTATGATACATTTTTCTTTATGTAGGAAAATATAATTTTCCTTTTATGAAAATACAAAACAGGCTTATTGACTTTGAAATTCAAAAGTCAATTTCAAAAGTCAGCAAGGGACTAAACGGACTTTCAACTTGTCAAAACAAACAGTAAGCTTGCTTAGGGTTTTATCAGTGCATTAATCGTTATTTAAATCATAACATCCCGAACAAACTTTGGCCCGCCTGTTGGGGTTAAAAGGTCAAATCTTTGGATAGATCAATCAGATCTTTCATTTTTGTTTTGGTTAATATGAAGGAGTGGGCTGGGATCTTAAATGAACCAACCCCCTTTGTTGTGGTTTGATTGGATGACCAATTAAAATCTGAGAAGTGGAAGAGATATTCTTCTCGCAGACGAAGATCGGCATATTTGATTGACTGACCAGTATAGAAGAATACGAAATTATCTGTGATTGATTAATCAATCGGGAATGTTTGTTCTCAGGAGAATCCTTTATAAAAATTGATGATTTTAGGGTGAGCGGAGAGAAGAGTTCCAATGTCCATACCTGACACAATAAAATAAGAAAGGAAATCTCTCCAAGGAGTAAAACCTCTCCAGCTTAAGCCCCACTCTCCGAAAAATTCAGGAAGATAGAAAGACTGCCCCAGCCAAATACCTCAATTGTCTGTCTCTCAAATACAACAAAAGTGACAATTACCGTATATAATTAGGATTGATTAAGATCAAGCATTTACAAATGAATTAAATTTCAGCATTAAGTAACCCATAAGGAGTTGATATGCCGTTAAACTAAGGAACTAAATCAAACCAATCAGAAGAAAAGACTACATCGAATAGATAGATAGATAGATTCAGAAGCTTAGGAATTTTTCTGTTTGTGTGTGTATTGACATACCCAAAATAAACGTATAGTTAAAAACAATTAGCAAGCAAAAGTCCTTTTCTGCTTGCATTTTGATGTGTATTTCTATCATCTATATATATATATATATATATATATATATAATGATTTACTAAGGTTAGCTTAGACGTGGCATGAGGCTAGAAGTTTGGGGCGTGAATCGAACTCAAAAAATCATCTGTTAATCTAGCTTGCTAACATGAGGTGCCCATATATATATATATATATAGGGAGAGAGACAGACTGACAGATAGACAGACAGACAGACAGATACAAAGAGACAGAAAGAGAGAGAGAAACACAAATACAGAGAAAAACAGGTTAAACTGATTGACATACATAAAGAGATGGAGGGGAATAAAAACAAAGAAAGGTTTGATAACGAACAAGGAAAATACTTAAACAAACAATAAGGAGAAAAAGCTACATCTGATAGATAGATAGATAGATAGATAGATAGATAGATAGATTTAGGGGTACTGGTGTCTGCATTATCCTATGTATCTGTGTGTTGATATAACTCCTAAAACATAACTATAATCAAAAAGCAATTATTTAACTAAGAAAGAAATCTTAGTTCGTTAGCATCTTGAAGTTTATTTCCACCATGATATATGTAGACATATAGATGTATGTATGTGTGTGTGTGTGTGTGTGTGTGTGTGCGTGTGTGTGTGTGTGTGTGTGTGTGACGTAAAAATGATAACCATATTTCAAAAGTAACATCGTCATGCATATTTGCTTCACCCTGAATAACATTTTCCGGCGGCAGACGATTCAACCTATATCTTACTCACTCCTCTCTCTCTCTCTCTCTCTCTCTCTCTCTCTCTCTCTCTCTCTCTCTCTCTCTCACTCCTCTCTCTCTCCCCTGTCTCTCTCTCACTCACTCCTCTCTCTCCCTCTCTCTCTCTGTTGTTGTCCTTCTTATATTGCAACTCATGTTCCTCTTAAAACTCGTGGCGGCTGGGGCGTGATTGACAGCTGACACGAATATCTCCCCCAACGAAACATCCTTCTGGATATTACAGCCAGTCTGCAAATCAACCTTTTCCCCTCCTCCCGCTCGCACCTGACATTTGAGACAGTGATGCTTCTTGCCGAGTCAATAAGGCGATTTGTGTGCTAGTCTTCATGTCAACAAATCCGACATTTAATGTTATATTTGGCTGTTTTACTCTGACTTGCTTCCGTATGGTCTCCACGTCGTATCGAGCAATTTCCGCGCTTTTCTAACATCGTCCATATCTATCTATCAATCTATCTATCTATCTGTCTATCTTTGATGATACGTATTTATCCAAAAACACACACTCAAACACACACACACACACACACACACACACACATATATATATATATACTTATATGTGTGTGTGTGTGTGTGTGTGTGTGTGTGTGTGTGTGTGTGTGTGTGTGTGTGTGACATTATTAACGAAAAAAATCTTACAACTCAAAACTTTGAAGTTCCACAATCTTTTGATCGTTTGGTAATTTTTATAACATAAGAAACCCTTATCTGATGACGAAAAGCCAGTGGAACTTTGGTTATGTTTGGTTTCTTTGTTTAATGGCATATCAACCACTGTAGGTTATTTAATGCCAAAGCTATTCTCCTAGAAGAAAAGTAGTGGTGCTATTTAACCCATAGCTGGGAGGATAAGGGGGTTCATACCTTTCCCAAGGGTATTTGCCCGAAAGTGAACGTGATACCACGACTGGAGTACGAACTCGGGTACTACGATTCCGCAGTTCATCGCTTTAACCATTACATCACGAGGACACCCCCCCAGTGGAACTTAAAGTTTTTTTCTGCGTTTCTTTTTTATCAATACTATTGGATTTACTCAATGATATTTTTGTCTTGAGCACTTTAAGTTTTTGCTATTTGTACCCCAAGTTTTGCTTTTAACTGACCATATATATTTAAACGAAGAGTGTTTCCACTCGTACAAGAGCATGCATAAATATGATATTACCCATGTGAATACCATTATCTGCATAAAATCCAAGATATCCAGTCGGCGGTGACTGTAGAATACACGAACTACATCTCTGCAGAATCTCACCAACAAGTTGGTTGCTAGGTTAGATTTTATGGAATATCAACCTTTGCAGGTGTCCGTGGTGTAATGGTTATCTTCACAGGATATGGACACGGCGATACGAGTTCAATTCCTGGACAAGACTGATTGCATTTCACATAGAAAGGTATGAATCCAATTATTCTCCCTCCGGCTATGGATAAATAGTAGGGCAGACTAGGTTCTTCAGCCTTGGCGAGGCAACTAGTCTAGGAGAAAGAAAACTCTGAATTCAAACCTCTTAAACTCCGCTTAAAAAAATTGACCTTGTGTCATATCCTGCCCGAGCGGAGGGGTTGGGTAAATAGGATCAACCTTTGCAGGTTATTCAACGCCAAATCCATTTTTATGCAAATAGTCAGCTCTATTTCAAACAATTCAGTTTAGTATGAGTACACAGTTTAATTACAAAACAGTTCGAATTCAGCTAATTCAGTTTAGTATAAGTATAGTTTTATTTTATCGGTCAGGTCTGACTTCCATATGACCGATAGCCTGTTAATAGCTGTACATGCCTTAGCTAGTCGCGTGTTGATGTCATTCTCAGTTGATGAGACGCTGCTTCCAAGGTAGGTGAACGTGTCCACCAGTTTCAAAGCACCACCCTTTAATGGGTTAATGTCACCTCTTTGATTAGAGCACATGAATTCTGTCTTGTCTGCGTTGACATGGAGGCCGATTCTACCAGCTGCTTGTTCCAGACTATGTAGCAGGGATTCGGCATGGGCGAGTGTATTTGCTAGAAGTGCTATGTCATCAGCGTAGTCCACGTCCGTATTGTTTGTGCGGGGAATCTTCTGCTTCTTTTCTTTGCCAGCTTGAATACATTTTCTTTCATTAAATCTATAGACATTCTAAACTCGTAGTCTAGGCAGATGATTACCAGGTATGGGGCCAATGTGTTTCCTTGCAGCACTCTTGCTACAATGTTGAAGCAGTCTGTGTCTCCATCCGGTGAGCGGACTTTTACTTTCAACTGTTGATATGTATAAAAATGAATTTGGAATTAAACAACCTACAAAGGTTGATATGCAATAAAACAAAAACAAACAGGAAAACAGCTTCATCGAAATGAATGAAATTGAATGACCTGAAAAGGGTTGAGTCGCAATCAAACAAAACAACCAACCAACCAACCATATTTGATCTACCATAAAGCCAAACCAAAATCCTAACCTTATTTTTGCCTTGTGTATTTAAGTCAGTTGCGGTGCTTAAGGGTCACTCTAGTGTACATGAATTAGGGATTAGTTATTTGTATTTGTATTAATTTATTTACAGTCTCAACACAGTTTCCTTTTCCAATGCCGATCATCGTTACGGTATATAGATATTAATTTAGCTGTGTCTTTATAAAACATTGTGCTAGTTCACAAGAAGTTAAGTGGTAGGGAAACTAGACGTAAGAAAAATGTTTTCAGTTAACTTTTCGTCAATTACTTGGTTTCAATATATATATATATATATATATACCAAAGTCTCCATATGAGCAGGATGAACACAAGGTCAATTCTTAAGCGGAGATTAGTAGGTTTGTATGCAGAGTTTTCGTTCTCCTAGACCAAGGTTAAAGAGTGCAGTACACCGTATTATTTGCCCCTACCTGGAGAGGGAATTTTTCATAAGGCTACGAATACTATTTGAAATGCAGACTCGTCCAGGATTTGAACTCGTGTCACCGTGTCCATTTCCTACGACGATAACAATTACAACGCTTACCTATGTATACATTTTCTTATATCTAGTTTATATATATATACATATATATATATATATATATATATATGTGTGTGTGTGTGTGTGTGTGTGTGTGTATTTTTCATTTCATTCTACAATACAATAAACAGAATAAAGCAAAAAAAATAGAGGAGATGGCAGCATCAATGAAGGAGTTTTTCGCCTCGATGAACCAGAACTGGTATGAACCTGAGATCAAACAACTATCAGAAAGGTCGCTTGGTGTGGCACGATGGCCTCTACTTTGAATACTAGGCTTCTTTTGTAATAACTAGAAGAATGAAACCAAGAAGTGATCAAAATATTGCCAAACTTTTTACTCATTCTAGTAGATTGGTTTGTCGCTTCTCAAACCAAGAAAAATCAGCAAATCAAATCTGTTTACACTTGATGATATCAGCAGCGATTTAAAACCCTAAGGGCAAGGCTTTCATAAAAGTCTCTCAAAAATGACGTCCGTAGTCTGATTAGAGTTGTGAAAAAAACAATAAATTATTGAAATTCCCAAGAAACCCCATTAATCGATAATTTCTTCTAGCGTCAATTAGATTAGATTCAATTGTAACCACTGACCACCTGAGAGAACAAAGTGTGTAATCATTAGCAAAATCCGTGAAAATAGTATGGTAGATCGTTGAGCTTTTTAAGGTGTATTATCAAAACGTACTGTCATGGAAGGATGCGACACTGGATCTGTTTTTTTTTAATTCAGAGTTTTTCTTTTGATCAAAACCGGTTGCCACAACAAGCACCAGTTCGCCATACTATTTACCAAAACCTGGAATCAGGTAAAGGGGAGATAGAGCCACATATATTCCCAATACTATTTGCATGCAGTGAAGCATAAAAAGCTTCGTCCAGTACTTGAACTTGTCAACGCCCGACTCAATTTCGAACAACCAAGAAAAAACCTGGATAAGGCTGTTTGTATTTCAGTTTTAGGATTTATATATATATATATATATATATATGTATAATCAGTATCAGCATCATAAAAGTGTGCAAGCAACACAGATTCCCGCCACTCTCACTCTCCATTTCTCTCTCTCCCTCTCTCTCTCTCTCTCACCACCCATTTCTACCAGAAATCGAATCTTACAAGATCTTATAAGACGTCATAAGAATCAATATATATATATATATTGATTCTGAGCACTTCGGTATCCGATAGCGCAAAATGTAAACAAACGAAAGTTAATATATATATACGTTAAATTTACAAGTTGACGTACAGTCGCGGTCTTGCATAGAGGTATGTCATCGGCCTGACGTAAAGTTAAAGGGTTTCGATCCCAGGTTGAACCGTCTTGCAGGTGAAACCACATTGAATGGTTAGGATACAGCTAAGCAGTCAGTTTGTGGATGACAATATATATATATATATATATATATATATATATATATGGTGCAATAGGAGAATTGTCGTCATTTTCAATTATTGATATCGCGCATGCGTTTTGTTTGTTTCAGGTTTTGTGTACTATATACCAAACTAGTGTTAGTATGGTATTGTCTGTGAGAAAGCAACACCATGACCCAATTCATTCCTCCAGAAATTTGAAAGTGGCATTTTATTCACGGTGGATGTCCCAATTCGAAGATTTTAACATATTTAGGTGTCAATCTGAGGTCAGTGTAGAGGTTTCAAAAGTAGTTGGATGACTCCAATAGTGATAACAAAGGTACGACAGCACAGATGCCTCACTCAGATCGTTATCATAAAAGAAGTCATGAAATTGTTAGTGAGATTCAGGCAATGATTCGCAACAGCTTCAGCCAGTCAATCAATTCCATGGCCGGAGATATGATTTTTCATTTTAGCAGAATTTGCCCATCACACTCTGTATCAATATCGAAAAAAATGCTCCAACCTTATAAAATGTGATAAGTTACGTAAAATAGGACCTCTTTGGATATTGCTAGATTATCACAGCAAATCTACATTGTCACGAACAAAGAAAGAGTGAAGATTTACGCAAAAATTCTTCCTGATTTGATCAGCAGAAAATGCTCCATTCACTGGAATGGGAATGCAAGCCACAATCAATAAAATAAACTCTGAATCAAAACATTTAGTGTGACATTTTCGCTCATCCTCTTAACTAAACCGGTTTATTCCCCCTGAGATTTCCATTTAATCAGATCACTGGAACACTTCATTAGTAGCAAAACATTTAAAGGTCGAAGAAAGACAAGATCATCATTCTTTTGGCCCAGAATTGCAGTTTCTCATTAAGAATAAAAGAATTAGCTTCCCAATGAGTTGTTTTCATTGCTAATTATGAGAATGCTGAAACAAATAAATTTGAAAATGTTTTTCGTTTTTTGTTTTGTTCTATTTTAGTTTTCTTTTGCATTTAAAGGGGTTCTTATTCCGTATCGAAATAAAAGGTTATTTTCTAAATAATATGATATCGAGATATTTACTGTGTATTTAGGAATAAACGACTCCGATTGGATTTGACGTAAGTCGGGGATTAGTCATGGTTTATAATGGCGATGCGTCAGGGTAAATATGCAAAAATCTCGATAAAAAAAGACATGTGAGGAAAATATAGAAATAGACACTCAGGAAGATCGACACGAATATATATATATATATATATATATATATATATATATATATATATATATATATATATATATATATGACAAAACAAAACCTATATTTATTTCTGCCTGAAAAAAATAACGAAAGTAGAATATACGCCAGATTTTGAAAAGAATGACAAGAAAAAAATATTTTTCCAGTATAAGATTTTTTTTCTTTTTTTCATTCTTAATTTGGATAAACACATAGATAGATAGATAGATAGATAGATAGATAGATAGATATTTGAAGCTGTAAAGTGAGTACATGAATAAATCTGAATAGCCATATAGCTTGATATATATGAATGCATGATTAGGTGTCTGTAAAGAGTATAAGATAGATTGATAGATAGATTTGGATCGTGGCATATTTGAACAGAACTAAATATTTTAATAGATAGATAAATCAACAAGAGGTTGCTAAATGTCCAACAAATAGACACATCTTCAGATTATAGGTTTATTCTTTTTTCTGCTTATGACTCGGAGACCATGTGGCAGGATTAGAGTAAAGAAACAAATAAAATAACAAAATAATCTTCATACAACTATTATATATATATATATATATGAGCGTGTGTGTGTGTGGCGGGAGGTTTCAGGGTTCGAATAGCGTGACGGGCTTGTTGGGTATCAGTTTCTTACCACTGCGATCATCTGACCAAGAGCAGCCCACGTGGTGGGTCTCTATTTATGTATACCCTTGTGTGGATCATGATGAGCATAGTAATCTTATTCGTAGAGTATTCTGAGAAGAGCCGTCTTGTTTATTTAAGTGAGAATATTGAGTTAATTTTATGATGTATTGGCTTACTAATGTTTACTATATTTTCTATTATAATTATTATTATTATTATTATTATTATTATTATTATTATTATTATTTCACTGTTTGAGTGACAGCAAGTCTCCCCAAGTCTCCAGAACTCTTCTCCTAGCGATCTTTACAATCCAGTACATGTCTCTCTTTTCTTCTTTGATTTTCACTCTATGGTCGCCAGAACGGTAAAATCCACAAGAAGTCAAGTTGTTTTTTCTTTTTTTTTTTTTTTTCGGCAATTATCAGTCGGTGATCTGTTTGTATTGCAAAATCCCAGAGAATTTAATGCATCTCATTATCTAGGGCGGTTTCTGGTTTGTGCCTATAACATTTGGTTGTATGGTCAAATTTCAATCACTTGCACAATTCCCAGTCGATCACCTTCCCCAATCCAATCGTGTCTAGTCTTATACCCCCTTTGTGCCAGTTTGTTGCATTCGCTGATAATGTGATTAATTGCTTTGTTTTTGTCACTTCATAACCTACTCTGGCTATCCAGTGATATATTATCGATTTTCGCTATGATATAATTGGTCCTCATGGTGTTATTTTGTGCTGTTTTTAGAAGAGATTCAGTTTTTTTTCTTAAGTTTTCCCTTTCGTAGCCATGTCCAGATCTTCTCAAGTGAGATTTTACTACTTTGCCGCTATAGATATCCAGACATTTGTTCTCCTTCTTTCTGTTTCATAATTTTTCTTGCTATTCTTTTTGTTCTTTTATTGTCACTGCTGTTACTAGCCGCTATAATTACTCTTTCTTTGCTCTTTTTAATGTATTCCCTCAGTCTTCGTATTTATATTTACCCAACCCCTCCGCTCGGGCAGGATATGACACAAGGTCAATTTTTTAGCAGGGTTTAACAGGTTTGAATTCAGAGTTTTCCTTCTCCTAGACTAGTTGCCTCGCCAAGGCTGAAGAACATAGTCTGCCCTACTATTTACCCATAGCTGAAGGGAGAATAATTGGATTCATACCTTTCCCAAGGGTATTAGTGCGATAAGAAATGCAATCAGTCTCGTCCAGGATTTGAACTCGTGTCGCCGTGTCCATTTCCTACGACGATAACCATTATACCACAGGCACCTCCTCAGTCTTCGTATTGATGCATCCACGCAGTCGTCAATGGTAGCCTTCTGTCATCTTTATTATCATTGTTATTTTTATAATTATTATTATTAGAGAATTTTTCACACCAGCGTTAGCCAATGGTTTCTTTCTGGGGTTGGAGTGACAGGAATTCTCCAGTATTTTTGCCAATCTTAATAATGCTGTAGTTTGGATGGTCTCCACTGGTTCTCTTATTTCCAAGTTCCCCAGTCCCCTTACTAATCCTTTGATGATCGTACCGAGAGCAACGATTACAATTGCTATCTCCGTCACCTTCATGTTCCACAGTTTTTTCAGTTCCCCAGCAAGGTCCAGGTATTTATCTCTCTTTTTGCTTTCTTTCAATTTTACTCTGTTGTCAGCTGGGATAGCAAAGTCTACTATTCGGCAAGTTTTTGTTGTTGTTTTTTTATTATTATTAGGTCTGATTATCTGGCCAAAAATAGTTTATCTGTTTGTATCTCATTTAATATTATTACAATAATTTTACTCATTAGAGTTTTTCACATCAGCGTTAGCTGATGGTTTTTCACTGGAGTCTGAGTGAGGAGCAAGTCTCCTCAAGTCTCCAGGACTTGTCTCAGGAGTCTGGTCGTTCTCAGCAATGCTGTCGTTTGGATAGTCTCTACCCGTCCGCCAACTTCCAAGTCCTCCAGGCCTTTTAATAATCCTTTAGTTATTGTGCCTAATGCACCAATCACAA
>OY757906.1:111181080-111183580 GCA_963585895.1 Sepioteuthis lessoniana
TAGAGCAGCATTACTAATGTTTGATAATAAAAACACCGTTTTCCGCCCTGTCGACAGAGCTTAAAATAAGCTGATTGTATTGTATTTAGACTCCTTCTAAAGGGAATATCCTGGGTATGACATTAAACTACAAGTGGTGGTGAGGCTCCTATTCTGAAATATCGCTTAATTGGAATCACTCCCATGTTTGTCCTAACGTTTTAGGGTCCTTTCTACAGGTCGCATATAATTATATTAAAATGTATAAAAAGAATATCTTAAAAAAAACTACACAAAAATGTAAATATGAACGTACAATGTACGAGAATCCCTAACTATCAGCAAGGCGTGTCTGCGTGGTGTAATGGTTAAAGCGCTGGACTGCGGAATCTTAGTAAGCGAGTTCGAACTCCAGTCGAGCAATAACGTTCACTTTCGCTTAAATACGCTCGGGAAAGGTATGAATCCCATTATCATCCCAGCTAAGCGTTAAATAGTATCACTACTGTTCTTCTAAAAGGATATCTTCGGCATTAAATAACCTACAGTGGTTGATATACAATTAAACATCACAAGACAAAACCTAATCTCTTAGCATAAAATAATCCGAGACGGGTTGACATGTCGTTAAAATCAATCAATCGATTCAATAACTTTAGCAAGACGTTTATTCTCCTTGAAAGGGCAAATTTCTTTTGCCACTAAATTCTTTTTGATGTCGTTTGCACTCTTTTGACCTGCAAAGCTGTGAACGATAACCAGCCACTTTCCATGCTTTAAAGGATCATTCTGCATCTTCTAAAACATTTTTGACATTCCATTTCTGACCGGTTATGACGGAATATTAAGCGCTTTTAAGCTGGTTTTCTCGAAAGATACGCAGCACTTAAAAGAGTGAGACATTACCGACCTTAGGCTCTTCAACAAGTGACGTCACTGATACTCTCGGTGTTGATGCATAACGCCATATTTGTTGAGTAGATATGTATTCCTAACCATTTTTCAGATTATTACTGATTAAACGCTTCATTGTATCAACTCTTAAAAGTGATATCTCATCTATTTGGAACGACCCTGATATTTGGGGATCAGAAGCAAAACAAACACGCCACAGTTCATCAGATTTATCAGCTGAACCTAAGCAATCTTTCAGCTGTTTCATCACGATTTTTCAGCAATGTCGATCAGTAAGATGCTCTTAACACTTCTTTCACAGATTCTAAGGACTTCATTCTTGTCAATAGAAAACTTTATTTCCCTAACCTCTCATTTTATTAGTGATAAAGTGCTACATTTTTCGGGCTTAATTCTCATTCTTGATCAATCAAAAAGCTCTTTTAGACTATCACATGTTTAAGGCGAGATTCCGACCTAGAAATAAGAGTAACATTGCCCATAAAGGCTTTCGTTGGAGGCAGATTATTCTTTCTTTATTCAATATATTATCCTCTGCACTGGTCAATATCATGTCCATTATCAATCCGAAAAGTAATGGAGAAATGACACAGCCAATCATGATACCAATATCCAATTTTTGCTATTCAGTGGCATATTTCGTAGTTGAGTCTCATGAAGGTATATTTAAAGTACATTGATAAAGGATATCAGATATTTTCTGTAAGTCAGGTGATTGCCTTTTCTCTCAATGTGACTTTGGCTGACCCGAATGCATTCTCAAGGTCAACTCAGATGACGTGAATCTCTGTTCATATATTGAGTTTATCGTTTTCATGTCCTTCAGCATACTTTTATCTTCAGTACATGGAAAACCAACTAACCCACCTTTTTTTTACTGTTTTAACCACGTAAATATTGATAAAAACCAATGTTCTCATTCTTTTAACTAAAAAATAGAATATATATATATATATATATATATATATATATATATATATATATATATATATATATGTGTGTATATTTAGGCAGCATTTCTTCGTTAATGCAAATTTCATTAAACATAATAGACATTTTATGCCTACATATTCTCTTTTGGATCCGTTCGAATTCCCGTATTACTTTTATCGTATTCGGGGGGAATTGATTTAGGT
This sequence comes from Sepioteuthis lessoniana, assembly GCA_963585895.1. NCBI lineage: Eukaryota > Metazoa > Mollusca > Cephalopoda > Myopsida > Loliginidae > Sepioteuthis > Sepioteuthis lessoniana. Next base: position 111,183,111 of record OY757906.1, read on the forward strand.
ATTGTCCATAGTTGTATGTATCCCTAGTACTTTCTGCCCGACTTTGGGCCATCTTCAGGGGAGAATCTGTTACAAAAGTGATGTAACTTCTGTTTTAGCAAATTACTACTGTGTAAGAACGTCTTTGCTGTTGGAGATTATGGCGCTTGCTTTTAAATGTAATTCTGTAAATAGTGCCAGTAGCTAAAGACATTTAAGTACGTTAGCACTGGTTTGAAAATTAATTCTATTAAGTGCTGGTTGCAGGTTTCTAATATATAGTGCTTCGAGAATCTGAAGTTTTTGTTTATTATTTTAATGTTCGAGTATTGTTGTGTTGTCGGTGAGAATTTTTCGTAGTTCTGTTGTTGGGCATGAATGTTTTTTTAAATGCTGAGCTATTGAACTTGTGTCAGAAAATTTATATATATATATATATATATATATATATATATACTTATATATATATATATATATATATATATATATAT
>OY757906.1:111186080-111257802 GCA_963585895.1 Sepioteuthis lessoniana
TTTCACTCTTTCTCTGTCTATGTTTCTTTCTATATCTACCTCTCTCTGTGTTTTTTCCTCTATCTTTCTCTCTCTCTCTCTCTTTCTCTTCCCATCTCTCTCTTTCTCTGTTTCTGTCTCTCTCTCTCTCTCTCTCTCTCACTTCCTCCCTCTTACTATCTCTTTCTGTCGCTTTATATATATCTGTATTTCTCTCTCTCTCTCTCTTTGCCTTTCTCTTTTTCTCTCTCTCCCTATTTCCCTATCTCTCTCTTCATCTCTCTTTTTTCTCTATATATTTCTATTCTTTTATGTCTCTGTCTGTCTGTCTGTCTTTTACCTATTTCTCTCTCATCATCTGTCTTTTTCTCTATCTCTCTCTATCTCTGTCTGTCTGTCTGTCTCTTACTTACTATTCTGTATTTTTCCATTTCGCCTTCTCTTTGTTTTTCCTCTCTGCCTTTCTTGCTTTATCTATCTCTTCTCAGTGCTACCCATCTTAACTATCTCCAATCTTCCTTCGCCGAAATCACATTCACCGACATTCACATCCGTTCACATTTTACATTTCCCGAAATGCCACGGAATCTTAGATTTATGATTAATTCAAAACAGACTCCGGTTTGTGCGTCAGCATTTTCCATCGACCCTGACACTACACACCACATTGATTAATTCTGGTTCCATTCAAATAATCAAAAGAAAAATATTGCGCCCGATTTTTTTCCGAACTTTTCATCCCTTAACTGCCGAAAGTTAGAATCAATGACCTCAAATGACAATGCTGAGTATGAATAGCTCACAAGCCATTGGTAGTCATTTTGACCCGACTGTCTATGCGACATAAAAAATAAAATCAGCAATATTTAAAAAAAGAAAATAATACAATATTGAATGAAAAAAGAGAAAAATCTAAATTGGATCAAATGCGGGAGTTCAGAAAACCAATACCAAGTAGAGTTTCACACATCATCATGTCAAGCTGCTAGCACGGATTCCCCTGACTCTATGTCCCCAGCTGTCTCTATCGTTCATCGCTCCCAAGAGGTCATCCAGGCTACATCCTGTATCGGCACAGAACTGTTGAAAATAGGTTTTAGCTGGTCGTCCTACTTTTGCTCGTCCATGTGAAGGGGTCCACAGGAGTACATCGCTAATGAATTGGTCCTTACTTCTCTAGCATTGTCCCGCATGTCTGGTTCGTCTAACTTGTATAGTTTTCGTGATGGGTGGTTGGTGGCTCTACAGCTGCTGTTTTGTTGGGTGTTGCCTCCACGGCTTGTTCAATACAACTCGCAGCCTTCTTGCATAATTGCCGTTAAGCTTATTCTACATACGTTTTGTTAGCATCCATTTAGTGCATCCATATAGTAGGATCGACACGACCGCTGCTTGGAAAAAAACTGCGTTTTATTCTATCGGTCAGGTCTGACTTCCATATGACTGAAAGCCAATCGATAGTTGTCCATGCCTTTGCTAGTCGCGTGTTGATGTCATTCTCGGTTGATGAGACGCTGCTTCCGAGGTGGGTGAATTTGTCTATTAGTTTCAGAGGAACACCTCTTGAGTGTGGTGTTGTCGCCGGGTTAGAAATAAAATTGTGGTTGTCTTGGGGGGGTCTCTTTTACATTTGAATCCTTACTTATAAAATTGAAGCGGTTATTATTATTCACTTTCCCAGACACTTATTAAATAATATGAACGACATTGCCTGATAAGATATATATATATATGTGTGTGTGTATGTGTGAGAGAGAGAGAGCTCGAGGTGTATAGGTTATCGGCGCTGGAAATAAACACACCAAACCGAGTTCGAATCCTGGACGAAGTTGTTTGCATTTCATATAGCGCTAATGCCCATAGGGAAAAGTATGAATCCGACAATTCTCTTTCTAGCTATTGGCAAAGTAGTAGAGCAAACTAGCATTTCAGCAACCAGTCTAGAAAAAAAACTCTGATTTCAGACTTTGTAAACTTCGCTTAAACACTGACTTTGTGTTGCACCCAATTTCGTGCGGGGGGCTTGGATTATATATATATATATACACGAAGGTCGTTCAAAAAGTTCTAATCCTCCTCCAAGTTTTAGATTTCTCGTTTACTACTCAACTTTATATGGGCCTCACCTACATTGAATTTGACACAGAAATCTGAATAAGGTTTAATATTTTTATCAAAAGTGGTAGTGTGTTGCCACAGCAAAAATGTTTAGCTGCATGTCTCCTTTTTAGGTGAGGCTTAGAATTGTTTAATACCCTTCATATATATATATATATATGAAGGTAGCAGGAAAAAATATAATCCAAATAGGTGAATATATCATGATGTGAAGTTGACGTTAACGTTTCGGTTATAGTAACCATCATCAGGACTTGGATATAAAATAATTCACAATATCGATGGGTGATTGCTGAGATGACAGGAGCAAATGAGAAATATACAACGAAAAGATAGATAAACATGCACATAGCGTTCAAAATTCAAAAGTCATCAGAACTTTTGAATTTTGAACGCTATGTGCATGTTTATATATATATATATATATATGCTGGCCCATTGACTTAGTTGGTATAGTGCTGGCCAATGGCGCATAAGACGGGTGTTCAATCCCAGGTCGAGTCATATCAAAAACTAAAAAAAGTGTTCTTGATTAGCACTCAGCATTATGAGATACGAACCAAAGGTAAAGTGTAGCAATCCAGGGAAAGGAGTCGTGCCACTTTACACCTCGGCTTAGCAGCTACTGAAAAGGGATTCTTCGGGTTACCCTTGACAAACGTCGCCAATTTTACTTATATATATATATATATATATATATGATGACAGCTATAAGTTGACTGATGATAGCCACCTTTATTAAGAAAATTTCAGCTTAAAGATCCTAATTAATAACTTATTAAACTTATGAAAAATATACAAGATGTGTAAGATGGTGGGGTTATAGTGACATATGCTTGAATAATGGTTATACATAGTGACATATGCTTGAATAATGGTTATACATAGTGACATATGCTTGATTAATGGTTATACATAGTGACATATGCTTGAATAATGGTTATACATAGTGACATACTCTTGAATAATGGTTATACATAGTCATAGCCTAGTGACAAGCATTTAATTTTGAGTACTTTTCTATCCTATTAAAGGATACCTGGAAGTCAACAGTGTTTTGTTGTTGGAGCTTCCTTCTCCAGTTCTGATTGGTTGGTTGGTTGGTTTGTTTTACGGCGTATCGACCCATTTCGGGTTATTCAATGCCAAATCCAATATATATATATATATATATATATATATATACGGTTCTATTTAAAAAATTTCAGTTTAGCATCAGTACACAGTTTGGTTCTATTTAAAAGCAGTTCTATTTTAACATAATTCAGTTTTGCATAAGTACACAGTTTAGTTCGATTTGACCCATAGATAGGACCCTATTAGGTGCTACCACACCAGGCCAGAGTTGACCTGGGAGCGATGGGTACTCCGCATTCCTCAAAGCTCCAGTATTAATGAAGTCTCACCTTCAGATTATTCAGTGCCATATATCTAGGACGCTCGTTGGGGAGTCTTACCCCACTGAAGAGATGCAGTCGGTGTATTCATCAGCCCCAGCCGAGTGGGCCGCCAGTTATGATTTTGATATTAACTTCAAGAAGAGTTGTCTTCATCGCATCTTTGTCATTAGACTGGAGCTATGTCTAACACACACACACACACACACACACACATATATATATATATATATATATATATATATATATATATAAAACAAAGTCTATGAAATTTGCCAATATTTTATTATATGCGACCATTTTCAGGGCAGTGTAATCGTTAACTGTTTCATCCGAAGAAATAATTTTTAAATGAAAATATGAAATAATTTTTTAGGCTTCCTTCAACGTTACGCGCGATACATTTCATACTAGATTAACACCACTTTCATTCAAATATTTAGCAATATTTTTGAGATATTATTATTATTATTATTATTATTATTATTATTATTATTATTATTATTTCCCAGAAGATCATTTTCCCCACACAGTTTTGCCTAGTCTTAAACTCTCTTTGCACTAGTTTGTTGCATTCTCTCTATTGTGTAATTAAGTGTTTCGTCTTTGTTACCACATAATTTACACTTACTATTTTGTTGCGTAATATCGCTTTTCACTTTAATATAATTCGTCCTAATGACGTTATTTTGTTCTGCTATTAGAAGAGATTCAATTTCTCCCTTAAGGTTTTCCTTTCGTAGCCATGTTCAGGTATTTTCGTGTTAAATTTCGTCCGTTTGTCGCTTTATTATTATTATTATTATTATTTACTCATTAGAGTTTTACACATCGGCGTTAGTTGATGGTCTTTCACTGGAGTTTGAGTGACAGCAAGTCCCCCTAAGTTTCCGGGACTATTCTCAGTATTCTGGCCGTTCTCAATAATGTTGTAGTTTGGATGGTCTCCATTCGTCCGCCAACTTCCAAGTTCTCCTGTCCCTTGTGCAATCCTTTAGTTACTATTCCAAACGCACCAATTACAATTGGTATAATTGTCACCTGCATGTTCCACAGTTTTTTCAATTCCCTAGCATGGTCGAGGTACTTATCCTTCTTTTCACATTCTTTCAGTTTTATTCTGTGGTCTGCCGAGACAGCAAAGTCGGCTATTTTGCAAGTTCTCTTTTTTTGTTCTTGATTATTATTAAGTCTGGTCTTCTGGCCGGGATTAGGTGATCCGTTTGTATGTTAAAGTCCCATAGGAGTTTATACGTGGCATTTTAGAGGACAGGTGCTGGGTTGAGCATATATTATTATTATTATAGTCCTTTACAGTTTCTTGCATCAGTGTTAGCTGATGGTCTTTCACTGGAGTTTGAGTGACAGCAAGTCTACTCAAGTCTCCAGGACTCGTCTCAGGATTCTGGCCGTTCTTAGCAATGCTGTCGTTTTGATAGTCTCTACCCGTCCGCTAACTTCCAAGTCCTCCAGGCCTTTTAATAATCCTTTAGTTATTGTGCCTAACGCACCAATCACAATTGGCTCAATCGTTACTTTCATGTTCCACAGTTTTTTCAATTCTCTAGCAAGATCAAGGTACTTATCCTTCTTTTCAATTTTTTCAGATTTATTCTGTGGTCCGCCGGGACAGCAAAGTCGACAATTTTACAGATTCTCTTTTTTTTGTTGATTATTATTATTATTATTATTATTATTATTATTATTATTATTATTATCCAAACATAGCAGACTGCTATACTTATCAGCAGCTAAAATGTTGAGAGTATAGCAACTAAGTCTCTTGTATGTGTTCGAAATTTAAACAAAAAAGTCCTTTATTTGTTGTTTTGAAATCATAATAAAAATATTGAATGTAAGTATAATTAAGTTTCTAATTGATAAAAAAAATAAAAATAGGTGAATTGTAACTATTTTGAATTAATTTAACTAACAAAGAAGGAAGTTAAAAGAATAATAATTAGAAATAAGGCCATTCTACAATAATTCAGCGTTGATTATTACTTAGGAATCTTTAAAATTGAAAATATGTTTGCTTTCTCAATCATATTTGACAAAAGAAATGCTTCAATAAGTATTACGTGTGTAAATCTTGTTACACATAATACATGAAAGAGAATATGCTCTCTCTCTCTCTCCCTCTCTCTCTCTCTCTCTCTCTCTCTCTCTCTCTCATATATATATACGTGTATATGGGGGCATGGAGAGGGAGAAAGAAAGAGAAAAAGAGAGCGAGAGAGATCTGAATTAGAATAGCATATACACTGAAACTATGTTGCTTTGAAACTACCAACTTCTCGTTAATGCGATTAGATCAACAGGCTCCCACGTGATGGGTATCCCTTCATATTCTGTCGAGTTGATCATAAGAAGAGTGATCTCGTTTTGATTTTGCATATATTATTTGTTTTTATCTGATTAGTGGTGAATTACGTTTTGGCTGAATGAGTAGAGTGTTTGCAATTGGCCCGGGAGACCGTGGTTTAATACCAGGTCGAGTCATACCAAAGATTCAAAAAATGGTACTTGATACCTCCTTGCTTAACACTCAGCATTAAAAAGTAAGAATCAAGGGTAAAGTGGAGCAATCCAGGGAAGGAGTAACGCCCTCCCCTACACATTGGTGTAGTAGCTAAGTTCGCTAACTTTACTTATCATATTAACCAAGTGATTTGTTAACTTATTTGTTTAATTCATTAATGTCTATTGTATTTGCTCCTGGCCAGTTTTTCGAACCAGCGTTAGCTAATGGTTTTTTTTTTCGCTGGAGTCTGAGTGACTTTGTCCGATATTTTGTACATTTTTAGACAATTTATTATCCAAGTTTGCCGGCCATATCATTGGCCTTTGTGTAGTCCATCGAAACCGTGGCTACATGGCTCTGCTTTTCCTTTTTCTTTTTTTTTTGCCTCCTTGAGGTTGTGCAGATTGCCCATACAGCAATTCATAAAAAGATAACCACCATATAGGAGCCTCTTTCTCGGATCATAAAATTAGCAAGAAATGATAGTCCTTAATCACCGCTGACTCTTTATCTACACTATTCACATACACACACAAGCATACACACACACACACACACACATCTAATTAATCTTTTTTTTTATTACTATTCTATAATTCTGATGCTGTGAAAAAAAAAACAGATGATACAATTTGCAAATAAAAAATATTACACAAACTGATATGTAGGAAAAAAATTCTATAAATAAAGAACAGACTAAAAACATACGTACTACTTGAAAATAATCAACCAATAACGCAATGCCTAGCCAAAAGAAAAAAAAAGCACCGACAGAATTCCTTAAGCTAAACGTAAGAGTGCTCAATACACTAAATAGAACGAAATATGAATGCCTTCAAGAGTTGTCTTCACCATGGCTTAATCATCAGACTGGAGCTTCGTCTAACCCATATGTATATTTATATATTTGAAAAACAAAATATTCAGCCGACTGGTATATATATACTTTTATAACATATCAGCTCTTTAAAATCTTTTTTTTTTTTAATTTAGGGTGTATTTTTCTATCAAGCTTTTCTTCGCAAAAACCTTTCTCCTGGCTACATCAAGTTTTAAGAACTATCAACCAATAACCCGCACAAGAAATATTTCATTTAGTCTTATCAATTTTCACACACACACACACACACACACACACACACACACATATATATATATATATATATATATATATATATATATACAAAATTATTGCAGTTAAAAGTATTGGAAAAGGGGTTTTTAAAATTTTTAAAGAGTATCAGGGATTACCAATCTCGATATTCAATTTGAGAGCATCCCCAGCAGCCAGGGCGTCTAGGGCGGTTAGCGAGCTAGACTAGCAAACCTTCACAAGTGAGATCGATTCTCATTGGATACACAATTCATGTGGCCTTGTGCCACATCTGAACACCTTCTGCAGTCATTAAGCTAGATAAGAAGACGCATTCTGTTAATCATCATCATCATTATCATCATGAAGGGCAGCTAGCACGGATTTCCTTGACCCTCTCCACCATTCGTCTCTATCATCCATCGCTTCCGTCAAGTCTTCCTGGCTACATCCTGTATCAGTACAGAGCTGTGGTTGATAGGTTCTATCTGGTCGCCAAACACTTGCTCGTCCGTATGAAGGGGTCCATCGGAGTACATCGATTATGAGTTCGTTCTTACTTCTCCAGCAGTGTTCTGCATGTCTTGTTCGTAAATAATTGAATAAGGAAAACTATTCTATAATTAACATTTAATAGTTAGTGAGACCGTATAACAATCGGGGAGAGCGCGAATGAAGTCAACACGGTAACAAGTCTCAGATTCGACTGGAAATGGACGAAGCTCTCAGTGATTTTAATGCTGTCGTGGTAACAAGAGTCTCACTACTTTTTGTGGTGTTATGAGAACTCGCAGGCATTAAAAGTATCAACTCTTTTTTTTTCAGTACGTTCCTTATATTTGAAGGCATGCATACAGCTGTACAGACATATCCACAGGACTGAAATATACCAAATCAAACAAGTATTATATATATTCGTCTATGACGATTTTCTAACAATGATCCAATTAACAATAAGATATTCGATTATACATTTTTTATTTCCCCGCAATTGAAAAAGTTCTGATTGTTTTCTAATATGAATAATAAAGAATATGTTGATTGCATCAAGTGAGAAAAATAATTGAACAATACATTTCTAATTCTTCTATATTGAATAGCAGTGTGCCGAGGCGTTCGTATATATTCGTCTTTGTTGGCTGAAAGTCTAAAATGCATTATTGTCATTGATCAAACTAGTATCCTCATTTTTGTTGTTTTAGTTCCTACTAATGCGCTTTTTATCTCGCATATTCTTATGCACATACATTTTAATATAAATGCAAGATCTGGGACCATATTGGGGATATGCAGAAGTAGAAATAAGAAAGATGATATAATTCATGAAATAAAGCTGGTCTGACATCAGTATCATTACTTATTTCATGGGCTAAACTAAGCTTAGCATAAAGGACAAGATAGGCCACTCAGTGAGGATCAAAGTGATTACACTACCGCATTGGTTATATGAGTTATTTACAAAGTTTAGCTAAAGTAATCTTGACTCGGATCGATAGAATTAGGATAAATGTATATATATATATATATTGTAATTAATGAATAAGTTTATTCTTAATTAGAATAAAGTTGATTAGTTGGTTGGTTGGTTGGTTGTGTTGTGTTGTGTTGTGTACCCTACCGGCATAATGATTAATGATGGACCATAATAAAGATGAAGGAATATTCATGATCCTTTTTTTTATAAATATATAATTTTCTTTAATCCTCTCGAAAGGGGATCGAAACTTCTGTAGTATGAGAAAAAGACAGATGGAGTCAGGCAGAGAAGACAGACTGCCATATTGAGCCATAACTTCGTCTCCTTCTCTGGACCTTACGACGCTGTATTATCTTCAGAGCTTTACATCTTTGCCTCTTCTGCTTCCTGACCAGGAGCCACTGCAGGCCGTTGCTCCACCGGACGCCTGACGGCCAGTTTCGGTGACGGAGCGTATCTAGACTCCATGTATATATAATTTCACAGTGCCCATGTCTTCCAGTTGTCACCCACGTGACGTGCTTTCGCTTATTTACACAGGTGCGTGCTTCTATGACATTGTTTTTGAACAGAGGTAAGTAACATTTTAAACAAACCAGAGCTCATTTGTTTGCACAGAGCTAAATGGTTTCAAGTATTCCTAGCAGGAATCATTCTATTTAGTAATAATCATTCGTTTGCACACAGTTAAACGGTTTCATGTATTCCTATATAACACAAATAATTCAATTTCACATCAGTCATTTGTTTGTACTCAGTTAAATGTTAAACAGTTTTTTGACCCATAGATTGGATCCTAATTATTACCACTACAGATCTGAGTGGACCTGGGAGTCATAGAAATGAAGGGGTACTCAATATTCCCCAAAGATCCAGATGGTTTAGAGTAATATCTAGGATACTCGTTGGGAAGTGGTCTTACCGTTCTGCAGAGATGCAGTCAGCGTATTCTACAACCGCTGCCAACTGGGCTGTTATTTGTGTCACGAATTGGTTTGGTTTGGTTTGGTTTTAGGGCATATCAAACATTATAGGTCATTTAATGCCAGATCTATTTTTATACTTATAAACAGTTATATTTCAAACAATCCAGTTTAGTATAGTAAAGTTTTAGGTTACGCATTGTTATATGTCAAAAAACTCTATTTCAAGCTATTCAGTTTAGCATACAAAAACAGTTCCATTTCAAACAATTCTGTTTAGCATAAGGACACAGTTAAAATTTCAAAAAGGTTCTATTTCAAGCAGCTTCTTTTAGCATAAGTACACTGTTTAATTCTATTTGACCGATAGATAATAACCTATCAAGTGCTACCACTCTGGGCCAGAGGGAACCTGGGAACAATGGCAATGAAGGGTTGCTCTGCATTCCCCAACTCCTGCATTACTAGAACCTCAGTATCACATAATTTAGTATCATATCCAGGACACTTGTTGGGTGGAGGTCTTACCCATCTACAGAGAAGCAGTCTGTGTATTCTACAGCCCCAAACGACTGAACAATTGTGTAAGGAAGTTTATATATATATATATATATATTAACAAAACGTAGACACAGTGTCAGTGACGCTTTGTGTCTGTTAGTTTCTTACCTATTCTATCATCAGACCAATATATATATAAGTACAGAGAGAGAGAGAGAGAGAGAGAGAGAGAGAAATTGCGTGTATCTGTGTGTGTATGTGTGTTGGTTTGTTGGTTGTTTGGGTTTTATGGCATATCAATCTTTGTAGATTATTTGACGCCAAATCCATTTTTTTTTAAATGGTTCTATTTCAAACAATTCAGTTTAGCATAAGTGCGCAGTTTAAATGTAAGTACAGTTTTTTTTTTAGTCAAGCAGTTCTAATTCCGCTAATTCAGTTTAATATAAGTACAGTTTCAATGTCAAAAAACAGTTCCATTTCAAATAATTATTTTAGCATAAGTACAGTTTGAATTTAAGTACACAGTTTATTCTTTAGTCAAAATTCTAATTCAGATAATTCATTTTAGAATAAGTACATGTTTTGTTTGCACACAGTTAAATGTCAAAACAGTTCTATATAAAACAAATCAGTTTAGTGTAAGTACATTTTCAATGTCAAAAACAGTTCTATTTCAAACATTTCAGTTTAGCATAAGCACGCTGTTTAAATGTAAGTACGTTTTGTCAAAAACATTTCAATTTAAAGCTATTCAGCTTTGTCAAACAGTTCCAATTCAACCAACCCAGTTTAACATAAGAATGCAGTTAACTCTATTCAACCCATTGATAGGTCCCTGTCGGGTGCTTCCATTCCGGGCCAGAGGGGACCTGAGAGCAGTGGCAATGAAGGGGTACTCCGCATTTCCCAAAGCTCCAGCATCACTTGAACCTCACCATCAGATTGTTTAGTATTATATCCAGGACACTCGTTTGGGGTCTTACCCCTCTGCAGAGGTGCAGTCGGCGTATTCTACAGCCCCAGCCGACTGGGCAAGTGTGTGTATATGTGTGTGTGTGTGTCAGGATGATATCTTTAGTTTGGAACGTATATAAAGATATTATCTACGCTTTTTTTCTTCAAAAAAGAACAACGGTTTTCGTCTTGTTTTGTTATTGTTATCACTTTGTTAAAACAAACAATTATTTGGCTAGAAACAATTATTAGCTTATTTATGAGTGATAAGATATCTTATATCTAATTCATTTATCCAAGTTTTTCATGTTTATGTTAGTATTTTTCGTCTATTTGTCTAAGAACGTGTAAAAAAATGACAGACCGTGTTCAAAAACAGCAAAAAAACCTCATAAGAAACAATTACACATACTTTGTAAATGTTAACACGCAGTTTCCTAACGAATGTGTATTTACCAAATCCCTCGGTACGACGCCGAATGTGACACAAGGTCAATTCTTAAGCGGAATTTAACAGGCTTGAATTTAGAGTTTTCTTTCTCCTAGACTGGTTGCCTAACCAAGGCTAAATAAATCAGTCTACCCTACTATTTACTCATAGCTGGAGGGAGAATAGTTTGGATTCATACCTTTCATAAGGGCATTAGAGTTATGTGAAATGCAATCAGCCTCGTTCAGAATTTGAACTCGTAGAGCTGTGTCCATTTCCTATGACGATAACCATTACACCACGGTAAGCATAAAGTAATCCTAGACAAGTTGACATCTCTCTCTCTCTCTCTCTCTCTCTCTCTCTCTCTCTCTCTTTCTGTTTGTGTGTGTGTGTGTGCGTGTATGTTTGTTTATTAATCTTGTTATTTAGCTGATCTATATTTTCTTTCTTTTACTTGTCATTCTTTGTTATATTATCCCGTTTATTTTATCTATTTCTTGCTGTCTGTCTGTCTGTCTTCATTAATTCATGCGTCTTCACAACAGTCTCTCTTAAAATTTTTTTTCTTTGTTTTTTCTTTCATGTGAGTCACCGTTGTCTTTATTTTTTTTTCTCTTTCCCTCTTTTTTCCCCTGCAATTGTCATTAATAACTTTTGTTTTTATCCTTAATTGTTGTATATGGTCATGATTATTTATCACTTCTGCTTTATTCTCAATCCATCGATTTGTTCCTATTTTTCATTGTCTTTCTTGTCGTTTATTTGTTTGTTTATTTGTTGAGTTGGTTGGTTGTTTTTTTGTTTGTTTATTATTATTATTACTATTATTGTTGTTGTTGTTGTTGTTACTTTAAAGCTTTTTGCGCCTGCACAAGATGATACTCTTTCACTAGAGTTTGAGTGAGAGCAAGGTTCCTCAAGTCTCTGAGTCTCTTCTCAGTATTTTTAACACTTCAATTTAGCATATCTACACTGTTTAAATGTGAAACAGTTTTATTTAACCTATAGATAGGACCCTATCAGGTACTACCACTCCAGGTCTGAGTTGACGTGGGAGCGATGGCAGTGAAAGGGTACTCCACATTCCCCAAAGCTTCAGCTTTACTGAAACCTCACCATCAGATTGTTTAGTATCATAATAAGGACACTCGTTGGCTTCTTACTCTTCAGCATTGATGCAGTTGTTTTCTTGTTCTTTGATCCATCTGTTGAAGTTCTTCCCTCGTCAAATCCAAGAATGGTTCAGAGTATCTTATTCCCATTTACAATCAAATTTCTGATCACTTTTTCCAAATTATAATCGGTGACCATTAAATATTCAACCGGTTATTACTGCATATAAAAAGGATAATTTTTCGTGGTAATTTTCCAAAGGAAACAAAGAAGCCGCTCATACGCAATTGCTTTATTGTTCTCTCATTTTATATAGGGTGTCTAAAAATAGATGGAACCTATTAATATGACAGTTTATAGTGTATCAAGTCATCTTTCATCGGAGTCTTAAAAAGCAGTCATATCACTTCAGAAAGGTCAAACCAGATGACGAGGGTAGAAATTGATTGATTTTATCCAACCTTACACACGAAAGACCAAGTTCTTGTGAACGTCTTCGGAAGGACTTTTTCCGACTCCTTCCAACATAATCTCTCACCGCATCCACATTGCCAGGACATCTTACAGTTAACTTCCTGTCAGATCTTGGATTTTCTGCCCACTTGTTGAGCTTGTTTACCGATCTTGTGACTTACAATTTGTGTACTCAGAGGATAAATTTGATTTTTCTGGGGATAATTTTTAAGTTAAAGTTCCTGCAAAATTTTGCTAGCACAGTTTTAAAGGATTTTGTATCCAAATAAGTAATGACGCAAAATGTTTTCCCCTCTTGTCCATGGCGTTGAGGTCGAGGATTAATAGTTGCTGAAGTATACTATTTTTAAATATGTAATAAAAAAGGATATAACATCATTAGTAGTAAAGTTATTAGCAGTCACATGAGTCTCATGTATATTGAGACATCCTATAGTTGGTTTAAAATTCACACAGAGTCTGAACATTTATCAAAACTTATTAAACATATAAAATATAAAATAGAATATATATAAAAATAGGAGACGCTCGTGATGTAATGGTTACTGTCGTAGGAAGTGGACATGGCAACCTGCGTTTAAATCTAGAACAAGACTTTGCATTTCTCATAGCACGAATACAATTGGAAAAAGTTTGAATCCAACTCTTCTCTCTCCAGCTACGAGTAAATAGTAGGACAGACTAGCTTCTTTAACCTTGTTATGGCAGTCTGTCCAGCAGAAGAAAAGCTCTAAATTCAAACCCGTTAAACTTAGTTTAAAAATTGACCTTGTGTCACATCCTGATCGTTCGTTCGGTTGGGGTAATCGCATACATAGTTCAATGGGTGATTTTCATTTTGAAATGATACAAAGTGCCGGAATTTCATTTGAGATTTATACAATAAAGACCGGAAATTATCTGTTTCTTTGTCGCATATTTTCGGTGGAAGAGTGGTTGTGTAAATACATACGTATTCTTGCTTAGGGCGCCTCGGGTGGTGTAATTGTTAGCAAAGTTGACTAGCAAATCTTCATGAGTGAGTCCGAGTCTCATTGGGTGCCCCATTCATACGGCCTTGTGCCACATCTGAGCAAAAACCTTTGTAAATTACTTGGGCGCCTCGAGTGGTGTAATGGTTAGCTAGCTTGACTAGAAAACTTTCATGAGTGAGTTCGAGTCTCATTGGGTGCTCCATTCATACGGCCTTGTGCAACATCTAAGCAAAAACCTTAGTTAAGTACTTGGGCGCCTCTGGTGGTGCAATGGTTTGCAAGCTAGACGAGCAAACCAACACTAGTGAGTGTGAGTCTCATTAGGTACTTCATTCATTTGGCTTTGTGCCACAGCGAAACAAAGAACTTCGTAAATTACTACATTTCCCTGACCCTCTTTCGCCACTTCTCCCTATCGTTCATCGCCTCTGGCAGGTCTTCAGGGCTATATCCCGTATCCTCACTTAACTGCTGAATGTATGTTCGTGCTGGTCGTCCTGCTTTTGCCCGTCCATATGTGGTGGTCCATAGGAGTACATCACTTATGAGCTCGTCCCTGCTTCTCCAGCAGTGTCCTGCATGTCTGGTTCGTCTAACTTTGATAGTTTTCGTGATGGGAGGCAGGTGGCCGTATAGTTGGTGCCTTGTGGGGTGTTGCCGCCAGGACTTGTTCAATGCTCGCAGCATTCTTTAGAAATAACTTCATAAAAAATGTAAATATACGTGTATAAACAACGCAATTTCCTAACCTTCAAGCATAAAAAAAAAAAAAAAACTTTTATCAGTCAATCTAATTTGGTGTTCCATACTTCAAAACTTGACCTAAAAATAACCTTGTCCTGAAAGCTGTAATGAAAAACGCAAATGACCGACAACCAGAGATTCACAATAACCTTCTGTTCATGCAATTTTAGGTTTGGTTTGGTTTCTTTGTTTAATGGCATATCAACTCTTTTTAGGACCGCTGCTTGGAAGAAACTGCGTTTCATTTTTAAAACCACGCAGCTGACCTTTATATATTTTTACTTTACGTAATCTTATTTACCCAACCCCTCCACTCGGGCAGGATATTACACAATGTCAATTTTTAAGCGGAGTTTAACAGGTTTGAATTCAGAGTTTTCCTTCTCCAAGACTAGTTGCCTCGCGAAGGCTGAAGAAATCAGTCTGTCCTACTATTTACCCATAGCTGGAGGGAATTGACTAAAAATTATTTAACCCGGATGTAAATGTATCTTTTTCGAAACGTTATCAAGTCATGAAGTATACAGGATTCGTTGAACTTACTGGGGTACTAAAGGTCTGTGAGATAAATTTGCCAACGGTGACTGGATAGTGCGACGTAAAGAAATGTTTGGCAAGCATCAGTTTAATCTACTGACATCATATCCAATTATTTCACTATGTGTATCAATTTAATGTTTTTATCTTGTATGTCTCTATATAATGAAAAGCAGAAAGTCATAATACTTTATTCAAATATCATTAGTTACAAGAATAAACCTTTGTATTAACACACTATCAAGAACTTTTTTGACCTTTATGTTCCTTTATTGTATTTTTATTTAGTTCATCTCTTTATTATTATTTTTATAGATTACAGGTGTAAATGTTCGAAAGTCGATAGTATAGTTATTAATTTTTCAGTCGTCTCCTTTGACTTTAATGAGCCCTAGGTGGTTGTTGGCCGCCGTACAAAGCCGGAGAAAAATGTCTGACGGCACCTAAAGAAGTACTTTTGATGCTTAATACATTTTTTTCTCATCAACAGTAAAGATTTCCCTAGAGTCTCGTATTGCTCTGATCAAAAGCTATAGCCAGTCAAATGACAAAGTTTCAGGTTTGAATCGAGAGACATGTTGTTTTTGCTTTTTTGTAATTTGATGGTTGCGGGGATCTGAAAGGATATAAAGATTTTCTAAGCTTAACTTGCCCTGGCAAATTGCCACAAGACATGAAAATACAAATCGGAAGATTGTGTTGCACCAGTCAACCAAAATGACAAGATTGCTCTGTCTTTAAAAATCACCACTGGAAATTCTGTCATTTTCTTGATCTCAAACACCAATCCTAGCCAGTGGATGGGGTTTAGAATACGCTATCTGTAATTCTTGCAGAAGGGTTACCCTCCCCGCAAAATAAATTTTTGAGTATGACACTAAACTGCA
The DNA here is from genome assembly GCA_963585895.1 of Sepioteuthis lessoniana. Lineage (NCBI taxonomy): Eukaryota > Metazoa > Mollusca > Cephalopoda > Myopsida > Loliginidae > Sepioteuthis > Sepioteuthis lessoniana. The sequence goes on from OY757906.1 coordinate 111,202,212, forward strand.
TCTAATGGTGAGACTACACCACTAGGAATCCGAGGAATATGAAGTCACTTGTTCATTGCCGCTACTCCTAAGTCCATTATGATCAAGTGGTAGTAGCTGTTTGGGTCCCATCCGAGAGTCAGATAGATGTGTTTGCAAATTGTTTATATTAAATAGGAATACCAGATACCATATAACCATGTACAAAAAAAACTCATAAAACCAACAGAAAAATGTCAATACGAGGGTCTCTGTTTGATTTGGCATCATTTTGAATAGCCTCAAAACAAATATTTTTTACGAGATTAGAATAAACAATATATTTTTTCTTTTGCAAAATATTCTCTGTTCATTGAATGACCCTTGTATATACATACAGTGTACGCAATTTCCAAACCTCTAGGCATAAAATAACTTCATACAGGTTGATATGCCGTTAAAATCAACATTCAATCATTTGTCTAAATTTCTGTGATGAAACATGATAATTTTTCTCCCTTAGAATATTGGGACTGTTGACTTTTCTTTGTAGTTATACTCACAACGTTTAGATCGATACGTCCTTTAGCCTTCTTCAATTGTTTCATATCGAACTTCCACAGAACTTCGAACTGAACCCTTTATTTAAACCAAGGGGGCAGATTATTCAAATTCAGTTAACCTTACTCGGTACAAGTGTCAAGGTATAGTAAGTATGCTTTGTCATTTACCTGTAGTAATGAGAACAAGCTCTTCCCTCACCCGTGGATTAAATAAAGGGTTCGGCTCGAAGTTCTGCGTGGGTTCCCGAGTTCGATACAAAACACCTGAAGAAGGTCGAAGGAAGCATTGGCCAAAACGTTGCGAGTATAACAATGAACATGAAGACACTAGTCCAAATATTCTGTGATACGATAAACAATAAATCAAAATAAACAAAAAGGCAATCACAATTTCAAGTTCGGAAAACAACCACGAAATCAATGGCTGATATTTACAACTTAGACGGAACCAAATAGAGAAAAAATGCAGATTGTATTGTTCGAATTTAATAATGAATATAACATGTTTTATCTAGTATCCGATGTCTGTGGTCGACTCATCTGGGGTTATTTTATGCCTAGAGGTTAGGAAATCGCGTTCATTGCATGTTTATATTTACAGTTTTTGTGTTGTTTTTCATGAGTTTTGTGCGCCCAGATATCATGTATTCTTATCTAATCTGTCATTTGCCACATCTCTCTCTTTCTCACACACACTCTCTTTAAGTATATATATATATATATATATATAGCCATCCACAGACAAACTATTTCGTTGTATCACTACTCTTCAGTGTGACTAGACATGTAGAACGCTTCAAGTTGGGATTGAAACCGGCCCAACTTTACGTTAGATTTAGTATCATACCGCTCAGCCACAGTCGACATACGTCAGCTCAGGAATTATCAGGCGTTATGTAATATGTTATATATATATTATATATATGCAAGATGCGATAGCAATACTTCTCCCATTTTAAACACTTATCAGTGGGGTACAAGTGAACATAGGAAAGTGGCAACGGTAGCTCCATCTAGCTAATGTCTTGTCATTTTTTTTTCTGATAAGATCATTTAGATCACCGTTTGAACCGGTGCACACCGTGGGTTTGCTATTTAAACGTAAAATTCTCAACCCGTAGCAAAATGGATTTTCAATCCGGAACAGGATCATTCTGACGTAACATAAAATGATCTAAAAAAAAATCTCTGAGGAACAATTACTGATTCCTCAGTCTTAAAAAAACACTTTAACAGCGAATGTACAGTGTGATTCGGTCCAAAAAATAATAGTAACTGATCGTTTCTAAGAGAAAAAAAATGAACAAGATAGAGCCACTATTACCAGTTGCCTAAGTTCCCACAGGTAACAAGTTTAAAATGTAGCAGATATTTTTTATCGCACTATGTATAATATACTTAATTTATTCGAACAGGTATCCTCATCGATGTTGCTATAGTTACCACATATCCGCATTTGGACTCTTTAAACTTCTTTCGGTGATAGCCGACAAAACCAGCTTGTTAAACATTTTTTAACGAACACTTCAATCCACTGCACTAAGCATACGTTAACACAGCACAAGAAAAAATAAGTAAAATATAGAAAATAAATTTGTTATTCGAAGAATAATTATAAATTTGCAATTAGTTCTATTGACAAAAGAACGTCATTGGAAAAATCACCAAGTGAATCAGACTTCCTATGTCCCCCCCCCCGACACACACAATCTAAAATGCATAAATAATGATTTAAAAGTTATTGATTAAAGTGATACAGCAGCAAATTTTAAATCAAACTGCAGTTTTAACAATGAAAATGATTATTTATATTTTGTCTTAAAAAACATAACAGAGCAAGCAAATTGTTTTAATGGGCATTTACAGTCGAAATGACAAGTTCCTATATTTTTTAAACATTCAAATTCCAAATACCATAAATTCGTTTATCAGTCGATATATATCATATTCAATACCTGGTCTCAGTATTTATATATATATATATATAAATATATATATATATATATATATAAAATATAACACACTCACATATAAATATATAAACATATATATACATGCACACACACACACACACACACACATATATATATATATATATACAAATATATATGTGTATATATAAAGAGAGAGAGAAAGAGAGAGAGAGACATAGATAGATACAAAGATACATAGATAAGGTTCGTGTAATGATCTAAGGAACTTTGTCAATTTGTATTTGTCCTTTGTCTTTTACTTATATCTATTAATTTGAACATTTAGATTTATTCTTATGCATCTCTCTCTCTCTCTCTCTCTCTATATATATATATATATATATATATATATATATATATATATATATATATATATATACTAAAAATAAGATTAATAGACTTATAACGAGTAGGAATTATTCTAATACTATACCGATTTTTTTATTTGCACCGTTTTTTACGGTTGGTAAACACATTTTCAAGAAACGAATATTTAGTCATTTTATCTTATAAATTATTAGTTAAATCAATAATCTATTGCATATTAATTCTTTACTTATGATTACTTAACATTTGATATGTGAATTACATATAAATTCTTTGTTTATTAAGATTGACTTTACATTCGATATATCAATTTCTTCCTAAAATAGATAACATCAATTTTGACGATAATTTCAATAGTTTGAATTATTTCTTTAAAAACAAGATCAGCATTTAATTATTATTTCCTGATAACACGAATTTTATTATTCAATATTGATAAAACATTATAGTTTCAATGTATGTATAATGTAAATCTTATCTATAGATTTAAATAAGTCACGTACCACTATTTACTTTTTCCAGAATTTGATTTTTTTTTAAATTTTCAGTAGTATGTAAATTCGGGGTAACTGTCTTTGTTTTTGTTTTTTAACGATTGTATAAACATTGTATGAATGAAAAATAATAATAGATATAATACAATTTTTTCTTGATTAAAAAAGATGATAAAATATATTAAAAAATAATTTTAATTAAAGAATTGATTAATTAAAAAAGAAATAGAAATAAGAAATTTTTTGTTCAGATCCTATTCTCGCCGGAAGCAATATGGAAACACCAAAATAAAAATTTTGATTATACATCTGATATTATAAATAAATTTATAATGACACCAAGGAAGTGATTTTTTTCTTTTTTTTTCTTTTTTTTTTTTTTTTTTGCTTTTGTATAAAAAGATTTTTTTTTAGCTCTGCACGTTGAGTGTTGATGTATTCTTAATCCCAAATTAATTATACATAAATAGTCGTTGACATTTAGCACTCGAATTGGATACTCCTACCCCTTGAATTTCCTCCTCCAATTATCTAATATATATATATTTATATATATATATATTCTCTTGATAGATAGATAGATAGATAGACAGATAGATAGATAGAATTTTAAAAAATGAGAGAAGAAAATGATGCACGAATGCCGTTATCTTTAATGGGTTTGAATGCTAAATTTTTTGAAATATTTTTAATAGAATTAAATCGTTTAATTAAAAAGACATTATAATTTTCTAAAAATCTATTTCAGAACCAGGATATTAGTCTAATGAGTAGAGTGTTCACCAGTGGTCCGGGAGACCAGGGTTCAATCCCATGTCTAGTCATACCAAAGACTCAAAATGGTACTTGATACTGCTTTGCTTAGCACTCAGCATTATAAGGTAAGGATCAAGGGTAAAGTGGAGCAATCCAGGGAATGCAGAAGAACCCTCCCCTACGCCTCGGTGTTGTAGCTATTGTAAACGGATCCTTCGGTTCACCCTCGACTAAGGGCACTAACTTATATATATTGTTGCATATTGACCTACGACTCGGCCGGGCTGTCAAAAGAGGAAATGCACCTGTGTAAATAACAGGTGCATCCGGTCGATCAGGATAGTATAACCTTGATCGTCGACAGGTTGAATGAGTGCAAAATTGTGACGCCCACAAGAAGGTGTACGTTGAACTATTATATAACTCGGTGAGACAGGAAGTCAGTTAGTTTGGAGACCAGACCAGTTGGTGAAGAGATGCAGTAGAGAAAGCCATCATCCAGCTATGGGTAAATAGTAGGACGGACTGATTTCTTCAGCCTTCGTGAGGCAACTAGTCTGGGAGAAGGAAAACTCTGAATTGAAACCCGTTAAACTCCGCTTAAAAATTGACCTTGATTGAGCAGTTTGGAGATCAGACCAGTTGGAGAGAAGATCCTGGATTTAGGAACATGTCCCAGAGAGGCTGGGACCCAGGCCTCCGGTTGAGCCGCCCAGGAGAACGGGAAAGACACACGGTTATGGCCAATAGAGTGGGGGTCAGTATGTTGCAGTTCTGTTCGGTCTCCAATTCCCTCTCACACACAACCCTTTCAAATAAATTGAGAGGTATATTTTTCTGGAGAACTGAGTCGCTCGTCGTTATTGCGTCGTTATGATACTGTATGCATAGGTAGATGTATATGCATTATGTGTTTGTATAATTGGTCATGGATGTGGCTATACAACAATATTACAGTTTTAAATATCAACTTTCTAAAAAAATTGTGTTAATAGGATTGAATTGCTAATTTTCTTAGATATACATTTTTCTATTTTTCTAAAATTCTCTTTGCAAATCGATGATTAATATTGATATGTGAATGTATTCAACCAATCATTTTGCCTCGAGCAGGATGTGACACAAAGTCAAATTTTAAACAGCTGGTTTGAATTCAGAGCCTTCTTTCTCCTAGACTGGTTGCGTTACAAAGGTTAAAGAACTCAGTTTGCCTCTCTTATTAACATACAACTAGGGTTAGTAAAAGAGATGGATTAATGCTTTTCTAAATAGCATTTGCACAAAAGAAAATACAAAACTCTCCTCCAGTATTTGTAATCAGGTCGTTAAATGGTTTAAACTATTGCCATCTCAGTGCAATTGACTCTCACCCACTGTCTTCCGTCACCTTTACGATAAAATAGTGTTTACATTGGTCTTGTGGGTAGAGTGTTCGCCAATGGCTCGGTAGACCGGGGTTCAATCCCTGGTCGAGTCGTACCAAAGACTCAAATAAAGGTACTTGATATCGCCTTGCTTAACACTCAGCAATATGAGGTAGAAATCAAGGGTAAAGTGGAACTATTCAGGGAAATGAGTAGTGCCTTCCCCTACACCTTGGTGTAGTAGATATTGATAAGGGATCCTTTGGGTCGCTCTCGACTAAGGTTGCCAAATTTACTTACTTATATTAATCCTATTTACCAACCCATCCGCTCGGGCAGGATATGACACAAGGTCATTTTTTAAGCGGAGTTTAATACGTTGGAATTTTCCTTCTCCTAGACTAGATGCCTCACGAAGGCTGAAGAACACAGTCTGTCCTACTATTTACCCATAGCTGGTGGGAGAATAGTTGGATTCATACTTTTCCTAAAGTTATTAGTGCTATGTGAAATGCAATCAGTCTCGTCCAGGATTTGAACTCGTGTCGTAGTGTCCATTTCCTACGACGATAACCATTACACCACAGGCACCTCAAACTTAATAACTTAGTTATATTAATAACTGGCAGTATTCAATACTACTAACGCATGTTTTAAACGTATTGTAATTCGCTGGGCTTAATTAAATCTGTCACAAGGCCATAAACATGAGGTATTCACTGAAGATTAAATTTACCACTGACGATTAATGATCTAAGAAACCAACTTCTTAATATCTGCTCAACGGGACATTGTCGCGCAAAATCCCATCCATTTATTGATCTATTGATCGATCTAAGACGATCTCAGAGATGGTTTATGAGATAATTTTTAATTTTTTTTTTTAAGAAAACAAAGAAAGAATGAAATAGAGAAATAAGAATGAATAAAAGGTTATAATTTTTCAATGAGAAAAGACGAAGTGAAGATCCAACAGAAAAGAACATAAAAATATTAATCGGTATGTAGAAAGAACGAAAAAAAAAGAAAGAAAGAAAAAGAAAGAAAAAAAAGGAAAAATAAAAAAAGAAACAAAAAACTCAAAAGAAAACTCAAAAGAAATAAAAGTGAAACGTTTAAGTGAACATTGTGTTTATTTGTTTCTTTGAGATGAATGAGCAGATGTTTATACGTATGGCACAAGGCTTCAGTCATAGAGCACTAAGTGAAAATCAAAAACACAAGCAACACTCATGTTTATCATCATCATCATCATATCGTGCTGGCAGCACGGATATCCCTGACCCTCTTTCGCCACTCCTCCCTATCGTTCATCGCCCTAGGTAGGTCTTCAGGACAACAACCTGTATCCTCACATAGCTGCTGAATGTACGTTCGTGCTGGTCGTCCTGCTTTTGCGCGGCCGTGTGTGGGGATCCATAAGAGTACATCTCTTATGAGTTCATCTCTGCTTCTCCAGCAATGTCCTGCATGTCTGGTTCGTCTAACTTGAATAGTTTTCGTGATAGGGGGCAGGTGGCCATACAGTTGGTGTCTTGTTGGGTGTTGCCGCCAGGACTTGTTGAGGATTGCACGCAGCATTCTTGTGTAATTGCCATCTAGTTTCTTCTCCAGCCGTTTTGTTAGCGTCCATGTAGTGCATCCATATAGCAGTATCGATGTGACCGCTGCCTGGAAGAAACTGCGTTTCATTTTATCGGTTAGGTCTGATTTCCATATAGTCGATAGCCTATTGATAGCTGTCCATGCTTTCGTTAACCTCATTTCGATGTCCTTTTCGGTTGATTCGACGCTGCTTCCTAGGTACGTGAATTTGTCTACTAGTTTAAGAGGGGTTCCTTCTAGAGTGGAGATGTCCCCCGTTTGGTTATAGCACATATATTCCGTTTTATGTGCATTAACATGGAGGCCTATGCTTGCTGCTGTTCGTTCCAAACTATGCAGAAGTGTTTCGGCTTGGTCAGGTGTATTTGCCAGTATCGCTATGTCATCGGCGTAGTCGGCGTCGGTAATTGTTGTTGCGGGGTATCTTCTGCTTCTTTTCTTCGTCAGTTCGAAGCCATTCTCTTTGATTTTGTCAATCGATGTTCTAAGTACGTAGTCTAGACAAATGATAAAGAGATACGGAGCCAGCGTGTCTCCTTGTAGTACTCCTGCTACTATGTCGAAGTATTCTGTGTCTCCATCTGGTGATCGTACTTTTACTTTAGTGTTTCTATAGAGAATCGTTATTGCCGCTACGGTTTCTTTAGGTATGCCGTACGCTAGTAGGATTTGTTCCATCTTTCCTCTGTGAATGGAGTCGAAAGCCTTGGTAAAGTCGACAAATATTAATGTCGCTTGTAGGTTCTTTGCCCGTACACCTTCAAGGATTCTGCGGATGGTTAATATTTGTGAGGTCGTAGATCTATTTCTTCAGAGTCAAGAGTGCTTAGCAACTATCAGTTTCTCGACTATACGTTCAAGATGAACGTATAGGCGAGAAACTGACAGTAGCTAAGCACCATTGACTCTGTATCTCTACTATCCAAACAGAAATCCATACGCTCAATCAATAACGAACACACTTTATCTAGAAATATAGCAAACTACATTGTCAATAGCCAAACATACACAAACACACACACACACACACTATATATATATGTATATATATAGCTTGAGAGAGAAAGACAGAAAAGTTTATATCGTATTGACAAAAATTCTACGGTTTTTCGAGACTGTCAGTTTCTTATCTAGGTGATCATCATTAGTTTCTTGCCAATATAATCACCAATGGTTGGCGAGAAACTGACAATCACAGAGCACCGTTGACTCTGTGTCTAGGCTATTCTATTCTTAGTCTACATTTTTTCAATAAACAATATTGAGCTCTCTTTTAATATAAACACTGCAAACTATATATATATATGTGTGTGTGTGTGTGTGTGTGTGTGTGTAATTGAAGAAATATCAAAAAACCCTCATTTGGCTATAATAAATTTATAATAACTAATCATCATCATCATCAGGTCGCACCATCCGCACGGATCACCCTGACCCTCTCCCGTCACCGTTCTCTATCGTCCATCACTTCCGGTTGGTCTTCAAGGCTACATCCTGAATCGGCACAGAGCTGTTGTATGTAGGTTCTTGCTGGTCGTTCTGCCTTTGCTTGTCAATGTGAAGGGGTCCACACGAGTAAGCCACTTATGAGTTCATCCCTTCTTCTCCAGCAGTGTCCTGCATGTCTGGTTTGTCTAACTTGAATAGTTTTCGTGATGGGTGGTAAGTGGCCGTACAGCTGCTGCTTTGTAGGGTGTTGCCTTCAGGACTTGTTCAATATTGCTCGCAGCATTCTTGTGTAGCTGCCGTCAAGCTTCCTGTCTATACGTTTAGTTAGCATCCATGTAGTGCATCCACACAGCAGTATCGACACGACCGCTGCTTGAAAAAAAGTACTTTCATTTGATTGGTCAGGTTTGACTTCCATATGACCAATAAAAGATTGTTTATTGTCGTTTTTCTTTTTCAACTATATGGAAATTGGCTCTGTACGAAATTTATTGATTATCATACATTGAGCACTCCAGGAGATTTTTTAGAATCCTCTTGTATGTTTAAAAGTGTAAATCTTGTGGATTCCTGAGGATAAAAAAAGTCTCAAATTGAATTATTCACAACTCATTATCCATTGGATGCTATTAAATTACATACACACACACACACACACACACACACACACACACACACACACACACACACACACATATATATATATATATATATTAGTAGCAATCATACAAGTATGTTCGAAGCCGTTGTTAGATTTCTTAAACATTTTTTTTATTTCATAATTGGACTTTTTTATTTTATGTGAAAGAGAACAAATAATTTGATTCGATGTGTCAAAATGTCGGGTCAAATGATTTTGCACATACTCGCATCAGTTATCAAGATCAAATAAATAGTTTCTAACACAGCATTTTATGGTACACACGCACGCACACACACACACACACACACACACATATATATATATATATATATAGGAGAGGAGAGGAGGATTAAAAATCATATTAGAACTTTTTTTTTATCTCGATAGTGCTCAGGTATTGGTCAGGGGGCCAAGAATACGCCGACAGTATCCACTGCAGACGGGTGAGAAGCCTAACACAGACACACACAAAGGGGTGTCGTGGGTATTGTAAGAATCTGAGTCTGATGATTTGGTTTCAGTTCTGGAGACTGAGGAATGTGTAGTACAACTTCATTGCCATTACTTCCAGATCCTCTCTGATCCGACATGAGAAAGTAGCATAGGAATTCATTTTGTAATATGACTGTGTGTGCGCACCTGTATGCGTGCTTGAATGAGTGTGGATGTGAATGTGTGTGTGCGTATTTATGTAAATGTTTTGGTGTGATGGTTAACAACGCATTTTCACACATCAATTACAACGAAGTAGTAAGTCTAATCTTCACTTAGTGTTTCATAATTGTGATCTCGTGCCAAATCTGAGCAAGGCTTTAGAAATAACTCCTCGTGTCTAAATGTGTACAGACAGGAAATTATATAACTGATATATCATGATGATGAATATTAATTCTTATGGACATCAGTGTGTCAATACATATATGTATAATTGTACATGCAGACATTTTATTTTTCAAAGTTCTAAGACACAGAAGATATCTAAAAAAAACTCTAAATGAAATTGTAACTAATAGCAAAAATATAAGATCTTTTTTATGTAACAAAAGGTAAATAATGATAAAAATTGAGAATAAACGAACAATGAGGGTAAAAAATAAAGGAAACAAAGAAAAGGAAATAAAGGAACAAATAACAATGAAAGAAACTAGGATAGTTAGAAAGAAAAAAAGAGAGAAAACTCAAAAATATGAGAGCAAATATAACGAACATTAAATGAAAAATGAGAGAGAAAAACAATGAAACAAAATAAAGGAAACACAGGAAAAAAAAAACAATGAAAGAAGCAAGGATGGTAAGAAGGAAAAAAAGAGAGAAAACTCAAAAATACGAAAGTAAAGAAAACGAACATTTAAAAAAATCTGGGAGAAAAACAATGAAACAAAGAAAATAGAATCAAAGAATTAAAACAATGAACATTAAAAAATTAAACAAAGTAAAAAGAAACAAAAAAGGGGAAAAATAAGCAATAAAAAGTAAATAAAGATAAAAATAAACATCAAACGGAAAATGGGGAAAAATAACAAACCAAAACCGATGGAAAAAACAAAGAAAATTAAAAAGAAAATTTAAAAAATGGTAATAGACATAGAATATATCAATTGTAAAGTGAAAGAAAAATTGGTAGAACGAAAAATGAAATTAAACTGATGACAAATCAAAGAATGAAAAATTCAGCCAGAAAGAAAAGGATATAAATAAATTAGAAATAAAAAGTAAATCAGAGAAAGAAAGCACAAAGCAAAGAAAAAGAAAATAAAGATACATATATATATATATATATATATATATATATATATATATATATATATATACATATATATATATATATATATATATATATATATATATAAAAGAAAATGGAAAGAAAAAAAAATGAATTGCTTCGCCAAAATTGAATTTCTATTGCCTGTTCGTAATCTTTGCCAGAAGTCGATTTTGCATTTCGTATTTAAATTTGCTTAATTCAGTTCGCTTTTTTATTGCAACCCAAACACCAGTGTCTCATTGAATCGACTGCATTAGTCTCCCTGCTATTAACTCCCGACGCCGTTCCTTTCCTTTGTGTTTACAAACTTCACGCTCAATAATTACGCCCCCTTTTTTTTTTTTTGTCCTTTTCTTCTTCTCTTTTCTTTTTCTTTCTCTTTTTTTTTTTTTGGTCGACGATTAATATCGAAGCCAATCAATGAACGCTAAACTGCCGCTTTTACAACTGTCCCGGGCTGTCGATCGAATTGTCTCAGTTTCCAATTGAACCCTCCCCTTCTCTAGATCGATGTCACATTTGAACAGGATGGGTTTCGATAACGCAATGCAACGGTATTTCGAAACGATGATCATTCATTGGGACCTAATGGGGGTTCCTTTTATTTCTTTACTTATCTGATTAAGGACATTTGTTTAAATATTTCTGTGTCTATTATATCCTCATAAGAATCTGTTCATTTCGGAAGGCCTCTCTATACGATAGGGGTGAGCATATCTTAGTAGATCGTTCAAGTGCGTAGTGAGTTCGATCTTCAGCTGTAGCCAGACTCATATTGCTTTCTAAGCAAATTCACATATTCTCACAGGATAATATGCATCAGGTTGTTCGTATACAGTCCAATTTTTGTATAAACTGTGTAAATGAAACAATATTTTAGGATCATAAAGATCCTAACATATTGTTTTAAGATTAGCTTTATAAAGAAAGTTACATTACTAATAATTAATTAAAGTGTAATTTTTTGTCATTTATTTCAGAATCATAAATATAAAAAAAAAACGAATTAATGTTTATTTTCTTTTACTTTTATTTTTTATCTTTTTTATTTTTATTTTATCATTTTATTTATTGATTTATTTATTTGCATGAGTTCAATCTTGATCATAATGCCTCCCAAACAGCTGCCAATATCAACAGAGCATGGGGTGAAGGATCCACTTGTGATCAGACAGATCGCCGCTGATTTCAGAAGTTTCGTAGTTTGGATACGAATTTTGAAGATCAGGAGGATATAGGACGTCTATCCTCAATTGACGACCAACATCTGAAAACACTTGTTGAACAAAACCCACGTCAAAGTGTCAGTGAAATGTCTCAGGCAATGAGTGTCAGCATTTCAACAATATCGGATCATCACAACAAAAAAATGTGCAAGGTGAAGAAACTCGATAAATGGCTTCCACATGTACTCAAAGAAAGCCAAAAAACTTTTGAAGTTTATTCTATGATTTTTTGCAGAAGTCAAATGATCCATTTCTTGATTGAATAATGACTGATGATGCAAAATGAATTCTTTATGACAATCGTAAACGATCGACTAAATGGCTTGATCATGACCACGCACCCAAATACTTTCCAAAACTAAAATTGCATGTACCCTTGGGAAAGGTATGAACCCCCTTATCCTCCCAGCTATAGGTTAAATAGTACCACTACTGTTCTTCCAGGAGAATAGATTTGGCATTAAATAACCTAAAAAGAGTTGATATGCCATTAAACAAAGAAACCAAACCAAACCTAAAATTGCATGAACAGAAGGTTATTGTGAATCTCTGGTTGTCGGTCATTTGCGTTTTTCATTACAGCTTTCAGGACAAGGTTATTTTTAGGTCAAGTTTTGAAGTATGGACCACCAAATGAGATTGACTGATAAAAGTTGTTATTTTTATGCTTGAAGGTTAGGAAATTGCGTTGCTTATACACGTATATTTACATTTTTTATGAAGTTATTTCTAAAGAATGCTGCGAGCATTGAACAAGTCCTGGCGGCAACACCCCACAAAGCACCAACTATACGGCCACCTGCCTCCCATCACGAAAACTATCAAAGTTAGACGAACCAGACATGCAGGACACTGCTGGAGAAGCAGGGATGAGCTCATAAGTGATGCACTCCTATGGACCCCCACATATAGCCGGGCAAAAGCAGGATGACCAGCTCGAACATACATTCAGCAGCTAGGTGAGGATACGGGATGTAGCCCTGAAGACCTGCCAGAAGCGATGAACGATAGGGAGAAGTGGCGAGAGAGGATCAGGGATATCCGTACCTGCGGCACGACATGATGATGATGATGATGATTTCTAAAGAGGTTTTTGCAAAGTATTATGAAATCAAATATTCCAATGTAATGAAATTATTTGTACACATTGTATGGTTTCAAGTATTCCTACTCATATAAACAATTACAAAGTTTCACCTGATAAATTATACATTCTTATATATCATTATCATCATCATTATGTCACGCTGCTAGCGGGAATTTCCCAGACTCTCACTCGTCATTCTTCTCTATCAACTATCGCTTCCAGCAAGTCTTCTAGACTACATCCTGTGTCCGTATAGGGCTGTTGTAGATAAATTCAAGTTGGTCGTCCAACACTTGCATGTTCGTGTAGGGGTGGTCCATAGGAGAACTTCGCTTAGGAGTTCATCCGTACTTCTCCAACAATGTTCTGCATGTCTTGTTCGTCTTATTTTGATAGTTTTAGAGATGAACGTACAGCAGCTGTTTTGGGGGAGTTGCTTCCAGGATTTGTTCAATATAGCTCATAGCATTCTTGTGTAGTTCCCGTGTAGGTTTCTCTCCATACGCTTAGTCAGCGTCCATGTGGTGTATTCATATAATACAATTGACACAACCGCCGCTTGGAAGAAATTGCATTTTTTTTTTTATCGGATAATACCATATTTTACTAATGTACAACGGTTTAGCGGTAAATTATATATAAAGTAAGTAAAATCGGCGACCATAGTCGAGGGCGACCCAAAGGATCCCTTTTTTAATAGCTACTACACCGAGATGTAAGGAAGGGCATTACTCCTTTCCCTGAATTACTCCACTTTACTCTTGATCCTTAACTTATAATGCTGAGTGTTAAGCAAGGTGGCATCAAGTACTATTTTTTGGGACTTTAGTATTAATCAACCTGGGATGGAACCCTGATCTACCCGGCCATCTACCCACGAGGCCAATGATCTGGTATATATATATATATATAATGCAAAATTTATCTATCGTATATGCTGATGTTATTGTCTTACTGATTTAAAATCCAAATAAATATAAATTCAGAAGTCTCGCACAATTAGATTACGCTCACTGTATCTCCTGGGCGTGAAACTAAAATGGTGAGGTTCCAGTTCTGCAGTTCTGATCTATAGGAACCCTTCATTGCTATTACACTCGGGTCGACTCTGACCAAGAATGATTGCAGCTGTCAGGTTTCCATATATGGATCAAATATGGGCGTTTTAAAGTTATAGATATAAGATAAAAACACTTAAAATCAGATATGTGATTGAAAACCTCGTTATTATTATTGTTACTTCTTTTCGAGTTTTTCACACCAGCGTTAGCTGATAGTTTCTCATTGGAGTTTGAGTGACAGCAATTCTCCTTAAGTCTCCAGGACTTTTCTCAGTATTCTGGGCGATCTCAACAATGCTGTGGTTTGGATGGTCTCCACTCATCCTGCTATTTCCAAGTCATCTAATCCATGTACTAATCCTTTGGTGGCTGTACCATGAACACCAATTACAATTAGTATAATCGTCACTTTCATGATCCATAATTTTTTCAATTTCCTCACCAGGTTCATGTGCTTATCTTTCTTTCCGCTTTCTTTCAATTTTACTCTATGTTCAGCCGGTATAGCAAAGTCCACAATTCGGTACGTTCATTTTTTTTTTTTTTTTTTTATCGATTATTACAATATCCGTCGTTTGACTGATATTAGGTGATCCGTTTGTATCTCAAAATCCCATTGGAGTTTGCATTTCTAATTCTCTAAGAAAGATTCTATTTGTATATATATCATTTGTTCGCATGGTCAAACTTTATTTTCTTGCATAGTTACCAATGGATCACCTAATCGTGCCTAGTCTTATACTCTTTCTATGTTAATTTGCTGCATTCGTTTATTATGTGATTGATCGTGTCGTCTCTATCACCACATAACCTACATCTGCTGTTTTCTTGTGTCTTATTAATTCTTGTTTTTACATGATTAGTTATTATTATTATTATTATTTCACTCTCTACGAGTTTTTACACTTGTTGAACTAATCGTCTTGACCTGAAGTCTGAGTGAAAAAAGTCACCTCAGATCTCCAGGATTAAATTATCTCGATTATTTTAACCTGAAAAATCAAGATCCTTAATGACTTTAATCTTTTTTCTGGGCATTTCAGGATCGTTCCAAGAGCTCCAACCATGAGTTGTATCACCTTCACCTTCATGTTCCACCGCTTTTTTTTTTTTTTTTTGCTCTCTGGCAAGATCCAAGTATTAGCCTATCTTTTTTGTTTTTGTGTTCTGCTGGACTAGTGAAGTCCACACGATAAAAAGTATGTTTCTTTTACTTGAATAACGTTGGGCTTGGCCCTCTGACCGGAATTTCATGATGCATTTTCATTTCAAAATATATAGGTCTAGTTTTCAAGGACTGACTCTGGTGTGAGCATGTGTCATTTATCATTATAGTCAAATTTTATAATTCCTGTGGATCACTTTTCCAACCCAGTGGTATCTAATCTTGTATTTCTTTTGAACCATTTTGTTGCATTTGATTATTATGTAATTAACCATTTTATCAGTCACCACATAACCAGCACTCACATTTTTTGTTGTGTTTTATCAATTTTCGCTTTAATATTATTTATATTATACTCCTAGCGAGTTTTTCATATCAGCATTAGCTGATGGTCTTTCATTGGAGTTTGAGTGATAACAAGTCACCGCAGATCACCAGGACTCTGGCTGATCTTATTAATGCAATCGGATTGTCTCGATTTGTTCTGTGATTTTGTTGTATTTTGGCTTTCGACCCGGCCAAAAATGCCATTCCAAGGTGATGCGCCGGAAGGAGGTGACACATTCTAATGGCAGTTATGAGAGGAAATCGCGTGGGCAGAAATTGGCTGGCGAAATGGGACGAGGTAAAAAAAATTCCCATGGTACACTCATAGACTGATGCACCGGAAGAGAGTGACCTGTGAACTGCATGACAGTTATTTCCGCTTGATGACGATCAAACATGCGATTTCAAAGATCGAGTAGGCGACTGAGTGGGCGCTGAACTATTATATAACTCAGTCAAGACAGAAGTCAAGACAATTGCAGTTAGAGTTGAAGGGGGAGAGGGACGAGATGTGGTAGGTAAAGCCACATCAGGCCGAAGGGGCCTTAGGGCCCCTGATGAGTTCCAGCTAGAGTTAGAGGCGGAAATAGACGAGATGTGGTAGATCAAGCCACATCAGGCTGAAGGGGCCCTGGGGCCCCTGATTAGTTGCAGTTATAGTTGGAGAACAGACGAGTTATAGACGAGATGTGGGAGGGAAAGCCACATCAGGCCGAAGGGGCCTTGGGGCACTGATGTGTTGGGGTCCAGGGAAGTTGCTGATAAAATGCAGTAAAGAAAGCCATCACCCAGCAGACTGGGCCTCTGGGCCTCCGGTTGAGCATCAGGAGAACGAGAAAGACACAACGTTGACGGCCATAAGAGTGGGGGTCCGAATATTGCAGTTCTGTTCGATCTCCAGCTCCCTCTCACACGCAAACATTGAGTAACCCTTTTCGAACCCTTACAATAAAGTGAGAGGTACATATATTTATAAAGAAGTCTTCCTGCGTCTTTACTATTGTGTCGTTATGATACTGTAGATGACAATATAACAATTTGAGACTCTTCTTGTCCAATTTCCAAGCCTTTGGGGGCTGTTCCGAGCATATCAATTATAATTGGTATTACTGTCACTTTCATGTTCCTCAGATATATTTGCTCTTTCGCAAGGTATAAGTACCTGTTTCTCTTCGCTTTCTTTGATTTTCACTCTGTGGTCCAATGATATGGCAAGATCCTCAATTCGGCAAGTTTTTTTCTTTTCATTTTTTTTTTTTTTTTGTTAATTAGGTATGTTGTCTTCTAACAATGATCTGCTTGTATCTCAAAATCCGAGGGAATGGTATTATGGTCAAATTTCAATTTCTTGCACAATTCCCTGTTGATTCCCTTCCCTACCAAACTGTATCTCGACTTTTGAGCTACTTTACTAAATTTAATTTTATTTGGATTGGTCGTTTCGTCTTTGTTACCACATAACGTACATGTGCTGTTCTATGGCATGTTATCGATTTTTGGTTAAATAAAACTGGTTCTCACCGTGTTGTTTTGTGCTGCTATTAGCCGAGATTCAGTTTCTCTCTTAAGGTTTCCCTTTCGTAGCCATAACCTGGTCTTCCCGCGTGAGATTTCGCCTGTTTGTCGCGTGATATATCAACATGTTGTCACTGTTGTTACTGGCCTCTGTAGTTAACCTTCTTAGCTCTTTTCAGTGGAGTCATCGTATTAATGTATCAACACAACCTTCAATACTGGCGATATTTCTTTCTTCTTTTCTTGACACATATAGTCTGTCTAGGTCATCTCTCGGATGTAAGGCCTTATGGATCGTCATCAATTTTCTGGTCCTTCGGTCGATTTGTCGGAGTTTCTCTCTTGTCTATTTTAAGAATGGTCCCGAGCGTCTTTCAAGGGGGACTGATCAGGTGCTGTTTATCCCTTTGACGAAATTTCTACTACAGAGCTTTCTTTCTAGAAGTTTTCTCGTTCGCCTGAGATACTTTTTTTTATTTTTCTTTCATGGAACACATTAAACATTGCCAAGTACATGTAATTTTCTTTTTCTCGGGGCGTTCTGGTTCTTTCTCTACTTGGCAGTTCTATTCTTTCCACTGTTTGTCTTTTTCTAACTTTCATTATGAGCATGGCACATTTTTCGAAGCCAAATTTCATTCCTATATCCTTGCTGTATATGTCCGAGGTGTAATGGTTATCGTCGTAGGAAATGGACACGGCGACACGAGTTCAACTCCTGGACGAGACTGATTGCATTTCACATTGCACTTATACCCTTGGGAAAGGTATGAATCCAATTATTCTCCCTCCAGCGATGGGCAAATAGTAGGGCAGACTAGGTTCTTCAGCCTTGGTCAGGCAACTAGTCTAGGAGAAGTAAAAATCTGAATTCAAACCTGTTAAACTCCTCTTAAAAATTGACCTTGTGTCATATCCTCCCCTAGTGAAGGGGTCGGTAAATATGTATCGTAGCTGTATATTCTAATCACTGTTTATCAGGGTCTCCAATACTTCTTTTCTTTCTTTCTTTTTTTTTTTTTTTTGCTAACAGTTTGATTAATCTTTCTTATGATTTTATAAACTTGTAACCCCTATGCAATTCCAAATATTCCTAATACTAATGATGAAAGTGCACATTCCAAGCAAATGCCTCACTGGATTTTTAACTCGGGTAAAGTTTTCCCTCTTTCTGTTAATTTCCCTTTTAAGTTTTACATGGCTTCTGTAATGAATAGGATGACTTTGTCGGATATCTTGTACATTTTCAGATAATCTACAATCAAGTGAGTAATAGATCTCCTCCCGAATATATGCGGTTATGATTTTTCGACATCATAGGTAGACACCTTCTTGGTCTATAGTTACTGGGAATGGTTTCTTTTCGGAGATCTTTCTGAATCAGGGCAGTTTTCCTCTTAGTCATCCATTTGGGTATTTATGCTTCTTCTAGGCATCTACTCAATTCAAGAGTCAGCCAATCATTGATGGATGTGAATTTTTAAAATCAGATTTTATGTATGCGAAGCGTTTTTTAGTTTGGTACTTTGTTAAGTGTTGATATTTTACTCCTCAATATATATATATTAATGTCTGCTTCAGAACCTTTTTCGGGTCCTTGTAATTCTTTTAAGTTTTTATTTATATTTTCGACTTTATTTCTATTATCTTTCTGTTCCCATGTTTTATTCCAAGATTGCTTTACTAAATTTGCATTCAGTCGTTGGTTTGTCCTCGTACATTCGCCACCTACTTTTGGGTAAAATTTTCTTTCGTTATTTTAGAACGTCCTGTTTTTTTTCTATTGCTTGACCCTGTTACAATATTCTTTAAATCCGCCCCCTTTTTTTTTAAATACCAAGAAAATTTGTAAGAAGACTTGAAAAATTACAATTAGAAATAATAAACAGTACTCCATCGTCTTTATCAAAACTTGCCTTAATATATATATATATATATATATATATATATATATATATATATGGTTGTTGTAGGTTCAAGGAAAAATCAAGGATATATTTTAAAATAAAAAGGTCCACGAAGAGATTTGTATTTTTTGAATTCATTTATTTTCTTCTTACATACATGTTATATATATGTATGTTTCCAGCGTGTTGCTTTCATCAGAGAGCATATGTGGCACAAGGCCTTGTTAATGGGGTAATTAATGAGATTTGAACTCACTCTTATTTCCAGTTTAAATGACCTTTGGTTGGTCAGGAGGGTTTATATAGGTCTATTTCTCCCTCTTTCCTGGAGTGTGCTTACTTTGGTCTGCTTTAACCGTCTTTGATATTTGATATGTTTATAGTTGTGTGTGTGTGTTTGTGTGTGTATTGGCGTTGGAGTGGTTTTGGGTTTCATTAACAGTTTTTCTTTCTTTTTTGGTGGTGTGTGTGAGTGCGTATTTTGGGGAGTTTTATGGCTTTAGATTTACTGGTAGTTCTTCCTCCTTTTTTTTTCTTGTGCCACATATGTTCTCTGACGAAAGCAACAAGCTGGAAATATACATATATATAATATGTATGTAAGAACAAATAAATTCAAAGAATACAAATCTCTTCGTGGACTTTTTTGATTCAATATATATATATATATATATGCGTGTGTGTGTGTGTGTGTGTGTGTGTGTGTGTGTGTGTGTGCAAGAAATTTGTGGCAGGTCCAAAAAGAGAAAGAAATATTCTAAATGAGTAGGTCCATGAAGAGATTTGTACTTTTTTTAGGATTTATTTATTTCGTTCTTATGTTCTTGTTGGTATCGTCAGAGAACATATATGGCACAAGGACTTGTTTATGGGATATCAATAAGACTTGAACTTACTCGTGTTTGCAGTTTAAATGGTTTTCAGTTGGTTATGGGTTTAATAGAGGTCACTCCCCTCTTTTTCTTCAAACTGGAAATACCAGTGAATTCAAGTCTCATTGAATACCCAATTAGCAAGGCCTTGTGACATATATGTTCTCTTACAAAAGCAACAAGCTGGAAACATACACGTATGTAAGAACGAAATAAATAAATAAATCCTAAAAAATACAAATCTCTTCATAGACCAACTAATTTCAATATATATATATATATATATATATATATATATATAATGTACTTTCGGAATAGCATAAAAAACTAAACGGCATGCTTAATAATTCGTTTATATTTTGATATAATTCAGTTTCCGAATTCATAAAACTTTTACATCGTCTGTTATGTTTCATTAGCCTTTAATCCTTATTGCTAGGATCACGTGAACCTGCTCTTTGTTGAGCAGACGATAGTTAATGTAATTTTCACCACAGTGAAACTTAATACTGAATTTTAAAAAAGTTTCAATGAAAATGGAAGATTATTCGAGATAAAAGTTGGCTTGAAAAACAATCATAAACGTATATGATGTCATTATTCCGTTTCAGCAACCGCGGAATGACGATCTGAGATTTGTGAGAAAAACGCAACAGAAATAATATGAACGAAATACTCGTCATGAATATATAAAAGCTGACAAGGATTCAGTATAATATTACTGCTAATAATAAAATTTTACTAAAATCAGAAAGGTAAATAAAGCGATTTGGGGTGAAATTATTTTAGATTGCCTCTCGTATCCCAAGAAAAATGTTCTCTCTCAGGCAAGTAGTGAGAGGAAGCTTGTTTGTTTTATTTGGGTTATAGCAATTAATTTTTAATGACTATTTTAAATACCCGCCTTCAACATCTGAATGGGATTTTATAAAGGTTAGTATTACTACAAATAGAGGTTAATATTACTACAAATATATACATATATCTTGAGGAAGCACTATTTTCCACTCCCATTTCCCCTCTGACCTGAAGTGGTAGTACCTGTTAGGGTCCCATCAAGTGGACAAATGCATCTGTTTAAAAACTATTCACATTCGGTATTGTGGGTGTAATCGTGGTGTAATGGTTAAAGCTCTGGACAGCAGAATCGTAGTAAGCGAGTTCGAACTCCAGTCGCGCCATCACGTTCGCTTTCGGACAAATACTCTTGGGAAAGGTATGAACCCCCTTATCCTCCCAGCTATGGTGTTACTAGTACCACTGTGGTTCTTATAGAAAGGGTAGTTTTGGCATTAAATAACCAACGAAGGTTGATATGCCTTTAAACAAAGAAACCAAACTAAACATTCGATATGAATGCTGCATAACTGAAACACTTAAGAAGCAAAAATGTAAATATAATCATGCAATGAACGCAGTTTCTTTTTTTAACCTCTATGCGTAAAATATGCCGTTAAATAATCAATCAATCAATCGATCGAAAATACATAAATATTGAGAATGGTTCATCTAATAAATGTATTTCATCAACAATTATATTATCATTTTGTCTGGTTTCTTGGTCTAATGTCATATCAACCCTTTAGGTTTATTTAATGCTAAAGCCATTCTTGTAGAATGGTAGTGGTACTATTGAATATATATTTGGAAGGATAAGAGGGTCAATGCCTTTTCGCCCGGGTATTAGTTCGAAAGTAAACGTAATAGAACGACTGGAGTTCGAACTCATTACTACGATGTCACAGTCCAGCACATTAGCCACTAGCTCAGGAGGACCGTATTATGATTTGAGAATAGTGATAAGAATGAATAAGATAAGATGAAATCTATCAAATTATTATATTATATTGTATTAGCGTAGAGTAGTGTAGTGGTTCTAATACGGAAGGCGCTTGCTGCCAGTTGAGGAATTTTACCCTCGGGTGGAAATTCAAACAGTATTACATATAAATTCAAAATAAGGAATAATTGAAGAAACCCGTGACCGCTATGGAAGAATTCTTCCCTGAAATACTGAGAACCATTGTAGTTTACACAAAGTATTTCTCTCAGCAAAGTCCTGATCTTAAAGATATTTTCATGTTAGATTAAGAAATAAAATGAATTTGAAATGAAAGAATTGACCTTTGCTTTCCAAAAACGAAGACGATATTAAAATAAAAATATTCTTATAACCTAATAGACTCGCTTTGTTTTTCATTTTGCCCTGAGTCAATATTTGATACGAGAGAGAATTTATTAAAATCTATATTGCATAATGACTTCATACCTAACTTTCATAGAAAACTATATATATATATATATATATATAAACAGATAGATCTGAGTAGAGTGAGATAGATAGATACATACATACATACATGCATACATATGAACAGACTGATATAGATTGATAGAGTAGTTGTAGGTGCCTGTGGTGTAATGCTTATCTTCTTAGGAAATGGACACGGCGACACGAGTTCAAACCCTGGACGAGACTGATTGCATTTTACATAGGACTAATACCCTTGGGAAAGGTATGAATCCAATTATTCTCCCTACAGCTATGGGTAAATAGTAGGGTAGACTAGGTTCTTCAGCCTTGGTAAGGCAACTAGTCGAGGAGAAGGAAAACTCTAAATTCAAACCAGTTAAACTCCGCTTAAAAATTGACCTTGTATCATATTCTTGCCCGAGCGGAGGGGTTGGTAAGTATGATATAAATTGATAGATTGTTATGAACAAATTGTGGTTAGTTCCTTGTTTTTGCAGCGAATTAACCCTTGGATAATTTTATGCTGAAGACCGAACATATTGTGATAGCTAGGAGCTAGCTAACTAGATAGATAGATAGATAGATATGAACAGACTGATAGAGATTGATAGATAGATATGAACATGTTTTGGTTTTTTACTTGATTGGATTTGAAAGCAAGTCAACTCTTGGGTAATTTTATGAGGAAGACCGAGCATATTGTAATAGATTGCTAGCTCGGTAGATAGATTGATATATAGATAGAAGTGAATGGAGGTGTCCGTGGTGTAATGGTTATCGTCGTAGTAAATGTACACGGCGACACGAGTTCAATTCCTGGACAAGACTGATTGCATTTCACATAGCACTAATACCCTTGGGAAAGTTATGAATCCAATTATTCTCCCTACAGCTATGGGTAAATAGTAGGGCAGACTAGGTTCTTCAGCCTTGGTGAGGCTACTAGTCTAGGAGAAGGAAAACTCTAAATTCAAACCTGTTAAACCCTGCTAAAAAATTGACCTTGTGTCATATCCTGCCCGAGCGGAGGGGTTGGTAAATATATATAGATAGAAGTGAATAAGCTTAGATAAAAAGATAGATTGATAGTTATGAACATAGATTGATAGATAGATAGATACTAAGCTTAGAACATTTTTTGTTTTGTTTTGTATTTTTACCATGGCGTTTACATTAGTCTCTTGAGTCATTATAAATTACACAACCATTTCAGCCAGATAGCCAAGTACAGTCATATTTTAATTGACCTCAGTTGACTGCCGCGTCAAACTATTAACGGTAGCATAAAACATCAAAATACTTTAAAAATAAAAATGAAATTCAACAGTACATTTCGGAAATCATTATTGTCAAGTTCTTTTGACTTCATACTCATAAAGTTGCTTGCTTTTCAAATTTATTTTAGAGTTAATTACATTTTTTTTTAAACATAAAAGTTAATGTAACACCATTTCAGGTTCAAGAGAACACATCTTACTCTTGTGTACTGTTAACTATAGATATAAGGTTTAACTATGTCGGAGCACGAGACACAATCAGTGAATCAAATATAGATTTAATAGCCAATATGAGTAAATTGCTTTTCATAGTTATGGCTTTAGTATTTAAATATGTGGTGTGACGGCCACTTCTCTCCGGGGTAATCAGTAGAACTTGACGAGACATCCACTCTAGTGAAAAAAAACCGTTGAGGATTAATGGTGTGTATTCACTGTTCTTCATCCTTTCCAGTATTAAGTAACTAATAAGCCAATCAAACAAGGAGCCCCATGAACGAATGTGTAATTATTGCCTAATTACGGTCGGTAGAATGCCAGGCGGTTTTAGACCCTCAGATTAACAGAGATTCTTGAGAACTGAACTTGGCTTTCAATTCTTGAGGGCCACCACACATAGATTTGCGCAGAAAATTTGAACGATTAATTTTAACCGCGTGTCAACCAAACTAGAGTTATTTTATGACAAGATTGATTGATTCATTTATCTTAACGGCATATCAACCCGTCTAGGGCTATTTTATGCTTATAAGAGGTAAAACCCGTGATCGCAATGGAAGGAATTTTCCCAGAAACTCTGAGAATCTCTGTTGTAGAAACAGTATAGTATTCTCAGCAACGAACTGATCTTAAGATATATCTTATGTAAAATTAAGAAATAAAATAAATATTTATCAGCTTTTTTTTTCTCATTTATATTGCGTACATTTATACTTATATTTTGTGTGAACTTTTCTAGAAAGTTTTTTTTGTACATTGTCTTATTATATACGAATAGTTTTTAAATATTTATTTGACCCATAGACAGGACATTAACAGATACTAACACCCCGAATCAGAGTGGTCATGGGAGTAATGTTCATGAAGATATAGTCTGGCGCTCTCCAAAACAGGAACCTTACAATTAGAAAATTAATTTTTTTCGGGGCCCGTGGCGCAGCGGATAGAGGCGTTGAGTCTCTACGGTTCCAGGTGAGCATTGTCAGAAGATAGCGGTTTCAAATCCTACCCAAGCCGGCCAGAGGTTTACTTGGTCAAAAACGTGGTGCGATAGACAACAACTATGGAAGGCAATAATTACTGGGGATACGGTTACAAGACTCAGCATTCCTATCCGAGGTCGCGGTAAATCACCTGAAGAAGGCCAGAGGTGAAATTTGGCCGAAACGTAGTGAAAGAAGAAACAACACAAAAACTACCAAGATGAGGACAAAAAGTCCGCAATAAATAAAAAAATTAATTCTCAGATTAAGAGGCCTCATCTCAAAATGATTCCAATTAAAGACAATTACAATTAGAAGTTTGGTGTCATACCCAGGACAACCAGTTTTAGGGAGTGTGGGAGTTATTATATTCTCCCCCCAACCCCAACAACTGGACGTTTATCCAAAGATAATAAGAATTGTGTCCGTTGTGCATTTATATTTACATTGTCTTATGTTGTTGTTTTTAAGAATTTTTATGCACAGTTTATTAATATATAAAAAATATAATAAAGATAAAATAAATTATGATTGCAAAAACCGGCATCTCTCTTCTAGTAAAAAAAATCCCAACTGTATTTGTTCATCTCCTTTTTAGCGTGAGTTAGTTTAATGGAATAAAAATCCAGATTTCTTAGATCATCCAAATCGGCAAAGAAAAGTTAATGAATAAAAGGCCGAGTCGAATGAAAAGAATCGGGAGATTGATAAAGCCCGGTTCGGATATCACAATTTAAGTTTTCATTTCAGGAACAATGACAAAAGGTCATAAAAAATGAGCGATTAGATAAAGACAATAAGAAAAAGAAAAAAGACAAAATACAATTCTAATGAATTTTTTTTTAAAGTTCTGCAGTTTGTAAACATAGATAGATAGATAGATAGATAGATAGATAGATAGATAGATATGAACAGGCTGAAATAAATAGATAGATAGGAACAGACTCAGATAGATAGATAGATAGATAGATAGATAGATAGATAGATAGATAGATAGATATGAACAGGCTGAGATAGATAGATAGATATGAACAGACTCAGATAGATAGATAGATAGATAGATAGATAGATAGATAGATAGATAGATAGATAGATATGAACAGGCTGAGATAAATAGATAGATATGAACAGACTCAGATAGATAGATAGATAGATAGATAGATAGATAGAGAGATAGATAGATAGATAGATATTTACAGGCTGAGATAAATCAATAGATACATATGAAAAGACTGAGATAGATAGATAGATAGATAGATAGATAGATATGAACAAAATATACTCACCCAATTTACACATAAATACACACACAAACTCACTCATATACATGTGTGTGTGTGTGTGTGTGTGTGTGTGTGTGTGTGTGTGTGTGTGTGTGTGTGATGTCCACACATCAATTACGACTAAGTAGTAAGTATAATCCTCACTAAGTGTCTCCTAATTGTGATCTCGTGCTAAATCAAAACAAAGCTTTAGTAATAGCTATATGCCTGTCAAAGTGTGAACAGACAGGAACCAATATAACTCATATATTATAAGGGTGAACATTTATCCTTATGTACATCAGTGTGTCACTACGTTTATGTATAATTGTACATATATTCATTTAATTTATTTTGTTTAGTTATTTAATATCAAACATTAAAAATGATGAATTGGGTGCAAGTTAATCTAACGGGTGGCGATGTCGTCTCATACCAAATATTTTTTTATTCATTTATTCATCAATTGATTAGAATGAGAAGAAACGGTGGAAAATGAACAGCTGTTAGCCTCTGTTTTATATGTTTGCAAGAAAAATAGAAACTGATTTGTCAATAAAAATTCAAATAAATAAAACTATAAAAAAAAAAAAAATTAAAAAAACTATACAGAATTAGATAATTTTGCTTCACCGTCAGTCTGAAACCACAACCTCCGATCACCACTCCCCCCCTCTCTCTCTCTTTAATCACTACCTGTGGGTTCTGCGTGGTATCTGATCAAAATATCTATCCGAAACTCTTAGAATGGCGTTTACTGTTAGTTTCTGCTTCGTGTAAAATTCCAGTGAGCTAAAGAACAGCTCTTCAAAACCCATAGAATATCCGTTTTGGAGAGCCTAAAAATCAATAAAACTTTACAAAGAATTCTATATCTACAATTTCTCATTATCCCTATTGGCAGATACTGGCTGTTATTAGCTCAGAAACAGCGTCCTCTTCAACTCGACCTCTGATAACTGTTCTCCTCTAATGTCCTTGGGAAAGATATTAATCCAGCCTCAACTTTTGCCGAGCAACGAACACAGAATGAATCAGTTGTTTTATACCTAATTTGATAAGAGGAATCCACGAATCGTCTATCTTATTTAAAGGTAAATCAGATGAATCAATATCCTAACAGAGAAGATAAAAGATTCCTAACAAGAGAACATGATTATCTATTCAGTAATATTTACGTTTCTTCACTACATCTTAAGGTGAGTCTTCAGTTCAGGAGATCCGGGAAGTTTAGAGTTCACCTTCATTACTCCCATGTCTACGCTGACCTGGAGTGGTAGTACCTGTTTGGGACTTATCCATAGGTCAAATAAATCTAACAGAAAATTATTCGTATTAGATAGGAATACCTGATAACATATAACCGTAAATAACTTGTATTAAGAATAGCTACATGAAGTTATAATTATTTACAAAGGATTATTATTATAAGTTACTTAAAACCATATAATTGACTATTATTGAATAGAAATCATTGCTTGAAACTACGTAATTATTAGTATTAAGAATATTTCGAACCATAGAAAATGTGAGCAAGTTGATTTGTAGTCAATAGGGATACGTGATATTATATAGCAGTGTGTAAAAACCATTCAGAAACAACAAATGTAAATAAGAGCATGAAATGAATGCGATTTCCAAACATATAAGCATAAAATAACCTTAGACTGATTGAATTGATATATGCCGTTAAAATCACTTACACACACACACACACACACACACACACACACACACACACACACATATATATATATATATATATATATATATATATATATATATATATATGTATTTATATATATATATATTAAAAGGAATTGGCACGAAAGTGAATTTGGTATTTTAGATTTTTATTTTTTATAACTTTGCTCTATACTTGTTTCAGATTGCATGGTCGTCTTCAGGAAAATAATAAGGGTTACGACTGTCTTTTTTGCTTTTATAGTGACTATTATTTTGATAGGGTTGTGATTCTATTTAATTGCAGGATATGTGCCAATGAATTCACAGACATATATCCACTATAAATGTCCAAAAGACTCTCCTAACCATTAAGGCCTCCAGAAGTAGACTAGGAAGTTTGAAAAACTTGTAAAGTTATAATGAATAAAAATCTGAAATATTAAATTTCCTTTCAAACCTATTAATTTCATAATATTTAATTTTCTCTCGGTGGACCAACTAAAAGAAAAACAATCACACACACACACACACACACACACACACACACACACACACACACACACACACACACATATATATATATATATATATATATATATATATATATATATATATACGTTTTGATAGCATAGACACACTTAACGGTGCTTGGTGGCTATCAATTTTTCGTCAATGCAGTCAACAGATTTGCATTCATTCCGTCGATCATCCTAACACGTCAGTGACGAGGAATTTTGTCATGATGTATGTTTTTTTCAAAGTCAAACTGAATATGAACAATTACAGGAGAAAATATACATGTCATGTTGTGGACGATTAGCTTCAACCTCGTATACATATTTTAATTTCATTATACGTGTGAGAACACGTGTGATAACCTGTTCTCATCAGCCACTAACTAGGGGTGATGTCACAGTATCGGTGGCTCAGGTAATACTGCCAAACCTAACGCCATCAGCAGCTTTTGCCACTGGAGAGGGTATGAAGACAACAGTGTGGATGATTCAGTTCAACCTCGTGTAGATAGATAGCTAGATAGATAGATAGATTTGAGTAAGGTATGAAGTTTAATCAGACAGTATTGTATAAAGAAAACGGAAAGAAAAATACATGTAAATGGATGAGAAAAATTTATCACTAAATATTAATTTAAATCCACCGACACGTTGCGATAGGATATTTAGGATATGAAATTTTTGGTAGAAAGCGTTTTAAGTTATCTTCAGGGTTGGAAATGAAATTTATGAATTTAAAATAACAGTTTGAATGAATACTGAAAAATATTCGAAAAAAAATACGTCATGAAACATAAATTTTTAAACAAGTTAAGGAGAAACATAGCGTAAAAAAAAAGATGTTTTTTTATTGGTGGAGAATGTCGCCATTGCTTGACCAATGGAAATGCAATCGTATATAACAATATAATAACAAAAGAGTTCAATAATGTCATCTAAATTGATTAATTATTCAGTTAATCTATTTTGATTGTTTATTTTTACTTAGAAGTGGATATTGTTAAAAAGAGTTTAGTCTCTTTACTCCCGATTTATTTATCGCTAAGAAAGAAAATATGGATCCATGTCTTTCTCAAGGGCAGTAGTTCAAATTGAAACGTAAACAGCTTTGTCCAGGATTTGAACTTATTTCACTGAGTCCATTTGCTATGACCACCGTTGAGCCATCCATTCATCATTCTTTTTTTTTCTTTCCCTCAATTTTTTTGGTTCATTTTTCTTTTTTCTTTCGTATCATCCTTTTTATCTTCTTTCTTCTCTTTTTTTCTTTCGGCCTCCTCTATTTGTTTTTTTTTTCTCCATTCTTACTTTTCTCTTTTTTTTATCTTTCATTCTTTTTTTTTTTTTCCTCTCTTCTTTCTGCCTTTGATCCTTTCTTACCTTCCATCTTTTTACATCTCTTTCTCCCTCTGCCTTTTAATTTTTTCATTCTTTTCTATTCTTTTTTTTTTTTTTTTTTGCAGTCAATTTATTCTTTCTTTATTTCCCTTTTTCTCTTTTCTTTTCTTCACTCTTTTGGCTCTTCTCTCTGTCTTTGTCTCTTTCTTGCCTTCGACTTTATTTCTTACTTTCTTTTTTGTTGTTTCTTTATTCGTCCTTTTCCTTTTTTTTCATCCCTCTTTCATTTTCTCTCTTCTGTTTATATTTGTCCCATTCTTACTTTCCTTTCTTCTTCATCTTTTTCATTCTTTCTACCTTTTTCCTTACTTTCTTTTTTCTTTTTTTTTTTTCTCGCTGTCTTTTTGTTCTGTATTTCTTTCATTTTTGTCTTTCCATCATTCTTTTCTCCCTTCTTTATCTTCCGTTTATCGACTCTTTCCTTCTTTGCTTTCACTAAACCTTCCTTTTTTCTTTTCTTCTTTCTCGTTTCGTCTGTATAGTTTTTTCTTTCTTACCTTCCTTATTTTCTTTTCCTTTTCTACTTTGTTCGTGAGTTGGCTTGCTGTCTTCGACCTGGATATATTTTTACCGATTTCAAAGTCCGCTACTTTTATCCGACCCACGGCCACTGCATTTCCTTCTTTCGTATCGACTGGTCTGACTGGTGCAGAAATCATCTCACTCGGGATTCCCTGCCTGAGATCATTCATCTTCCTCGCCGGGTGGCCCGCTTTTTGACGGGCAGGTTATCGACAGTATTGACAACCATCAAAATCTCGTAATAGGACCAGCTGACACCTTATTTATTCGACATTAGCACAAATCGAACAGCCTAGAATTAATGTAGTCACCGGAATTGAGTATGCTCTTCACATATATTATCAAGAACCTATCAATACTTCCGTCAAAGTAAATACATTTGAATGTACATCTGCGTGTATTTGTATTTCAGATAAAGCGTACGAAGTCCAATGGTTGAGATGAGGTCAGTAAAACTTTGTGATCAGAAAATATGTATAGTTTGTTCTCTCTGAGAAAGATACATAATTTAGAGAAAAACAATGTATCAAACACAAAAATATGTTGGGCTATCCTTGTGGTGTAATGCTTAAAGCGATTGACTACGGAATCGTTGTACGCGAGTTCGTACTCCAGTCGCGCTATTACTTTCACTTTCAAGCAATTATCCTTAGGAAAGGTATGAACCTCCTTATCCTCCCAGCTATGGATTAAATAGTACCACTACTGTTCTTCTAGGGGAATGGCTTTGGCAGTAAATAGCCTACAAAGGTTGATATGCCGTTAAACAAAGAAACCAAACGGAAATATATTGGCAGAACGTCTTTTGAACTTTTAATAAAATTACTACAACACACACGCGCGTTCACACACTCACATATGACAATTACTTTGAATGTAATACCAGTCATTTCATAACTATTTTTAAACATAAGATATGCCAAGTTTCACATACATAGCGTATGACTCTACCCAACACTTTCGCTGGAACCAGGAAGCGACACAAAGTAATTTTTATGCAGATTTCAACAGGTTTGAATTTTGAGTTTTCATTTCCCCTGGACCAGTTGCCATACCAAGGTTAAAGAGCCCAGTCTGTCCTATTATTTACCCATAGCTGGAGGGAGATTAGTTGGATGCCTACCTTTCCCAAGGGTATAACCGGTATGAGAAAAGCAAACATCTTCGTCCAAGATTGGAACTCCGCTACTCTTGTCCATTTCATACAACTATAACCGTTGCACTATAAGCGCATTTTAAACTGTTGCTAAAGGATGGATATGAAGAAGAAACAAAGAGTATCTCTACAACATGGTATTATTTCAAAATCTCTCCATCATGGTATTATTTCAAAATTGTCTTCACCTGTAGCCATTCATTGGTGACATCTCTGAATCTACTTGTCAGTTCCACTTTCGAAAAATCCTTAGCTTCTATCGATGACCTTCCACTTGACGTTCTTGTCTTCACTATTGCTTTCGAATTCATTAGACTATTTTCTTATTCTTCTTTATATATTATTCCCATCAATTGTCGCCCTAGCTGACACAATTCCAAGTTTGTTTGTTTTTTATGGATGTAGACCACACTTCATCCTTATAGACATCGTACCTGAAAATAAAGACTGCGTGTCAGCCACAAAAGCATCACTTTTAGAATATTTTCGAAAAAAATGGTAAACTGTTATTAATGTTGGTGCAAAACCGATGTTTGTTTATATATAGACAGTTAATCACTGGACTTCGCTAAGTCAGACACAAAACAAGAATTATGAGCACCTAGCAAAAATGGAACAACCTAACGGTATTCTAGTAACCAAGCCCTCAACTATTACTCCACGAGAAGCGCCCAATTATACCATAAATTGTAACGTACAAGTCGATCTGGCAGATAAGTCGACCAAAAGATTTTTAGCGCGAAATTCTGGGTGATACCTATACCAAATGTGTAATATAATATGGCAAAAGCTTATATTAAGTTTGTTAGGGTTTAGCTTTATAAATGTGTTTGTTTAATCATCAATAAAATGACCTTCAAATAACCTTTTTTTAAATGTTGAGCCATGTAACTACAGTAGTAGTAAAGTAAATTTGGCGAACTTTGTCAAGGGTGACTCAAAGGCTCCCATTTCAATAGCTACTAGACCGAGGTGTACGGAAGGGTGCAACTCCATTCCCTGGATTGCTCCACTTTACCTTTGACCCTTACCTTATAATGCTGAGTGTTAAGCAAGGCGATATCGAGTAACTAAAAAAGATTTGAAATATCAAAAAATTCTTTAAAAAGGACCGTGTATTCCGGTTACTCCTTATATATATATATATATATATATATATATATATATATATGTATATATCATATGAATATTTCATATAGATATTGATATATATTCATATAAATATATACATACACACACATATATATATACAGAGAGAGAGAGAGAGAGAGAGGAGAGAGTGATATATATATAGAGACAGAGGGAGAGAGAGAGAGGAGAGTGACAAAAATACCTCTCAGATTTATACTGTTCCCAGTGCGATGTAAGGGAACTTCGGCAAGTGGAAACGTTAGCTTCTTCAAGCTAATGTCGCATAATTTTTTTTTATTATAAGATACGATCAGGTATGATCTTTGCTTAGGCCAATGCACACTGTGCGTTAGTTTTTAAAACGTTTTTTTAAGACTGGTGAATCTGTAATTTCTACGCCGAGACCTTATTCTGGTCATTTCATGTTAAGGCGGAATGATGATGTTCCGGATAGAAAATCTAAACAACTCTAAGTTGAAATTTTCTGAAGTACAGGTCTATTGATTAAAAAAAGAAAACTGAATAAAAACTGTAGC
The DNA here is from genome assembly GCA_963585895.1 of Sepioteuthis lessoniana. Lineage (NCBI taxonomy): Eukaryota > Metazoa > Mollusca > Cephalopoda > Myopsida > Loliginidae > Sepioteuthis > Sepioteuthis lessoniana. The sequence goes on from OY757906.1 coordinate 111,235,208, forward strand.
CCTTTATTTTAACAAATATGTAATATTGTTTTTAATCTTACTTACCGTTGTTTTTTGTCAACCTTTCAAAACATGGTTTGTTAGAGCTATGATCTGAACTAATCGTATTTACAAAAGAATAGCAAGACATTAGCAAGATGAAGCTGAGAATTAATTTTTTCATTTATTGTGGACTTTTTCTTCTCATCTTGGTAGTTTTTTGTGTTGTTTCTTCTTTCACTACGTTTCGGCCAAATTTCACCTCTGGCCTTCTTCAGGTGATTTACCGTGACCTCGGATAGGAATGTTGAGTCTTGTAACCGTATCCCCAGTAATTACTGCCTTCCATAGTTGTTGTCTATCGCACCACGTTTTTGACCAAGTAAACCTCTGGCCGGCTTGGGTAGGATTTGAAACCGCTATCTTCTGACAATGCTCACCTGGAACCGTAGCATTCCTATCCGAGGTCGCGGTAAATCACCTGAGGAAGGCTAGAGGTGAAATTTGGTCGAAACGTAGTGAAAGAAGAAACAACACAAAAAACTACCAAGATGAGGACAAAAAGTCCGCAATAAATAAAAAAATTAATTCTCAGATTAAGAAGCCTCATCCCAAAATGATTCCAATTAAAGACAAGTACAAGATGAAGCTGCCTAAGTTTACTTGTATTATACAGGTGCCAGTTTAAAATGTGGAGGTGTTTATGTCGTACTATATATATATATATATATAGAGAGAGAGAGAGAATGAGAAAGAGAGACAGAGTGAGGGGATACAATCAGATAGAAAGACAGAGGCAGATGACAAACAGACAAACAGAAAGAGATGATAGAAGAAACATCGATGTGAGGGAAAGTGAAAGAGATTATGTAGAAAAACTGAGAAAGAGAGAGAGCAGTAAAATTGGACTTGACCATTGTAGTGATCACGTGCCCCATTAAGAGAATCGGATCGATTTGTCTTCTTTCATGCGATGCCAAAATGAATGGGGTTGATGCTCAAGAGAAGAATAGAAACGCTAATCAGAAGATAAATGTCGCGGATAAGGAATTGAAGACAAAAGAACGATTGACAACAAGATGGCGATAAAGTTTGTTGTGAAATGCAGGATCTCGATTCTGGCTTGTGGTAGCAGCAGCTGAAGCTTAAAGGAACAAAAGGTATAAATGAAATTTGGGGGAAAGAATTGAAAGAAAAATAAAAGTGTTCAGGAGAAAGGGTATGACGGTGGGAGATGACGGAATGAGGAGGGTTTGTCGATAAAGGAATTTAAGATAGTGGGTATCGTTGGGTTTTGTTATGAATGCATAGATATGGGGGTTTAGAATGGTGTATGGTAAAGGTTTAAGATAATCGGGAAAAGGGGAAGATGAAAGTGAACTGATGAACAATATAGAAGAAAGAAAGAAAGAAAGAAAGAAAGAAAGAAAGAAAGAAAGAAGGATGGAAGTATGAGAGGAAGGGAGAAAAAACTAAAAATGTATTGGCGGAAGAATAGAAGAACATAATTTTTGTAGAGAAAGAAAGAAAGAAAGAAAGAAGTATGGAAGGATGGAAGTATGAGAGGAAGGAAGGAAAAACTAAAAAAGTATTGGCGGAAAAATAGAAGAACATAATTTTTGTAAAGAAAGAAAGAAACAAAGAAAGAATGGAATGAAGGAAGGAAAAGATAGTAGAGAATGTCTATAAAACATTCGTGGCTAGGAAAGCAATCATAAAGGAAAAAAGATAGAAAAAAAGCCTAATAAATAAAAAGAAGGAACTAATTATTGGTGAAAGAAAGAAAGAGTACAATGTTAAGAAAGAAAGAAAGAAAGAAAGAAAGAAAGAAAAGCTTTTGGTTAAAAAACGTAGATTCATGTGGCTAAGAAGGCAATAAAGAAAGAAGGAAGAAAAACCCGAAGTAAAAAAGAAAGAAATGTTGATAAAAGAAAGAAAGAAAGAAAGAAAGAAAGAAAGAAGCGGAGAAGATAAGTAACACAAGAACATTCAAATGGCTAAGAAAGCAATCAGAAAGCAAGGAAGGAAGGAAAAGATAATTGAACGGAAATCAATTCAAAAGCCAATATGTCAATCAATGTGTGAACGTCTGAAGCAATCAATGAATCGATCCGAAGATTGATCAGTGATCGACAATCGTCTTAAAATGTCCCTATTCCTTTTCGCCTTATGATTTCTTTCTGCATCTTGCGCTTTGACTTCCTCCCACCGCTTAACATCGACCGAATCCCACTCCAATACTGCCAAATAATCGAACTCTAACCACAGCTCTAATCTAAACCTCAGAGCGCCATCCTCCAGAAACCCGACCTGATTCCCTGACTTTAACCCCAACCTGCTCACATGACCGCACATACATTGGCCCTACATGTCTGCCAAACACGCAATGGCTAATAACAGCAACAAATAATACAAGTAATCGAACTTTTTTTTATTTCTTGTGATTTCTGTTGCTGTTACCTTTTTATGCATATTTTTCCCCTTTTCTATTTGCCTTCTAAGTAGCAGCTTCGCCCAACCACAGATCAGTTCATAGATAAATATATCGATGGCCGGCTGTTAAAATTGATCTGTCTATCAGGCAGACAGCTTCGTCCGTCGTCCAGGCGGCCCAGAAGCGGACAAGGGCAGTTAGTCAGTCAATAAAACCCTACAACCTCTCCCACCTAGTCTTCTCCATCGTACTTCGTCTGTCTTTACTCCACTTCCCGCCAAAACCAGGACGCCATTACCCTTCCATTTCCACCCCCACTACTAATCTTGCGTTATCAACCTACTCTCCCTTCTCGAACTGACTGCAAGCAACAGCATTTCCTTCCTTGTTTCACTAGTGCCAAAGGAAGAAAATTCGTAACAGACCTGATGGACGACATTTTAAACGATTCGATGTGTTATTTGCCAAGGCTTTATCTTGCGTAGTCAACGGTTCCATTAGACAGTTAGTCGATGTAGAAGGATGAAGTGGCGTTGAGGAAGATTGAAGTATATGTAATAATGACATTCGTAGATAGAAAGTCAAGAATGTTAGAAGAAAAAGAAAGAAAACCAACGCTACGACAAGCGTGTTTATACCAAAGTTGTTGTTCTGAAGGAATTTGAAATAGTTATCTTTTTCATCTTTTAATACATAGGATTTTTCTTTAAAATGAGTATTTGGCATCACATTTTGTTGCGGTTGTTATCTTGTTTTTAGATAATTCTATGAAATCTTCCATGAAATCGGCTGCACCAAGAAATACTAAAGATCTTTAATGAATTGGGCAAGGATTTTTAGATTCTCATATTTTGTTATAACTTATAGGTATTATTTATATTATAATACTAGAAGGCTCCGAAAATATGGCATTCTAACTACTTTCACAGAAACTACATTACCATGCCGGGGTAAGACATTCATAAAATGTTTAGATTGATTTTATTTCATGGCATATCAACACTCGTGGATTACTGAATGATAAATTCTGTTTATATTTCTATATATATGTGAAGATACTTTTGAGGGTACAAAATTTAATTAAACCAATAAAAAAAACACAAAGCTCCATTCATGGTTAGTTTGTTGGTTATTTGGGTTTATGGCATACCAACCTTTATAGGTTATTTAATGCCAAATCTATTTTTATAGAAATAATCAGTTCTATTTCAAACGATTCAGTTTAGCATAAGTACGCATTTTAAATGTAAGTACAACGTTTAATTGTCAAAAACGTTTCTATTTCAAGCTATTCAGTTTAGTATAAGTATAGTTTTTGTCTACACACTGTTAAATGTCAAAACAGTTCTATTTCAAATAATTCAGTTTAGCATAGGTACAGTTTCAATGCCAAAAGTAGTTCTATTTCAAGTGATTCCATTTAGTACGCAGTTTATTTCTATTTGACCCACAGATAGGACCCTATCAGGTACTAGCACTCCAGAGTTGACTTGGGAGTGATGGCAATCAAGGGGCACTCCTCATTCCCCAAAGCTCCATCTAGCATTACTGGAACCTCACTATCAGATCGTTTAGTGTCATATTCAGGATACTCGTCGGGGGGGTGTTTCTTACCCCTCTGCAGAGCTACAGTCGGTGTATTCGACACACCTAGGCGACAGAACAGTCTATTTATAATGGGAATAAAAACCTAAAAAGCATATATATATATATATATATATATATATATATATATATATATATATACGATTTGTAAACGAAAATTTTGTAACATGATTTTTAACCTGACTGAAGTTGCACGTAGTTAGATGGTTTCAAGTACTGCAATCTAACACTAATAATTCTATTTTATATAAATCATTTATTTGCACACTGTTATTTGGTTTCAAGCATTATTATTTAACGTTGGTAATTCTATATTTGAAGTATTTCTATTTTATACCAATAACTTGCACACAGCTGTATTATTTCAAATAACCAATAATAATAATCCTTATTAAAAGAGCAAACAATTCTATTTGACCCATAGAAGATACCGTAATAGATTCTACCACTCCAGCTGAAAGTGGACGTGAGAATAATGGTTATGAAGGAGTATTCCACATTCTCCAGACTCCAAGACTAGAGCCTCACACATAGAGACAGTTTAATGTCATAGCAGAACACTCTGTCAAAATGAGTGATCCTAATATGATACTAAACTACATTTGGTCGTAAGGCTCAACTGGAACTCTGAAAGGGAGCCATGCTTTTATTTCCATTACTCCCAGGTCCACTAACCGAAGTGGTAATACCTGTTAGGATTATATCATGTATTTAGCCAACTCTACGAGCAGGTCAATTTTTGAGGGGAGTACAACTGCTTTGAATTTAGTTTTCTTTCCCCCAGACTGTTTTCTTTGCCAAGTTTAAAGAGCTCAATCTGTGCTATTATTTACCCATTGCTGAGGAGAAAGAATATTTGTATACGTACCTTTGCCAAGTATATTAGTGCTATTTGACACAGCTTTGTTAAGTTTTTAAAGACAAGTTGTCGATTCATTTTTCTAAGACGATAACCGTTATGCTACCGTCAACATCATTGATTGGTTGTTTAGTTGTTTGGGTTTTATGGCATATTAACGTTTGTAGGTTATTTGACGCCAAATCCATTTTTATGAAAATAGTTCTATTTCAAACAATTCAGTTTAGCATAAGTACGCAGTTTAAATGTAAGTACCGTTTAATTGTGAAAAACGTTTCTATTTCAAGCTATTTAATTTAGTCAAGCAGTTCTAATTCAGCTAATTCAGTTTAGTAGTGGTCCAGATTTTGTTTACTCACAGTAAAATGGCAAAACAGTTTTATACTAAACAATTCCGTTTAGTGTAAGTAAAGTTTCAATGTCAAAAAACAGTTCCATTTCAAATAATTCAGTTTTGCATAAGCACGCAATTTAAATGTAAGTACACAGTTTATTTTTTAGTCAAACATTTCTAATTCAGATAATTTAGTTTAGTATAAGTACGGGTTTTGTTTGCTCACAGTTAAATGTCCAAACAATTCTACATTAAACAAATCAGTTTAGTGTAAGTACATTTTCAATGTCAAAAACATTTACCTTTCCAAGAATTCAGTTTAGCATAAGCACGCAGTTTAAATATAAGTACGGTTTAATTGTCAAAATCATTTCTATTTCAAGCTATTCAGTTTAGTCAAACAGTTCTAATCCAACCCATAGATAAGACCCTACCCATAGATAAGACCCTATCAGGAACTACCATTCCATGCCAGAATGGACTTGGGAGCAATGGCAATGAAGGAGTACTCTGCATTCCCCAAAGGTCCAGCATCACTGGAACCTCACCATAACGTTGTTTAGTTTCATATCTAGGACACTCATTGTGGGGGTCTTCACCCTCTGCACAGGTGCAGTCGGTGTATTCTACAGCCTCAGCCGACTGGGCAATCAACATCATTGAATACGGTTATGGTCACTTGTATGAGTCAAATATATCAATTCGAAAATTATTAGTATTACATAGTAATTCGTAAAGACATACATCTGTGTTCAACTTATTAGTATACTTAAAAACATATATCATCATCATCATCATCAAATTGCGCTGATAGCACGGAGTTCCCTGACTCTTTATCGTCATCCGTCCCTATCATCGATCGCTCCTGGAGGGTATTCTAGATGACATTCATTGTCTATTTGGCCAGCCTTGGGGCGCCATTGTGTAAGAGTCCATGAGAAAACCTTCGTTATGAGGTCGCCCATTCTTCTCCAGCTGTGCTTCACATGTCTTGTTCGTCTTATTTGGATAGTTTGTGAGAAAGGAGGTAGGTTACCGTAAAACTGCTGTTTTGCGAGGTTTTTGCTTCCGGGATTCGTGCAAGACAGCACGTAGTATTCTTGTGTTGTTCCCTGCTAGTTTTTTTTGTATGTGTTTCGTTAGCGTCCTGGTGGAGCATCCATACAGTAGTACTGACTCAGCCACAGCTGAAAATATGTGCAAATTATTAGTATTAAGAATAATTATCTGAGGCTATACTTGTTTATCGATGATTATAACAAGTTACTTGAAACCATATAAAAAGTAAAATAGGCGACCGTAGTCAAGGGTGACCAGAAGGCCCCCTTTTCAATAGCTACTACACCGTATATTGCTAAGTGTTAAGCAAGGAGGTTATCAAGTACCATTTTTAAAGTATTTGGTATGACTCAACCTGGGATTGAACATAGGTCTCGCGGGCCATTGGCGAACACTCTACCCACTGGGCCAATGAAACTACTGATTTTGACATTAGATTATGGCTCAGAATTTTATATATCATAATAAGAATCAAACCACAACAAATACAGGGAGTCTAATAACCCCATTGACTCGAGCAAGATATGTAACTTGTTTTAATGCCCTATCAATCTTCATGGGTAAATCAATGCCAAAGCCACCCTTTTAGAATGACACGACTAGTACTATTTAACCCATAGCTGGCGGGATAAATGGGTTCATACCTTTCTCAAAGGTATTTGTCCGAAAGTGAACTTAAAAGCGCTACTGCAGTTCGAACTCTGTCACTACAATATCGCACTCCAGCTCGTTATCCATTAAATCACAGAAACTTCCTCTGACTAGAGCAGGTTTTAAGTTATCAAACAATTTTTTCACATAGTCACCATGATTGGGCTATTCAGTTTCACTCGCGATGAACAAGAGCCTGCATGCCTTGCTCGTAAAAGGTATCCACTGAAAATCAATATCCCATGATATTAGATAAATATTCTAGTGGAATAGCAGTCGAAGGTGGACCTTCCCACCAATATTCCATATATTTGAAATTTATTAAAGATAGCTCCTGAACAACAGTCTGACATGAAAGCAGAGTATAAAATATTTCTACGTGGTACTGATTATTTGGATACAGTTGTATAGTTTCGAGTATTCTTATCCAACGCTAATAATTATATGGTTTCGAGTAATCATTTCTATTTAATAAAGGTCATTAGTTTATATGGTTCAAGTAATTAATAATAATAAACGTTTGTAAACAGTTATAGATTCATCCAAGTATTTTTAATACAAATAATTTTCTGTTGTATGGCATCAAGGATTCCTATCGAATATAAATCATTTTTTTAACACATCTACTTGGCCTACGTATAATGCCTTAACAAATACTACCGCTCCATGTAGTGTATTGAAAAGAGAACTGTAGTCTCACCAACCGATATAGTGTCTTACCTTTCTGAAGGGAATACAGTCAGCAGACTCTAAACCCTGCCGACGAAACTTGAATTCAAATCAACTTGGGTTAAGTTCTTTTTTATGGCATATCAACCTTCGTGGGTTACTTAATATCAAAGCCATTCGCGTTAAAGAAAATTGGTGGTACTATTTAACCCACAGCTGGATGTATAAAGGAATTCATACCTTTATCAAGGATATTAGTCTGAAATTGAATAACATAGCGCGACTGGAGTTCGAACTCGCTAACTACGATGTCACAGTCCAGCACATTAACCACAATGCCACAGGAATTCTTCATTAAATTAAGTTTAGCAACTCGTAATACAGACATATATAATAAGAACATGTTTTAACTTGAGGCGAGACGGTATCCCCCTTAGTGACCTTTAAATTGGTTAAGATAATTAATTTTATCGGCGTATTATAAGCCTTTTCTTTAATACAACATTGTTTGCCTAAGTGAAAACAATCTCTTTAAATATAAATGAAAAAAAATACCATTTTGTTCACCTTAAGCCAATCACACATCTCACTGCTCCGATTATCGGTAAAATGAACTCAAAGACACAAAATCTTTTCAATCACGGTTACCTACGAGGCATTTTGGAAAGTCTCTACGCTTTTTATTTTCACTCGTCTGCATATACAACGAATTTGTGGCCAACTGCTTTCTGTTGAAATCAAGCGGAAAATCACACCTCATTGTCTTTTAATTGGAAACAATTTTGTCATCGAATAATTCACTGTGATTGTCTTTACAATTTTCTGCATGTCGGGATCCAGGGTGTCATTTCGATTTTCCACTATAGTTGTTTCTTGCGACTTGCACAAAAATTGAATGTGTTAAATTGTTTTTCGCTTAGCTGGTCCTGCACAGTATTTCGCTTTGCATCTTACAATGACCCCCACCACACAAACACACACACACATACGCACACACACACACATATATATATATATATATATATATATATATATATATATATATGTATATGTGTGTGTGTGTGTATGTGTGTGTGCAAGTTTATTTTCCAATAATTGAATCTTACGATATCTTTATTCACATTTTATCGATCGATGTTGCCTGCTCAGAGGTCGATTGAAATAGAGTGCATATTCAACTACATATATATCAAAATCTCTTGCATCTACCAATTTCAGCCGGTTCGTATCTATCTATTGGTCTAATGAGTAGAGTGTTCGCCAGAGGTCCGGAAGACCAGGGTTCAATCCCAGATCGAATCATACCAAAGACTCAAAAATGGTACTTGTTGCCGCATTGCATTCGACTCAGCATTATAAGATAACTATCAAGGGTAAAGTGAGCATTCCAAGCAATGGAGGAGCACCCTCCCCAACACATTGGTGTAGTAGCTACTGTACTTTAGCTTCTTCCAAGTATTGTCGCCAACTTTACTTACTAATATACTATGAAATAAAATTAAACATAAAGACTCACGATTCTAAATTTCACGAGTCCGATCTTGATGTGAGCTTGAATCTCTATGTCTGAAATAAAGCTCATCTGAAGACCAGGTGCGTTAAACTCAGAGTCATGAGTTTTTACAATGTTTTATTTTATTTCATTGTTGAAATATTGTGATATTGCTATGCATTCTTGTGCATAAAGCAATATACTTTACTGATAGGGACCTTTTTTTAACGGTGAATTTTAATCATAAGTATATATATATATATATATACATATATATATATATATATATATATATATATATATATATATTATGAGAGTGTTGGTCGTCAGTAAATCACTATGTGGTTATGTGTCGCATTTTCGATTTTCAATTTCATTCCATCTTCTTAACTGCCTGATGAATGTTGTTATAAACTTCATGAAACCTTAGGTTACAGAACAATATTTTCCATGGATTAAATATATATAATATATATTTATTTATTATTATTATTATTATTATTATTATTATATATACTCACCAATAGTTTGCTCTTATCTGTCTATTTATGTATTTGACTGTGTCAGTTGTTGTTTTTTTTTACATATTGCTAATTGTAATTAGAATGATCTTGTAAAAGATCAGCCGTACATCTTTGGCCTTGGGCCAGACGAAACAGATTTATGAAATGCCTAAGAACTCTCTCTCTCTTTCTCCCTCCCTCTCTCTCTTTCTCCCTCTCTCTCTCTCTCTCTCTTTTTTCTCTAAACCTTACTTTTTTTATTCTCCATTCTCTCTCTTTCTCCCAAGAGTTCTAGATTTTTTTTCATGACAATTCTCGAGAATCTTCGTGAGAAAAAAAAAACAAAAAAAAAACTATTTATGTTCACTTTCTTATTTTCGTCTCGCAGACCCAGATGAGTGTAGTTGCTTCGAATAGCTCTGTGTGCCAACCTGAGTTGTGACCCCTTGCTAAACAAAGCTTAACTTACGATAAAATTAAAATGATCTATTTCATACAATGAGGAAGTTTTCTTATTTCCTTTCTATGTTCTCTGCTCTTCTCTCCTTTTCTTACGTGGTTCTTCATTTTCCCCACTTTCTTTTTGACTTTTTCCTGTTCGCTTCTAATTTTCTACATTTTTCCACTTCATTTTCCTTTGCTTTTCTTCTCTACCTTCCGTGTATTTTTCTGCTATTTATTCTTCTTTTCTTTCTTTTTCTTCTCGTATTTTTTTGACTATGATTTTTTTCTTCTTTTTCAGCTTTTTTCTTCTTGTATTTTTCTGCTTTTATTTGTCCTTCTTAGTCTCCCTTCTTCTTCTTCTTCTTCTTCTTCTTCTTCTTCTTCTTCTTCTTCTTCTTCTTGCATTTTCTTTTAATCTTTCCCTTTTCTTCTTTCTTCTTTTTCTTGTATTTTTGTGATTTTTTTTATTTTTCTTTATTATTATTCTTATTGCATTTTCATGCCCTTTTCTTCTAATTCCCTTCCATCTTCTTCTTCTTCTTCTTCTTCTTCTTCTTCTTCTTCTTCTTCTTTACTTTTTGCTTTTTTTCTCATCTTCATTTAGTTTCTTACGTTTTTTTTTTCAATTCTTCCTGACATTTCTACTTTATCCTCAAATTCCTTGTCGTTCTCCCTCATATTTCCTGCTATCAGTACCTTCCGCCCCCCCATCTCTCTCTCTCTCTCTCTCTCTCTCTCTCTCTCTCTCTCTCTCTCTCTCTCTCTCTCTCTCTTCGATTATATTTTCTCCTCCTTTGAATAATTTTCAATTTTCAAACGGCTCATTTATTCTTTGTTCGGGCATTTTCCCACTGCTTACCTCGAACTAATCAAAGACCGCCCGTTGGAGCCGGAAATAATTGGAGTGGAAATTCCTCCGTCGACATTACGTACAAATCAATGCACGTCTGTTCCCAAGCAGAAATCATCGAACTAATTCAACCAAAAATTACATAAATACATATAAATACACACACATACACACAGTTATATCCAAGTTCATTCTCATACAGTAATTGTACCGAATAGTACACATGCTCCTTGACAGCAATCAACCCCACACACACGTGCTTGCGTGAACGAATACATATATATATATATATATATATATATATGTATATATATATATTCTTGAAGGAATACACACATACATACAAACACCTATATATATATATATATATACTTTTATAGGAATACTTTGCATTGCCTGGGTAGATGGAATAACATCACATATATTATTATCATATTTACCAACCCCTCCGCTCGGGCAGGATATGACACAAGGTCAATTTTTAAGCGGAGTTTAACACGTTTGAATTCGGAGTTTTCCTTCTCCTAGACTAGTTGCCTCACCAAGGCTGAAGAACCTAGTCTGCCCTACTATTTACCCATAGCTGGAGGGAGAATAATTGGCTTCATACCTTTCCCAAGGGTATTAGTGCTAAGTGAAATACAATGAGTCATCACATATATTATCATTGTAAGAAATGAATTCTATAATATATTTTTGAAGTTGTTTAATTAATCAATTTGTTTATTTTATCTATTTATTTTTCTAAGGGTTGTATTTTTGATTGATTGATTGATCTTCTGATTGATTTTAACGGCATTTCAACCTGTCTAGGCTTTTTTTATGCCTAGAGGTTTCAAAATTCCGTTCATTCGATATTTACATTTGTATTTTATGTGTTGTCTTAAGGTTTTTTTAAATACACATTTAATATCTTATTCAAATAATTTGCTCATTGTTTTATAGTTTCAATTATTTCTTACAACCCTATATCATTATATGGTTTTTAAGTTGTAATTTCTATATAATAATTGTCATATAGAGTTATACATGATAAAATAATAATTATTAGTGAAAAATTGTTGCTTGAAGTAATTATTCTTAATAAAAAGTGATTTAGAGTTACTTATATATGATATCAAGTACTAATATCAAAAGCATGACGGCAACTACACAAGAATGCTTCAAGCAATATCAAACAAATCCTGGAGGCAGCACCCCACAAAATAGCAACAGTACGGCCAGTACGAAGACTAACAAAATTTGACGAACCAGACATGCAGGACACTGCTGGAGAAGTAGGGTCAGACTCATAAGTGACATACTCCTGTGGACCTCTTCACATGGACGAGCGAAGGTAGGACGACCAGCTCGAACCAACATACAGCAGCTCTGTGCCGATACGCGATCTAGCCCTGAAGACCTGCCGGAAGCAATGGACGATAGGGAAGGGTGGCGAGAGAGGGTCAGGGGTATCGATGCTGATGGCACGATATGATGAGGATGATGGCTAATATCAAATTAAAATAAATTTCTCACATTTCAATCGTTTCAAGCATTTCTATCTAATACAAATAATTACATCGTTTCAAGTAATTATTCCCGTTTAACAATAATCATTCGTTTCTAACGAGTTATATGGTTTCAAGTGTTTAATAAAAGTCCTTGATGTACAATTATATCTTCATGTAATTTTTATTAATATAAATAATTTACTGTTAATTCTACATGATGTCAACTATTTCCATCTAAGGCTAATAATTTGCACGCACTTGTATGGTTTCAAGTAATAATATCAATTTAATAATGATTATTTGTTTCACAGTTATAGTGTTTCAAGTAACTAATAATAGAGCCTAACTTTCAAGTCTTACTAGCTTTAATAATTATATATAATAATTATTATTTGTTTTTGCCCAGTCGGCTGGGGCTGTAGAATACACTGACTGCACCTCTGCAGAGGAGTAAGACCCCCCACCTAACGAGTGTCCTGGATATGACACTAAACAATCTGATGAGGTTCCAGCAGTGTTGGAGCTTTGGGGAATGCGGAGTACCCCTTCATTTCCATCGCTTCCAGGTCCACTCTGGCCCGGAGTGGTAGCACCTGATAGGGCCCTATCTATGGGTTAAATAGAACTAACAGCATACTTATGCTAAACTGAATTGTTTGAGTAAACTGAATAGCTTGAAATAGAAATGTTTTTGACAATTGAACCGTACTTATATTTAAACTATGTGCTTATGCTTAACTGAATTATTTGAAATAGAATTGTTTTTCGACATTAAAACTGCATTTACACTTAACCGAATTGTTACATACAACTGCTTGAATAGTTTGAAATGGAAATGTTCTTGACAATTTAACTGTGTACTTATGCTAAAGTGAATTGTTTTAAATAGAACAGATTATTTACATAAAAATGGATTTGGCGTTAAATAACCTACAAAGGTTGATATGCCATAAAACCCAACAAACCAAACCAAACCAATTATTTGTTTGCATACAGATATATGGTTTCATGTATTCTTATTCAATGAGAATAATTTGGAAACAGATCTATTTTCCCCTAGAGGAGACTCAAACTCTCTGTATCAAAGTGGATTAAGGAGTAATGGCAATGAGACGGTATTCCACATTCAGATGTCTATCAGAACTGAAGCCTCACCACCTGTTTAGTATCATATCTAGTATATGGATAGAGTGAACGATATCCCATATAAACCAGAATAATAAGAAATGCATTCTATAAAATATTTCTTCTGAATTCACTCATTTATATATCTTGTTTGTTACTGTTTACTTAGAAGTATCAAACCTGACCGATAAAATGAAACGCAGTTTCTTCCAGGCTGCGGTCGCGTCGATACTGCTATATGGATGCATTACTTGGACGCTGACTAAACGGTTGGAGAAGAAGCTAGACGGCAATTATACAAGAATGTTAAGAGCAATATGGAACAAGTCTTGGTAGCAACACCCCACAAGGCGCCAACTATACGGTCACCTACCACCTATCACGAAAACTATACAAGCTAGACGAACCAGACATGCCGGACACTACTGGAGAAGCAAGGACGAGATCGTAAGTGATGTACTCCTGTGGACCCCCGCATACGGCCAATCAGAAGCAGGACGGCCAACTCGAACATACATACAGCAGCTATGTGATGAAGCGGGGTGTAACCTTGAGGACCTGCCAGAGGCGATAGATGATAGGGAGACGTGGAGAGAGAGGGTCAGGGATATTCATGCTAGCCGCACGACATGATGATGATGATGATGATGATGATGATGATGATGATGATATAATTGTAAAATCCATATCGAAAGCAAGTCTCATCTCGTTACTAAAGGAATAGAATATAAACGAGAATAATTAATATCTTCTCATAAAGAATGTTTATGAAATATGTATTTCAACAAAGTTTTCTTTCTAAAATAAAAACGTGAAGTTAGCAAATTGAATTTGAAAATATTGTCATTTTAATGCATTTTTCATTGAATTATTCAAGGTTTAGGGCTTTTTTTTTAATAATCTAAATTCTCTGGGGACTTCACTTTATAGTAAATATAATTATTTTCCCATGATGAAATAATTTCAATCTTGATTTGATTTAGTATCAGTGAAACACAAGAGAGGTATCTGTTGTTGTCAGTCTAACCTCTGACCATTTGACAAATTGTGCACTAAGCTCGGCTCTCGGTAACTGAATTGACGCGGAAACATTTTTACTTTCATCACCAGTAAATTGAGGAGGTACCTTAAAATAGAAAAGTTAAAGCTAAATTGTCCCGTTTTCCCAAAAATTTGGTTACAAATACGATATTATCTATCAATATATATATATATATATATATATATATATATATATATATATATATATATATATATATATAAATGACTGTTACCGAGCTCTATTGCTCTTTATCTACGCTATTCTACCTTATATATATATATATATATATATATATATATATATATATATATATATGTGTGTGTGTGTGTGTGTGTGTGTGTGTGTGTGAAGTAAAGCATGCGACTGCAATTGAGGGCGACTCGAAGGCTTTCTTTTCAATATCTACAACACCGAGGCGTCGAAAAGGGCGCTACACTTTTCCCTTGATTCTCCACTTTACCTTGATCCGTACGTAATACTTTTGAATGTTAAGCAAGCCAGCATCAAGTAGCATTTTTTGAATCTTTGTTATGACTCGACCTGGATTGAATCCCGTTCTCCCCGGGTCATTTGTGAACACACAACTTTTTCTTGATATCTTACATTAAAAATTGACATTATAATTTTCGACTAGTTTATCTTTTTAGATTCAAAAGATTCATTAAAAATAAAATGCTCTAAAGAATAACTAATGATTAATAAGAAAAATAGCTAAAAACAAATTCCGAAAATACCAAATGAATGTTCACCACTTAAAATATGTCAACATTTTCTCAACATCACAGAGAAAAAAGGTCGGGGTGAGACCTCGTGGATTCGTGGCTAAAGTGCAAAACTGCAGCCTCCAAGTAAGCGATTTCGAACTCTCGGTTCCCTTTTGGACTAATACCCTTGGGAAATGATTGAAACCTCCCATCCCCTCCCCCCACGTTTATGGGTTATATAGTATCATTGCTGTTCTTCTTCAATGATAGCTTTGGCATTGAATAACCTATGAATGTTGATATGCCTTTAAATAAAGAAACTGTAACCGATCCTAAGAAAGGTATTTGTAAGTCCGAAAGCCGAGCTAAAGAAAAAGTAAAAGAAGAGAGGATGGTAAAAAGAAAGTCTGTGTTTGGGGGAGCGTGAATATGTTTAATTGTATCATAAGTAAAGCAAGAAGAGACCGAGAAAGAAAGAAAGAAAGAAAGAAAGAAAGATTTAAACAAAACAAAAAAAAAAAAAAAAGAAGACAAGAAAACCGTTCAGAAAAATATTCCTTTGAAGAGAGAACAACAACGAAGATCAATTATTTAAAGAGAGAAGAAAAAGATATAAAAGTATAAAATAAAATAAAAATGTTGAGAGTCGTGATTTGATTCTGAAAGGAATTATCTTGATCATTAATGATTAATTATCTTTTACTGCTTTTTATTACAACTTTTTTGATATTGTTCTCTCCTTCTGTTAAAATAGTGTGAAGGCGTAAAAAAAAAAAAGAGAGAGAGACTTCAGACGAGACTCGTATACCATATCGTAAGAAGCTTCTCTTTCAATTCTAACGGTTAAAGCGATGGACTGCGGAATCGTAGTACGCGAGTTCGTTCTCCAGTCGCGCTATTACGTTCACTTTCGGGCAAATATCCTTGGGAAAGGTATGAACCCCCTTATCCTCCCAGCTATGGGTTAAATAGTACCACTACTGTTCTTCTAGAAGAATGGCTTTGGCATTAAATAACCTAAAAAGAGTTGATATGCCATTAAACGAAGAAACCAAACCAAAGCAATCCTCTTCATTTCGCGACAACAGTTGTACATGCAAAGTTGCTAAAAATTCTACTATTGTCGCAAACAGCACGGTGATAGGAATTATACTATAGTTCTACATCCCATGGCGATACCAATTCAATTATAACTCTACATGGTAGTGAAAAGGTTAATTAATGATTATAGTTTAACTTTAGATAATTTAGAAATTGTGTGAAAGAAAAAAAATCATGCTTTAATTTGAACAATGAGTAATTAAACGGATGAGAATCCAAGGAAAATTTTGTTAAGATCTGAAAAACAAGGAAAATGTTGTTAAGATCTGAAAAACAAAACTTTTCATAACTTGTTGCAAAACGTAATTCAGCGGATCTATTTTTCCATACTAATAACCCTAGTTAAAAATATGACCCCGTTCTCGCCATAAATAAACTACTTGAGACATTAAAAGAAAATTTATATAAAGACATCCTCTTGTCAAGTAAAGCAACTGAATGAATGTTTCACAAAATACCTTGGAATAAAACTCACAAAATATTCTTTTAAGAATAACAGATAAGAATAAAAGGAGTAGCCAAAAACATAATTCTAAATAACTTTAACTCTAAAGTGATATTTGCAACTACGAATAATCTTTTAACTCATCGAAAAGATTTTGAAATTTAAATATCAACTACACAATTCGACGCCTATCGCCATGTTTTAAGACCTGAATATTTCCGTATTTAATCACGCATGCGTACAATCAAATCCTGCTGACACGTAAGAAGGGTAAAGTGTTGTCAGCTTAAAAATGATTGAGTTCGACTTGACGTCATTACGATTTCGACTGGAGTTCATCAATATAACATTTGGTTCGGTGAATGGTCCACGTTAAACGAATTTCGGCGCTGAAATAGGATTGAAAATCAATGATGAGGGACAAGGTCAAATGAATGGGATTGACCTTATTACTAATGGACGGTCGTAAAAACGCGCACCTTTTTCTACCTAAATAATTTTTATGAAATTTATAAAAGAAAATAAAAAGTAAATACAACTAAAAAGTTTTCAAATAGTATTGTGTTCATTTGTGTTGGTTGGTAAGTTGTTTGGGTTTTATGGTATATCAACCTTTGAAGGTTATTTAACGCTAAATCCACTTTAATACAAACAATCAGTTCTATAAAAAGTAAATACAGGATTGTAATCCGACAATAGGTAGGAAAATTGATAACAACGATCTAAGCGGAAGGAGAGATTTATTGAGAGGTCGACACACTAGGTTCGGTTCTAATGAACCATCATCAGGACCTTGTGGGGTTATATTAGCAATGTTAAGTCAGCGATGGATGCTTAAAAACACACAATCAGTTCTATATAAAAAAAATTCAGGTTAGCCCGAGTACACACTTTAATTGTCAAAAACATTTCTATTTCAAGCTATTCAGTTTAGTTCTAATTTAGTTCTAATTCAATCAATTCAGTTTAGTATGGGTATGGCCTAGCGGTTAGAGTGTTCGCCAATGGCCCGGGAGACCTGGGTTCAATCCCAGGTTGAGTCATTCCAAAGACTTAAAAAATGGTACTTGATGCCTCCTTGCTTAACACTCAGCATTATAAGGTGCGGATCAAGGGTAAAGTAGAGCCATCCAGGGAAGGAGTAGCGCCCTCCCCTACATCTTGGTGTAGTAGCTATCGAAAAGGGAGCCTTCGGGTTACCCTCGACTATGGTCGCCAACTTTACTTACTTTTATCCACACAGTTAAATTTCAAAATAGTTCTATTTCAAATCATTCAGTTAAGCCTAAGTACAGTTTCAATGTAAAAAAAGTTCTGTTTTAGACAATTCAGTTTCGCATATGTACACAATTTAATTCTATTTGACCCAAAGATAGTACCATATCAGGTGCTACTACTCCGGGTCAGAGTTGACCTGGGAGCGATGGTAATTTAGGGGTACTCTGCATTCCCGAGTGGTCGAGTATTAATGCAGACTCACCATCAGATTGTTTAGTATCATATCCAGGACACGCGTTAGTGGGGAGGGTCTTACCCCTCTGCAGAGATGCAGTCGGTGTATTTTATAGACCCAGCCGAGTGTTTATTTAATCTCGATCTGTTGAATTTCACAGGAAACATTTCATAAAAATTTGCTAATAATCATTGTCTATTGGATATTATCAGAAATGCCTAAAGTGCTTTTAATATCTCTCTCTCTCTCTCTCTCTCTCTCTCTATATATATATATATATATATATATATATATATATATATATATATATATATATATATTTTCGTCCATAACATCATGGTAAAATGACTTGTAAAATGACAAACATGATTTTAATAACGATTATGATAAATAAAGAAAAGGATCTTAAATTTGGGAGGAGAGAAGATAAAATTCAAGCCAATGATTCTTCAAATACTTTAAATTTGTTTCTGAATTCTCCCTGTCTGATACATATATATATATATATATATATATATATATATATATATATATATATATATATATATGTATGTATATATATATATATATATATATATTATATATATATATATTCAAAGATCATTCAAAAGTTTCTTAGCCTTACCAAAAACGAACATTTTTATTGTGGCAACACACAACCACTTCTTATAAAACTAGAAAAACTAATTGAGATGTCCGCTTTAATTTCTGTGCAGGTTAACTCCAAATATAGGTAAGAAGTGCGCGTCAAATCTAAGGTCTCGTATATATATATATATATATATATATATATATATATATATATATATATATATAATTTTCAAAGATAAAACCTTTCTACTTTTGATTAATCATTTTCTGTACAATCATCTCTAAACAAAATAATCTATTTTTGCTACCAAACAGTTTGATGATAAAACTATGCGATATTTTTCAAATGTTTTCACATTTTTTGAATATTTGTTAAATATTCTCTCACTAACTCTTTGTTACAAGTTTATCTCTGGTTAAGATATTGATATTGTTATTGTAATTTTGTTGCCGGTTTTGCGATGTTTAAAATTTGCTAACATTCGTACGTTTATTTCTTTAGAAATGCTTTATTAGCATTCCGTTTCTCAAATTAATTTCATGACTCAGTATTTTGTTATTAAATATCTTTTGTTAAATATATAAACATTGCTTCTTTTTCTTTGTCTTTTCTTCATAAATTAGTGTAGCGAATACATATTAAAAAGACAATGTAAAGAATAGTCTAACCAATTTTTTTCAAAAGGACATTGCAAAACTGAAAACAATGAATATTATGAATAAGAACAAACGCTACACTAGATGTGGAGGAAAACCGTGAGGTGTGGTTAATAACGTGTTAGACTGCGATACCGTAGCAGTTAGTTCAAACTCCAGTCGCGCTATTACATTCAAGTTCGGACTAATACCCTTTGGAAAGGTTTGAACCCACTTGTTCTTCTGGTATTAGTTTAATAGTACCACTAATGTTCATATAAAAAGATGCCTTTTGCATAAGATAAACCATGAGGGTTTATATGCTGTTTAAAACAATAAAACCAAACCAAACCTATCTTAAAGGCACACATAACAGTAACAATTTTTTTTACCGTGAACCTAAGCAAAAATATCTCACCCTGATGTCTGAAGCTTTTCCATAGGCTTTGCTTTTCTCGAGAAGTAGGTTTTCTTTTGGTTTCATTGTTTAATGGCATGCAAAACTTTGGTGGTTATTTATTGCCAAAACCATCCCTATAGAAAAATAGTAAAGGAATCATTTAACCTATAGCTGGGAGGATAAGTAATTTATACCTTTCCGATTAGTTCGAAAGGGAACGTAATACCACGTCTTGAGTTCGAACTCTCTTACAACGATGTCACTTCTCAGTATGTTAGCCACAACGTAACACGTACTCTCCAGAATACAAGGTGGTATTGTCTAAGGGAGGATAGTTGGTATGGAGATAGTGTTTGTCTCCGTTAAATGAGAAAATATAACGCAGATCAGAGGTTAACATTTTTAAACGAGTCTGGGCTCATTTTTATACAAATAGTTAAATGATTTCACTTATTTCAATCTAATACAAATAATTCTATTTACTATTAATCATTTGTTTGTACACAATTAAATAGTTTTTTGTGTTGTCATTTAACACTACAATTCAATTAAACATCAGTTATTTGTTTACACACAGTTAAATCATCTAAAGGTTCTTTTTCAAACGAAACAATTTAGCCTAAATCGTTTGTTTGCATTCAGTTAAAATACCAAAGTTTTATTTGACCCATAGATAGGACCCTATCTGAGCCACTGTGGACCTGGAAGCAATGACTTTGCAGGGGTACTCTGCATTCCCCAAAGTTCCAGCATTACTGGAGCTTCACCATCAGATTGTTTAATGTCATATCAAGGACACTCGTTAGGGAGGTCTTACCCCTCTGCAGAGATGCAGTCAGTGTATTCTACAATTTCAACCAACTGGGATACAGGACACTCATCGGAGAGGTGCACAGATGCAGTCAATGTATTCTACAGCCCCAGCAGATTGGGTCCATGAGATCGTCTGGACGAGTATTTACTTTTTAGTTCTTAGATTACGAAACGATTGCAATTTTTCTGAAACACATTGGACATCTAAAAAGATTTCAATTTTCGTGAAACAGCCTGTATATATGAAAAGAAAGCAATAGAATTACGAATGCATAACACAGGACACTTATTTATTAATAAAGACCTTTTTAAAATCATTATACAAATTAGATACATTTTCTTTGTAGTCTTCTTCTCTTTCTTTTCATCTTCTTCCTTATTCCTCTTTTTCGTTTTTTTTGTTTTTTGTTTTTCTTTTCATCGTTTTATTAGAACCTAAGATTGATTTATTGATGTAGGCTTTCGTTGCTTAATACAACACCTTTAAGCAGAAGTAACTGTGAGCACGAAAGAGTCAAAAGTTTTGCAATATTTTGGCCGTGTGAGACACAACTTGTCTGTTCCAAATGCTTTTTTCCGAGATTGGAAAGTTAACAAACTGCACTTGGCTGTGAGATACCGAACTCGCATGATACTCCCTGATTTCTACTCACCGGATGTTCCTCTATGACTTGGAGCACGGCTTTGGAATACAGTTTTAGACCTACTTAACCTTGTCTGAGCGACGAGCTTCTTGCAAAATTCCCTTAACCATCTGGTTACAATACTATGATCAACTTTCACACAACAATTTTTTTTTCGTTACTTCCGCGGCGTTATGGCCCGATTCAAACTCGTAAAACATAAGTTCACAAGTTAGAATATCTGTGTGGCTTTTAAATCAATTATACACAGAGTGTAAAGCAACGATCAGCGCACCAATTACCACTATACTGTCAACTACATCTAGTACCTACCACGGATTTAACTGCTTCGTTCAGGTGATATTCACATCGCAAACGAACCCGTACCATCATATTGAAACATTTTTGACTCACCTTACCTACCCGTTATTTATTTGACATCCCACCATACCGAAGTGTCGCACAAGGCCTTTTTAAAGTGGGAACCGGGTGAAGAGCCGTAACTCAGACACGCCCGTGAGGTGCCCGTGGTGTAATGGTTATCGTCATAGGAAATGGACACGGCGACACGAGTTCAACTCCTGGACGAGACTGATTGCATTTCACATAGCACTAATACCCTTGGGAAAGGTATGAATCCAATTATTCTCCCTCCAGCTATGGGTAAATAGTAGGGCAAACTAGGTTCTTCAGCCTTGGTTAGGCAATTAGTCTAGGAGAAGGAAAACTCTGAATTCAAACCTGTTAAACCCCGCTTAAAAAATTGACCTTGTGTCATATCCTGCCCGAGCGTAGGGGTTGGTAAATATGGTAACTCAGACACGCCCGGCGGTTCCAAAATACCTTAAGCCTCAGGGGCCAACTGACAAACCGAGACCTACACGCAATGCCTTAAACATGGTTTTAAATTGTAAGAATTAATTTTTTTTTTAAATCGACTGTTGAGAGATGAAGAATTAACTGAGTCTGCGTATTACACCTAGTTTCACGGAATGCTAAAGACACGCAGAGAGATATGGGTACTTATGAATGCAAATACTTATAGAATGACTTGCTCCTGTCTACCTTCAGTTCTTTCTTCTGTTCAGTCGAATAGAGAGAGAGAGAGAGAGAGAGAGAGAGTGAATCAGTTATGTAAAACACTGCAGACGATAAAGGCTGAAATAGACGAGGGGAATTTGATCGTCAGAAAAAAAATGTTTACAGTGACAACAATAAAGGATTTTGGTTAAGTGGGTTTTTAAAGAAAGAGAGCAAAAAACCCAAATTCGAGAAAAGAAGGCAAAACAG